>OX336895.1:6057466-6657466 GCA_946959425.1 Argyrosomus regius | reverse complement strand
GATATCTCGCACACTCACACACACGCACACAATTAATTAGGCAAGGTACTTTTCCTCTGAAAGGATGCTGAGCGTAGACCTTTGTGAAAAAGCCACAAACTCATCAAAACCGGGTCCTTGCAGAAAGATAGCTAACTCCACCCTTAAAATAAACAGACAAAAAAAAAAAAAAAAAACAGTTGTGAAGGAGGTATTGAGAAAGGACATCTTACAGCAGGAGGCAGTCATGGTGGCAGTTGAGTGGCTGACCACTGACTGTCCTGAATAGGACCCTCTGGTGGTGTGCTAGCGTATAAAACAGACATTAAGTAGGCCAGGACTTGCTTCAGGCAAATGAGTGATAGGAGACCTTCCCTGGGAGACTTCATCCCGGCTGTGGAGGTCAGAGGAAAAGATCTGACTGCTGCCACCAGGGTGGAAATTTAGAGCAGAGCTGGATGTCTCTCCTCTCAGTGAGTGGCGGCTGCGTGTGGCACAGAAAACCTGAGAAACATCAGAAACAAAAAGGTTATTTCCCCTCTGAGCAGGCCTCGAGTTCATCTTGAGTCACATTACACACCAACAAACTGTTGGATGGAGGACAAACGGATAGCTCCTTTACTATTCGTAACTCTACACTATGACTGAGGCATATCATTGTAAGTCGCCTTGTATAAGTCAGTCAGCTAAATGAATGTAATGTAGCGTTTATGTCCTGACACTTGGAGAGCCAGGGTTTGGTCTGTCTGTTCTGGGATACTCTGGAAACATGGTGGCCCAACATGGCGCCTCATTCTAAGGTGAGAATATGCTCATGAAAACATAGTTACGCATATTTTATTCTGTCTTTCCTCAAATCTCACATACTGGACCTTGAACCTGTCATCAGACCAACACTTTAATGGCTCCATTACGAGTACCTGCAAAGTGAATTACTTTCCTATCAGCCTCAATGGTACTTTGGCAGTTTGCAATCCATTTCATGCCGTCAAGATATTTGAATCTGGACCAAAGTGTTGGACCACTGGACCGGTAGTCAGACAGGCGATCCCTAGATGCCCTTAAAAATCCCATTAAAAAGGGGCACATCCTGGAAAACTTTATACAAAACAGTGCATCTTTAGTGATGACCTCATGGTGTCCTAGTGTATGTGACTAAAAAGTCCACCAACACTCCATACCTGAAAGCCCTTCAGCACTTCAAACTGATCCTTACTGACTTACCCCAACAACCAGTTTCAACAGGAAATATGTCACACAGGAAGTAAATGTGCAATGTCATTGGGCGTTTACATGAAAGAACGTATAAAAATATAAATGAGAAGTGACATTATGAACCCTCATTACCTCTGAAGTCTCTGCACTAGTTCAGCTACCAGGGAATCGCAGATCCCCGGGTGTGTTTCTTCTGCCAGGAAAATGGCCTCTCGCAGCTCTTCTGCAGCCTCTGGCTTGCCGTTGCTTGTCACGCCCTTTTCTTTCAACTGCAACAATGACAGCTTTTAGATTTCAGAGACCATCCTAAATATTTTATTAGCAGAGGAATATCTGACAAAATAGATGCATATGAACATATGGTAGAGTTCTGCTTGTTATACAATGGTTTTATTTTAAATAATCTATTCCATGAATAGTTGTTTAATTTGGAGTTACTTGGTGATGGCATTACCTCAGTAAACAATGGAGAAAAGATTGTTGATAAGCTTTGTGACAAAGGCCTCTTTGGACTCTCCTGCACCTGGAAAAAGAGATGATATGTTGAAAAGAGAAATCTGAGAGATGCACAGAAGACTTCAACTACTCATTTATTACCTCGTCCTCTGGTCTCACCTGTTTCCTTTCGAGCTCAGCGGGCTTCGCTGCCCCATTCTGAAACTTATTTAGGTCCTTCTCCCGGATAGTGTTGAAGATCCAGTCGTCATTGCCAGAGTCACCTCCTCCAGATGCCTGGCCATCTGACTCCCTACAGTGACGAAGATTTCAGGGAAATCATCAGCGTACTCGAGAGTTGCCAGATTTAGCATCGGCCAATAAAGCGCACGGTGATGGTGCAGACAACTTACTCATCAGATCCATCAGAGCTGGATTCGTCCCGAGACTGCTCTGACTTCCACCTCTTGTATCTGTCAATCAGCTCTGTCAGATAGGATGTCTTTTTGGCATGCCTTACAATATACTTATGTTTTAACAGCTCTTTGGCAGTTGGCCTCTAAGGAAAACACACAAAACAAACTTAACAGTGAAGAAGAATTCTTTTTTTATGTACTGTGCAGCATTATCAGCAAGGGTCGTGTAAACTTACAAAGCTAGGCTCCTTATTTAAACAGGCTTCGATGAATTCTTTAAGTGGTTTACTGTAGTTTCCTTCCAGTGTTGGTGGATTGTTCTTTGGGATGAGGAATAAGACCTTCATAGGATGAAGCTCAGAGTGTGGCGGCTCTCCTTTAGCCAGTTCAATTGCTGTTATTCCTAATGACCAGATGTCTGCCTGTAAAACAGAGACAATGGGACAAAGAAGATCCTCCTGTTAAAGCAGCTACAGGCAAAACGCCGTATGAAATGACATGGCTGACAAAAGCAGCATGGGTGTATTTGAGGAAGCTCTGTGAACTAAAGGCTGTGACATATTGGTTGTGTTGACAAGCCTCGCTGACTCATGTTGTGGTTGTACCAAAAATATGCCCTCGGTCTAGACCTTGTCTTAAAAAGTGCTTAAACACTCCAGACAAAAACAAGAACACGACGGTCGACAGAGCAATGAGAAGAAAAACAAAAAAAGTACAAAACATTTAGAAGCAATTTCACAGGAAACTTTCTTTGGACAATGTTCTTCATCACTATTTTATTTATTGACTCAATATATTGATGCTAACTGCCGAGACAGCATGGTTCTGTTTCACCCAGTGGTGTATGGTATAAAAAACTATATATAAAAAACATGACAAACGTCTATATATGTTGCACTCCTGGTTTGAGTTTGAGTTTGAGTTCGACAACAACAGGTTTTGCCTGAGGGCCTTGAGTCAACAATACAACGCATATGTCATGAGTCTACTGACTCATGTTCCACCTGTGTTGAAACAGCTGTTACATGATTTACCTCACGTATCCATCTTTTACTGGTAAAGCTAGCTTCTCCTTCTCTACTGTGTGAATGTAGGAAGGATTGTTGTAGGAAATGTATAAATAGCGGGCACGTGAAGACCATTTCTACAAGGTTGGACACTATTATTGGACACCATTTGGGGGCGGTTGAGGTTCAGGAGGTAGAGTGGGTCGTCAACAGTTCGATCTCCAAACCTTGGGCAGCTTCAAGCAAGATATTGAACCCCAAATTGCTCCCGAAGGCTGCGGCATCAGTGTTAGCCCCAAAAACTGATGAGCAGTTGGCACCTTGCATTGGTTGCAACCTTGCATAAACCCCATCCTTATTATATATGCACATACAGTATGTGTTGCCCCTGATGATCTAGTCTTACTTTGTCATATCTTTTTATGAGACTGTTGTGACATACATATTTCACTGTTAAACCCCAATATTACACAACATGATAACAAAATTGAGCGAAAGTTTGCCTTCACATATTTTGTCCTTCTCTCTGCATGCATGTGCTCACTTTCTGTTTTTCTTACACAAGGTTTGACATGCCTCACTGTGTCTGTCTTAATAATGACTCATGACTTTGTCATTTTGAGGCCACTGTCAAATATCTGTGTCTCAACCTATAATAAGCCTGTTACATTTGCCTTTACTGTGCCCTCTCTCTTGTTTCTGGCCTCACTGCTGGAGTCAAGTCAACTAGCCCAGTAGAAAAACTCTACTGGGCCACTACTCCAGATGTCCAGTCCAACCCTGCTGATGTGGTAAAACTACAGAAAGCGTTTCAGACCAAGCTGAACACAAAGTGATGCAGCTGTCAAACCCATTGACACTCATTGACGTGTCCATTAGCAATTTGTTGTTGTCAATTAAAAAACTGTTCATACTGCGGTATAACGCAAAGCTGCTTTCCAACACTAAACTTGACTTTGATAATAACTAAACTTGGGATAACTCTGACCTTTGAATCATAGGCAGATTGCTTTATGACTTCAGGTGCCATCCAGAAAGGAGTACCAACAAATGTGTTCCTTTTTATCTGGGTGTCTGTCAGCTGGCCAGCAACTCCGAAGTCTGCCAGCTTCACATCGCCTTGTTCTGACATCAACACGTTGGCAGCTGAAAGCAAGAGGGACAAAAGTATGAGACAAACATTTTAGCAATATAGCTCCTGACTATATAATATATATAATATAGCTTCTGTAATTGAAGATCACGGTTAAATAACCTGATAATTTGGATTTGTGAAGCATTAATTGGATTTCTAAAAGTTTTCATTTGCATGATAAAAACCCAGGACAGGATAGGTGGCAAGAAAGTAGACTCACACTCGTCTTTCTACAGACACATTACAGAAAAATAGCCGTCTAAAGCTCCTGTTTGCACTGCTCTCTCCACAGCAGCATAAGTCTGCTTTAGTATTATGAATGTCAACAAATAAAATGGCCTCAACACAAAAGATTATTCAGAATATTTTAAAGGACAGAGACATTACAGACCTCAGATCTGAACAGGGTTTACAGGTTTTAAGTGTGAGATGTGAAACATTAAGGTGATCTGACTTGTTTTTCAATGCACTGAAACTTTTTTTTTTTTTTCCTTAACAGATGGTGAAGTCTGATGCCAATACACGTTAAAGCCTCACTTCGGCATTAACGATGATAAAGAACATGTTGTCAAGATAAAAACATTTACAAGACTGCCGTTAAAACAAGGCGATGGCATGCACGGCTCTTACCCTTGATATCTCTGTGGATTTTCTTCTCAGAGTGCAGATACTCGAGGCCTTTCAGGATCTCTCTCAGAATCGTGGCAATCTGCGTTTCATCCAGGGCGCCTGGTTCCAACTAGAAGAACGACACATTACAGGTGAATATAGGTGACTTTGGGCTTAACTTTGAAAGGGGACGCAGATTTTCACATCAGAGAATTGTCTCTGCATAATTGCAAATCAATTGTTCTTTATATTGATATAGACTTACCAAATCCAGGGCTGATCCTCCACCCAGATACTCCATAATAATCCATAATTTTGTGCCCTGAAAAATAAAACAGGAAAGTTGCATTAGTTATTACAAACACTAACAGTCCATATTCTCTTTGTCAGCTTAAAAAAATAATCACCACTGCTGACATGAGAGTAATATTATGACACAAACACATTTTGGCAAAATGCAACACAGCCCGAAAAAACATTAGACAAGTTGACAAGTAGATATAAATGTAGCAACACAGTGGCGTGATTGTATTGTAAAGGGCTGATACTGCACTGATTTATGCGAGCAGCCAAGACACTTACATAATATGTCAAAAGGAGTGAGTTTACAATTGATCTGTGATTATTAACTGACAGTTATCAGTTTATAGACACTCCTGCTAATAGTTAATACTTAAATATTAATTCATTACATATAAACTTTTATACAGTAAGCTGGTTTATCGTTTTCAAGCAGCTTATTAATCTAAAACATAAACGACTGTTAAGTTGTGCTAAACAATTAAGTTAAACAATTCTTGAAGATCACATCATCCATAAAGAATCTATTGGGAGATTAAAATCCTGGAACAAGTGATTGTGTGGCAAGCTGTTTGTAAGTAGGCACACACACATCCACTCTACTCTACTACAGACTGACTTTAGTTTGAATGAGTCCTCTTCTTGTCTGAAACACCAGAAACGTCTCAGCTGTCTGATGCAGTTGTGCTCTGAAAACCTGGCTAGCACCTGTTTCCTGCACAGGTGTAATATTTTCAGATGAATGAATGAATGAATGAAACATCATCTGTGAAGATGACAGAGTGCCACTACAACTCCAGATTTGCACAAGAGTCATCTCAACTTGTATCGTGTTGTGATTGGTGGTGCACAGAGACGAGTACTGACGATGTCAAACTTACTCTGCTGCCCACACAGACACCAGTTGTTACCAGCGCCCACTAACCAGCCCAGCACCCACCTGTGGGCTGTTTCTTTATGCTTCCCTTCAGGGGATCGTGCAAGTGACCTTATTCTCACTTTTTTTATGGTTTTAAAATGTTCTACTCATACTCATATTTGATCTTTGAGTTCTTGGAGCACTGAGTTTGTATGGTTGGAGTTTATGCTTACAAATAACAATATAGGAGTGTCTGTTTGTGGTGCATCCACAGAATTAAACATCTGACAATTCAAAGTACTTCATCACATTGCTCCATAATTTTGCAGCACTGCCCACAATGGCTTAAACAGGTTTTCAAAGTCACGTTCCTATTCATGTTCTTTGCTCCACTTTTATTTGGCAATTTCTGGAGTTGGACATGGACATGGTTTATTTGTGGTGGAATGCGATAATGATATGTTTGGATAATATTAAATCAAATGGAATCTAAAAATATTTGTATCATGTCTGTGTGTTTAGATTTGACTAAGCTATGACTCAGAGAATAAACTAACAATAACTGTGGTTTTCTCCACAAGCTCTGTGTTAGCCAGACACTGCTGTGGCTGCTGCTGCCTTTGCTGACCATGTTGTTAAGTGGGACAAATCAGCGGAACAAACTACAATAACTACCTTCCAGCTGTTTTTAGAACACCAGCATGCACCTGTCCCTTTGACGGTATCTTTGCCTGCTCGCAGCCCTCCAGCTCCCCCACAAACACCAAAAAACACAAAACACAAAAACCCTGCCCTAAAACAACCTGAGGCATTAAAATGACAGCTACCTGAGTATAAACTGTATCAGCAAAAAGACAGATTTTAACGGTATATATCGCCATCATCGCCGTAGCTTCATCCTCCAGCCTACCTATTTAATTTAAGTTTTTATATGCTGTTCTTATCACACACTGTTGGGAGGTCTTATCTGGTAGAAACCCCCCTGGCACACACTTATTGATGCATTTCCAGTAGCTCCACCAGCAGTTTGTTTGGAATAAATGAAACTGCCAGCACTACTGATCAGACAAGAAAAACTAAATTAAACCTAATTAACAGAAAACAAAGTAGAAATCAGTGGATCTTAACACTGCAACTTTAAAGATTTACAACATACATACAGACACATACCATGCTTACATACTACACACAAATAAGGCTTAATTCTGTCTTTCAGCCAGCGGCATAACTAACAGCTAATGGAGCACCACTTCTCTCCTTACTGCTGCTAAGTACCACAGTAAATGCTGTGTGAGGCACTCTAAGCACCATCACATGTAGCATGCCTGCAAATCTATTACAGTTACAAAATATGGTTTGCAGCTAAGTGATGCTGTCAATACAGCCATTACAGAAAACACCTGAGACTTTTTTTATATCAGAGGCTAGCTTGGGTTATACACGGAGCAGGCTGCTGTTTTGACTCTTTAGCACATTGAATTTGACATGAGATTCAGATTTACAGGGTGTTTACTTTCACATCAGGTGAATATCACAGAATCTGCAGCCCCTACAACTCTCAGAGTCTACTGCACTTTTCTATGTATACAAAGAGCTATGATTGCTACGCTATTCGCCCAGTGTGCAGTATGTGAACAGCCTGATAGTGGAGCTGAAAGTTGGCACGTTGACTTCATAGTCATCGTTTTATTTCAAATCCAATCTGCTGGAGCACACGGCAAAAAGAACAAAACATATGTCAACGTCCAAATACTTACAGACTGCACTGTTAAAAGCCCACAGGCTATGTACTCCTGCAATGTTGGCCTATTTTCTGGTTGTTCAACAACAATCTCTGCAACAGTACACAGGCAACACTTATTCCATTGCCCGTATGCATTATTTATTGACCTACATTGTGTACACTTGCTTGCAGGACATATGCATTACGTTGACCGTGGACTATTACAAAATGACTTAATAACACTCTTCCTGAGGTTAAAGCTTACCTTCAGATAGGATCCATAATACTTGGTGATAAAGGGACTGTCGCACTGGCTCAGAACTGTGATTTCCTGTTGAATGTCTTCTATGTCGTCCTCCGCTTCCTCCAGATCGATAATTTTAATGGCCACGACTTTCTGAGTCCGACTGTCGATGCCTTTAAAAACTTCACCAAAAGAGCCTTTGCCTATCCTCTCCAGCTTGTTGAAAAGCGCTTCTGGATCGGCTTTGAAATTCTGTGCGACACAGAGAAGGACGGGGGAGAGCGAGACAGAGAAGAGGAGAACAGAGAGCATTTTTAGAAACAAAGAACCTCAGACAACTGACAAGCTACAAATACACAGAGAAAATCCTATCTTAACATAAAAAAAAGGCACAGGAGGTACAAGTATTCAAGCTATTGTTGCACAGGACAATGATCAACACAGCTTCTTTGCAGTCTTGATTATATCACATAATCTCAAAGTGTGATGCAGCATTATTTTATAATTATAACACAGTTAGCAGAAAATTCTCATGTTTGAGAAGCAGAGGATGTCCGATGCCTTTTTCTTGGAAAATGACTCAACATTTCTTTTTGACTTAAAATATGCTTGACAACTGAATAGACCAGCACCAGTTGTTTCCACAGTGCTTGCATAACCTTTTTTTAAGCCTGCCTGGTAAATGTCACTGTCTTTCAAACTCAACTCCCTTAAGTTTGTAATGTGGGCCTATTTTCTCACACTTCAGAAAAACTCCTTACACAACAGTTTTCATAGGGGCAGATGGTACTAACCGTGACTAGTAAACTGAGCTTTATGTATAAAAATCAGTGGAGAAGAGAGCGTCCCTCCCTGTCAATCTGAAACTGTCGTGGCAGGAAAGTGTTGGATAAATTAAACAAGAAATGATCAGGTTTAGTAAAGCCAATATTGATCAATTCTAACATGCTTTGATTGGCTGTGATACCAATGTGGAGGCTTGGGATACTCTGCTCTATGCAGCTCAGCTGCTTACACTAGATGCTATCTGTCCTCTTCGGTTTCTCTAGAATCATCGTGTCGTATACGAAGATAAAGATTGCATTGCCCAAAAGCTCAACCAACAATTTTATCAATTTCCGAGTAACTGAACTTAGCAATGTGTACAATTCAAAACCACGATTCAACAGTCACAGGCCACATACAGCAGCACACAACTTAATCTAATGCAAGACTTTAACGTCATCCTTCGCTGACAAAGAAACAGCTCTGTACTAATGTTGTACTCCAGCCTGGCCTCGACCTCTGCGTGCAGATCAACTGTTTAACCTTTTCAGATCAAATTTTGCGGCTGTGAGTAACACTTGAATCACGAGACGGCGTGACACAGACGTACCTGAGGCTTAATGACCTCTACCACAAAGGCTAAACGTAAGCTGAAGGACTACACCCTGACTTATTGACTGGTCTAAATGGCTAATTTCCCCATGGAGCACCGGGGATAATGGTCTTTAAGTTGGCTAGTTCAATTTCCCTTCATGCACAGCAATCATTAGCCTAACCCGCCTGAGTAGTGTTTGCAGTGCCATAATTTCCATGACTGGAAAAAAAAAAGTACAGAAAGACTAAGAAAAGTTGCATTTTATAAGAACATTACACTGTATATTATGAACCTAACCTGGCAATTTTAAATCAACAAATTATATTTCCTGCACTGGCTTTAATAATAAAGAACTAAAGCAATTAAGCCCAATGCTTAAATGACCAGGTAACCCAGCCCTTAGACGGTGATCTTTGGCTCACACAGCTTATTGCTTTAGTTCCCCCGAGAGAATAGTTTCCTGTAAAAGTGCTAATGCATGGTGGTCAAACTATATGGAAGGGGAGATGAGCAGCTGCACTATGAAAAACTGGCAAAGAGGAGGGCTGCTGAATTTGATGGCAAAGGGAGTTTACAACAAAGAGACAGAGCGGTGCAGAATAAAGCAGAGTAGAAACAACACAACTAAAATACTATCATAACACTGGTGTGGTCAGTCATCCAGGTGAAAATTATAATGTCGAGGCTGACCTCTGTAAAAACAATGGGAAAAACAACAAGGGCGCCGCGACCACAGACTACACATGATGGGAATGTACTTGCCATATCCACAGTCAGCAGGTTTACTGCGACAACTAAAGCTGCCCGAACCTCGCTCTCAAAGCATGACGCTCTCCCATCTGCACCACACAACGTGTGTGTAGGCTAGTGTCATCCACGCACCACACCCGCAGGGTCGCTGCCAGACTTCCAACTGCTCTGCATTGTAACCTGTGGGCTCAGGTTATGATTTTTCAACCTCAGTACTACTGTTTGGTTTGAATTATGAATGCTTCAGTAGCATATGCACGGGCACAATCAGGGTTAATCAATGCAATAATGCACCCATGTCTTGGTTATGTCATGAGAGGAGGCTGTCATTATTAGCAGTATCAAATGGGATAGGCCAACTAGAGGCTGGTTCAACTAAAATAATAATTAAAGTTGAATATAAGACGATCAAATTAACAGACAAAAAAAAATAATATTCAAGCTACTCTGCCATTGGTGACCTATAAAAATACAATTACATTACAGAATATTCAAAAAGCTCTGAGTCAAAACTAGAGCTGAAATGGTTAATTATTAATAACTACTAATAAATACTAATTAGTTGACCCAATATTTTATATATCATTACAATATTTTCTTGTGATAGTAAAGTGAAAATTAAAACAATTCTGCTCAAACAATTAGTTTAACAGATTATTAAATCACAACTATTCAATCATTAGTGAATAATTTAATTTATTAAACATTTTCTGGCTTCTTAAATATGAAGACTGGGTGATTTTCTCTGTTTTATATCATTGCTCACTGAGCATCTTTAGCTTCTTTAGTGCTGGCAGGACAAAATGAACAATATGAACATCGGGGCATCAGTACTTTTGATCATCTTTGGAGAACTGACACTATTTTGTGACATTTTATAGACCTATAGATGACCAGGCTGATCAATAATGATGGTAATCATTAGTGAGCATCAGCTGCAGCCAATGATAAGTGGACTGCTCTGTTTGAGTGCAAGTGACAAACAGGGCTGCCACCATCTGAGAGGAGTAAACACAGATGTAGTACTGCATGACGAGCATCAGTGAAGTGATTAATTAATTGATCAATTAGTTGATCACAAGAAAATTTGGCAACAATTTGAATGACTGTGTCGTTTTGTTTAAGCTAAAATGTCAAACATTTGATGTTTCCAGCCTCTTAAACGTGAGACTTGGCTGCTTTTCCTTTTCTTACATTACAATAATATATGTGCAGGGTGGGCATGGACCAGATATCAACTTGAAGAGAGAGCCTATGATTTGACAGCTCGTCCAAGTCATTCAAGTCCACTTTAGATTTGACACGGCAGCCTGCTTATCGACAACTACTGGACTTTGACAAATGCATTTATCTTCGGAAAGTACAGACGATGGTGTAAAAGTGATAATGATGACAGTGTTCGTGCAGATAAAGTTATTTACAGCCGTATAATAAAACTTCCGAGCTGAAGCTGTGAAGTAAAATGTCAAACGTGCCTGTGAAAGTTAGTAAAAAATACAAAAAACACATTTTATTTACCTGAATGCCCGGGAGTCCACTCTGAATGGGGGAATGAGCCATGGCGTCAGATCAGAAAAGATGACGCCTTTCCTCGTCTTATCACCCCCTTATCAAGAGGTTTAATGTCAATTTCCTGACCGACTGACCAACCTCTTGGTTTGGGTGGCCTCGTCCGTGCTGCAAACTCCACTGAGTGTGGTTAATGTATCAAACGAAGAGGTCGTTTGACTTTTCTTGTCGGCTTGTACTTCGAGCTGCCTCCTCACTCGCCTTCCGCAGTTAGCGAACGTTAGCTCCGCTAGCTACTTTAACGGCTACTTAGCAAACAGTTAGCGGAATAATTATCTCTCCGTGGTCTCTCACTGCGTGGTTGACAGTTTCCCGGTAATAATATACTAGTCTGGTTTGAAATAGTCGCACTGGGTTTAAATAAATGCACTCTGTTGTGTAGTTGTATCTCTTGTTGTTCTATTCTCTCATCACTTTTCACTGTCGCCCCGGCGCCATCTTGTTTAATGTCGTTTTCATTTTTCCGGAGGACCAATCAGAGCGAAGAAGAGTCAACCGTGCATATGTCGTCATGCGTACATCGAAACGCGTCACACAGGGGCATTGAGGAAGTTCACACAGGTGCCAGTTTCCACACACACACACACACACACACACACACACACACACGCACACACACACACACACACACCTGTGGTTTTCAATGATGCAAATGTAACGAGGCTGGATTACAAATTAGAAAAGAGAACCACAGGAGGCCGTAAAGCAGTGATGTCCAAAGTATGGCCCGGGGGCCAGTCACGGCCCGCGGTCAGATTTCATGCGGCCCGAAGCTTCATTTTTATAATACATTATTTATGGCCTGCTAGGATTGTAAGATACTGTATGGCTGGTAGATTTGCATTACTCATAATAAGTCATGTTTAAAATGAACATGAGGTTAAGATTTGTATCAACTTCATGTAAATTTAACGTATTCCATACAATTTATTCTTTGCTGTCTGACTTCAGATGTGAAAGAAAGGAAGAATTGATTTTTACAGTAGATTTGTTCACGTCTGATTGGTTTACTGGCTACTTGGTCTTGTGTAACTCACATGTCAGTGCATTTTTTTGATATATATATATATATATATATATATTTGATATTTTTTGATCAATAATATTTCATTCTTGGGAGATAACACTTTAGCAGTTATTAGTATGAAACTTCCTCTTTTTTGCTAACCCATGTTGCTAACTCAGGCAGCCCATCCCTGCAGAGCTGCAGTGAAAAAAGGCACAGTGAAAAAAAGAGTGCATTTCACAGTATCGACTGTTTTCACTGCAAGTATGGACAATTACCAATATATGCGAGTATTTTTAGGAGAAACCTAAATAAAATATGAACCTTTCCCTTAACAACTTTATATTTTAGATTAAATTGTACTCATGTGTAACTAAATAAATACCTGATAATTATATTATTGCCATATAGATATACAGTACAGAGAAATTCTGCTATCAGTCAGATTCAACTTTTTTATTTTGTATTTAGTCTTAGTGTTTTTTTTGGCAATGAATGAACACTGGCAACCAACTTAAATGTGCATTACCGCCACCTGCTGTGTGGACTAGTGTGAATCACAATTTAACAGGTGCCATAACATTATCATATGTGCATTATTAACACAATATGAATATTTCATTCATTGTCAATATTAGTATATGGCAACAACAATAATTCCAGTACAGGAGTGAACAGCGCCAAGATTAAACGCATTCTTGTTTTAGTGACAAATCCGGATCCTGAAGGTCACAGGTTTACTACAGGCCTTTTTCACAGCAGACATTTTGACATTTCACAGGAGGCAGAGCACAGGCGTAAATAATGAAACTATTACCTGAATTCCATTTAGCTGCTTCAGTTTTGGGGTTAGGCTCACTGGCTAATTGGAACTGATCCAACGTAGAAGAAGTTAGTTTCACCTTGTCCTGCTATGACAAGTATAATTAGTAATGGCATATGTCAGTAAGAATAAGTGTATGCAGTCAGGGGTTGTGGCAGTGGAACATGATTAACATTTTGTATGTAGCTGCTTCTGTTTCAGAGCCATCATTAAAAGGTGAATAAAATTGTTAATAGATATTGATATATTTTGGTGTCACAATAACTCTGATATTTAAAAAATGAACAACTGATCACATGTTAATAATAAAAATATATAATAAAAAATAAATAAAAATAAAAATCATGTAGATAATCTATCACTACTTAAATTAATTTACTTTCTTTCTGTTTTTTATTTTGTGATTCACACAAATAATAACAATTGTATGCCTTTACCTTTTATATGCTTGTGTAAATTTATGGTACATTTAAACTGTTTCTACCTCACTATACTCATCCGAGTGTAATTTATTTGACAAAAAAGAGACAAAACACACTGACAGTCCCACTCTATCCCTCAATACATTTTAGAAAAAAAAATAAAAAGTTTAAAGATCCATAAATCTCTGGTAAGTGTTAAGTGTACCTTGAGTCTGAGAGCTCACCAAGATGAAGAATGAACACTCAAATAATAAAAACCATTTTTTAAACTATATAGCCGGTTTGTCAGCTCGCAATTCTCTCGATGGCCTGTCAGGCTGCAATGCATTCTTTTTTTTTTGTCATATAATACGACATTCAGCAAGTGCTAAACATATTCACTGCACTGCAAGAAAAAACTAAAACAATAGTCAGTCTCATACTGTATGGCTGTTAGTTTTAAAGCTAAAGATTTGAAGAGTGCTACAAGAATTATGTGCTCAATGTTTTTTTGGCAAAACACACAAACAGGATTTACTTTATTGCTTACTTGAACACAACATACACATAAATACAAAAGAGCAATTACAACCAATAATGTGTAAATGTAAGGAAATAATAACAATTGTCATTTGGACATTAGAATATAAAATATTTAAAACACACACATGCACAAATAGACAATATGATAATTCTACCTCGTGTTGATGTTAAACATCAATGCATTATGGAAAAGTACTTTTTAGACTGTTCACATTTTGGTCTGTTTGTCTGGATCAGCTTCATCATCACTGCTGTCTTTATCTGAATCCTTACTGTCCATCTCAACCCCCATCTTATGCTGTTTTTTATGATTGTCATCGTCATCGTCATCAAGCTTCTTCCTGAACTGGGCCTCAATTTCTGAAGGGTCAATGTAGGTGTAGAAATATGCCATAATGGAGAAGATGAAACACACCGCGATCAGGAGAGAGGCAAACAGGATGTACTCCGCCCACTTTGAAATAGAATGAGAGATGGGGACAAACATAGTATTAATGCATCATAGACATAGAGATATTTTGACATTTTTAGTCTATGAGGATTAAGTGTGATTAATTGTTTGTTTGTTTTTATCATTATTTTACCTGTTCGGGAATCTTTGCAAGCTCAGCCACAATCAGTACGATGAAGTTGCCAATAGCAACTGTAAGTAACCAGCCTGCTTGCAGCACTGCTTTCATGTTATTTGGAGCCTAGGAGACACAAAAGAAGGACAAAAATGGAATAAAGCCAAAAGCAAAGAGCATTATACAGAACTTTTCATATATACTGTGTCCTACAACTTCTTCTTTGATGGTAAAGCCATGAAATAAGGTGTGCTTTAACAGTCTTACCTGTGAGTAGGAGAACTCCAGACCAGTGACAGAAAACATCACTTCACCAGCAGTAATGAAAAAGTACTGAGGGATCTGAAGAGCCATGTGAGCAGAGTTGGGTTTGATGTCTTCCATTACAGTGACAGACTCATGACACTAAAACAAATAAACAGAAACAGTTTAGGGCAGTGTGACTCAAGGGAAGGTAGCTGGACTGATTTGAACAGGTTTTGCCGGAGCATACAGATAACGATATTTTCCACATATTGTCTATTTGTACATTAAAATATGAGGCTGATTCATTCTATGCTTTTCTTATTGTCATAAAAATCCCATGAAAAACTAAATGTCTATGTCTGCAGCTGTCCAGTGGCCTGAGATTTAACTCTTCTCAAAGAAAGATGACCTGGACGACTGAGAACCTTCACAGACTTTTTCACGAAAATGTAGTTTAATTTTTTAAATCAATTTTGCACATCTGAACTAAATTCATGATATCAAAAATCATATGTGGTACTTACATTCTGCCCAAAGGCAAAAGTGCTGGGGATAAAGAAGGTGTATGAACTCCCAAATCCAAAGTCTCTGGAGTATTCACATGACTGTGTATCACCCTTTATGGTGAAGGTGACCCTGATCATTAGAAAGGAGAATGAGTTTAATAAACAGTATTATCATTTGCATAAAACAATGATTCTACTGTAAAAACAGTGAAAAAATCCTTACATTCCATTTTTCAACAAGGAGTAGTTGGAATAAAAAAGTGGTTCAATTAGTCCAACGTGAATTGCAGGAGTTGATATGTTCACTGTTTTATTCAATCCATTTACAAATCTGAAATGAGCAAAAACATTAATAACAGTCAGTCACATCAACATGTAGCAATTCCTTTATTTTTAAGTTTACTTTGCAGATAAATATTACAATATACAACTATATGACTTCAAAAAATCTTAAAACGATTAATTCATTATCAAAATACTAAGTGGATAATTTTCTGTTGCTTAACTGATCAGTCAATTGTATATTTGTCAGTATAAATGTTTGTAATTCGACTTACCGGACTGCATTGTTGCCTTGTTCTGGCTTCTCAGTCAAACCATCAGCCTGAATAAAAAAAGATGTTGATTAATTTTAAACTTTTAAAAAGACCTCTTTTGTGTCCTTAGTTTCATTATTCTGTGCTTCTTACTCACCAGCTCCCATTGACTGATGTCTGAAGGAATGAGAAGTGTGTGTCGCTGGCCCTTGTCCAAGGGAATAGTTGGTTTTGCAGATCCAATGGAAATGGTGACATTTCCTGCTTCCAATGTGAAGAAGTCATCACTAGCCTGCAAACCAAAGGAGCTGTTAAAACTGTGCAATCATTGAATGTACGTACATCTACAGTTGTATTTTTGGAATGCATGTAACTGATTTTCACATCTTAAACTGGTAAGTCCCAATTTTGTAAATGATTTGTGTCATTTTGTGAACACATACCTGAGCTGGAGAAAGTGTCTGAGGGTCATAGCCAGGCAGAGTAACTGTCAGTGGATTACTGCCCATGTTTAATAATTTCACCTGACTCTGGGAAGCCGATGGGAAAGTGGGCAATGTTTTCTGAAAATTAAAAGTGACAAGTGTCAAGAACTCCAAAAGTATTTATTTATAGCTGCATTAGCATTGTTAGCTTTAATTGTGATCTTAAAATAAATGAATCCCCCAAATTTAATAAGGCACTTCTACTTACATCAATTTCAATCTGAACCACAGCAGCGCAGACAAAAGCTATAGCTGCCAGAACCATCCCCACTGTCATTCTCTTCAGAGGTCTGTTGAATAAACATCAAGTTCTGTTACTGATTTGTACAATATTTGAGCGGATTACTGCACCAGATGTCGGAATTTGTATACATGTTTTTTTTATGATGGTAATATTGGAACTTTGAACATTTGATATTAACATGAATATTATGGACTGTGTCAAGTTACACTGGTCTTGTATTGAGATCTGCAGAATTTTGTTCTAACAATCAGCTTTAGTATCTGAACTATGACGCTGCACTATCCTCCACTGTTAAGCAGTTAAATAGCTAATAGCTAAATATGAAGCTACAACCAGCAGCCCTTATGCTAAGCTAAGCAAACCAGTCTAGCTTAGCATAAAGACTGATAAAAGGGGGAAACAACGAGCTTGGGTCTGTTCTTTCCAGTCTTTCTAAAGCTCACTAACTAACACATTATTTATCATATGTATACAAAAACTAGATCTTTTCCATCAAGAAATTGAATAAGCACTTTTTTTTCCTAAATGTTTTCGTGTTTCGAGTTCTAAAGCAAAAAACATATAGAAAATAAAACTTTAATCACAAGAAATGTCGGCATCTGTCAAAGTAGAGATTATTACTACAAAGTTATTTAATAACCCAATAAAGAACAGACAGATATATACAGTTTATACAGACTGACAGATATTGTGTAAGCTCCAAAGGTTACTCACAAAGTTCCAGCAGTACTTACGTAAAGTTCAGGCCACATTTTTTAATCAGGGGGTAGATTAGACTGTCCATGATAGGCACCAGGGTTAGGATCAGGATGGGGTTGACAGTCTTTCAAAAACATGAATGTAACAGTGAGAACCTGCTCATATAATGTGCAGTACATCATTCCAAGCTGACATGATGATAGTATTTTAACTTACCTGCATCTGATCAGGCTGTATGACAAGTAGACCCTGCAAACAAAAAGAAATGATTAGAACATGGACAAGCTGCGTTGATTAAATTAAAAATATTTAGAGGTTTGGTGGAGGCTGGTTTTATCGCCAAACTTACAAAGTTTCCATCCATGGTGGTGGCCTGCAGAGTCCATCTTGAACCCTTTGAGAGGGATGCAGAATTTAGCACAGTTTCCACTACCATCGAGATATATTACCTTTTAAAAGGAAGAGTAACTTTAACATACCTTTTGGTCAAAAAGGGTCCAGAACATTGGAAGTGGGATGTATAAAAAGAGGACCTTCAGCACCATTTTGATTTGAGCAATGAGGAGTTTCTACAGCACAGACAGACAAAATATGAACAGCTGTTATCCCACTGGCGAAACAGCTTGCTAGAAACTTTAGAGAATAAAATTAAATGAATCTTACATCGTATTTATCCTCTGCCCAGTCCATCCAGTGCTCCCTCTTTGGGAATTGCTTGCTTCTGTGCCTGAAGCGGTTTACAACGGCGAACTGTATGACAGTAGAGCATAATACATTTTTTTGGAAACACTTTGTGCAACTGCTGTTACATGTTAATGCAAAGAGTGTGTTGATGCAAATGGTGTAAACTCACATTTATACATTTACACACGTCCAGCATGATGTTTCCTTGTGGTTCAGCTTTATAGTACATACCGCTTCCAACAATGAACACCACTGTTAGGAACATCACAGGCACATCGTTATCAGTGAACAGTATATGTACAAAATGTTTTATATCTGTGCTTTATGGATAGAGTCACGGTCTCCTAATGCTTTAGACATACCAAGTGCAACCACCATTAGTGCTGCAGGGACACCGAAGGCCAGAGAATAACACTTCTGCTGACTGTAGATGCCACAGTCCTGAGCTGCAGATAGAGACAAACAACTACAATTCAGATTTCACTCATGCTCAAGGACTGTCGCTCAAGTTTATGGCACTCCAGGTCATAAACTTTATGTTCTACTCATATCTACCTCTGAGGACTGGAGTGATAATGGTTGACAGGAGACTCCCACCATTGATGCACAGGTAGAATACAGAAAAGAACGTTCTCCTTTGCTTTTCCTGCACAGAGAAATAAACCTTTTATCACGTGTTGCATGCACATTGTGCAATGCTGAATATGATGTGTAACCAAAAGTGAAGCTACACGGCTCTAGGGATGGCTAAATCTGTCTACCACTTTGGTAACAACTGAAATACATATCTCAACATCTATTTGATGGATTGCCATGAAACTTTGAAAAGACATTTGTGGTATTGAATCGTAATGATCCATTCCATTGACTTTCGTTAGCACCATCATGATGCTGAGCTTTGTGGTCCTAAGTGAAATATCTCAACAGCTATTGTGTGGACAGAGGATGAATTGTAGTAGCTTTAATTTCTTTAGCGTTCAACAGCAAATTAGCATTGTAATCACAGTACATTGTTGGACTCAAGATTAACCGTTTAAAAAAAAAAATTAAAAGCCAATTTGCCAAAGTACCCAGGCAACTTCTTTGCCAAAATCTGGAGCTCCAATTACCCACAATACAGCTCGACTGCCAACAGTTACGTTGGAGATTAGGTGTGTTATACTAGCAGAGGTTAATATAGTCTCAAACAGAATTTCAAATTGTTTACCAAACTAAGATGGTGAGCATGGTAAACTTTAAATGACATAAACATCAGCATGTTAGGATTGTCATTGTGAGCATGTTCGTAAAACTAACGTTAGCATTTAGCTTTCAGCACTGCTGTACCTAAGAATGGCCTCACAGTGCTGCTAGCATAGTTGAGTCTTAGTCTTAGTATAAGTATTTTGGGGTATTATTTTTGCTATTTTGATAGTGGACTTGGGACAAGAGACAGTAGACAGTAGGGGTGACATGCAGTAAAGTACTTGAACTACTGATATTGCATTTCCATGTTCAATGCCATTGTCAACGCCAAAGGTTAACCATTAGAGGAACAGAAATAAGGAAATATTCTAACCTGATTCTCATTAAACTGGTCTCCACCAAAGGCAGCAACACAAGGCTTGATGCCGCCAGTGCCCAGGGCGATGAGGAAGAGACCTACCATGGCCAGTGCACTGAATGTGAAGAGGAAGATGTGCATGAGTGATAGAAATGTGTGATAACCTGCCTGCCATTAGCTCACATCCTGACTTGGGTTTGATTTGATTATTCTTGTAGTAGAATAGAAACATACACATGAAATGTCATGTTATCTGGCGTCCCGTCTCTGTCCGTGTCGGTGATGTCATGGATCGCACTGACAGCCATCGTAACCTGTCCGATCGCATAGACGATAGACAAGTAGATGATAGTCCTGTAAGACAAAGAGGGAACGAGATAGTAGAGGTGAAAGAAGTACTCAGATCTTTCTCTTAACTAAAGAGTCATGAGATGATAAAACAAACAAAAACAAAGATCTGCAACACAAATCGAAACATTTTTTGAACTTTTTTTGTGAAATATTGTATAACGTTACCTCTCTGAGCCTCATATATTATTTTTAATAAACTATCTAAGAAGGTTAGAGGGTAAATCTCTCTTTGGTGGAACTGCTAAAATATGTCAAGGGGGCCCAACTAGATACAGGTTGCCTAAAATGCCATTTTAGAAGCGTATCATATGTTTTTTATATAATATCTCAATCTAAAAAGTAACAAGTACTCTCTAGATAACATTGTGGATTAAAAAGTACAATATTTCCCTCTGGAAGTAGATAATGGAAACACTCAAGTAAAGTACTAAAGTACTTTCCTCCACTGTAAGACAGTGACTGTCTAAAATGACTTGCATATGTTTAATGAGAAATTAATTAAAGCCTTCATGCATTAAATCAACAGCACTTAAGGCAGCCACTCACTTAAACTTTCCCAGCCAGGAGTCAGCCACAATGGCCCCGAGGATAGGCGTCAGGTAGCAGAGAGCCACAAAGGTGTGATATATGGAGGTGGACAAGTCATTGTCCCAGCGCAGGAAGTACTTAAAGTACAGCACAAGGACAGCTGTGAACAGGCAGAAGAAACCAAGAGTTTGTCTCACTTCAAAGTATATAATATAGTAATAATCACGTGGTTATGTGGTCCTGGAAGGGAATATTCTCACCTCGCATGCCATAGTAGGAGAACCTCTCGCAGAACTCATTCACGACAATGAAGAAGATGCTCAGCGGGTACCCACACACCACTTTACTCTAATGGATTTCAGCATATTTAGCTCATTTAGTTACATACAAAGTATCAATACCACAATGAAAAATACTCCATTACAAATAAAACTTAAAGTAAAAGTATTTAAGTCTTGGCAGCAAAATGTTCTTTATGTATCAAAAGTAAAAGTACTCAGTATGCAGAATGGTCCATGTCAGTGTTTATATTATATATTATATTATTAGATCAACATTATTGATGCATTAACATGTAAGCAATATTATAATGCTGTAGTTGTAGTTGGTTGAAGTGGAGCTCATTTTAACTGCTTAGTTTAATCTGCAACATTGAATCATATGCTTTAGATGAAATATCATTTGGATTTAAAATGGAAATACTCAAGTTAAAAAAAGTAGCTAAACATTTGACTTAAGCAGTGTAGTATTCAGTAACTTACAGCAGTATTACAGTGAATAGCATATTGAGATGGTCGCTTAGTTCCTATGGATTTATCATTGAGTCTCACTGAACAGTTAAAACTGCATAATCATAAATGTTTGCATAAATATTCAATAAAGTACTTTACCGTCCCTCTGCTCCTCGGATCCATGTTATCTGTGCACAAGATGAAACTAATTTAAACAACCAGCCTCCTGTGTGTAGTTTTATTTTTAATCTCTTTCTTTCACTGTCTCAGTTAGAATACAGAAACAATATGGCAGCAGTAAAGAGTGTGCAGCAAGTTTTCTTTGTCCTGGCTTGTCCCTCAGTTGTCTCGACTTCAATTGTCTTGACTTTTGTGGATTTGAATGAAAACACACAAAAATAAATGTTTAAATTAAACTCACCTGGCATGATGTTTAAGTGAAGCTGCTGCCTGCTTTCAATGACGTTTGGTATTCCTTTGAGATTCCTGCAGAGAGCAGCTGATAATTGATCCTTCACTCGTAGGAGTGGGAGGGTTTCTGTAAAATTGCTTCTTCTTATTAGCCCGTGATATGTCTCCCACACTGCTGACTGTGTTGCTTTTATGATGGGTGGGTACATGAGATAGAAGAGATAGAGTCAGCTATGTTCAGTCACTGACACCTCATAAAAAGTATTAATTCTCAAGAACTCCACAACTCAACCAAATGTAGAAGTAAGAACATGAATGAACTTTAATAAAAGTGGGAATAAAATAATATTCATAAATACAACAAGTGCAGAGAAACGAGTGTATTTTATTTAAAAGAAAAGCATTAGGGAACATCTCTGTTTACAGCAGAACAGTGACTTTGCGTTAAATAAAAATAAAAAAAAACCCATCGCTTCCCAAATATAAAACAATTTCTTGAACATTTCAATGAACACTAAAATGGTAAAAGCTTCATATTACTTCCACAGTAGGCGTAGTGTCTGGTTCCACACCTCATCGCTTTGGCAAGAAGGTGAACATCATCTTTACAGTGTATGAACCCAACACAGCAAGATACTTTGCAAATATTGCACACACTCCTTTTTTTATATACAGTAATAAACAACTTGGAATATACTTTTTGTATGCAATGGCTTTAAATATTCAAAAACGCTAAGACGTTGAAGTGATTTAAGCTAAGAACGCCTACGTGAGTCACACAGGAGGCCCCTTTTGGAAATTTGCATTTTTGTAGAAATATATCTTCATGTACAGGGAGATGAGCGTCGATGTATGCAGCATATACTGTTCATCAAGACATCAATGCAGTGGCTTATAAAAGTGGAATACTGTACATACAAAAACACAATGTGAAACATTATCAAAATAAACAAAAATGGGCTTTTGGGAGGTTGGTGGGTGTGATGTAATGACATGCATATTAAAGAACCCAATAGGAATGTCTCTATGGACCCCACTGCCCAGTCTTTTCAGGTAGAAACAGGTGAGGGAGTGACAGAATATGTCTCATCTCTGACCAAAGTCTGTCGTCACTCCTGCATGATCCCTTTTTCTTTCTTATAACTTGGCCACATCCAACACAGTTACCATGCCGTGTGTATACATTAAATAGGTCCAGTGCCTTGGTCACGGTTCACTGTGAAAGATGAAGAGGTGTTCAGAAGTGTCTGCGCTTTCCCTTTAAGCCGACTGAAGAGAAGCAGGATCGGGGTTCAGAAGTGACAATATGGCATCACCGGCGCTGAGTTCAAGACTGACCCAGGCAAGCATCATACCACAGAGGAAGAGCTGGGGATGCCCTGGATGATGGCACTAGTTGGCGTGCCACTGATGGCGTTAAAGATGTGAAGCGAGTCTGGAAGAACGCTCTTCATGCCATCTTCCACAGGACTGATCTGGATGGAAGGAGGAATGAGATGTTCACAAATATTCACATATTAGATACTTTAGTACCTTAAATACAAGTGAAGCTTTTACTTTAAGTTTGATACTTTGTGAAATATTTGCTTTCTTGCTGAGAGTTAAATGAGAAGATTGGTACTGCTCAAATGTCTGTGCAGTAAATATGAAGCTACCTAGCTAGCCGGTTATCTTATCTTAGGTTTTTCCACTCCAGGTTTTGGATGTAACATGTTTATTAGTGAGCTTTAGTGGTTGGATGTTACCTTTGGACAGAGCCAGGCTAGCTTAGCTAGCTGTTTTCCCCTGTTTCCAGTCTTTGTGCTAAGATAAGCTAAGCTAACCAGCTGCTGCAGGAAGCCATATATACACATACCGTACAGATGTGACAGTGGTAACAAACAAATATTTGTATTTTCCAAAATGTCAAACTATCTTTCATGAAAAACAACCAAGCTGCATCACATCAACAGAAAATCATTCAAAATATAAGACACGTTTGTGGGTGTAAAACAAATGTAAATGCATAAGCACACACTTTGAAATGTATGCACATACTGTACATACACACACATATGTATGTACATGCATACATACAGACTGTGCACACGTGCAGAGAAATACACGTCAGCAATCCAAATGAGAAGTCAATAAGTGACTGTTGGTCGAGCCAGCTGCTGCATCACGGGTGTTTAAACAGTAGTAGAAGGAGAATATGTACGTTTAAAGTTTTGATTTGTGAAACATCAGGAGTAGAGCTGAAACAATTAGGTTAATAATCTAATAGTAATTAGTTGATCGATATAAAATTAATTTTTGTCTCAATATCAGGATGGATGGATGATCTTGGCAAAGATAACACAGATTTGAACAAATATGCGAACAAAATTTGAGAGAAATAAAGATTTTGAGTGCATAGATGAAGTCTTAGATCTTTTCCTTCAACTCATGAAAAATGGGAGCAAAAACAAACATGTTGCGTTTATGTTTTTGTCGAGTTAGTTGCTGCCCTAATCAGGAGAATTAGCAACTATGATGGAGTGTGAACATGCGTTTGCTGTGTGAGAATATTTTATGGCTGATTTCCTATTTATTGCAGGGGTTTAAAGATAAGGCCTGTCTGTGATCTGATTAGATAACGTTACCCGTCTATTCAGTGCTTGTAAGGTCAAGAGATGAACCTTAGCTTTAGCAGCTGGAAAAGTGGAAAAGTGTGTATTGATATTAATTTTTCAACCAAGTGCAACATAAAACAGATTCTAGAAATGTTACAGAGGTCTAAAAATGTGGTTTATATGACAATAATGGGTCAAACATGACTGTAATATCAGGATTTGCATGTGGAACATCATATAAATTCAGACATTTGAGAACAGATGCCTGCGTCTGGCTGGACCAACAAACTCTTTATTGTGTCTTGCATTACCATCCAATCTGCTCATGTCAGCACAAGGGAAAAACAGAGAATGGTGTTATCAAAGAGTGTGTTAATCACATTATCAAACATTTTATGAATGGCAGGCTACATTACTTGCAACATTAGTTATGAATGAAGTAATTACACTTTAGTTACTGATACCGTGCTTACTTGCTCATGCATGATGATGGACAGCTCTCTGGCTAGGTCTCTATAGTTGGCTTTCATCTCATCGTGATACTCCTGCTGATCCTCTTTGATCAGCCGCTCATTAATGCCTAAGCCGTGGCCACATGCCTCCACGAAATGCCTGCCCCAAAAAAAAAGCAAAAAAAAAACAAAAAAGCATTGAGGTGTGTTAAAAGGAGAATTACACAAAGTAGTGAAACACATATTTCACGCTCATCTCACCTGAAGACCTCTTTCAACTGTTTGACCTTGTTGTCAGGATACTTCTTGGCACTCGCATCGTCCAGAAAAGCTCGGGCATACGCGAGCGGTCCTGCATTTACCTGAGGGAGGATGTAGGAGCCGTGTTATTGTTTTTTCATGATAGACTTCATTAGTTCACTGTGTTTATGTGTGCATACATGTTGCTGAATATTTAAAGCAGGCACCTGGACACAGATGCTGCCCTGCAGTTTGAGCTGCAGCTTGATCATGTCCACATCACTGGAGGAGCAGAGCTGTTTGATCTCGGCCACCTTCTTGCTCATCTCATCGATGGCCACCTCGATGGGGCTCAGATCGGTGTGGTGTTGATACATCACCGCGATGCGCTTCTTCACGTAGGGGAAACAGTGTGTGGCTGCGGGACAGAAACACAGCGAGGATGGGAGTGAATAGTTCGCCTCTTAGTTAATGAATCTTTTCTTCTTGCATGTGCTTTTCTACGTTTTACAGCACGTGATCCACTCATACGTGTACTGTGCATCTGTGGAAAGCTCTTCGATAATAAAGATAAGGATGTAACGTTGAACTTTTGGATCTCTTGCACCATAAAACAATATAACCGTGATTAGGATTAGGAAAGGTCCTTGACAAACTGCTAACATGTTCAAAATCTAATCAAGATCTTACATGCATCCACATGCACCTTTCTGCTGAGTAATGTAATGCCACAAAAACTGTCCCTGTGTGACAGCCCTCCACATAATGTAAACTTTAAGCTTGTTTTCCTCTATGTAACAATACAGACAAGGGAGGATTTAGATTATTTAAGATCATTTGTTGCAGAAGACACCAGCATCTTTATTTACAGCTAAGATTCATTACATAATACTATCAGGTAAACGGCTAAAAGTCAGGATATCTCTGCCTCTGCTGCACTAATATTGACATTGTTTTTTAAATCTGTCCCTTGCAAGTCCCCAAATTTATAGAGTTGCTATACTAAATCGCTAGAGTATCCCTTTAAGAGCTTATCTTAAATCCCACTGCCACCTACAGCATACAGGGTTACTTACTGGTTAATATAGTCCTGCGTTTGCACTGCTCCTCCACCCCGCCTTGCTTTTTGCCTGATATGGTGAAAGGCATCTCAAACACAAAACGACGGATGTTGTGGCTCTTCTCAAAGTCTGTCTTCCTGTCCGTCAGCTCCTTCTCCTCCAGGTAAGGAGTCACATGAGTCACTTGGATATACGCAAACTTGGAGTCCAGGTCTTTGGGGTTAATCTGCAGAGAATACATGTGATTGCAACAGATCAGTGCTCAAGTTTTGTAAATCTTCTTGGCCTTATCACAAATGAAATATGAACAAAGTCTTACCCGTCCAGAGTCCTGGATCATCTTCACGTTCTCCTGTCCAAACTTGTCAGAGTACAGTTTAAGGAGTCTCTGAGATATCTCAGACAGAGGAGTGAATTTGGGTTCTTTGTAGATGTACTCTTTCCCATCTTCATCTTCAAAGAAGCCCTAAATAAAGATAAAACATGATCCAAGTGAATAAAAACAGTCAATATTTTTTTATCTAGTAAGATATAAAGAAGCAAACAGTGCCACATCAAACCACACATGGGCTGTGAGAGGGAGTCATTCCAATAGTTTGTTAAAATGAAATGGTAAAACACTCTTTAAGTCTCAGCTCGGGGCTGAGATGTTTGTCAGACTCCACAAATACACAATCCTCTATCTAATGTCCAAGCACAGACACAAAAAAGAGAAGAACTCCACTGCAAGACATCAACTAGTGTCAGTTCAATGATGTGAGACAGACCAAAGGACAGAGGTGGGGGCACAGATGTCACACCATCAGTGGGAGCACTCAGATTAGACAGTTGTCTTGTATGTAAATGGACCCATGAACTGCTGATGGGTGAAGCCATGCATTTAACCCATGAGAGAAGAAGTTTCTTACTACGGTTAGGACAACACTGAGGCTGGAGTACAGGAGTTAAAAGGCTAAAAAGATAAGCAACGCACGTGAAGTAGCACTGACTGCATTAGCAAAGGAGCACAACACAGCCTAACACACCACAGCAGTCCAACTGTAACGCTGGCTTTCATATTGATTTACCTCAGCCTCTGAGTCAGTAAACTGGTACTGCTACAGGACAGCAGAACATAAAATCATCGTTATTCCATGAGAACTACCTAAATACTATGAATAATTTTAACAGACTACTGCATCACCAGTTAGACCACCATGTCAAGAGACACATGGATCTCTATTAAAAAGGGGCACACAGGCAGAGGTAACCACACCCAACAAGTTATTTCAAAGACTTCACGAGATAAGACAACATTGAGGGTCAGTATCAAAATCTTACAAACGTACATCTGTAACACAAAAGCAGAAACACTGGAATGAGTGCAGAAGTGAAAGAGTGCCATGCAACACAGTTCCAAAAACAGAAAGCAGCTGTGGTGACTGTTACTGTGACTTGAAGCAGCAAACTATGTCTGACACAGTGCAATGGATTACAGCAGCACCAACACCACACACAAAGACTTAGGCTGCTCAGAGAGGCTACCGCACAACTTACCGCTGCCTTCAAAGAGGACAAAAAGCAGAAAAGGGTATTAGAGTGGATCATAACAGGCCACTGCATGTGGTCATTCTCTGAAAAAATATCTTAAGCAGCCCCCATGCTCAGTGTGAATTACTTTGCAACACCAGTGACCAAATTAATGTGTGCTCCGTTGAATTAATGTGATAAAACTGGACTCACCTGGCCAAAGAAAGCCACTCTGAAGTAGGTGCCGAGCAATCTCTTGCCTGTGTGCATGACCTCCGTCACTTTACTGTATGCACGATGCAGCGTGTCATACAGGTGGGCCAGTTTCTGTGCAAAGTATTACAAAAAATCATGTTAAAAATCTGAGCTTTAATGTCACAACCTTGGCTAAACTAGTTGGGACTGTTGTGGGCGAATAATGATGAAGCAGCCTTGTACCTCAAAGTCCCTGCGCTTCTCATAAATGGGGATTATGAGTTTGTAAATGTCGGAGATGAGCTCGTAACGCTCAGCTTTCCACAGTCCATCTGCGCACTCCTCCAAGAGCTCCATGAGGACATCCTGAAGAAACAAGACAAAGAAGACGGCTTAAATAAGAAAGAAATCACAAACAAATGTGATTAATATAAAGAATTAAAGAAAAAATGCACATCAGTGGATTGTAGTGAGCTGCTGGCTTGCAGGTAGACATCAGCAGAAATTGTCTTCTTTATTTTGAAGACATCGATATGTGCTGAAACATCGACTCACAGAATTACAAATAAAAAGACTGCACTGGTCATGATATTGAGAAAATATGGCATATCATATCTTATGGCATATCCCTCCTGAAAAAGTTTATTTATACAAGAAATAAACAGTAATTATGTCTCATTTTCATGCTTATGTGATTGATCTACTGTTTGATATTATAGGAAGTCTAAATCTGTGCTGAAATACTGACAGCCAGTTACTTGAATGATTTACGATCTAAAAACTAGATGTTTGGACAGCAAGAGATAAACATAATTATATGCCCCGATACACTAAGATACATTCATTTAGCACATGCCTTCTCCAACAAAACAACAGACTGTATCTGAATTCATGTTTATTTGCTCGAAGCACGGCCCATAGCATGGTGATTTATCATTTGGGTTTGCATTAGTCATACACACTTCATTGAAATGGACGTCCTGCATGCCGACGTCCTCCATCATCGCTGCTTCTTCGTCAATGTTTGGAGTCACGACGCGGAACGCCGAGCAGCCCTGCTTGATCATGCCTGCACACGGCACGAGACCAGACAATCTTTCTTAGTAGAGAGCACTAACGTGGTTCTAAATATGTCTCAGATGATAGCAATACTTATGACGTGTGAATAGAGCTGCTGTGTAGCATGTACGTCAAAACAGATTAATAAAGCACCTTTTCTCCGCAGGTATTCTGCCACAAGTGCTGCAACGTGCACATAACACATGGCCGCCTGTAAACAACAAGAACAGCTCGGGTTAGACAAGCAAAGCAATGTTGATTCAGTCAGGATTTGAGTTTTGAAATTGAACAGACACATCACCAGACACAAACAATAAGTGAGTCTACCACATGTTAACATGGCCACCGTCACACCAAAATTCAGCCACATAGGCCGAGCTCTTATCACAGACCTCTGACAGGTCTCCGTTCTTCACGTGGATTCGGGCCATGCTGTCCAGCCAGGTCTTGCGTAGTTCAGGCGTGCTGGCGTAAGATTTGGCGAGGCTGTACTGCAGGTCCACCAGCATCTCTGGATCTCTCTCGTGCTCCTTCATCTGAGCCGTAGCCATCAAAACTGTTCTGATACGTTTGGTCAGGTCCTTCACATCTGATGGGAAAGCTGTGTTCTGTTGAGGAACAGGTCAGCTAGTTAAGGAATAATATATTTATCCCGAACCAGAACATAATTATGCACATGAATGAATTCCTGACCTTAATGGTTTTGTCACTGTTGGCACAGTTGTTGATTATTGACAGAGACTGCTGGAAGCGGGTACTTCCGATACCAATCACATCAGCTATCAACTGACTGACAGCAATCACCACCTGAAGAAAGGGAGAGATGATTGATTACTAAATACTGTTGAACCCTTTGACTTCTGTCACATGTCAGCATTTCAAAAGTCGAAATCTTCGAAATGAAGAGAAATCATTCAGTATCAAGCAGATAAAACAATGTTAAGTATGTTTTTTTAGCTGTTAAACAGGGTGCAGGGTCTCTAGAAGCCCAGAGCTTCATTATTTTTAAGGCCACTGAAGGAAAATCCCACCTGTAAGTGCGTCCGGACAAACGACTTTCGACCTGTGTAGTCAAAGTTGCTCTTCATGAGGAAGTAGAGCAGATGGGCTGCATCGCTGCGAATGGAGCTCAGCTTGGAGTTACAACACTTCAAGATCTCATAGCAGAAAGCAGCGCACATGTCGGCACGCCCTTCATAAAATGTGCAGGGAAACTAGAGGGAGAAGAAGATGAGCAGGTCATCAGCTACTGTGGACGAGACCTAGCTAAAGAGTGTTGTTGTTGTTGCTTCATACCTTGTAGATGAAGGTGCGCAGTGAAGTGAAGACCTGCTTGAGGGCTGTCTCTGACTGATTGATCCGGAGGAAACAGAGGTGGACGTCAAACACCTTCTTCATTAGTGGACTGTGGCCATGATCAGAGCACAGCTGGGTCTGTGGAGAAAGAGAGTCGGGGCATTAATAAGGTCTGACATAATCACTGGATAACTTAAATGCTGTATTTAAAGAAGTACGGTATGTTTACAACCAAGTAAATGTGTGACGTGTTCTGTATGTTACCTTGAATCCCATGATGAAGATACTTAGCGTGTCCAGGACAGTCAGGCACACTTCAGTAGCAATGTTAGCCTCCAGGACTGACTGATTTAACACGTCTGCATCCGAGTGACTATAGGCTAAAGAGGACAAAACACAAAGCTGTAGCCGTTTCATCCCCACTAGTACACTTTTGACATTTAAATGTCATAACATACCTTAGGGTACATTCAGACAGGATCAGGCGCTACAAAAAATCTCTGCTGGGTTGTCAGTGGAGTGTGTGGGGGGGGTGTCTATTTGTCCTGAACCCAACCGATGTGAAACAATCAGGAAATAACTTTTTATTTCACTGTTTATCGATTTCTCGATGCCGGCGCTCGCTTACTCTCATTCACTGTTTATGTTTCTCAACCAACGCTCCCTCTCTCCCTCTCTATCTCTCTCAAACCATCAGACACAAACCAAATTAAACTTCTTCGTGTCACTATTTTCCAAAAGTTGGATCAAGCTCAACTTCTCCGCCGCAGGTCGCTGTGTTTTTTTCGCTGTGTGACACCGCCGCAGCCAAAATGCACAACCCCCGCTCAAATTAATGGAAAATCCTGCGGCAGCGCCGGATCCTGTCTGAATGTACCCGTAGTGTTAAAGGCAAAGCTGTTGCTTGAAAAATGGAAAATTTCATTATGCTGAAAAGATTAAGTTTCATTCCAAACTGGAACAAAAATGATCGCACTACTTTAAACTAATGAATGAATCGCTGAGGCATAAATTTAAAATTTGGCCACAAATTGCAGCAATGATTCTGTTTGAGCGCCAACGTTTTACATTTAGGAATGAATTTCAGGCAGCATTTTTCTAAAATATACAGCTGGCATTTTGGAATGAAACTCTTCATATTTGACATGAATCACTTTTCTTTTTCTTTTTTTTCCAGAGAATGAAATCAAGTTAAGAGCAGATGAGCTGGCCAGAGGGATGAGAAGACTTTGAAAGCTAACGTTCAGTTAAAATAGGCATGCTCTTAATTAAAAAAACTCAAATTAACAGAGCCAGTAACAGTCTGCAAACTGCCTGCCAACCTGATACATTCTTACCATGGTCTACAGATATTCCAAGAATACTTGAAATCTTTCTTACACTGAAAACACAAAGAAACTGAATTAAATCATGCCATTTAAAAAAAGACTGAGCACACAGCGTAAGCCCTTTACATAAAATCAATATAATGCTGCACACAGCTACCTTAGCCCCAATTTAATTTAATTTACTGATGATGCACCCAGGTCTTTGGCTGGGTTCAGATAGAGGATGAGCAAGAGTGTGACGTTGATGAAGATGATGTTGAAAAAAGCATGAGGAGTCATGGTGAGGAGGCGGAGGAGGGCGGGAGTCCTCTTTTAGAGGATGTTTGATGAAATGTATAGTACGGGGCACTTACTGTGGTTAAAAGTGTATGAGTTATCCAGGCTGCTGAGCTGCTGTAAGCGGGCATGCATCATTCCCGCCCTGTTACGGGACACAGGCAGAGTCTGAGACTTCCGCTCATGTGCTACAGGTCCTGCCCCATCCTGGTTCCTGATGAGGAAACAGGACAATGTTAGACGGATGGCTGCCTAGTAGCAGAGCCAGAGTTAGTGAAGCAGGTTAGGGTGAATAAGACGGCATTTTACACACTTAAGTGGTGTAAATATCACTTCAATGTCTTTAAAAAAGCAGCGTTTTTGTGTCACACCTTGATACTATCTAGTTAAATATTTAGCTTGTGGGATTTTAAATGTGTCAAGTTGAAAACATTCAAACATTTTGGGTGACTTTTATACATATACCCATTGTGGCACTAATGCAGTAAAGTTTGGCATGCGTTTTAATTAGATAATTATCGAAGCAGCAGTGGTAGCATTAAAGCAGTGAGTTACAGCAAACGCCATGCATATGAGGATGAGAGAGACAGATGCTCTACATGAATTTAGAGCCGGTAGTTGTGTCACAGCACTGCAACTTGTGTAGTGTGAGAAGATATCATGCATTTAAGAAAGTCAGTTCCACCTTTAGTCTTACCCAAGCAGGAGGGGGCAGGAGCCAGGTTTTTATTTCATTATGTTAAACTTGCCAGCATTTAAGTGAACAGAGATAGAAACAGTGGTGGGAGGTTAGAGAGAGTGAACACCCAAAGCCCTCTGGGAGTCAAGGCCAGAGCTCCCAGATAGTGTGTGTTTGTTTGGATACATTTTAATCTCAAGTCAGGTAATTGTGCTCAACGTACATTCACACCATTCAACAGTCACACACGTTTTACACTGGATGAGATAAGATGGAGGCAATAAGTAGCTACGTCACTGTCATACGAAGCTTAATGGACAATAATGTACTGCATACAAACTATTTTGTCTATTCATAATCAGGTACAGCTCAGGGGCTATTTCACAAGTGTATTGCCAAGTTAAAAGTATTGTATAAAAAGTTAGATAGCTAAAGGTCATACATAAACAGTTTAAATAGCTAAAAGTAATGTATACACAGTTAAAAGTAATGGATAATATAAACAATATATACAATATATCTCATCTTAATTAACCCGTACTGCATAATTACACTGCTAAGTTGTAGTAGTACCAATACAAAACGACCTAAACCCTGACAATTCAAATTGTATGAAAAAATGGGAACCACTACTAAAATCCTTCATCAAGAATTCAACTGAATGACAACTGAAGTGGTATTTATGTATTGCATTCAGATACTGACAACAACATTACCTTGCGATGTATCTCTTTCCCATGTATCTGAACTGATGGAGGCACACTCTGAAAAGAGGAAATGAAAGTGAAAAATCAGCCACAGTCACTAAATTTAAGGCTTTTCTCATAATGTAAGGTTTGTCATGAAAGCAATCCAAGACGTCTTACTCGATTAGAGTGAAGAAGTCCATTAGTTCAGTAGACGAAGCCTTGTTCCAGTAGGTGAACAGAGCATCTGGAAGAGACATCGGAGAGACAATTTACTTTTTTTTGGACTGTAGACATGTAAGTGAGCTCAGTGTGCAGATATTCAGACAAAAAGAGCAGACGGAGTGAGATGTTACCCTCAGACATGCTTTTGAGAACATGTAAGAAGCACATGAGGAGGCTCTTGATCTCTGACTGGTCCAGTTTATCACATCGCAGCAGGGTACTGCCCAGGGCTGAAGCAGGCTGGTTCTGAGGGGACAAAGACTAATATAAATATGTGGTCCTGTCAGGGCTCTTTGCTCTATCTAACTCCTTTTGGTGCTTCAAGATAAACTATGGTGAATGCTCTCTCATGAGCGCATTCACCATAGCAATTTCAAAATATATTTTTTAAAGATTTCCTTGTTTATATGCAGTTTTGTGCTCATAGATCAAAGTCTAGAGAACTGAGTGTTGATTGTTTGTGATTTTAAAAAGTTGGAAAAACCATACAAAGGGACTTTTAGAGTGGTTATGGTGTGATCAATGAGAGTTTTCTGGAGGCGTGGGATTACAGCGGTCAAGCTACACTAGTGGATTCATTCACTCAGATGTTGCAGAGGCTCTACCACTGTGGAAAAAAGAAACTGCCGGTGGAAAACAATCACCATTTCACCCAGCTGAAGCAAAAGAGCAGGGAGGAAACAGAACCACAGCAGGCGAGCGAAAGCTCTACCACAGCAAGGGGGTTGGCGATATACCAAGCACGTTCCTTTGCCAGCAGTTAGTCTAGACATGAAACTGGCTGGGGATGACTTAATGGAAAGCATGAAGCTAGGGCTTTGGCTTTGTGACGGGTGTTTTTGGAGGAACTTCAGGGCTCAAGTTGTTTTCCTGAAAAGGTGGGCACAAGCTGTAAAGCAGTCGTGCAGCTATTTTCATACACTTAAGTTTAACTATTACTTATGAGCGTCTTCTTTTTCACTTTTTGCTGTTACACACAGATCAGGAATAAAAACAGCCTCGACAGAAGATGAAACACACAACAGCAAAATCAAATCTTTTGCGTGTAGTCGACTTCTACTGAGATTTCTTTGAGGCCGTCTATCGGTGAAAGCAAAACTGACACAGCACACGTGAGAGGAACTGAAAAGTGAGAAATGCTTATCAACATCTGGAAAAAAACAGCAGAGACAAACCCTGCGAGGCCCCCTGCAGGTCTACTTTATAACACCAGAGAGCAAACTGAGAATCATATGGCAAAGAAAGGGCTTTAGGGTTTAGGACACTCTCACACGCACACATACACTCTAACATTCCCAGACGGGACACTCCTGGGAGCTAGGGTGACTATGAAGGAAGGAGGCGTTTTGTACTTGAAGTGAAATGCTGGGCTGCAGGGCGCTCTCTGGCACACAGGGGACAGAGAGCAGGGAGAAGTCCATGGTAACACGCTTGTTGCGCACGGAGAGCATGTTCTCCTCAGTCTCCGTAAAGAAGCGCAGGACATTGGCAGAGTGTCTCCGAACAAACTTTCCCGTCTGCCGTGGCCAGCCGTACAGGTAAGGTAGGGAAGTTAATGGCACAAGTTAACAAGGGGTGACTTTCTGGACTACTTTTGTCATAGGAAGGGGACCTCTGATATGCCTCACGGGAGGCCTGAATTTGATTTCTAATAAATGTTGGATGAAATCACTTTATAGGTATCTTGAAGTACTTTCTGAGCTCTACCTTGTCCAGAGAGTTGCCCTTGTCGTTGTGCTTCTCAGGCAGGCTGTTGCCAGAATCAGTGCTGATGAGTGACCCACGAGAGTCTGCGTGGCGCACAGAGTTAATGTTGGGGGTTGAAGACGTGTGAGGTGAAGCTGTCAAACAAAGAAAGATATAAATATATATTAATATAGAAATATAATGTCCTTTTCTTTTAATATTCTTATTTATTAGTATTGTCTTTCCACTCACAGGTGCCAGAGATGACTCCAAAAACATCTTTGTGCAAGCTGGTGTCCAGAAAAGTGCTGGATCTGGGAGGTGTCATCAAAGCGTTGGTAAGAAGTGAATCTTCTCTTCCATTCTGAGGAAAAACATGCAACAGTTTGATGAATACAAACACACATAACGTATGAGGCTGTAGTTGTGTGTGTGAGGTGCAGGTCTTATGAGGTCCTAAACTCGAATGGTCAGTGTTATATGATGTGGAATTCACCCCAGATCCGTCCATCCATTTTCTGTAACCACATCATCCTCATCACCCTTTTTTGTAAGTTGCTTTGGATAAAAGCATAAATGTCTAAATGTAATGAGGGTCATGGGGCACTAGAGGCTATCACAGCTGACAGACCAGCTGAGAGGTGGCGTCCACACAGAGGGAACATACAAACTCCACAAAGAAAGACCCCAGACAAGGTTCGAATCAGGAACCACCACCGTGCCCTTAATGTTACACCCTACCTACCAACACGCAGGAAGTCAAACCTGAATTCAAACAGCGTCTACCTGGTCTACCCAGAGAGATCCAAGAAATGCAATCTCAGGTTGCTTGATCATATTAACAGAATGTGACGTTTTAAAAATTGTAGAAATTCAGTCTAGAATGGTAACAGTTAGAAATAAGAAATTATGTGTATGTAATGAATTAAAACATGTTTTGTAATACATAATCCACACCACAGTTTAAGTCCTGGTTGAAAATTACGTTTTTATTAATGATGTAACTGACTATTAATGGTGCCACTGTTTAATACTGTTTATTAATATTTGCATTTCTTGAATAGTGTATTACACCAGGGCAGCACAGTGGTGCAGTGGTTAGCACTGTCACCTCGCTAGTTCAGATCTCTGGGGCCTTTTTGTGTCTGGAGTTTGCATGTTATTCCCATATGTTCTCATGGATGGATGTATTACATATGTAGACATTTTCACTGTTTACATTGTCATTATTGGGCCCATGTATGAAATCAAACAATGAGATAACTTTTGTCATTTAATAACTTATCTCAGACACTATTCTCCTCCCTTTCTCATTAATATTTTTTTCCTTATCTTTGTATAGTGTATATTAGTGATTTTTAAGGCCTGGATATGGGTATAGATGCCAGGAAGAGGGTTGTGTTATGAAAGAAAGCTATGTGTAGCAGATAAAATATTTTAAAAATAGCCACTAGGTGGCTCCCTTACATTGTTAGACTGGTTGATGGTGAAGGGGGATACTTCCTTCACGTTCAGCCTGTTGACGTTCTCCTGGAGCAGACCAAACAAGGGCAAGTATAGTGTGGCCAACCTGGCCTGCTGACTCTGAAAAACAAATTAATCTCTCAGCAGAATTTCTCAGGATCACACGCACACACAGATACTGGAAGTGCAGAGGGAATAAGGAAGAGAGACAGAGGTAAGAAGGCACTGCTTACTTTGGAGGTGTAGCGGTCATCAAATGTGTGTTTTATCATCAGGGCCTTCAGCACCTGGATGGCTACCTGACGAATCTCCCTGAACTCCTGCAGACCTGCACTGACCTCCCTGAGCAGCAGCCCGACCAGGAAGTGGTTCTTACAGAAGTCATCTGTCAGCGAGTAATCCAGCTGGAGGTCTGAGGGGAGGAAGAGGAGGATGAAGAGATGAGGACTGGCTGACAGAGAAGTAAGTGAAGGATGTGAAAGGAAATGAATCACGAGCAGCGCCAAACAATGAGAATAAATTACTGAAGAAAACAGGAACAGTATCCAGTGTGGTGATGGTATTCAGATCTGGTGAACAACTTTCTTGTTGACGCCCATCAAACAATTTACATGAGGATTGTACAACGACAGCTGTTCACAGATGGTTTCCAACATCATTTAAAAGAAGTAAAGCAATCCCAAATCACACGGAAAGATTCCCCAAAATGACTCCAAACCACCTTCAGACAAGAAGAATAAAACTCCTTGTGAACAGTATAATCTAATCTATAATCTCAGCACAATGTCATGAAGAGGATAGATAAATCATGCCACATCAACCAGGATGTGGCAAAGCTGGATTTGAGCTCAGATTTTGGGTCATTTTACCCAAATGATTAGATTGTCTGCTCTTTTTGGAGATGACATGTAAGCAGCACACCCTCGCACCTACCTACTGTACCAGTATCGTACGACTCCACCGTATCATACGGAGATAAAAAAGCTAATTGAGGAACACAAAAAAAGAAGTATGTTCTGTAAAATTAAAGACTGCCACAACAACAGAATTTTAAATGAGGTGTAGAATAAGTAGAATTATTTTATTTCTGTTGACCTTTGAGAGTAAAGCAGTTTAATTTGAATATTCTTCTCCAACACAGGCAATGTTAGCACACTGGAACTTAAGTGAGCCACCATCAGGCTCAATACTTGAATACTCACCTTGAAATCTCAGTATTCTTCCCTTTCCAAATGGCATCGGCAGGTTTAAGGGGACGTAATGCTCGTGGTTGCACACGACACGCAGGAACTCAAACCTGAACTCAAACAGCGTCTGCATTTAAAAACAACAGAAATCAGTGAGACAACACAAAACAACACCTTCTTGTCCAAAACATATGTGGAGCACAGCCTGATATGCTCTATCAGGATATTTTTTTAAATATCAGTGTACCTTTGGGTCTCCGGGCATGAAACAGTTGATGTAGTTGTTGATCTGCTTGAACACAAAGCCTCGGTCCATCAGGTTGAAACAGCGCTATGGAAGGATCAGAGAAAGAGGTTCCGTCATTATTCAGAGCAAATAAATGAATATGTATATACACTAGTAGAACAAGAACATGAGAGCTGCAGGAACTGTGGCTCCTGACCTTGATGAAGACTGCTAGACTGTGGTTGGCGTTCCTGGCAGCATCCAAGTTGTCTTTGTATTTCTGAGTGATGTGTGGCATCATCATGTTGACCAGAGTCTCCACAGTGTGATGGAAGGCTGCCGAGAAGCGCTGATTTCTGGACAGCTATACGGCATAACACAAATGTTACACCTCAGTTTACATTTCCATTTAGTCATTTAGCTGACGCTTTTATCCAAAGTGACTTACAAAAAAGAGGAAGAATCAAGCTACAGTGCAACAAGGACATGTTAGTGAGAAGAGCTGGGTCTTCAGGAGTTTTTTTAAAGGTAGAGAGGGACGCCCCTGATCTGGTAGGAACTGGTAGCACGTTCCACCAACGGGGAAAACAGACAAAAAGAGTCTGCATTGCCCTGAGTGTACGGATGGCAGAGCCAGACATGGTTCACTGGAGGAGCGCAATGGTCAGGAGGTAACATATGTCTGTATAAGGGCATTGAAGTGGGTGGATGCAGGACTGGAGATTACTTTGCGATTGCAATTGCATTAGTGATTTGAATTTAATGCCGGCTGTTACAGGTATCTAGTGGAGCTCGCTGAGCAGCTGGGTAACGTGACCTTTTGGGTTGACTGAACACGAGGCGCGCTGCTGCATTCTGGAATTCAGTTAAAGGGATAAGTCTGGTGATACTCACCATGACAAGACTAGTATTGAAAGAAGAAAGTGAAGCCAAAGCCTGATATAGTTCATCCCTTTGTGTCTTAGAGCTACACTGTTGTTCAAAAACTATTAAAAACACATCAAGAAACCTCACTGTTGTTTCATTAAGATGCACATGGGCGCTGCAGTTTATCTTAAGTCAATACAACATACACTGTCCTGCTGCCAAAAATATTTACAAGCGCATTAAAATGTGTATTATTCCCTGGGTGAAAATGGTCCCCAATAAATGTACTACATACTCCTGTTAGAGTAACGTGTTAAAAACTAAAATACCCTACTGTTTTAAAAGTTCGCCCCTTTTGCGCCCCATTTTAAAGTGCAAGTGGAGAGAAGCTGAAAAGTACTGAGTACTATTTTCACAGGATTTGTTGACAATAAAAAATATAAGTTGAGTATCACCAGCTCTGTACTGTGACTGAAACTTCACAGTTTCCAGCCTGGTATGACCTCTCTTTTGGAGCATTTATTTGCTTTCACCGCAGCCTTCCACATTATGCCAGTGTGAGGTTAAACACAGGGATGTGGTTGCTTACGGGGTATGAACAAATGCGGCCAATTAAACTGCACAACAGTGTGGGACAGACTGTGGATACAAAATACTTTGACTGTGGTGCTGTGGCTGTCCGCAAGACTTGGCATGTTGTAAACTACCTAAAGCTGTAATAAAGCAAACACGAGCAGACACCCCTGAGTCAAACACACATGTTGCAGCAGACTTACCTTCACTTTGCAGCTTTCAATCAAGTACTGAGCCATGGACTTGACTAAGGCTTCAAAGAAATACCAGGAGTACTGCGGGGCAGACAGACATCAATCAGAGAACAATAAAAAGGAAATTCATGTCAGTTATAATCAGACACCATGCAATCCTTTGAAAAAGTACAAATATGTTACCTTGAGGAGCTTGTTACTCGTGAGGAAGTCAGTAGAAGGTTTCAAGATGGCAGTCATGGCTTTAGCCAGCTCCTCATGCACTGTTCGGGTGGTGGAGGACGTGTATGGCTCAGTCTTGAATACAAACTGTGTAAGACACATGCAGAGAACTATGAGAATCCCTTTGTGCAAACACAAAATGTGGATAGCGAGTCTTGATATGTGAATTTTACCTTCACATACGATCTCAGGTAGTGCTCCAAACCCTCCTCGTGGCACTGGGCAACAATGTGAATCATGACTCTATAAGGAAACAATGGAAAAAGAAAGCCTGTGTGAGGAAATGAATATGAATAGAGGCAGCTGGAGCCCTCCTTTATTAATGTTTTGTGAGCAACTCATGTTTAATGTCATTTAAAATATTTACTGCAAAGTTCTTGCACACCAATGACCAAAACTCTTCATGGAAACAATCAAAGCAGCTAATTTGACATAAAAAGAGTTCTCTTGCATGCATAAATGCTGCAAATATGATATTTACAATTACATATCAATTTGTTTATCATAATTTCTATGAAATAACTTGGATTTTAAGCTGTTGTTAAGTCGAAGATCATGTCAGAGAATCTTGCCTGGTGACGTTGACTGCCACATCCTCTTGGGTGGCACTGGTTAGCACCCTAAATAACTGATTCAGGGTGGTGGGCAGGAACTTGATCATCACATGACTCTCCATGGCATGAAGACTCTGAGGGTAAAACATCAGAGAGGTCTGTTTATGTAGAGTAGAGATTACATGTGGAAAACAGTGGCGCTGTCTTCCTTCTACACCCCACCAAAGAGCACAGAAGGCTAATAAATCCAATCGTGTGGAGAAACTAATTTAACAACAACAACAACAGGAGGAGGACGTGAGTGACCAACACTGCGCTAATCACCTTATGTCTTATGCTTCAGTTGCCTTGAACATGGCAGAGTGTAGGTATCCGTGCATCATTGCCTGTGCACAGGAAACTAACACAAAGCCTGCCAAGTCATTTGGCAGACCTCCCGTTAGACCCTCAGGCCATTGTTTGTGTTCACTGCTGTGTTGACATTAGAACCCAAGAGATGCATTGAACCAAGTGCTGCTCTCCATGTTAATGAGTGATGGAAAAAGTGATAACCGAGCTACCAGTGTCACAGAATAAAAAAATTAAAAAAAGAATCACGCCAGCTCAGCGGTAGATATCTGACAGATTTACAGGTATCTGCCTTATCTTTGCAGGAAAGGTACAATTAAATTCTGCCTAAATGGCCAAAGCCCTGCACAAACTGTCCAGAAGAATGCGCTGTTGGCAAGCTACAGCACAAAGTAGACCATTAATCTCGATGTGATCCAGCCCCAACGGAGTGTGACGGTCTGCGGTTTCACAGTGAGTGAGTCTGAGCTACGGTTAGCTTGCAAGTAAATAGAGAGAAGTTTAAGTGTGAAAACATGTCTGACCTTTCCTTTGAGGTATCAAAAATAAGTCATTCTGTTCAGACTTAATCCCAGTCATCGATTTATGCATATCTACCCATATTAAAGCATACGCCACAACACTGAACTGCAGACTGCGTGTCAACATTGTGGATTAAACATGACTCAGTGAAGCATTAGCAGTTTCTCTCAAGCATAAAGCCATTACCAGCCAGTAATTATCCTACAAGACAACAACAAGGCCTGTAATAAAGACACAAAGGCTGCACATTTTGTGAGAAAAGAAACAGAATCACGCAAAATTAAATAATTCCAATGAAAACTGAAAGTAAATTTGAAATATTAAAGTTATATACATAAAATCTTTACAATTTAATTGAACAAAAAGTATTCTGGAATATTAATTGGCATGTTTATCAGCATTAAAGTTAGTTTTTCGCTAGTTTTCATCGTGTTTTACCTTCAGGTATTTGACCAGTTCTCCACCTGACACCTGAGGCGCAGGTGCACTGCTCTGACAGTGATGAAAGAAATTGTGCAAATGTTGATCCTATGAGAGACACGAAGATAGTGATGAAAAAAAAAAAAGAAGGTTAAAGGATGCAGATGAATCGTCAGCAGTTTTGTTGCACTAAAGACAAACTGACCTGAGTGTAGACAGTGGACACGAGGTGAGTGGACACCTTAAATAAAGGCTTGCCTCCATCCACCCATTTAACTTCAGGACCTGAATGCTACAGTACAAAGAAAAAGCAACAATCCTTTGCTCAATAATCATGTCATTGTTTCTATGAATGGCTTGGCATCTCTATAAAACATCTACAAATCATAATAGTCTGCAAAGAAAGACTGAAAATGCTGACTAGATTAGGCCATGACTGTTTAAGGCTGCACTCTACCTTGCTTGCACCCTCGTGACAGTTGAGGTATCCAGCAGGCAGGTTGGCAGCCACAGGGACCTGGTTCTCATTCATGATCACCCGGCCATCCTTCAGCAGGGGAAGCCAGGCGTAACCCACTGAGAGAAGACACATGAGCAAAGACGGTCAGCTGAGCAGCAATGAAGAAAATACGTAAAAGTCATATGCAGATATTTTAAATGATGTGATTGGAAGACTCTGTGCTGCAGCGTGTCTTACCTTGAGTCTCAACCATGTCTCTCTTTTTGGTGCTGGCCTTGCTGTTGCTATCGCAGCTGACATGGTAGAAGGTGAAGAGGAGATGATGCTTATCGTGGAGCTGGGTGGGCAGCTCAATCTTATACTAAGGAATAAGTATGCAAATAAACACTCAGTCATGGATTGTATTGACTTATAGATTATGACTTATGAATGGCACTAATCTCTGATATTTGGTTACCTCATCGTAGAATTCGGGGTTGTGCTGGTGATGTAATACTGCAGCAAAGGCATTTTTGGTAAACAAGGGTCCTCCAGGTCGGCCATAGATGCACTGTGGAATGATAACAATAGTTACTTCCTGTGACGGGAGGGGTTGTCCTTTAGGGAATTTGGAAGCACTTCCAGGAAACGTGCGAGTTTACCTTTAGTGGAACAGCCTCTTCCTCATCGGAGTCCTTGAACTCAATGCAGACAGCTATGTTTCTAGCCTGAGGATAGACAGAACGGGCAAAACTGACCCAGTTAGCCACTCTTTGAGAGAAAAGTTTCCTGTTGGAACTTTTAGGCTACATATGGAGGACAAAGTCATCATAATTTTTCTTCCTGTGTCAATGCCCCCTGCAAATTAACACCGTAGAACAAAAGTTTGCGATACCTTTGCAAACGACTTTTGGCTGTCATACTTCAAGTGCTTCGGGTAGATATAGAGGTGATTGTTGTAGATGGTGAAAGGCTGAGAACATTTGGCTATGTACGGCACAAACTCCTCCACTTCAAAGAAGATGTTGGTCTTCTCACTGACATCGAACTGCTTCACAGGAATGTAGGATGAGGTAACACAATCTATATACAGAAGCAAGAGGGAGGGAGACTAAATAAATAGCCTGCAGACAACGTGACCAATCTGGCCTGAGCAGGAACGGCTTTCATCTCTTATGTCGGCTACATGAAGCGAATATAGAGGCCTTACTTGTCAAGTCGGGGGCTACATTGTCAATGGTAACATCGAGGTTTCCTAGGATTATAGGCAGCTTGGCCATCTTCTCTGGCCTGAGGGAAAGGAAAATAAACTCCAGTTAAGTCTTTGCTATCATTTACCAAACACTAGAGTGAGCAGAGACAAATTGTATACACACCACATTCACAGATGTGAGCAAATATCTTATTTTTTAACTGAATGGTATTTTCCAAAGTACAATCTATAGCAGCATATTTTCCATATTTTCCTTTCCAGAACATCTGCAAGACTACTCAGACAATTCATAACACAGCGCACTCAAAGAAGTATTACTAACTTTCTGAAGTCAGCCAGCAGCTTGAGCATATCCTCATTGGATAACTTGTTGCTGTCCTGTCTGTACAGAGGCGAGAAACGAGCACTTTTGTCGAGCGTCCCTGAAGCATCTTTGAACAAAGACCTGCAAGAGGGAAAAGAAGAGTGAGGAACATTTCTTTTGCCCTGAGCACGCCTACGTCCGGGCTGCAAGTAACAATTATTTCCATAACTGAGTGTAGGAGCAGAGAAAGGCTTGGCATTTTTGTTGCACATTTGTTATCTTAATTGTTAAATTAATATAATCATATTGAAAAGAACCCCCAAAAAATGAGAAATATAAAAGAATATGGGATAAATTGATGTTGCATCTTAAGCGAACAAATGTAATTAACCCATTTATTTTTGTGTTGGTCTTATCTTGCACAAAATGATCAGTGTGGACTAATGATTTGTAATCCAGGTCCAGAGGAAACAAAAAGAAATGTTATTGCTTCATTCTCTCTCTATGGAGGTTAAATTGTATGGAATTATGACTATATTGCTGTTGTGTTTCTGTATGATCCTGGTGTAAACTACACAGAACTTTTTATACAGACAAAACTGTTACCAGTCTAAATAGTTAAGGAGAAAAAGTACCTTGCTGCCCAGGCAAAAGGCATCCTGTACTGGCCTAACCGGCTGCATGCCAGCTTGGCATTTTTCAGGACCTTCTGTGCCACCTAGTGGAAAACAGGAACACAGCGTGAACTCAGTTTCATCACTGAAGTTAGTCTCAGCCCTGCAGCACTGTTCAGCACGCTGCCAGTCTCAACACACACAGATAAATCTTGATAACATGCCGTCCTCACACACACACACACTCAAAATGCCAAGAGGTTTTCAGTGCTGCGTGCACACTCTACATGTTTTCTCGCCCGAATCGCACACTTCAGGATGCACAGCCGCATTCGTGCAGCCAAAGTCAATGCTTCTGATGAGAGTTTGTGCAACTAGTCAGCACTTAAAAAACACGGATGATTATCTGTGTATAATGTGGAATAATCTGTTGGAATCTGCTGAGTCCCGGAGAACACACTGCCTTGTGAGGAGCGCGGTGGGTGGGTCAGTACCTTGGTGGAGTCTGAACTCTTCATGTACGGCTCGGCACAGTGGTTGATTCCCCCCTGAAGCACTTTCTCTATGCGAGCCACCAGGAAGATATCTGGGTGGGGGCATGTTACAGAGAACACTCCCTGTGGAGACAATAAAGATATTAAGATTTCCTCAGTGTTAAATATGTATTTTATGAACTGACAGATTTTAATATGAAACAAAAAACATTCAAGTAGGGAAGCAAGTATTATGTTTTTAGCTTTGCTAGAGATGGCAGGGTCCAGACTGAAATGTCTCAACATTTATTTGGTGAATGATTGTCATGAAATGTCGTTCAATCATGCCCCCTGGTTAACTTACTGTTAACCTACCTGTCTTGGATACTGCATGGCTGCCTCCGGCACCCCGTGGACCAGCCGTTGCCCCTCAGTGTCCCCTCCCCCGTTTATATACTGAGTGGTGTTATTAGGCACCATGCTCCTTACAGACGGGTGGTTCAAGTCCACGTGGAAGTCAGACGAGATCTTCCTGCCGTTCTGGATGTCAAACAGTGACAGGGTGATATAAAACGGCTCCACCTGAGGAAGGAGAAGAGGAACAGTTCTGCATTAGACAGATGATGCTGATGATTCTTTCGACTAATCGACTAATATTTTTCACATTTTGTCAACCGGTCTGCATAATCGGAGTGCCATACTATGTAGTTACTGTATTACAACTACTTTCAAAATGAGGGTTAAGTAAAAGTCCAGTTTAATGACCGCTTTAACAGCTGGGCAACAGGACTCAAATGTAATACATCACTTAACAGCCACCCTAAATAATTAACAACACTACAGGCAATGTCTACAATATTTGAAACTATAAAAATAGGTCCAACTTCTCAAATAAAAACATCAATAAAATGAATATAAAACAAAATTCCTTCCCACAAAAATACATTTCATCTTACAGTACTTATGCAGGATCTAATGCTAGGAAAGCACCGGATAAACTGGATCTGGTGTCATGTTACTTCACCAATGATATCCTCACGGTAAAGTATACCCACTTAAATTTTCGGACAAAGACAGCACTGGTACTGGTGCTTGTATTGGCACTTAATATATGCATATTCCCTGAGTCGAGAATCATGATCAGGAAATAAATAGTTAGATGGGTGCACCTCTAGCTAATGCACAGCTGCATATCTGGTATTTAATTATTATCTCGATGGAGGGATGTGCATGTGTGTCATGTCAGTGTCTCTGTGGAGGCAGAGCATGTTGACTCTTTAACAGACAGATTCTGTTGGGAGGGACGGCAGGACATCAGACTCCATTATACAGATTGTTCGCCATTACTGAGCCTGTAGCCCGGTTGCTATGCCAACAGGCTCAAATAATGAGAGAGGTCCATCCGGCCGCTGTAACAAACCATCTCATCCCTTTTCAGTCAGCTGGATAGAGATATTTTGAGTTATTTAGGGCGTCTTGTGGCCATGGTCTTACATTTGTTGTCGGTCCTTCCTCGTTCTCGGCCACACAGCTTTGCAGATTGAACGAGAGGTCGTTGCAGTTCACCAGAACACGCTTGCCAAACTTCTCCTCAAACTGCTTCACATCTGGCTCTATTCCTGAGAAATCCAGTTTCTAAAGAGAGTACAATGGAGGGTGTTACAATTCAGTAGGGAGCGTCAGGTTGGACTTATTACCGCATGGGAATGTGCGTTTTAAATTTAATTACCTGTGTGTCAGGATCCAGAGTGAACAGCTTCAATCTGGTCTCGCTCCTCATCCTAGACTCGATATCTCTTGCGCTCTGAGGAGAAGAAAGGCATTTCCTAAATCGATTGAAACCTCAACTGTCTGACACACCAGAAGCATCGTCTGTGAGATTTCCAGTCAGTTGGTTTTAACATTAGAACTTTTTTTTTTTTTTTAATCATTTGCGCCCATCTGGAAATGAGGCTTCATATTTTACAGGCTGATCATGCTGGGCAGACAGGCTCAGTGGTGAGAGTCAGGTGGTACCGGCATACATTTCAGTGCAACACACTGTAACCTGTCAAGCTGTTTCCCAGTTAACTGTTACCACCAGTTTCCATGCACGTATGGCTTTATTGCTGCATACCACTCGGTGCTGCAGCAGCATGAAAAGCTTTCTTTTTAAACACTACACATCCTTTTTGGGGTAAAAAAAAAAAAAAGCAGCCTGCAAGTCATCTGTCAGTAAATCATTTAAAAAGTGACACTTTTATCCTCTGAAATCTTTAACTCTTAATGCAGGTGTCATTTTGTCAAAACAAGTGTCAGCTTTTTCCTCTACTGGATGTCTCATGCTGAATGCTGTTGGATGCATGTTTCGCAACGTTGCTTTTTTGGATGAATACCAAACAATATTCTGAATGGGAGAAGATTTAGCTCATCGCATGACAAGGAGTCTGTGTTTGAAGTCAGATCAGATCTACAAAAACAAATGAATGGCTGAGAAATTAGCTGTGTAACCAGCAACTCTTAAATCTAAATTTAAGCCACATGTTTGTGGGAAAGGAAGGCCCTCTCTTCCTCCCTTATAACTTCAATGAGGAGCAGAGATTTAATGCTGCAACTCCATGTGATGATGTACCAAATGTATGAGCGCCCAGCCGGGAAAGTGAGACCTACCTGAAAGCTGTCCATACTGCCAGAGGAACTGTCTGACTTTCCAAGATCATCATCTAGAGGAAAATACAAGAAATCACTGGATGCGAGCCAAAGACTGCAGAGCATAAACAAAACCGCCTTGTGTTGTTAAATCTCCTTAATCGCTCACTGACATGTTAAAGTTCAGTAAACAGTAATTCAACTGTACAGGAATCAGCCAGGGTTGAGATGGAGATACTGCAGGTCTCAATGGCGTATTTTAAGAAAGCTCAGAGATCTTTTCAAGCAGAATTGTTTTTTTTACTCTCAGGCACAGTGTGATTAATAAAACCTGAGGAGTTAAGGAAGATTAGTGGAGCGATTTGTGCAGAGGCATTCAGCCTCTTTCCTCCACGGCTAAGCCTCAGAAGACAGGAGGTGAGTATTAAAAGCCTGGGTGGTCTGGTATCATATCGCCCCAGACTAACATTACACTACAGGGCCAGGAAGAAGTGAGCAACGGGTAATGAGTGGATGCTGGTGTGAACGAATGCCTCATTAAAAACATCCTCAGGTACATCCCAGAGTAAATAAACTGATAATGATGAGTGGATGATGAGAGGATTTATTATATTTATATATATGGTGGATTAATATCCTGAATAATAATAACTGAGCATTTTCTATCTTACTTTACAAAATATCACCATTGTAGCTTCTGTAATTAACTGCATTTATTAAGATTTATTGAACTTTTAGGGCAACAACAAATTATTATTTTCATTATCGATTCTCCTTTTGACTATTCTCTCAATTAATTGTCACAATGGTGAAAAAAGTCCATCACAATTCCCCTCCAAACTCCAAAGTGACGTCTTCAAATGTCTTGTTTTGTCCGACCAACAGTCCAAAACCCAAATATATTCAATTTATTCAGAAGACTAAAGAAAAAATACTCAAATTTAAGAAGCTGGAACTGGGTATTTTTTTGTTAATTTTTTTTTTTAAATGATTAATTGATTGTCAAAATAGCTGCAGATTAATTTTCTGACTATTGACTATCAGTTAATAGACTAATCGTTGCAGCTATGCAAATTTTAAACAGTAAATACAGCATCGTTAATGTTGTCTGAACGATCGTTGATATCTTTAAGAAGCAAAACATTGTTATTATTCACATAATTCGTGCGGTGCGACCACACACAAGCTGCTTTTGTCAGACATTTTCCAGTCAAATCCAAAATATGGATGTTTTTACAAGACTGTGAAAAACCTAAATCACTTCTCATCACAAGTTGGATAATATTTTGACTAACACAAAAAGTATTCCATTTCATATTTGTGTTCCTTCAGGCGCTGATAAAATACGCACCGTCATGAATGTCTCCGTTCCTCTTCTCCTGCATGGCGATCTCAAAGCTGCTGTGCAAGATTTTGTTGAGCGTGTTGATCCAGTCCTCCATCTCTCCTTCGCTGTCCGAAGCCAGCAGGTAGGTGCTCTTATCCTGCATCTTCAGCTCAAAAGCAAACCGCCGAACCTTGTTGTTCTGCCACCGCAACCCAGGAGGAGAGATTAGATGAGAGCAAGAAGAATTATATAAACTTGGAAGATAAGAAATAATTCAAGTGTACAGAGCAGAAAAATCAGAACAAAGACGTTTTGTTATTGAAAAGGTGGAGGCTTCATGTTTGCCAAATGTTTTGATATCTGATATTGAATGATTGATCAACTAAGTTTAGTTTTTCACATCTAAAAATCCGATACCCAACTGTGGACATGGCACGGCTGAAGGAATGTTTCATCTCCCTATCCAAAGCTAACATCTAACAACTGCCAGCTCACCAGAAGGGAGCAGATTCTTGATTTTATGATCTAAATCATAGCTTGCTATACTCTAATTCTACCCTCACCCTCACTTCCTTGTGTTATCCCATTTGTGCCTACAAAAACACGGATGTGTATGCAAGGTAAACATTCAGTCACAATATGTTGGAGTTAAAATGACACCATTTAGCAGAAATCCACAAAGTGTGAGTCACTGTTTTTGGAAAGAGATGGGAAGGTAAACCCTGATTTAATTTGACTGCACCAGAAAGCGAATGGACAATGTGAGTTAGGGAGGGACAGAGTGTTTCCATCTGTGTAACAAAGCCTTTAGTTCTGCCAAGACCACAGCAGAGACTTTCTAAAAGTGGGATGGAGCTGCTGGGTGAAGTCAACAGAAAATGAGCTGCAGAACCGAACTACGGCCTCCAAAACAGCCATGATGTCACTGTCTCATTTTGGGCTCGTAGCATTTCTCTATTATAGCCCATTCAGACCTTATAACTCCTGACTCAGCTGCACTTTGTCCAGGACGCAGCGACTATGTTGAGGCCTGCTGCTTAAACATTTTAATGAACTGTTCAAGCAGTATTTCTTTCGCGTAATAGGGGAGTCATCTCATTATTGTCAGCAGTCGGTAGATTGTTATGCTATTGTTATCGCTGTAGCTTGTCTGCAATGTTGAAACAGCGGGGTGGGAGTGATTGGGAGGGACACTCATTATCTGCAGCCTGGCTGTGTAAACACGAAATGGGGAAATAAAAACTGTAGTCCTGATAAACACTTGGTTGGAGGACCAGTCTCAGTTTTCTAGACAACAACAGCTGAACACATCTTCAGGGAAATAAGTGGACAATCCAGTCAAAAGGATTTTTGTATCTGCACTCCTGTGAACCTCAAATCACAATGATCAGTTTATATTCTTAAGCCCTTTTGCCCCCACAGGGACTCATCTAATTAACATGTGGCAAATTCTTAGTATGTTCGAGCATATGTTGGCATGCTAACAAAGCGCAAGAGCAGCTTGAGGCTCAGTATGATGTCACTCCTCATGCCATTACAGCTGTAGTTAAACATCTGCAGTTCCACTCATAGAGCAGTTTCTGCTGGTTGACTTTAAGACACGTGATATTTGTTACTTCAACAGAGCAGAAAACTCGACCTCAACTATACTATGGGTTGTGCAATGCTACTGAATTACTGTAGTGCCTATTAGCAGGAGAGCAATCACCAACAGATTAGGTTCTGTATGTTAATCAGTGTATAGATTCTTCATCTGACTAATTTTCACTTTAAAACAGACAAAAGCAGAAGGGGCAAAACAAATCTGTCTCTGACCTCACTGAATGAGGTATCAGTTAAAAATTCAATTGGCTTGTTGAAGATACCATATATAAATCTAAATTAAACAAGAAATTATGTTTTGGAGGCAGTTTGTCCAACAGATAATTGACAGGTTTGTTATTTTTGTGCATGTTCTTGGGACATGACACTTAGTGATCTGCATCAGGACGGCACGGTGGGTTAATTGGTGACTCTAAATTGCCCGTAGGTGTGACTGTTCGTGTGAATGGTTGTTTCTTTCTATGTATAAGCCCTGCGATAAACTAGCGACTTGTCCAGGGTGTACCCCACCACTCGCCCAATGCCAGCTGGGATAGGCTCCAACCCCCTGTGACCCTAATAAGGATAAGTGTTTACAGAAAATGGGTGGATGGATCTGCATCACCAATGTTTGAGTCATCTGTCTGTTTTATGTATGTCTATGTAGAATCTAGCACCTGTCGACTTTAGTTGTGCTATTAAATGTTGCAGGCAGTATATCAATCTTATTTAGCTGTAATCATTTGATAAAACTAAATAAAATATTATTCATACATGTTTTAATGAAGTTAAAGTAAGTTTCTGTGATATAAAATATGTAAAAGAAAATAAACTTTCTGTATTTTGTGACACAAAATGTATATTATGGCATAGAAAACTGTGAAATACAATCTGCTACAGACACCACAACCTGCACTGATATACCCTGCAAAAGTCCTTTCAAACACCATGTGTACCTCTCTCCTCCCTCTTCAGTTTGGGCTGATAACTCTCCTCTTTCACACAAAAGGAATCAGACAGTCCTGGAAAAAGCCACAACCCTCCATCTCATTCACCAGTAAATATCTAATTCATGCCAGCTGGCTACCACATCAGTAAAGTCAGGTTCTTTCCATCTATTGAGATGACAGACAGATGATCATACACCCAGTGAGTCTTGGCCTACATTCTGATAGTTGCACGTGGCATTGATTGTGAGGCCGATGGAAAGTGCACGGAAGTGAGACCTCAGCATTCACCTTGTTTCGCCAGCTCAGAGTCAGCAGTAAAGCTTCACCTTGGGGAGGAGAGAGCTCAGGTTTCAGGGAAATGAACGAGAGAGGCTCCCACAGATACTTTCCAGCAGCAGTCCATCATTGTTGGAGAAATGTGTGTTTAAATTTTCCCTGTTAATGGCTTACATTTACCCTGCATGCTGGAAAATTAACTGATAGAGAAAAGAACTGAGAAAAGGAAGTTGCTATATCCGTATTCTCAGTTTATTCCCGGTAAATGGCCTTTTAATTTAAACGGGGGACGAGACCACATCCTGTGCTGCCATGGCGCCAGTAGGGATATCCCGTTTGCTAAAGCAGGTGATGGGTCATCCAGGGTCATCGCAGTTCAACAATCACTGCCTTCGAGGCAGAGATAACTGGAATATTTTAGAGCGTACCTGAACCACACCCATACAGGAGTCCAGGAAAATGGTTCCTTTGGGCTCTTTGGAGATCTTCTCGTCTTTGTAGAAGTTTAGATTGTACGAGCCGTCCCCGAGCTGGGTCAGATGGAAATACCTCCTCTTGAACGACTGAAACAAAAAAAAGAAGAAATAACATTCAAATCATTGGAAAACAAAATGCCATGTTTGGCCATAACAATAATACTTTTATACAGCTGCCAGTAATAAGAAGCCTGCTTGTAAAAAAAAAGGCTAAACTAGAACCCGATACAAAACTTGCATACTTGGACAATTGCTGGATATAATAAGTAAGTAAGGAGCTTCACAGATTTAAAGCCCTTTGAAGCAAATTTATGATTGCTATATAAACAACATTGATTTGACTGGACCTCAGGGGAAAATGTGTGATGGAAAAATGACTTGGAAGTCAAATCTTCACTTCAAAAGACTTTTATTTTGAAATTTTCTTTTATCTTGTAATTGTCATAAAAAAGATTCAACGGAAGACAGAAGACAAACATCTAGACTCTCCTGATCGTGTTTTTTCCCATCACTTCATTACTTTTGCCATTGCTACATAAGTAGTAGACAACATATATATATATATATATATGCATTACAGTTTTTGTAATTTGTAAAATAATGTGGCGACGGCCATCAGTTTTCTAGTTTTCTAGATTCATCAATTAATTGTCTTGTCTAAAAAAATATCAGAAAATTTCCAGATTTCCATTTGCTGATCAAATAATCTCTTAATTAATGTGTGGCCTTCACCACTGTCTCACCCTCATGGTGACGCTGATGGCACTGTTCATGTTGCCTTTATACAGCCAGCCATGTTTGGAAATCCCGCCTTTCTGGGATCCTAGGGAGGCCGTGTCCTGCAGGAGACATCAGACAATTAAATACACACAGATACTGGACACACTGCAGAGGAAAAAACAAATTTTCACATTTTTAGATCCGAACATTTTTAGCAGGCTCGGTCAGTCGGTCGGTTGGTTGGTCTACAAAAATTTCCCCACCCTTTGGCTGAAGGAGGCTGAAATTTGGCATTGAGGTCGAGTGTCTGCGAGCCTGTGTGTGTGTGTGAATGCATGGACTTATGGATGCATGTGTGTATGTGGTTGCATCATGCTTGTTTCATGATGAAACAAGTTGCAAAACTTAAAAATGGGTTACTCCATATGTAAAAATCAACAGTTATGCAGAGAAAACACATTTATATATCAAAAAGCAAAGGCAGATTTTGCTTGAAGAAGACTAAACATGACTTAATTTGGTTATTGTTGCAGTGGCTCATCATATCATATCACCAGAGCTTTTAACACACCCGACCAAAGCCCTTTCTCAGTGTGCAGAAAACCTTTGATGTTGTGGTTTGAGATGACACAGAGCCTAACATGATGTAGGTCTGTCTCAATCCAAACAAGCGGGGAGAGGAACATTAAACAAACTATGACTGTTAAACAAAATAAATATCTCCATCTTCGCAGCAGATCCATGACACATGGACCGGGTCGTAGAATAAGATAACGTCCTCAGCACAGGACCAAACACAAAGCTACCGCGATCCACCAGCTATCATGATCCATAAAAATAAGCCAATTAGGGGAGTAATGAAGGAAGAAGCGACAAAGACAAAGTCTACAGTCATGTCCTGGTTTAGATCAGCACTGCATGTTCAGAGGATGTGTCATTTATAGTTACACTTCCCGACTTTGAAAGACTACAGGAACTGTATCCCTGACAATTTCACACAATGAGGAGAGTGAATGGCCTTTCAAGATGTCTTCATCCTGATCCAACATCACTTCTTCTTCTTCTTCTTGTTCCTCTTCTCTCAGTCTAATGAAGCAAAAGGGGCTTTTAAAAGTGCTGGCATGAGTTATAATATTTTCAATGTGCCTTGTGGAGTGATCTGAAAAGCATCTGGAAAGGTTCAGTACCTGTTTCTCCTCGTCAGTGTCTAGACAACATTCAACAGTCACCAGAGAGGCAGACAAATCACTGGGTTCATTTTCTCTGAACTTAAATTTGCTCCAGAAAACTTTGCAAGGAGAGTTGCACTGCTAAACTACAAAATAAGAAGAGATGTTGCATGTGGTCCAGAACACACAAACATAAAAAAAAAAAAAAAAAAAAAGATTTATTCTGGGGATTTGCCTATAGGAGGCGTAGTTTGATATATCATGTGAGGAGAGAAAGTCAGGATCATCATCATACATCTTGTGAGGCAGCGTGACCTTGGAGCATCTTAGATAACATTTCAGCCACAGCTTCGTATCATCTTTGAAGACTTCCCTCAAATCTGAGTGTCAGGTGACTTATGAGCCTCCTTGTAGCTCACTCCTACGAGCCATTCCAAAGACAACAAATACTCGTGTAATCCGTACAAAAACACACACCCTCTCCGTCATGCATGAATTAGAAGAGGCTGAAAAGATCCAAATGTTGTTTGAAAATTTCATTGTGCGCCAGCAAAAACTCTTTAAGTCTAATTACACTTAATTTTTCTCCACTAAATTTCAGTTATTAGACACAAAAATTTATTCTTTTGCACTCTTAGCCGTGTGCAGTCTTGTTTGGGCCGGGTTTCTAATAAAGTAAATAATCCTGAGTACAAACGCGGTCTGCAACAGGATGTCGCCAATTTGCGATGAACACACACACACACACACACACACACACACACACACACACACACACACACACACACACACACACGCACACACACACACACGCAATCACATGTTGCTCATTACTCTGTGATATTAATTGGATTATGTTGACATTGTTAATGGCTAGTAAAAAAAAAAAAAAAAAAGAAGTAATACATAGACTCACCTCATCTTTGTCAACGTCCTCATCCACTTCGAATACGTGGACAGCCAGTTTATCAGGCCTGGACACTTTGCTGTAGAAGAAACAATGTAGCGTGTATTACCAAGACCAGACAACAACTGCATACTCTGGCACTGTACACTCTGTACAGAGATATTGACAAGTTTACCTTAAAATATTTTTTACACCAACACACTTTTTGCTACCTTATGTGGCAGATAAATCACACGTTATATGTTAAACATACAGTGTTATCGCTTTGAAAAGGGACACTCTTCTCGGTTAACATATTTACTTTTGATGTTTTACGGCTAGTATTTGAAATTTTAGCACTTTACGTTTAACACCACTGGTTCTCCGTGATATCCATGGCGCACTGAGTTTTGCTTATTTGCGTTGAGTCTGCAAATCTTTCTACCACATGTGTCCGAAGTGGTCTTACTGAGACTAATGTGGTTTTTTCCTCATGTTTTTGTCATTTAAGAAATAAAAAAAAGTAACTTTGCATATTCACAGCTGTCTCCAGAGAGTCAGAAAAAGGCAAGATCATGGCAAATGCAGATTCCAGGAGTGTTAAAAAGCAGCACTTGACTGCTCATGGAGTAATGTTAAGGTGTACACTGGCTGCTGGAAGATGAAAACGGGCCAAAGGTAAGAATCACTTGAACTGAAAGCGGTGTGAGGTTTTTAACAGGCAATCTGCGTCATGGGGTATTGTTTTAACTTCCCCAGATTCAGTGAAGTGACAAAACATTTGGCAGCAGTGATAGTGTCAAAGTCATAAGGTCATTGTCAACTCATATTCAAACGTATTGGCAGTAAAATAGATATTCTTTAGGGAAGAGGCTGGAGCTGATGACACAATGTCCGGACAATGAGGGTGGTTTCCACACTGGCTACAGTCGGGAATTATCCAGTGCATCGCAAAAAGGAAACACACCTCTGTTTCACGGAAATAAGAATTATTTGTATGCTGTGTTTCCTTGTAATTAAGCCACAACAACATTTTGTCAAAAGCGGAAAACAAAAATGTGACTGTGTGTCTGTGGCATTTAGTTTAAAACCTCTGGCATCCATACATTACGTGCAGTAGCTGTTCTTACTTGCCCATCGTAAGAATGTCTTGGCACACTACCACATTACCTCTGTGAATACAGTGTACAAGTTTTTAACTATAGACTTACTTTGGAAGCTGTCGAAAGTCTCCAGAATAGTCCTCGTACTTGTAGTTGACGACATGCCAGTTAGACTTGTAGGTCTTAATGCACTGAGAAAACAACAGAAACTAATTAAACACCAACTAAAACATACCATACAGTGTGTAAATGCTAGAAAATACACAGTACAGTAGTATTTCATGGCTATTTTAAGGTGTCAGTATGCGTCAAAGGAACTACTTTGTAAGAACTAGTTTGTTGTCCAATCACGTCTGAAGGAAAGAGTGTTATAGATGTTCAGAACGGCCAAACTCAAAGACGTTTTCAGTCACTGATTGAGATGACGGTGCACACAATCTATCCTTGAATGGTTTTAACTCCGTTGTGCACTCAAAAACAAACAGAAGTAGTTCTGAAGAGTGAAACAATCAAAAAATCTGCTAACTATCTCATAGCTGAGCCAAATTTGTGTATCAAACAGGCATAACTGTGAGATTGTTGGTTTGGGAAAGAAACTGTCCATCTGACTGGCACTTCGGTTGAACCATGTTGGCACCTTCATAAGATTTAGCATTACACTCCTATAACACTGTCAGACTTGCAAAGAACCAGTTAGAAAAAATGTAAACATTGGGTGCCTCCATTACCCACAATGCAACTTGACTGCCAGCAGGTCAGATATTCAGGTGTGTTATGTACAGTAGAAGTGTGTAGTTAGCAGCAGCTAATGTTGGGTTGAGCAGAGATGGGAAGCAGTCTACTGGTGAGCTCACTTCTTTCTAACTCCACGTCCTTAGATTTTTCTAATTTGAGATACTTTGAAAGAAAGTAGCGTTGAATTGTTCTGCTGAATAAGATACAGATTTAGCAAGAAAACACAATCACAATGCAATGATTGTTTTGAGCAACAATTAAAGTCTGCAAGTTTGAAGGAAAAAAGGAGTGTATGGTGAATGTTCACACAGCACCTCAGTCCACCCACCAGTACAAACTGGAAGGGAGTGTATCTCTGTCTCCCTTTACTTAGAAAGGAGACATCTGTTCATTGTTAGAGTCAGAGATAGGAGAAGCTCTCTGGTATCCATTCTGCAGAAATACGTGCCCTTTACAAGAACTGCTCCGTCAGGGAGACGAAAATGCAACCTGATCAGGAGAGCAATCGGAAACAGAGAGGCTCCCGTTGGGTTGATCTGCACAGCTGTTGGTGATGTCACACTTGACCAGGAGTTTTAGTTTCTTTATGACTTCAGACAAGGCTCCTTTAAAAACGACCTTAGACCTGGCCTGACCTTTGAACTGTTGGCAGCCAGTTGGTCTACAGATTAAAAAGACAGTAAGAGCAGTGTGTACGGGCCGGATGGTAACCCGTTGTGACCCTCTTGTAGCCATAATTCATCATTTTTCAGCACCAACTAGAAATAATTCATCACAAGTAGTTTCTCATTCCCACAGCAATTAAATTACTAAACAAAATGAGTTCAGTAACTTCAGTGTGTGTTTTTAGGAGTGTTTACAACTTGTTCTGTCGTATGCTGAACCATTAGATAGCAGCAGACAGACAGCACAATAAACCAACGCTGACAGAAAATAACCAGAAGTCTGAAATACTTGTGGATTGTAGAAATTAATTGCTCTTTATCATTCCTACATCCCCTGGCATAAATAGATATTACTGAATAAATACAGTATAAATATTTCAGCTGCTTCCAGTAATGATCTGTAATGAGTCCAGATAGCATTCACGCAACAGTCCGTACAGGCTACTTCCTGATGTGCTGTGTACATCGCTGCTAATATTAGGTCCCAAATGGGGAAATGACTCACATTAGTGTCACCGCGATTTGTTTGTGTTGTTTACGTGTGAGTGATATACCTTCCTAACCACTTCCTAACCTTTTGTGCCAGACTTTTTCATGTTTTGTAATGAAATAAACAGTCTATATTTGTGAAATCAGTTATAAAGCTTTGAGGTTTTACTTAATTTCTTGTCCATAATAGAACAATTGCTGTCCCGGCTTCTGTAGATATAAAAGTCTCATTCTAAGGTAACAAAAACAAAGTAATTCTGATTTTCAGGTGATTATACACCCTATATATGTACAATTACATTCCATTTTTGCCATATTCAGTATATAAAGCTCCCTAAATCTTGTACACTGGACTTTTAAGAGGTTAATACTTAAAAACTACTGTGCTTAAAATCTACTTGCTTTATACTGTGCAGATTTGACTGACATCACTTTTTTCCACATATATGTGGAAACCAGTGAAAAAGATATCGAAATCTGTTGTAACTTTGGAAAATTGTGTGTTTATCTAAGACACAGTTGCTCAAACTCTAAGAGGTTGATTAAGAAAATATGTTTTCAGGGCCTTTAAATCAGCTTACCTCTTGGACGAACAGACTCTGAGCCTCCCTCTCTGCATTTTCAGGCACTGTGGGGTAGAGTGTTCTCCCTTGCCGCCTCAAAGTTGAAATCTGTGAAACAAAGCAATCGTTTATTCAACAAGAGCAACAGAACGGGGAAATTACAACAAACCTGACAACACTGTAAAAGTGAAATTGAAACAAAGTGTGGAAGACATTGCTCAAGCTGGACACCTTTACCCAGTGTTACAGTTTGTGGTCTCAGCTGGACACAGTTGCTCGGGGGCGTTCTTTTAAATATTATTCTATGTTTGAGAAAGGACTGATTACTTTCTGGGGGTTCAAAGGGGCAGTATGTGAGGGAGGCAGGATGCTTAGTCCATACTGTTCAGCTCCAGGACCCACAGACACACCCTGAGTCTGGCTCTCTGCCATTGTTGTACAGACAAACTTTGAGTAATCAGCATCCCAGCACCTCTAATCACCTCTTCGTTTAAGCCCTTCACTAATGACCAACAAGTTCACTGAGTGCATCGTAGCCAAAGAGCAGTTTCAGAGCACAACAAAAATCAAAGCTCTGCTGTGTTGAGAGCCATTCTAGCTGTTGTGTAAGGCTGCAGTTTCGCAATACGCACATCCGTACTTAAAAATTAGGCTTAATTAAGAGCATAGGCGCTTTGATTGACTGATATGTGTCGTTACAGGCAGTTTGTATGAGCAACCAGGCTTCATTCAGCCTGCCTTAGATCCACCCACGATCCACGACTTTGGGCAGTTTAGCCAGGAGGCAGCAGAGGCTCGACTGCCAAGATGGTGGCGCCCAGAGCTGATCACACATTTAGTTTCACAGCTCTTAAGAAACCTCTGGGTGACATCATTGAAGACGATGCCCATATTTTTCATTCAATCTATGCTAAAAACAGCCCAGCATATAAAATTAATACTTTTATGATGAGTTGTACCTCATGGAAAAATGAATATAACAGAATAGTATATCATTTTCTTTTCATTTATCCTTTCTGCTGTACAGAATAACTCTTCAGCTTTCCTTGACAAGATATTGCAAGAACAAAAACATCCATTTCAAGCCGTTATATAACTGACTGATATATTGGACCAATACTGAGTTGCGTTTAAATTACAGTATCTAATTTATTCCTTTACAATAGTAACTGTTAAGAGAAATGTTGGAGCTCTCTTCCAATATTCGACTTCTTGATTTCGAGAGGAAGAAACAGGCTGATAGTGAAACTGTTGCAGAAAATAGATCCAAACACTAACAAATTACACATTTCCTCTCTTGATACACATTCAATAATAGTTATTTTGTAAAGTAAATGGTGTGATTAAGTGTAAAAATACTTCATGATGCCTGCACTACACTTATCTAACCAAAAGGTCAGATTCAGTGTTTTTTCAAGCACCAGTGTGAATGCTGAAGCACTATTAAACTTGCCCTGAGTGAAATACCGCAACATCATCACCATCAAGTCTTGGCAGAAGGATTAATTCTGCAAATTTAAAAATAAAGCGCATTTGACCACACATAATCCCTCCGAGCAAGAGTGAAATATGAATACAACCATTAAGCAATAACAGTTCAGCTGACGGCGTTAAAAGGAAGCAAGTGAATTCGAACTTTGTGCAAGTCAAATGTGAATGAATGTGTGCCCTGTGTTTTTCCTGCGATGTGAGGGAAGCAGATAAAACCTTGACTATCTATTCTCAACACATTTGTGCTTTGAGCATAAATATGTTCCATGTCAATAGTTTACAATTTACTGTGGACCGAATCAAATTAAACAATTTTGACCACAAAGTCTGCGAAGAGGAAAAAATCACACACGATAAATCAGTCGAATGTCGAACATCAAGTTAATGTAAGAAAAATAACTATGTATTTAAATGTTTCTCTTTTATCAGAGGACATTGTACAATATATACACAGTATTTGAAGTAATATTTTACACCATGGAAGTAATTCATCTTTACTGTAACAATAATGTATATTAGAGCTAAAACAATTAGTATATTAATTGATAGTTGATCGGCAAAATTAATCACTGATTTTTCTGACAGTCGAATAATCGTGAATGAATGATGAATGAGTAAGATTCTTATGGATTCTTATGTTTAGACTAAAATAATCATCAATAAATCATGATGGATTCCACTGACAGTAACAAGAATGGATGGTGTATAGGTTACATACGTTTCTGAAGAGGAAAAATTCTCAGACTCAGTTCTCATGCACAAAGAAATTGGCTATAGAGACCAAAACAGTTTTTTGTACCAGGCTGGAAACATGTTTATTTCTGCTGTGAAGTTGGACATTTTAACATGGGGACTTATGGAGATTGAGTCATTCTGTAGCCAGCCTCTAGTGGACGTTTGAGGAACTGCAGTTTTTGGTACTTCTGTGAAGGTTTCGCTTCACAACAACGGAGGTTGCCGCTTGTTCCGGACGTGTCTGAGTGTCAACTTTTGTAGCCCACATCCAACATCAAGGTGTGAGAGCGTAACTCGGGAATGTAGCGACCAGGTTCCAGATCATAAGCACGCATCCAAGAAGAATCTATAGTGTGCCCGGGGAGGAGGGGCCAGATTGAATATTGTGTTTACAAACTGGAACCGCTGCCTTTGGAAACCAAATAATCAATCCATTAATCAAGAAAATAATAGACATTAGTTGCCATGTAGTATGGGGCATATTTCTTAGCTGTGGTGACGTATTTCACTGCAAATATATCACGCTTAAATACTGCACAAAAAAGGCAAACAAACCAATTTTAAGAAGGGAGTGGCGATTTGGAGAAATGAAAAAATAAAGCAATATTTTTATAAAATAATCATCATCACTGCAGTTATGTCATTATTGAAACCTGAAATGACACTCTAGATGGCAGTTTTGCATTTTGTCCTTGGCCTCACTCCTCTGAATGACCTTACATTTGACTGAGCGCAGGTCGTGTCGACTACGAAAAAATTCCATACCGAGCTCGTATTTGTGAACCTGAAGTCTCCCCTTCCTCTCTGCTAGCCAGGTTTCCTGCAGAGGAGATGGTAATCTTTGCAATCCAAGCAGCAGAAATAAACAGGCATGGAGGTAAGAGGGAGCCGGGAAGTGGGCGACAGGAAGCGTTTAATTGGGCTATAAGTCACCAGAGAAAACTATGAGATTCTCTGGTGAAAAAATCCCAAAATTAGCACAGGATAGCTGCACTCAGCAGGACTCTATCAACATTTTTCTTTTTTGGAAAATCGTTTTCCTTCCTCAGCCCTAACCTCAACCAAGGAGCTCTCAACAAATCCCATGAAAAGACCAACACCAACAATTAATTGTCAGCCATGATATATCTTATTCCTCCGTGCCATAGTCCCCATTTGTTATCCAAAACTCATTAAAAACACATAAATGAGACACACCGTTGTTGACTCAATACACATAAACTGTCTTGCTGTCATAAAAACTGCCTCGAATCTGCAGCTGAAGTACATTATTCACTAGAGTCTGGGAAACATTTACTAAAAACTACAGTGTTCAGATCTTTCTGTAAATTATTTAGCCCTTTTTCTTTTGACAAGACTAAGCCAAAACTAACTAATTAATCATTGATTTTGGTGTATCCATGGGATTTGTTGACAATAACAAAAGTATATAACACTGCCAACCTTATCCTGAAAAGCCATACATCATGTGTTAAAGAATTTTTGGAAACTGTTGAGTGTTCTGATCTGTGGGCTTTACTAAAGTATCCTAAAGTATACCTCAGATTGAGGAGAAGAGGGAAGGAAGGGCCTCCACCTGGTAATCCTCAACGAATTTCTCCAGAAAACAACACACACAGAGATCGCAGACAGACCTACCCAGATCTGCCTTGTGCCAACAGTGTCCAGATCAAAATCAGATGGAGATGGTGTAAACACAGGCTCACAAAAGACAAGACTTTTGATGTGCCAGTGGGGGTAACGTAAGGCAGAGACCTGATTTCAGAGGAAGAGCCAAAACCGGATCTATACAAAAATAAAAACACAGACAGAGGAGCTCTTTCTGCCTGTTTTGGCCTTGATTTATCAGCAACTAGCATTGCATACTACATGCATATTGTGGTGTCTATATGAACACTGGCTGTAGCTCCTCCACTGAAAGGGCCTTGACACAGGAGCTGATTAAAACCTTGCTTGAACAAGAGTCTGGGGAGGTCGAAACAGATGTTAGGTTCAATCACTGCGGCTGTGGTGTTTTTTTTTTTTTCCCTCAGTCAAGAATCACCTGTCAGCCCTTGACAACGTACTGTTTGTGTGTTAAGCTGGTATGTTATGTTCATAGCAGCAGGCTGGAGGAGCATGATACAAGAGAAGACAAAGTCAAGGCTGCCCCGCTGTCACTGAGCACCCAGCTGCCAGGCCTTTGTAAACTGTAACAAACCCTGCCTTCATACAGAGCCAAACCGAAAGTTAGAGAGTGAGTTAGCATTTTCATTACTGACAGTTTGTACATGACAGTGCCTGGGAATTATTTCAAGTTTCTTTGCCCTAAATACACTTGCAGTATGTCCCCACTACACATTTAACCAGCAACATAACCTGGTTTAATGATCTGGGCCAGATGGTGGTTTTAGCTGTTCACACAAACACTCAAAACACAAGTTTGATTCAAGTCTGTTCTCACATGACAAGACCTCATATCATATCCTTTAGATCAAAATAATACCCAGAGGCATCTGCAAAATACTGTTTTTTTCTTTACAATACATGTTACTGTATCATGGTATTGCATTTGACAGGACAGAGTGCTATCATATAAATAAAGCAACTAGCAGCTATCAAAAAAAAAAAAAAACATTGACATACAATGTGTTGACTCAAGATTGTACTCTGAATTCCTGCATATGATAGAGGTATTGGTTTAAAACTAACATGTACAAGGAGGATGACACGCAGCAAAGGGCCACAGGTTGAAATCGAACCCTAGACCACTGCAACAAGGACTGAGCCTTCGTACTCTACCAAACTGAGCTAACCAGAACCCCTAAAATATTTTTTTGTGTTGGAGTAGATGTTTGGGAAGTTGCGGTTCATGGACGGTGCTTTATCTCTGCAGAAATCAGGGCTCTTTGACTGCACGAACATATCAATTTATTGGTACAACACTTTATTTTGAAAGAAAAAGAAAAGCCGCTCCTCAAATTTCTTTCAATCTTTCGACTAACGCCATCATATTTTCCTTCTGACTTCCTGAAAAGAAAAGGGAATGTTACTCCCACTGTAGCTGTGATGGAAGATTTTTGTCTTCAGTGTCTTACAAGGAAAATCAATTATTTCCCCCAATTTACAGTCTAAGGTGGCAGGTGGGAAAGAGGACGCATATTCAATAACTGTTTTACGCTCATATGAAACAACAAATAGTTTTATACGTTATACTTTACACAGTATCCGTAACAGTATATAAATCAACAAAGTCACTCATGTTTCCACTGTCTTATCCTGCAGTGTAGGCATTCAGACAAAAGATGTTAAAGTCATCACGGGTAGTGGGACAAAGAATTCTCTCACTGAAAGGAGAGCTACAACAATAAAAGCCCAGGCTCTATAAACTTTCCGTTGGGCCGTGGGACCGTGAATGGCAGGGTCAAATTTGAGGATACACTGTACACCTCATTGCTGCTGTTGGTAAGGACACATCTTTCATAGAAGTCTCATTTCCTGAAGTACCAGTGCTGGGGCAGATTTCCATTTTAGATTTTCCGTCCTCATCGTGGAAAAGTGTGAGGGAGCGTACGTCCTGTACAATATGGCTGGAGATAACACTCCGCTCTGTCACAACATTGGAGACAGAATGAGCCAATTAAACAGATGGCCCCTGACCCCTCTCTCGCTACAGCATGGAAGGATGTAAACAAAAAGAACGACCCCACCCAGTACTCACAACGCTGGCTACGCCAGAGCCAAAGGAAAAGACTGTACAAGCCAAACAAATACAACAAAGAAAAGCCGCAAGTGGGCGGATAAATAATAATGTTGGACAGATAACAATAAATGGTTTGACCTTGTGTGGGTATGGAGCACTTATGCATTTATGGACCTACAGTGTAAGTATAAGCTGTGACATTTCTCCATCTACCATTAACACACATTATTTAGTAGATATTTTTCACCCAAAGTGCCCTGAAGTTTCCACAGCATGAGTGCCCCCACAGGAAATTAAAGCCCTAACTCTGGCAGTGTTATTACCACTACCTAAGCTACATACCAACACTACTTGACATCACTTCCTTAGTCAAAAACTTTCTCCATTACTAAAATAATGGCTACACCAGTTTGTAAAGTGCGGCCAGCAAAACATGCATGAAGTACAGGTGTGAAACTCACCTCAAAGTCCTCCAGGGGGAACTGCAGCATGTCTCTGAGGACATCGCTGAGGATCTGTGTTTTCCTCTGCACCAGCACATTTTCATAGTCCAGTGGCTCAATCACCTTCGGTTTCACCTGGAGAACACAGACAAAGCACGCTGTTACTGTAACTCCAATACTAAGGGAGACATGCATGTGAAGACACAATTTTAAGATTGAAATGTTATTTTAATATTCTTTTTTATGCTTTTATTAGCCTGATCGAGTCGAGAGATGACAGGAAAAGAGAATGGAGAAAGGTGGGCAGGTCAATAATGTCAGGTTGCGGTTCACGGCTGGCTGTGCTTTTGTGTCACGAACAAAGGTTCATTCCTTAGACCTTCATCAGGTAAAATCGAGAGTGAAATTGGAGCTGGCGTATAGTACACATTTATTTCAAGGAAGATGCTAATACCCTGCAAGCTAAAATATAATTATAATGTAATAATAACACATATTTACTGTACATGTACATGAAAAAAAAAACTACATTCAATGAGAGCAAAGAAGAAGGAGAGTTTAAGTGATGGCAGTGCAATTCTGTCTTTGGTCAACCTGTTTGATGCTCGAGTGCAGCAACAACATGTGTATTAACAGTGGAATGCACACTGTCTATGGATGTTAAATACTGTACAGTCAGCTAAGAACCAAATAAAAACGTTGTCATGACATTCTTAGTGCAGCCAAATGAAGCATATAACTGTGCACAGGAGCAGAGATGGTGTTGTGCATGTGCTTCTACGTTGAGTTAGATTGATCCAGCTGTGCTGTCACATTTGGCTTTACCAACACATGTTATCTGTTCGATACACTGAGATAAGTCTATCACGGCTCCATCTGCCCACAGAAAATGCATCCGCCTCAGCAGTGGGAAAATCGTGACGAGCTTATCCCTCGCCAAACAATTACACTCCACTTCAATAATAGGCACTACATACAGCATAAAAGAAACAAACCATCATCCACTTTTACTTTTATTGTACTTGACAGTAACCCCTCAGAAGTCAGTTTGAATCTGTAAATGCGATTTTTTGTAGCTGACTCTCAAGAGCAGATGTGGAAAAAGGTGATTATGGATTTATGGTGCATATAATGTTGAGGTACTGACCCACTAAACTCCAGTGGCTGGAGAGAGCTTATGCACTGCAAAGATACAGTAGCCATTAGATGGAGAGTAAGCTGTCAACACTTGTAGCTGATGGGACCGGAGAGGAGACAGCAAAGTGGATGCAACGGCAGACTTCAGGGCTGAGCGACGGCTCACATGTTGCCCCCACATCTGGGACTGATAATGCTAGCATGATCTCAGAGGGAGAGTCATGGATATTGACCTGCTTAAATACATGTTGCTAGCAACCTTGTTAATAACAGAGAACAGCTCACAGTGAGGACAGAGGGGGCAGGACCTTAAATCGGTTACAAGGACAAGGAGGGGATAGCAGACCCGGAGACGGTGCCACCATGTCTGCCAGCTCAAGCAGGTTGTGACATTAGCAGTCGACTGAGTTGTATTGTGTCAGTTTACATAGATGCTTTATCTGAATATGACACAAATGTAGCTGCAATTAAATGCAGTCACGCTCCAACAAATTGTTTTTTGTCTCTGCCACAAGAGAGAAAACGTACAGAGAGATTGATGCAGAGATTTCTGGGACAGGACCGGTAGGACAGGAAGGAATTAAAGAAGTCTGAGAGATAAGATGTGTGTGTACGTGTCTGTGTCTCGCTTGAAGCGACCTCAAATATCTAAAATCTCTACACAAAGACTAGACATCCTGTACCAGACAATGACACCTTAAGACTTGGAGAGACACAGCTGCAAAGTCCAAGGAGAAAAAAACAACCTATTGACAATGACACGGAAGTTAATAAAATGAGGGAATTAACAAACACGTTTTGCAAGTGAAAGGAGGTTGGAGTATGAAGTGAAAAGAGCCTCAGGACGTTCAACACCCTCACAAAAACAAAGGGAGAGAGTCCAAAAAACCTTTTTACTGTCCCAAATACCTGGAGAAGCCGAACCAGCTGCACTCAGAACACCAATGATTAAAAGTGAGTCTGATATTTAAAGTTAGCCGCTAAAAGATCTGACCCCATCGTAGGGACGGTGCCCTCTTCCCACCAGTGATGGATTCCTAACCCCACTCTGTTGTTGCTGACTATTGTTTTCCTCCGAACCCCTCTGGGCTCTTCCACATTGCTTTGTCAGTGGCTGGAGGTGGTCTACCACACAGTACACTCAGCACTGAGTAAGAAAATGAATACACATAATAAGCAAGAGCTCTGTCATTCCCTCAAACCACAGTGCTGACCATAGTCAACGGTCCTAGTCCCAACTTTATTGTCATATTAAACACTTGAGTCTTGTAGACTGAAAATATTGCACTTCTAGCTCTAGTTCTTATATTTAAAAAAAATACAGCACAAGTAATTTTGAATACAGTATAAAAACATCTGTCTAATTAAGTCAACAAACACACAGTCATCCCTGGAAAGAGCATAAAACCTATGAAGCCATCCCTTCCACTCCCTCTCCACAGTGATCTAGCAGCTGTTTAGCTGCAGCACCCACTCCTCCCATCACTGCTCCCTCTCAGAGCACTAAACAATGGTGCTGTGTAGTGCCTCTCTACTAACTGATACATTCAATCTTTTGCTACCGACCGTTCAGATCCAACCTCACGGAAAATGATCGCTGCTATCGTGGTTGACTTTTGAGCCAAATAAAATGTTTTACAAGCCAAGGTCATCTTTAAGAATAAACCTGAGGAAACGTGTGTGTGTGCTGCTGCTGCCCTTCCAGGTAGTTAAGTGCCGTTAAAGTTCAACACACCTCTGTGCTCATGCTGCTAACGTTGCAAATTTTTAAATGTGAGCTGGCAAAGTCACGTGTAATGAAGGAGATGACAAGAGAGAACCACGCTCACATGACACCTGCTTCAGGACTTTATGAGTGTGGTTAAACTTTACAGCGCTGTGCACTGTAAGATGTTTGTAAAGCTTTGAGAACATAACAGAAAGTTAAACCAAAAAAGTCTCATATATCTTAATATGAAGTACTTGAATGACTTACCGCCACCTGTGGCACCGTGTCTACCTCAGCCTCAGCTGCAGCCAAGCTCTTATACTGCTGTGGACTCTCAATGACCAACTCCTTCTTCGGAGCTTTACTAGCCCTTCCTTGCATTGTCAACAGTAAAATATCTCCGAGCTAGATCCCAAAAAGAAGTGGACAGCCAGCATATCCGACAAAGAAAAATCCCGGAGCTGGGAAAAAGTTTGGGAAGTTTGTATTTCTGCTCATAGACTGGTGCTGCTTACACCCTTCCCTTCTCAGACTGCTCTGCCTGTCTGAAAGCAGTGGACTCACACCCAGAGGTGGCCCCTCCTACGCTCAGCTGTGCTGCCTGGGGGAGTTAAACACCCTCACACACACACACACACACACACAGACACACACTCACACACATAAAGCTATCTGATCCGACCCCACACTATTCACCTGCATAGTGACACAGGGTTGACAAAGGCAAACAAAAGACAGACATTCCTCAAGCATTACAGTCTGGTCAGGGACTTGTCCACACCTTGTGTGGGACAGCTGAAATAAGAGCTGGCTTAAATTTCATCAAGAGGAACAAACTAGGAGAGATTGAGACAACAATGGGGCACTTCAATCGCATGCGTGTGTCGCAACGACCAAAGAAACCACTCGACCTGAATATATACATACATAGTATGAGGGCACCAACTAATCAGCTGTGGAGATTTAGCAGTGATTCTTCCATGTAAACACGACAGATAAACTTCCAGAGTGAGCTCATCAGATTGAAGCTTCAGAAAGAATGTGGACAACTCTTGCCCCACATAAACTTCTAAAGTTCAAGACTGAAGAGCAGCTCGTTCAAGTGTTTCTCCATCGGTAGGACGGTATATCACGTTAGTCATCACAAACTGTGACAGACCAATGTTAATCACTCTAGTTTTTATTGCTTCATGAGTGCAGCACGGATAGAAACTGTTAGTAATCACAGACTAGAGATTAGACTCAGCTTCCGTCTCGTGACTTGTTGATGCAACTGCTTGAGGGGCATTCCAACGCGACGCAGCCCCACTCAACCCACCTAGGAGCAGGGCCCGACCTACAGATTCCTCAGTGGGCCACAGCAGGGGAGGATGTTATCTTTTCACGCCTGAGTCTGAGCTTAAAGCGAGGGGGAGGGGCCAGGTCAGCTCTTCAGCTGCTCCCCTCCTACTGTCCCCATGCCCCTATAGGCCCCACACAAGGTATTATATATATTCAATATATCCAGATCAATAAGAAGTATATTTTTCTCATGTAAACATATCACAGTAACGCTAATTTATGCAGAATTAGATATCAAATAATCAAATGGATGATGACTGTATCGTCAGTGAATCGACATGAAAATGATCAGCAACTATTTTGATAATCACTTAATCATTTCAGTCATGTTTTAATGCAAAAATAGACAAAAAAACCCACCAAACATTGTTTAGATTGAACTTTTCAAATGTGATTATTCACATAAATAATTGTAAACTGAATATTTGTGAGTTTTAGACTGTTGGTGGGGCAAAACAAGACATTTGAAGATGTCTCCTTGAGCGCTGTGAAATTGTGATGGGCATGTTTTCACTATTTTTAGTGAATAAATGAAAATATTAGTTTGTTTCAGTACCAACTGCAGTCCAGCCTTAGTCCAAGACGTCAGCCGGCCGTCCATGCTCAACCTAAAAAAACGAAACACCCCCACCTCTTCCCAAAGTCCACCTACCACGGTTGACTTGTTGACTAACTGTAGCCTCAGGCTATATGAATTATTTAGACACTTAGCTTTCAATTTTGGCTTGAACATACACTATAAACAACATACAGTACACTGCCAAGCTGTTAATGGAGTAACGTTTCTGTTATCAATTATTTTTTATATCAATATAGAATATCAAGTGATGCAAGTGTGGTCACTGTTATATAGTGGAAAAGAAAACATTTACTCAAGTGCTGTAATTCAGTACACGTTTGACATGCTGCAATTTACTTGAGTATTTCCATTTCATGCTACTTTATTCTTCTACTCCACTAAAGTTTTATGGTACAATACTGAAATACATAATTATAGATCAAACCACCCACTGATCAAGTGCAACAGTAAAATGCCACTTAGAAATGGATCCATTAGTAGCAGTACACTTCTGTGCACTGACTACTTTTACTTTTGATACTGTAACAAGGTAGACCTGTATCATAACCTTAACACCAATAGACCTTTTTCTCACCATTACTCTGCCATATTGACATAAAATATAGGTGTTGGTGTAATATACGTGTTACTAATGATACTAATTAAGGTCCTGTTCCATTTATAACAGCAGAGTCTTTCCAGTGAACCAACATGCACCACATTGGTAATCTTAATTAGTATCATTGGTGACACCTGTGTTTACCCTAATGTCATAATGGCTGCTGTGAAAAAGGTTTATTGGTGCTGAGTGTTACTAGCTATAGCTGTCAACTGACTGTGTTGGCTAGTTTGGCTGGTGAACAACAGTTAGCTAGAACACAGTAGGTTTTACATTTACATTGGATTTGAACAATTCCTTACGTGCCCGTAAAAACACACAACTCTAGAAACACAAGATAAGGAAGGTCATGGGTCGACAGTTATTCTCAATTTGGCATCAATGTAATCCATTAAGATGAACTGTATTTCCATACAAACTTTATATTTGGGATTTTGTTGCCTCAACTACTCAAGAACTTGCTAAACAGCGTTATTTTAGTGGGAGACGACCTTAGAAAGGAGGCGAACCATTTTGAAGTTGAAGATTTCTCACTACAATAAGAGCTGGTTGGTGGATCAGATACACACCATATTAAACACAGACTCAAAACACCGTTAATTCAGTCTGTCGTGCGTGTGTGTGTGATGGTATTTTTTTCGGCCGTTACCAAAGTAACAACCCGGTTTCCTTCTTCCTGTTATGTGCTGTAGAGAGCACACCTACCTTCTGATAACATTGTAAACAGAGAAGTCTGGGATGTGTTTAATGATAGAGCTAATCTAATGTTAGTTAACCAAGGCTGAGTCTTGAGTAAGATGGAAACAGTGGGCTTAATTAGTCTGTGCCTTCCAACTATCTATGAGCTACACGCAACTCTAAAGCGGGTTTAAAATATTACAACAGCTTGGCCCAGCGACTACGTGCAGCAGCTAACAAATCCTGTCCTCAATCTGAGGAGTTGCCAGCTTTGCATGCCATCATAACAGTCAAACCGCGGGTGGCTTGCTTGCTAACAAGATACAACATGTAACTAAATAGGAAGCAACTGTCAGCTCTTGCTTCTAGTAATCTACTAATCTACAAATGTGTGTTGTAAATATGTAATACAGTTGTACAGGTGTATTTTTTATGATTATATAACTTATGGTCAAAAACGAATGTGTTGACAACTTTGCTAACAACCAAACATCCAGCGAGTGCAACAATACAAGACATAGCAGCGTGCTAATACATCTTACTACTCCAACAGCAAGAAGCCCAGCTCTGCATCTACTTCTTTGCCTCTGCCATTATGTTCATAGAGGCTGCTAAGCATGGTTACATTGCCCGCTTGCTCAGCTCTGATTTTGATCTGATCCCCACCAGCATTCGGCTTAAAAAACCTCCCTTTCTTCCCGGTGGTCCAAAACGCCTGCGCCTGTACAAACACTAACACTCCCCCGGTGCCCGGAGCTCACAGTCCAGGCAGCCTGGCTAACAAACTGAGCTAGCATTAGGTAACAGCAGCTACAGTTCACATCAGTTTACTTTACTGTCCACCAGAAAACTCTGTAAAAGACAGATCTGGAGGACATCAGAGGGAAAACAGAAAACATTTTCTCCCTAAACTATGATGCAGTTTTAACCAAAATCAGTCAAATAGTTGTGACTCAGTGCTGCAAAGTGTTATGTACTTCTTGCGTGTGATCATAACCACAGCACAAAGTTACGTAGTGCAGAAACAGATGTACGGGGTGCAGTGTGGGAGTCAGTGTGTCTGTTATTTTATTTACACAATGCTGCTGCTGATGCCTCCATCACCTTACCCTAATGTGAACTTACACCCTCACCCCAACCACTGAAGGTAAATCTACAGTAAACACTATGGGAAGGGGAAACAGACTTTGACACATCAGGTCACTCCTGTCTGGCACGTCACAATACACATTCTGTTGCCAGCATAAGAAAAGCTGACTATGGTGTGAGCTGCCCTCTGGCATAGATCCAGATCAGCATACCTTGATATGTGTGTGTGTGTGTGTGTGTGTTTAAGGGATATAAGCAAATCCTCCAAATCAGGTGAAAACAAGCTCCATAGTGGAGTGGGTTACAAATCAGTGTCATCCTGAGGGCAGAGCAGCTCACTAATGAGGGTTTGAATCAGCAGTTAGTCATCATACGTTTCCCGTCTTTCGTGATTGTGTGCTTTTCACTTTGCTAACATGCTGTACACACCATTGTAGAAATGAAATAATTCAGAATCCCGTCAGTAGCAAGCTTTCAGAAAACAAATCTGCAAGATAATAAAACTCACACCGGAGTTACATTTAATTTTTCTACAGACTATCCTTCACTGGATGTTTATCATAACTCAAAATTCCAGTTTGATCGCTCACTACAGATAATGCAGTGTACTCCACCCCCTCCTCTAACCACAATCCTGGGACCAATTTGAGTTTATCTGACATCCTTGTAAAACACATGCTTGTTTACGGTATCACACACACTGATTTATGATTAAATACTGTTTCACTGACACACAGTTTAATCCATTAAGTCATTTTGCAGTCTGACCAACCGGTCATTGCAGGAACAGCAGCAGACAGTTTATTGTTCAATGAAAATGTAATTTGGTGGACTATCCATTAAGCTACACTAAAGCATACGGGCTACAATGATACCCCACTTCCATCACTGGACATTTCCTTAAAAGTAATTGTGTATAGGGTAATGCTACATTACAAGATGTCTGACTTTGATCTTTCAGATTATACAAAGGGAGACTTCCTCTCCCAGACATATCAGCAGCAATAAGAGATAACCAACTTCAGAGAGACTTCCTTTCTACGTTGCAGCCCTGGTGCACGCTTCCCAAATAACACATTGATGCTGCACAGTGCTCACATTTTTCAGCTCGGTGCTTAAATCACATACAGACCTTGCAATGTTCTGCAGATTTATCCCTGGAAACCAGTACAAATGTATTTCTTTGGGGCAACTTGGCATTTGGGTCTGAGCAGGAAGGCCCACTGAGCCCCTTTTTGTGGCAGAACAAGCACTTGTGTTGAGCAATGAAATGTTCCAATGGCAGACCAACAGGATGTCTTGGAAAAAAAAGTGCATTCTGCTCAAATGCAACTGAATATGCCGTGAACTCAGCGTACATGAATCTGTAGAACATAATGTACAAAAGGAGATTGTTTTGTTGATGCAATTATGTGTCTGTGATTCGGATTGCTTTCTGATTCTGAAGCCTGGAACCGGGCTGAAAGCAATAAAGCAGGATGTCATTTTATGAGACAAATTCATTTAAAAGTTTTGGTTTTGTCCTCTAAAGTCATCTCAGACTTCCGTTGGGCTTTCGCTGAGTCATCGCTGAGTCACTTTAGGACAGAACTGAGAGGAGAGACAAACAAAGGAATTAATTTAAATTCATTATAGCACTTAATCCTTCACAATAATCCAATGCTGCAATTCATCTTCATATAATTATACATAGCGCAAATTATATTCAATTACAGTGTTGTTGCATCGTCAAATCTGGTTAGCACAACATACGTTACAGTGTAATAAAACTCTTTTAATGATGGTGAGCTCTGATGCAATGCTGATCAGACAAACTATAGGAAAGCATTGTCATAACTGCTGAAGTATACTGCAAGTACATTAAAGTACTTTAGTGGCTACAGTTATTCCACTCATTTCATTGTGTGTTTTTATTGTGCAATTTCTATGCACGTTCCATTTTTCCACATCTATCAATTTGTAGCCTGGACGGGACTACGACTGGGCTTCTTGATTACATAACAAAAGGCTTGATGCAATCACTAGGCCTTTCCCAGCATGGGCCGAAGCAAAACAGGGTGTAACCTGGAATGCAACAAAAACATGACCCACCCCTCGCCGCCCCGCTACAGCAGCAGCAGCACCAGGACCCACTGTCCTGCAGCCTGTTTTCAGTCCATTCCCCCCAGAGAGCACTGTACTGTGAGCTGAGAATGAGATTTTAACATGGAGGTAATAATGACACCGTGCAGTGACCGCGCACTCTGTTAATAACGTCACTGTAGTAGGATGTAGGATACAATGGCATAAAAAATAACAGGATGTAATCACACAGAGGCACACACAGCAGAAAATAAAATAAAAAAGTCTCCAGTAACAAAGTACACAAAGTAATAAAATTTAAAACGGTATCATTGTTACAATACTTAAGGCTAATACAGATCGAGAGACAAGAAACAGAACAGCTTCATTGATCAGTCCGAGCCTTAAATGGTATTGAATATGAATAAAGCTGCCGTCAAATCTGTGGGAAAATCAAATTGCTGTTGCCAGAATGTCTTTTAAGTACAGGAGCCTGAGTGCTGGAGATAATGGTCCTGTGTATCAGTCAGCAAGCGAGCAACACAACCTCACAAACACACAAGCACACACAAATGCATCGGTGTTATGACGTCTGAAGCCCTCCTTAGAGCAACGTCAGGGCGGCTGAAACGTCTCAAAAGTAGGAAGCAATCACCAGGAAAAAACAACCCTGTAGCCGAGCAAAGTGTTGTTGTTTTAATGTAAATCCATTAAGCCAAGACATGAATGCTACGAGGAGGGCAATCTTATTGGTCGTCAGTGTTCTCAGGGACATGCTGGGGAACAAGGTGCATATGTAATGTTGGTTATTTATTAAATAGTCCACCTTTAGAGAAGTATCAAAGAGAAAACATCAGCAGAGCAGACTAAAAGTTTATATAGAGATATGGACTGTGCTTCCAGAGTATTCAGGAATTTATTATATGGAGGACAAAAAGTGTGTACAGCCATAACTTAATTATGAAATAAATACAGAAATATTGAAATTAATAAACACAAGACAAAATGTATATATAAGTACTGAAATAACAACAGAAATATACACCAACAATTAAAATAAATAAACACACAAATAAAAACTATAATGCTGAAATAAACAGAAATAAATAATTAAATGCATTCATTGGAACCAATCCTGCTTCATAGTGAGGTCAGGGTTACTCCCTAATTGACACAAAAACAAAGAAATTAATAAATGTAAAAAAAAATAAACATTTAGTCATTTAGGATTTTATTTATTTATTTAATATTTCATTTAAGCTGGGATAGGCTCCAGCCCCACCATGACCCTATAATGAGGATAAGCAGTTACAGATAATGAATGGAGATTTCATTTATAAATTAAATATCTAATAATATCTAATAAATATCTAATACTTATTCATGAATAAGTTATTTTTCATCCTCCATATTATGAGAATAGGCTCACTGGTTCCCAATGCCATATTAAACACACATGTTTAAATTAAGAGCATGAGGCATCCAAGGAGGAAAAGTTAAGTAATTCAGTCTATTCATTTAATCTGGAAATAGTTTCTGGTTGATGACTGATGCAGACCCAGTTTAGAATTTCATCAACTCCCCTTAACAAGGAAATGATAAACATAGAATAATTGAGTCATTGGACACGGTTCATCGAAAGTAAAACATCAGACTAAGTTAGAAACATTACTCCCAAAACATCAGAGAATAAAAGGTGCTTTTATCTGCGACCAAGCTGACGTCACCACTTTCTCTTTCTTCCCCTGCAACAACATACCTCTGATAAAACTAACAGACACTTCAGTGCTTCTGTTCCCGGATTACCGCTGGCCTCAAACACTTTATCGGAATAAAGAAACGAAACTGAACCTTTGTGAAAGCAAAGAATAATAATATACAAGAACAATGAAAAGTATTCTTGATACCTTTCCTGAGAACAAGAAACAACAACGAAACATGATACTGTTGAATTGTAACGGCATGCAACTGCATCATGTCAAATCAGTGGATGTAATTGTGGGAGGCAGATCACCAGTTTCCACGAGGAAGGAAAAGGCAGAGCAGTTGTAATCAACAAGTAAAATAATAGAGCAGTACAAGAGCTAAAACTGGCCGTTTAATTACTTACTCCATGCCTAGAAAGCACAGATCAGTGTCCCACAGACGGCTTTGTCTGTGATTGTGCTCCATTAACTCCATCATCTCAGTTTTAAATTTGCAGAAATAATGACCTGCTGCAATCAGAAGGAATTAAATAGCAAACATAATGGTTTATATCTTTTTATAACCAGGCTGAAGGGATTAAAAAAGGTGCAAATCGTGTTCAGAGAGGACTGTGAGAGCTGCCGCTCAATTTTTTACACTTTAGTAGCAAGTTAAAGTCAGTGTTTACAGAACAAGATGTGGATCCTTTCACTAAAGAGGCCCCGAAACTGGAAAAAAAAAAGCAGTAAAAGTTTACAGACTAGAGGGGAAAAATTATTATGTTTTGATTACCTTAAAATGAGCTTTTTCTATCTAGAGACAGAACGGGTCCTCTTCCACAGAGGCTGCCATGTTGAACCGCCATGTTTCCACAGTAGCCCTGAGCGGACAAACTAAACGCTGGCACTGGATAGGGCGTTCGATATTTTTTGCCCATTTTGCACCATAGTTTCTTGTTCAAGCTTGGAACTGAAGGTTGAGGCGAAGTGTTTGCAATCATCAACTACACCGCTGGAAGCCACCAACTCCTACATACTGGTCCTTTCAGCAGCTGTATCATTTATTGATATATTCAGTTTTTATTTTTGACTCACTTGATAACCTTTCACTGCCTTTTATCAGTTTCAAAGCTCCTTACAATTGCTCTCTGACAGAAATGTGTTAAGCAAACATCCGCTGCACACATTCAATTATTGATTTGTAAGACCGCTAAATGCTGACAGAGGATTAATTGACCCCATCTGGACGATAAGACCATTCCCGAGCCAAGAGAAGCAACAATGCCCTTGACCTAATTCCCTGCTCTCAGCCGGAGCCACTGTCACTCAGCTCTCTGCTGTGAATCTGATGAACCAGCGACGGGAAGGAGACATCACACACACACAGTAGTAAGTAAACACAAACAAGAAGGGCAAGACAAGCTGGTACGGAGCAGCAGAAGCCCTGCCAAGCTCGCTGATTCACAGATGAAGAGCGGTGATTGATTTCCAGCAGACACAGAGCTCACTGTCCCCCCCCCTCAACCCCCTCACACACATCCTGACCCACAGAGGCTTTAACCCATGCAGCGCTTAGCGAGAGGCAAGATCCAGCCCTCCTACTGCCCTACATTTTATACTGTTAACACTGATGGATACATGATCACAGCGCTGAAATGATGATGATGCTGTATTTGCTGTCAAATATGAAAGTCACAAGTACCACTGCCAGTTTTGTATCAATATGGAGGTGTTTCATTGGCAGAGTAGAAGGTTGCACTTGACGCACCTGCACATATTCTAATATATTAATCATTTATCACGTTGTTGTCCTGTATTTTGACATTTTAATAGTAGAAATCAAAGAAGGAATGCAGCAGAAATAATGTGCAAACACGCCAAAGTAATACTTAGAAGTATTTCTATAAGAGTAATGTGTTTTAGACATTTTAAGACAGCACTGCATACACAGCATGTACTGTATGTGCTGCTCCAGTAATCGATCGGTCAATCGATGGAAAATGAATCAACATCATTCGGATTATTTGTTCATCAAGCAAAAATGGAAAATAGAAAACAATGTAATTTGCAATTCATCTCATTGCTACATTTGTGACACAAAAGCAATTGGAGAAGGCTGACTGAGCAGAAAGCTACATTACAGCATCTGACATTGCATTAAAATGAGAAGGGATCTCAATGAGCTGCTGTTTTATAAGGTGGAAGTTAAAGGTGAAACAATTAGCCAATTAATTGTCAATTATTTTGATAATCGATTAAAGTAATTTACATTTAATGCGTGTCTGCTCCTCAAAATATGAGGATTTGATGCTTTTTCTGCTATATTTGAAAGAAAACTGAACATGTTTTGGACTGATGGAGAGAAAAAAAACTTCTTCTGGGTACTTACAAATATTTTATAGACAAAACAAATTGATTTTATAGGCTACAAAAATAACAGATAAACAGGTAGATATATAGTTTTGTCAATTTGAGTGAAGTGAAAAGCAAAATATAATACATATTGTGTCTGCACACACACACACAGATACACACACACACCTTAAGTACTCTCGGTGTTGGCAACACACGCGACTCTCTCCGACTCAGCGCTCGCTCAGCCTCAGATGGCCCAATGGGCTCAGCTGCTCCCTTACAGATGTAGCCACTACAGTTCCTCTCTAAGACAGTGCGCAGCCCATCAAACACAACCGTGCTGGTGGTGCACCCCATTCCTTCAGGTCCAAACAGGCATCAGTCAGGAGAGTCTGCCAGTGACCCAGTTTCCTTGATCGTCCCCTGCTCCTCCTCCTCCCTGGTCCATGATCTAACTCTGACCCCAGCAAATCCACAGCTTCTGACCCACGGAGAGAGCGCCGGTGTCCAGGCAAAAGGATCCAGAGAGGAGGAAAGGTGAAGAATGAATATACGAACACACACAGGGGAGGGTCTCACTGTAATTCCTGACTGCCCCAGCCTGTGCTCGTAGGAATACCTCAGTCAGCAGACGAGATATAGTGAGTGAGTGAGCAAGCGAGCGAGCAGAGGACGAGGGATGGGGGGGGATGAAGGATGCTGTGTGAGCTCTGCTGCAGCTTCAACCAATGCTGAGCTTCGGTGCAACGCAATGCTTGCATGTGCATCTGTCTCACTTACCAAGTCACTCGCTCATTCCCCTCTCAACCAACATGTGCACTCTGAAATTCTTTTCGTTTACACATTTGAATAATGTAGATCTCATTATGCGTGAAATGAATTAATCCCTTTTCATTCAAGCCAGATGAATAATTGTGGAATAAGTGGGTTACACTAAATGCAGTCTTATATCCAGAGGGAGAGTCTGATTCCATGGTCAGGCAAACAGCAATATGGCTGAATGCTTATTTAGTTCAGATGAGAAACCATGGGCCAATGGCAGAGCGAAAGGATGAATCATATTGAATGGGTGGAATATGATATGCAGCAGTCAGCAGCAGCAAAAAATACAATATGAATAGAAAAACCTGCTTGGACAAGACAGAGAACAGTCAGCATAAAACAAATGAAATAAAAAAAAAAGGGTGTCAGATATTTACTGAAGTCCAAATCGAGTAGAAAACTCAGTGACCAGACTGAAAGACATAGAGACATAAGGATATGGGAGGATTTAAACCATTTAGGCCAAGACATCAAATAGGGAGTTTTTTTTTCTATAAAAGATTAGCTGCTGCTTGATCACAAGCTCGCCATTCTGCCAAGTACACAGATACATTGAGAGTGGAACGACACAATTTGATCATACGCAAGCTTTGGAAATGCCAACGAATGATTCATCCGCTAGCATGGCCTTTGATTTTAATGTCTCCGGACTGCAGTCAGGGAAACAAAAGATAAAAGCAGGAAAGCAGTGAATATGTTGTCAAAGCAGCTGGAAAATTCACTTTCCTGTCTCTACAGTTTAGGACGTTATTAAAATGTGCTGCTCCTACATTTGCAAACACGCTCACTTTCAGTTTGACTTTATAAAAACCAACAAACAAGTCCACTTGTGGGTTACATCTGCGTTAAAGACATCCTGTCGTGGTTGCCCATGTTTCACCTTCTGATTATGAGGGAAAAGGGAGGAAGATAAGGAAACAGGGCAGCGTACATCTTGGTTTATTTATCTCCGTGTCTTCCTTTCCTGCAGCTGCAAGCCACACGCCCAAATACCCGTAAGACCTCAATGGAAATTGTCAAGAAAAATCCCCCTTGTCTCGGTGGCACGCACATGCTGTAGCTACTGAAATACAGCAAGTGTCACTGACAGCAGCTGTGTTATCCTCCACTGTGCTGAATTCTGTAATAAAAGCATGCTGGCATCTCATTTTAGAGATCAACCGTGTGGGAAACTTTCACCTTTCTTTAAGTTACATTCACGTAAAATGAACGTACGTGGACACGCACGTACAAACACATTAACACACACATCTAGAGAAAGTGAAGGGCTCCCTTACACCATGATGGTGCACTAAGCCATAAAGGCCTGCACGCATTCCTGACTGCTGCTGTGTTAATATTTCAGTAGTGGCTGACACACTGAACTACATTCGAGTGTACGTTGAGATGAGCGGTGGAGGAAAGCAGCTGAGCCTGTAGATGGGGGGATTCAGTAAGAGAGAGAAAGGAAGAGAGATACAGGAGGGAGGGAGGGAGGGAGGGACAAGACTTTGATTATGCTCATTGATCTGTTAGGAAATACGTCTCCTCTTTGGTTTATCCCTTTTCTCACGCCTCGGATCCAGTCTGCATCCCGCTGATGCTGCTAAGAGGGATTTTAGGCTTACTATATAGAATAACAAGAAGCAATCTGCTGTAAAAACTGGTAAAACTGCAAAGTCATAAATCCTCTTTTTGAGGTTATGCAGGCAAGAAGTGACACAGATTTTCTTGAACTTTCTTTTTTGAACGTTGAATGCAGCTTGCACTTTAGCAAATAGGCTGCGCAAGCAGTACATTACACTTAGTTTGAATAATATGGACGGAAAAAAAGGTATTCCCTCTTGATATATCCGTGTGAGCTGCAGGAAGTTTGGCTTTTAACACAATATTTTTAAGTAAAAAAAAAATGCTTTCCTAAGACAAAAGTCCATAACCTGCTGTCGGTTATTACTTAGTGGTTACCAACTTAAATTTGAGCGAGACAAAAAGGAGAGTGATGCACAACAAGCGGACATTGTTTGAAGTGTCACAGCTGGTGATCGTAAATCTTTTGCTCTGAGGTCTTCTTTTGCATGTGAGGACATGTCTGCAACAATGTAACAAGGCTCTGACAATACTGCCACGAGGGTGCTGTATGGGATTTCCTAAACGTGGAAAACATTATGATTCAAATTTTTCCAGCATCAGTTGCATAAGAAACCAGGTTGTTGTTGTTTTTAGTATTTTGCCTCTATTTGATAGATACAGTAGAGATAAGACAGGAAATACTGGGAGATATAGACGGGCATGACAAGAGATATGACTTTTATATAGTATGCAAAACATGTATCCCAGTTCAAGGGGGCTAATATCAAGCTTATGCATGCTTTGCAGAAAAATAGTCCAAACCAGACGAGGTGGTAAAGGGGCAGTTCTAACAAATACAACACAAAAAGGCTGAGCTAAAGATTTTTTTTCCCCCTGACAACCCAATGAAACTGTTTCCTTCAGAGGCAAATCTCTGATTCATGAATGTGAACTATAAATTAAATTGTTAGACGAATGCCCACGAGGGGCTTACAGCTGGTTATCTGCATTGTGAGGAGACCCGTACTTTAACATCTAATCACAAGGGCTAAATGAGCAATAGTAATAAGATTCATGCAATAGCATAAGCAGCTCCAAAACACTCCAAAAAGCTTAATTCTGATCAGCCTACCTTTAAACTATAGTCTTGTTACTAACTATCGAGTGAAAAAAGGAGCTCAATACCAACAGAAAGTGTTTGCCTGACTGACAAGTTTGTGCATCCTGCAAGATGCTTAGCTGTATAAAACTCTCTGTACCTGTAGAACAACTCTCAACTCCACTGGTGATAAATTATTAAGGTCAGACAGAGGATTGCTGAGTCATTAGGTGTAGTAGAGTTTCTTTCTCTGCCCTTGTGTCAGGCAACAGTCTGCAACAAGCCTCTTCACAACAAATGCTGCTAGGAAAGTAAAAATATCCTTTACCTAGTTGATTGTGACACACACACACTGCCTCTGTCTAATCGATACAGTATATATTACTGTCTGCCTGAGTGCATCTACACTGTGCATGTCTGTAGCTGACAAATGAAGTGGTACTGTAGCCTCCAGCAGTACACAGTTGGACTGTGTCAGCCATACTAAATCTCGACTTGGAGCTCCAGGCAAGGCTACAGTGAGAATGGTGGGGGGGGAGTTTAATAAAGTGTGCTGAGGCACAGCGTGGGTCTATCTGTGGATGTTCAAGTGTGAACATCCTCGGTGGGATGTGGAAGCTCTGCCGCACAGCTCTGCTCAAATCTGCAGCAGCTGCAGAGGAGATAAGAGTCGGTCTGAGACATGGATTACTGCTGCTGCTGTTACAGTGAGGCTTCACTGTCTGAAGTGGGCTGCACATCATTGTATAGTGTTAAATATGACCACCATGATGCATTTTATAATGATACATTTTGCCGAGAGTTTATATCTACAAATTAAACACTCACAAGAGTATAGTGCACAAATTATAATATATCACAATATATTATTTATTTAATTAAGTTTATTTATTGAACTCATTTACTCATTGAGGCTGATTGTGAATTTATGAGGACTTAAAACCAGTTGTTGTTGTTTTTTTGGTGAAATTGGATCATATTTTGCCATCTGTAGCTGCTGTCAGCTAATGCTAGCTCAGTTTGTTTGCCGACCTGCCTGGACTGTGAGCTCAGAGCACCGGGGGAGTGTTAGTGTTGTTTGTACCACAGGCGTTTTGGACCACCGGGAAGAAGAAGAAGAGGTTTTCAGGTCAGGGACGTGGAAGAATGCTGATGGAGAGCAGAGCCAGTGTCATGACATGAACTAGAGCTTTGTGAACGGGCAAGGTAACCGGACTCAGCAGCCTCTATGGACATGATGTCAGAGGCGAAGAGACTGAAAGGTACGACGGAGGAAGCCAAGAAGAGAAAAGGAAAGAGTGTCAAAGCAAAAGGTCGTTGGCGAGAGCTTGGTGAAATAAAAGGCTGAAAGACAGACGCCGAGCTGGGCTTCTTACTGTCGGACTAGTAAGTAATATTATCTGGCTGCTGTGTCTTGTGTTGTTGCATCTGCTTGATGTTTGGCTGTTAGCAAAGTTGCTGACTCATTTGTTTTTGATTATAAGCAACATAATCATAATAAACATACATCTGTCCATATTTATGGCAGTGGTATTGAAACCGAGGGTACCGTAGTACGGTACATGTAGAACGGCAGCAATGTCAGATTACATGGTTTGATTCCAGTTCTCAGAAACCTCTTAAGCCCCTTTCAGACATTCACCCTTTACATTAATCTGACACAGCAAATCAAACAAGCCTTTACTCTTCTTCGCCTGGAGTCACTGGCCGTAACCCCCAAATAACACCACTTGTACTAATACGGCAATTTCAAGCTGTTAGCAGCAAGTGTTGGGTGGAGCTGATGTAACAACATCAAAGCCAGCACATGTGGACAGAGAAGGGTCAAGTTGAATTTCTTCTTTCACACTAAGGAGTGGACAATCCTGCACACAACAAAGACATAAATGTCCCTGCATGGTTCAGAGGAGTAGAGGGGAGTTTAGGAGGAGCTGGCATCTCATCTGAGGAGGCTCTGTAGGATGAAGGTCAAGTCTGCAGCTGGCCATGTTTCTGCTGTGGGGCTCTGCAAGAAGAAGTGTGTGCGTTTGTCCAGAGAGAGGCCACAATGTGGTGGACCACAGTGACATCAGCCACATCTCCAGCAGTACAGGGCAGATAAAACAGACTGGCTCCCAGCTGGAACTCTCCAGGGACCCAAAAAAAGGAAGTGGCTGTTTCCTGCTGATCTGTGTGTGTGAACCCTGTCATAACAAAGCCGCCTCTCACTACCCACTGTCCTTCAAACTCAATCAAAACTCCCGATCACGAGAGAGTTTCGCGCCGACCTCAACAGTCCAACAGCACAAATGGAAGTCTTTATTGAGGGCAAAGCCAAGAGGACTAAGTGCTGCTTCCGAGAGTGAAAATTTAAATGAGCTTCTCAAGGGTTTTTAGATTGAGAGCTAGGTCACGTGGGTGCTATCCTACAGTTAGACATATGGGTGGGCTACAAAGATAGGCCTGGAATTTCAATTAGGCAAATGCTTCACATTTTAGATCGCAAGTTTGCACTACAACCCGAAATATCTGACACATGACTCAACGGGCGACAAATGGGACTCGATTCATTGTCTGAATAGTCTATAGACCTCCACTGCGTACATTTTTACTTGCCATAGCAGGAAAAGCACAGGTGAGCCAGCATTGAACAGTGAAATTTCATAAATTTTTCTAAGTAATTAGGACTTTTATGTGCACATGGATTAAACTTTAGACTTTCTTTGACCTGGAGTTGACACCAGGTTATCCTGTCCCTCTTAAAATGGTGCAAACCAAATACAACAGGGGCCACATCCTCTTCCTTTTCTTGGTATTTTGGGATAGTTTATTTATCCCAGGAGTAGAAAATGACCCATTTTCCTGAGGGGTACCACTTCCTTTTCTTTGTAGTGGGGCCACCAGGCACAGAATAAGGTATATGTTGCACAAAGGACACAGGCACAAATTAAAAGTATGGACACACACACACACACACGCCATGCACTGTGTTTCCAGGCGGTACACAGCACACTTTTGGATCAGCGATGAGGTTGCTGCAGTTTATCATTAATAGATGCTACTAACCAAGCAGTGTCTGTCCACACGCTCTGCTGCAACACCAGCAGAGATGGTCTGAAGTTGTGCCAAGCCCCGGGGGGGCCTGCAGTCACCCTCTTCCCTCTGCCAACTGTGTTTTGGCTCTAGTATACACAACACAGAGTAATCTTTTGCTTACGCAAGCTATCAGTGCATCACATAACTGACCAACTTGTATATTTAAAATGACCTCTGGTAAATAAAATGCACTTCAATTGCCTGGAATTCAAGTTTGTTTTGTTTTTTTTAGGAAAGTGAGCGATAAATTGCTGCACAGCACATTAAAAACAAAAACAGTTATAGAAATTACTGAATTTCTTGTCACATTTCCAGCTGAAGGCAGAAAGTAGCCAACCTTATACTGTTAACCCACATGTGTGTGCACACACAAACACACACAGAGCATTGTGAGGCTCTCCTCAGAGGTAAAAAGCAGAAATACAACTGTACATGAGGTATGAATGCTGTTACTGCCACCTACAGGCACAGTATGATACTACACTAAATACATTTACACTATAAAGTAAGCAGTCTTACAGATAGAGATGTATGATTGAATGATAGCAAACAAACACACAACAAGAGTTTGAGACAACACTCTCACTCAGCTTACAGTGACGGTCGTCTCTCCAGTGACTACTGTGTGCCACTGTGTGATATAACACTTTATAGAAGCAGAGGGCAACGCTTTCCTCCCTCCACTCAGATTAACTGTTGGTATAATGCAGCCTTTGTTTGTCACATGTGTGTCATTTCCAGCAGCTCAAGTTAGAAAACAATCATTCCCAACACTTGGCTCTCGCCATACAGGAAGAAGAGGTGACTGGTAACAAACTGGCAGCGGACTGTACGGGAAGAGAGCGTTACAAGAAGCCTCAAAACAGGATTTCACAGCTCTATAAATTCAAATCACAAATAGAGGCAGAGCTGCTTCATACCAAGGCCAACACTGATACATCAAGTGATGACTAAACTTGTAATTAGTTTATGTTAATGCTCGTTCAGTACAAGGCAGGAAACCAAACCGTCCAGGTTTTGCACAAACTAAAACATTTTAACTCGATGACAGGCTGTCATCACTTATTGCGGTGTGCGATCTGGTCAAGCAACCCTCGACAGCTCAGTGGCCAGTGCCCAGGTGTTAAGGAGATTTTTGGGGAGTGAGTGTTGTCATCATGGTCAGGCTCTGACACGCAGAAAGGAAGTGGAGAGCTGAGAAATACTAAAACAAGCCCATACTGGCCCGACATGAGGCCATTGCAAGGCGAAACGGCTACACTCTGTTAATCCAACATAGTTTTAAAAGGCAGTAACTAAACGGCTCACTTACAACAATGTGATGAATCATTTTCCTGCAGTAACACCACTATTATATTACTGAGGTTCATAAATTCAACATAATTTATGTGCAAAATAACATTGATTCACAGCATGTTGCTAATGAGTTCATGCATCATGATGTGCCTTACATATGAAACCTGATATGGTTTACTTACTGAAATATAAGAATATTTAGAACCTCTGATATCCAAATCCATCCATACCGGTAATTGGACGCTACGTTTGAGATAATAAATGACCCAACAAAAAAGTTCTTATCAATCATTAACAACTAGATTACACAATAAGTATGACTACTTAATGAAAAATCAAAAGAATCGAGCACCAGCAGTTAACCATTAATCCAAGTGGAAACAGAGTACATACAAAGATTTATATATTCAACAAAGCCTGACTGAGCAGATTAAGTGTCAGCTTCCTCACTGAAGTTGTCACACAGGTGCATGACACTGTGTGCACATATAGCAGAGGGTGTAGAGGGTGTCAAATGATGGAAGAAAATGAGACGTAGTATGAAGTTATTGTCATCTAATGTAGGCCATCGTGGGAGGGAGGTGTATGACACAGTCTGAGATGCAGTGAAGGGGGGAGGTTAATCTTTACAGCCTCTTATTTGCGAAACAGCATGAGACCGGATTTAATGTGAAAGTGGAACCAAAGGAGAACAGGGTGAGACATAAGAGGAGCACAATTTAACAGACATAAATAGGTAATTACAGCAGGCTGGTAATGTATTCTTCACTACATATTAATGCCACGCAATCCACACTTTTTCTCTGGTTCAGTAGCGACTTGAAGATGAGGTGTGGCAAAGAGACGGGGTGGGGATAATGGAGAGAGGGTGGGGGTTGCAGGAGTTTGGGAACCTTTAAGGATCAGCTAATCTCGGTTGGGTCTTTGTTTGTAATCAGCGTAAATCCTCTTGAGCCTGGTTCAGTGAGTGCGGCTGACAATCGAGGGAAACAGAGGATGGTGGAGGAGATGAATGCATGTCCGTGCACCTGCAACACTAAAGTGGCAGTGGATTTCACTGTAACACTGTATCCCACAGCTCCCCAAGGGAGACCACAGACTGCTACAAAGAGCTGTCAGCTATGAATGGCAACTGCAAGGGGGGTAAAAAACATGTCTGTATTGTGCAGATATGAATATTTTGTATCATCATTTACAAAATAGAGGGTTTTATTCATGTCTCCCTCTCCTTTTGGATGTCATTTTTAGTTTAAAACTACACTTACATTTTATTTTCTAGTTACACGAACACATTTTAACTGTTCGCCGTACATAGTGGCATGACTTTAGTCACTATTATGAAAATAAATCCAGGAATGGCACACCGCCTTCTTCCTGTTGTAGCTTCAGTTCGCTGGCACTGCCTAAGCTAACCAAACTGTGCCTCTGCACCCCCCTTTCAGAAGCTCCCACCCTTCCTGACAGAGGAAACACATGTTATAAGGATACATCCCTGTTTTAGAATAGCCTGGCTGGGACTGTCAATATAGAACTGCGTATTTTGTCTCACGGGCGCTTTTTTATGTTTGGAACAGCCGAGGCGTCTCAGTCTGTGTGCAGCAAAACTCTCTCATGACAAAGAAATCTCATTATTTGCTGCTGATCCCGTCTCTGTTGTTGGCATTTTGGGAGATTTAACCTGCCTTACAGATCAGGTTAATACCACAATAAGCAGTGTGGCTGCTATAGCAACTTAGATGGATTTGACATATTTAAGTCTCAAGTGAGTCATTCCACAAAAGCACTAGTCAAGAAACGGAAAAATGGGTAATAGCTGCAAAATGGAGTCAAATCATGAGTCCATTAATCCGACTCCAAAACAGACGTTTGTTCGAGTCATGTAAGACTTCAGCGTGATAATGTTGAAGGAGTTAAAAATAAGAGCACAGCACAACAAACATAAACAGCTCTGTCATATTTTGGAAAACACTGAAGTTATCTCAGCTAATCAGAAGGGTGCAGCGAATTCAACACACTGCTACGTGAGTTGGGGGATGGTGTCACTGGCACTGAGTGGATACACTAAAAGGAGATTAAGTCAAGTCAGGGATACTGAGCTGTTTATCTGCACAGCCGTATGCACGGTGAAGAACAGAGATGTGATACTGCATGTTTATAACGTTCGACAGCATGCACCAGGCACATCGTGCAACATAACTTGTGGCTGAATGTTAACAGTGCACTGTCAAGTGTCCAGGATCACTTTGTTCCCCTCTCCATCACAATCTAGTGTGACTAAGAGCAGGCGTTCAGGCACACAGCCACGCCGCTGCTCCTCCATAAACAACACACAGCTAACTTTATTTATGCATCCAGGCAACGGACACTGACACAGCATCGTGCACGCTCTGCCTCCTCATGCTAAGTCCCTGAAAAACAAACAGGGAGCAAACAAAAGCAAAGCGTCAAGGAGAGCTCGGTGTCCACTGTATGCACAGGCTATGAAAGAAAAACCAAACGCTGATTATCCGGGAGTCACATGATTTCCTACTGTGTAAGACTTTCATTTATGTTTTCAAGCTATTGTACAGTTTTCCTCCCTCTCATTTTTCTGAATGTCAGCTAATATAACAGCGGACGAAGGAATTTTTATAAATAAAAGCCCCAAATCTTATTGAATTTGTCACTTTAAACAGAACTCATTTGTTTATTGTGGGCAGAGACTGCACAATGGGCTTGTTTCAGCATTCAAAGAAGAAGAAGAAAAAAAAAAGAGCTCAGCGCTTCATGTAAATTTTTCTTGAATGGGCAACTACAGCAACTCATCGAGATTCCTTTTGCATCGGACAGCTTGTCTAAACTTTTTATTAGTGCTTAGCATTCAGAGGATGTCTCCTCCAGTTATACAGTATGTTGAGCTGAGTGCTCAAGATTTACTAGTAACTGAAATATAATGCATTTCTAAACACTGAGTTCTGGCTCAGCGGTCCCAAAGACAGATATTTATATTTTATCTAATTATCTAATATTTTACAGTAAAAGCAAAGCCCCAAGATTTATCCGAATGGTCCCGACCTCTAGTTTGAAAACCAGTTTGGACTGAACTACCAAACTGTATATAAAACTAGCTCCAGCTCCATCAGTTACAACAATAAAATGCAACATATGCAACGCAACAATCCAGCAGTTTGATATATGATAATGCAGCAGTCACAGGAGAGACTTTTCTGCAAAATAAGTACTTCTTCTTTTGGTTCTTTAAATACATTTAGCTGATAATACTGTAGTTTTACTTCAAGGTCCAGTGTGTAGAATTCAGTTGCATCTAGTGGTGTATAATCACTGCATTGCAATCTCCTCACATCACCCTCATGTAAAAGAGAAACAACACTTGACAGGCCCTGTGTTTCAACACGGCAGCCTCCATGGAAGAGGACCTGCTCCCTCTGTAGATATAAAAGGAGAATTTTTAGGTAACAAAAATAAAAAGATTCTTATTTTCAGGTGATGTATGGTGAGATGCAAACCCTGGACCAAAATCACCCAGCTCTCAGCCGGCCTCCTGTAGGTTGTGCTCCTCCCCCTCCTCTCCTCTCCGGCCTACAGTGTGTCAGAGTGAGGAATGCCAGCTATGCAGTCGTCCTGGTGAAAAGTCATTAGAGTTTATCCCCTCTGGCTGCGGCAGGTCCCATCCACATACTGCACAGCGCACAAAGCCATAAGAATGAGCGCTGAGAACTGCATAGATTTTAGACTCTGTTTAATTAAACTAACAGCATGCAGTGTGGGAAAGAGGCGAGCCTCTGACTTCTGTTTACCTACATAAGGACGCATTTACCCGCCTCTGCTTTGGTGCCTTGGGTGGATTCAAATATCTGCACTAGACTTCCAGGGAAATCCCAGATGAACAATGACAATGCCAAACGTAACTTTCACTTTCATCTCTGATAGCAGTCAGACAGCAACACAGAGCAGGAATTTCCCCAAACACTTCTCAGCAACCCTTCATCCTCGACACAAAACAAATAAACACAATCATTTCTACTCCATCTAATATTTGCCTCTCCTGTGCCTCGAGAGGTACTTGAATTGTAAATGTTAAAACTGACAGATTCTTTATAGAGGCTTTAGCTCTAAATCTCAATACAGGAAACTAGCTTTTGTATCGGCTAATTGTATGCTAATCCATCCCTCTGTGTTACACCACATCCGACAGCCGCTGATCCTGGAGTGATCTGCGTGTCGAGTGTGAATGAGAGGTCAGTGACCACAACGAAGCAATGTCAGAGCAGCCAGAGGGAGAGTTCAAAGCAGATTAACCCGCTGAGAATGGGCTAAATCCTGGGAGTTGCATCAGTGACACCGAAGAGTGAAACAAACAGGTGTAAAAACACAAGAAGTGCCGTGTTTTCTTATAAATAGCTAAGCTATAATTTTGATATGCTAGACTGCATTTATATTGATAATAATTGTTTTGATAATATGCATTTATAATGGGTTTATGTTGATGTAAAGTGTACCATGTTTACCATCTTAGTTTAGTGCCGTTTGCTAAATAGCATAACACACAACTAGATTTAAAGGCCCTGGACCTTTAAAGACATTTAATCAATTGAAATCGAGTGCAACAACACAAGACAAAGCAGCCAGCTTATATTACTGATTATAGTCCAACAGCAAGAAGCCCAGCTCGGCGTCTGTCTTTCAGCCTTTTATTTCACAAAGCTCTCATCGACTAAAAGTCAGTCTTGTCCGGTGGCCTTTTTCTCGATCACGTTCTCCTTTTCTCTTCTTAGCTTCCTCCGTCAATGTCCCCAAGTCCCCTCTGTCTTCATGTCTATAGAGACTGCTGAACCCAGTTACATTGCCTACTTGCCCAGCTCCGGTTCTGGCACGACACCAACCCCGCTCACTGCCAGCATCCATCCTCTTCCTGGTGGTTCAAACACGAACACTCCCCTGGTGCTCTGAGCTCACAGTCCGGGCAGCCCGGCTAACAAACTGAGCTAACATTAGCTAACAGCAGCTACAGTTTGCAACAGCTTACTTTACATTCCATTACAATCTCCATAAATAATGGAAATATCCATAAATATCTATTTGGTGGTGTGTGACTTACTTCTCGCGGGTGATTGTACCCGGATTTAGATTTAAAATCTGTTATTTTATGGTAGAAAAGCTACACAATAGTAGTTGCATAATACTAGAGGATGCTGCCAGCATGGATAAAAATAACACAAGTTAATCAAGCTTATCAACGTTCAGAGGGTTCAAAGTACTGGAGTGTAACACACATCAAAGATTTAAGTCAACTCCTCTCTAAAGAGGAAACCCCTACCCAGAGGAAGGGGCAAATCCTTTAATTGGCAGTGATTCAAAATGGCGAAAATGCCATCCACTGGGTGGAAAAAATAATGACAAGGTAAACAGTGTTGGCACACAGCGAAGCCTCCAATCTCATCTGTCATGGTAACAGCCGTGTTCCCACAATTACAAGTTAATGGTCAGTTTCAGTGAAGGATGGGAGGGAAACGTTACTTTTATAGACAAATCAAGGAGGCTCGGAGAGTAAATGCACCTCACAAAAAACACGGGAGGACTTAAAAGGCAACGTGCTAGTCATTAATTTGCTCTTTCTAGACATTTACCCATCAGCCAACATTGATGTGTTGTACAACCTCCAGTCAGGAGTGTTGTAGTGCTTTTCAGGGCTTAATCTAATGAGCTTAATCTGTAGGCTGGTGGACGTGTGCACAGCAATGATTTTGCCTTTGGAGTTTAAGGCTTGACCTGTTTCCCCCGTTGGCTACTACTCTGTCTGGCCTCTCACAAAACGAATTAATCAGCAGTGGCAGGCAGAGCAGTATCCACCTACACTCAATATACTTCATTCACTTGTGTGGGCTGAGCCATGTAAAGACCTGTTTGTAGTGGCACCATTCATATGACTGTTAGAAGCAGCTGCTGCTGAAGCAGCTCAGGGCTAATGAACACTCAGCCATGTAAGCCTGCACGCCCTCACAAGGCTCTGATGTAGGGGAGGCCATTAAAAATATGGCAAAGAACTATAAATCGTATAAAACTATAAATTGCGTCTAGATTTCAATGATTTTTTTTTGCAGCCAGTTACACATTTGATACAAGACTACAAAACAAGACTAACACGTACGTGTGAGCACGGCACTGCGCAGATGATATTTCCAACAGATAGCTGCACTCTCTTGGGCGCTGCACAAACAGCGCTCTGGTTTTCCGCCAGGTTTAGTGGCCCAAAGTTCAACCAAATTGAACTTTCATCCCAAATGTGCTGACCCCCCCCAAACATTCTGAAACATGGCAGAAAATATGGGAGAGGACGGGGATGTGAGGTTAGAAAATTAACATTGTAACATACTCCGATCAGTCATAACATTATGATCATCTGCCTAATGCTCTTTAGGACTTTTGCCGCCAAAACAGCCCTGACCCGTCGAGGTATGGACTCCACTACACCTCTGAAGGTGTGTTGTGGTATCTGACAACAGGACATTAGCAGCAGAAGTCCTGTAAGTTGCGAGGTGGGGCCTCCATGGATCTGATTTGTTTGTCCAGAACATCCCAAAGATGCTCAATTGGATTGGAATCTGGGGAATTTGGAGGCCAAGTCAACACCTTGAACTCGTTGTTGTGTTCTTCAAACAATTCCTGAACCATTTTTGCGTTGTAGCAAGGCACATTATCCTGCTGAAAGAGTAGGTGTATTCCATATTTTTGACATTGTAGTTAACTCACTGAAGTTATAAATTCATCCTGATGGGAAACAGGAATGTTTGTACCAAACTTCAATGTAACCTCTCCAATAACTGTTAAGATATTTCATTCTGGACCAATTGATAGATCAAGCCACAGTGCTCGCTTGTCTAAAAACTGAAGACATCCAGACAAACGCTCCTTTTTAACTGGATTCTACACTCTGCATAAAAGATATCCAAGATACTGTATGTTTTGCCGTTTTTGTGCAACGTGTAAACTGCTATCGCAATTCCCTTCATTCAAACCTTTATTAAATCATACCATGATGCCAGAGTTGTTATCAGTTTACAGAGGAAGGCAAACTGGATTAACCAGATTACAATCATCGAGAAAAAGGAGGGCCAAAAGAGCTGTGATTCAGTACGTCCTCTACAGCTGCACTTAGGTGTGTGCCCTGTGCCATGCTCAAAAATAGCAACCTTAATGGCCCCGAGGATGGAGGCAAAGCAATACTCCACTTGATTGCTAAGCTGTTGATGATAATGTGCTGTAGTCATGGCTCCACTGCAGGATATATGCATCGAGAGGGAGAGCTTAGAGGAAGCCTGATTCAGATTGATGTGTCGTATGAAGTAAATGCATGAAGGAGGGATTTAGATTAGTTTTCTGGAACATCGACCACCCAGCAGCTCGATTCTTTCACACTATTCTCCATTTGGATGGATAAGAGAATGTGAAAACTAAACAAACTGTCAGAGTCGCAGAGGTGGCGTTCCAGCCTTCATAACAAACCTCACCTCAGCAACAAGCCTTGACTGGAGAAATGTTCATGAAAGAAACTGCAGGGTAGAAATACCCTTATCATCGCCTTATGAACTACAAATAGTAAATTCCTGTTGGATTAGAGGAATGTATATGTCTTTAGGACGCAAGCGTAAAACAAGTCCCGGAGTGTCATACACTTGCTAACAGGAAAACACCCACTGACCACGCTCTTCAGCAGGCTGCGTCTCTGTTATGGTAACCTCTCCTGTGCTCCAAAACAGCTCTGCTCTATCAGGAAGAACACTCAGACAGAGTGGGCGGTTTAACACGGAGCCCTGCCTTAAACTTCTGGTCCGACCAAATACAGCCACAGGAAACCTGCTCTATCTAGGAAAAGACAGGCCTCTGTTCTCCCACAAGAAGATGAAGGACAGGAAGGCATGGGTACTTCCTGTTCAGGCAGGCAGGATGGAACGATTGTGGAAACTTTAGCTTACGGTGGCAATGAGCTTTCTTCAATCAAATGTACAAGAGCTCACGTTGTTCATGTATACTGCCACCCGAGCATAGCTGCATGAGACAATTATGTAACAACCATGAAATCAGTACACAGACATGGACCCCTGGATGCAACCACTGAATCAATCAATGGATTGCAGAGTACACTGATTTTTGATGGGAAAGGGTAGTTGAATGCTTCCCCCTATTTCCCACGCTGAGCCAGGAAACTGTTAAATAATCTTGCGACGTGACCACAAACCAAATGTTAGGATCCTGTCTTGGCTCAAAATTTTATATTTTGACATGTGGTTAAAATAGATTCTGACACAATAAGGCGTTTGTAAAAAAACAAAAAAAAAACAGTGATTGACTATCAGCTGTCCTAAAAGAGATAAGCCAAGCTCAGTTCACGTCCATGATATTAATAATCAGTTTTTATTTGCACTGGAACAAATTCTTGTCTGTCTGGCCACTGGATCATTTGAGTTGGCCTTACTACTGCAGTATTTAGTGATGTGCACTAAACCGGGGCCCGGATTTCAGTTTTTGTAAAGTGCTCTATTTTATCTCGTCCTTCCGTGTGCTCAGTTGAGGAATTCTCACAAGTTTCTCACTCCAACTGCAAGAGCCCTGCAAGAGTGGCAAATCTGGTTTAGATTATAATCGCAACTGCCAAAAGCCATGCCCAAATCCATGCAGACAAATTTTATAGTGAGTTTGATGGGTGTGTTTTATTTCTCGCTATTTCTTGAAGCCTTCGTTCCACAAGCAATGCATCACTGCTTATATCTGGGTCTTGTGGAGTTTAAATGTTTCCATTCCAGTTACTGTAAGTAGCCTTTACACATTAAGAGTGTTAACTTGGAAACGACAATAGTGCATGATTGCTAAACTATATAACAGCTGACAGGTGGAAAAACAGTGGACCTTTTCCTTCTCATGTCATGTGTCTTTAGATGCCAAGAGGGGCACTGTAGCCAAGTTACCCTATCCACCTGTCAGCTGGTATATAGTTTACCTGTCAGTATAATGCAATGTAATTCAACTGTAGCCTCCAAAATGACCATAAAGTTGAATCAACACCTTTTCAACACAAACAGATCATTATAACGTTCATGAAGGAAGGATTTACTGCAGGACTTTCAGCATGAGTTTCAGCTTTAGCCATAATAAACTGGCAATTGAGTGTGCATAGCTCACTAATCTGGAAAATTAATTTCAGGGGCAAATTCGCCAACAAGTTAGGGCTACTGGTCATTATGTAACATCGTCATGACTTTATGTTCTGAAATATGAGAAAGCTTAATTTATACATATTAAAGACGCACACAGGTGTTGGAAAGTTCGATATGTTTTGGTGGAATTTTGTGCCTAATGGTATCAAAGTTTTGGGCTTGGTCCCATCCACAGCACAGGAGAGAGGGAGTCTTTTAATGGGTGCATTGGTTACTAGAGCAGGCTCATGTATTATTGACCCATTGAGAGAACTCATCTGCTCTCCCATCTCCACCGCCCCCTGGGTTTGTTCTTGTAGAGTGCCATTTACCGTCACAGTAACAAAAGGCAGCTTATGCATCCTTTTAGTCTGCCTTATAGTGACAGACAGATAGATGGATAGGCAGACAGACAGAGGAATACAGAGGGAGGTCAAGCTGCTTAGGCCTCACACAACACTGACAGCCCTGTAATCTTCTGACTGGCTCGATCCTGCAGCATATGTAACATTTGGAGCATCTGCTCCAAACACACAGCACAGAAGTTTGGATAAATAACTCTCTCACCTAATCTCAGCTCTACAAGGTGGATCTGGAAATCTGCCTCACACATATTTGGTTAGAGTCATGACTAATAAATCCGGCTTCACTACATGAAGAGACACGAATCTAACTTCATCAAAGAAGCAACATGTTCAGTCAAAGGTAAAGCTGGGGGAAAAAAAGTCAAGTGTGTCAGGGACTTTAAACAATGAACGGAGTACACACCCACCTGAGGTATTCTTAGGATTCCCACATCTTTGGAAAGTGTACAAGATGAGGTGTGCAGGTGTGGCCCATTAGATCGGACGGACGTTGAGAGTTTTGTCATTTCTCATGTGAAGCTGAAGGAGAGGCTACAGTTTGTGCAGTGACCTCACCTAATGTGGCAGTACATCTTCTACGCATTGCAACAAGAGCTCACCCCTGCCGATGTTTGACTTGAGTAAACACACACAGGCTACACAATATAGCCGAGAAGTGGTGCGGGTAAGAAGACGGAGTAGAGATTGCAAGAAGGGAAATGGGGCGATTATATGCATCAAGGGATGATGAGTGAACTCAGCTTGTTGATGTAGAATCTATGTTTAATTGGGTGAAACCACAAAGTCAGGAAATGCTGCGAACCTGCCAAAGAGATTAAGAGGCATCTAAATTGTCCATCCGGCCATTTTGACAAGTGCGAAGACTCTCAGGAGGCGCAGAAAAGCTCGTCAGAGAAACTTCCCCCACAATGTTTAATAGCTAACAACGAGGCTAAGCAACAACATGTGTGCTCTGTTGATAGTTAGTCAATATTTTAATGTTCTTTTTTGCAGAAACCTTCACTTTCCCCCTTCTGCTTTCACAGTGAGTCAGTTGTGTGTGTACTGGTCATGGGCGGCTAATAGCATCACTCCTACATAATGACACCCATCTGGCGTACAGCTCCCTCGGGTCAGGCACATAGCAGGAACACTGAGGATTTGAGTATATCACCATTAGGTGGCAGGCAGTTAGGACTATTGATTACAATTACACAACTTCCCCCCCAGCTGCTTCATACACTGTACACACTGACTAAACATTGCCAACTGCCATTGATTTGTTATATACACAACAGCAGATACATAAATGACATTTACATGCTGTTGAGTGCTGTAGACGGTTAAACAAAACTCCAAATACTCCAGAATCTCTCTTCTAAATCCTCATAAAACAAAGCTGGAGAGGCAGTGTGCTGTGTTGTATCAAAGTGCATCACCAGCACTTACAAATTCAAAGCTGGTGACAGCCATCATGGAGCTAATAGTGTTCTCAGCATGCCTAAAGTGTGGAGAAACAGAAGGATGGCTCAGCTGAGGGCTCTGGCCTATTACAAGTCTCTCTGCTCTGCACTCCAACAATAAACAAAGAGGCTTTGGCCAGTGTGTGCCTTCACGAAAATGCACAAATTGTTGGGAGAGGCAGAGAGCAGCACAGTGCACTTGACTCCAAAACAGATTTGGGAAATTGCTGTGTGGCCATTAGATAGTTTGTATATTATATCCTAGCTTAAGTAATGTGTTTCTGGGCGTTTGAAAGGACAGAGAAAATGTATGTTTCAAGCTGAAACAACAATCAGAATGGGTGACTACAGCTACAATCCCCTCTTTATGTCCCTGGAACAGATCCCTCTATTCCTGCTGTGGTATTTACATGTTTCATGGAGGAATTAATTACAATTTGCGTGGACAGCCGTCTTGTGTACGGTCACATTCTCGTCCCACTGAAAAGCTTCAGCAAACACTTGAACTCAACAACGCAGCCATATGTTGGTGCCCACCTAACCAGAGCCAGAAGGTTATTAGAATCATGGAACGGGCCTACCGGGTACAGACTCTGGACCCCTGGACAAGAACTTCTGCATGAAGTGAGTGAGAGTCAGTGTTAACATTTCACCTTGGAAAGCCAGTCAAAGAGAGCCACTACAAAAAGATACAAAACACTACAAACTACAAAAACCCACAATATGACCTCACAGAGGTGACAGGTAGTGTTTTACATTTCTGTTTCCAGAATCCCATTTTCCCATTATCCATGGCTCTGGGCTATTTTGAGTTACAAATAGAAACTATTTATCGATATTATTCATATATAAATATAAAGGTGCTTATTTGGTGTTCATTTATTGCTGAATTAACAATGTAACTATAAATAATGTATAGTTTACCATTGCCAAGAACCAGGGCTTTAAATGTTAGTCTTTAAAGTGCTCCTGTCTGGTCTCATCCAAGTTTCTAACCCCGTCCCTGCATGTATCTGCCCGTAAGGTTAACAACAAATAAAAGTCATTTCCTCCTTAAACATGCTGATTTCCCAACAACCATACTACATTTCTGCTCTCCTCCTTCAGGCGTCCCTGGCAGTGCACCAGAGTAAGAATGAATAAATAATACGAAGGTGTGGTTGGATGTCTGGGATCCTGACTCAGGATTCCATTTCCCTGACAGAGAGCCTGGACGGTGTCCGTTTCTGTTACCTAGCAACTTCTTCCAGGAAAGCTGGAACAATCAGACGGAGCACCAAACACCCAACTCACTCGGACACAAAACAAAAGGGCCGACTCCTTTTTCCTCCTGAGCTCTGAAGGAAAACTGATACCGAGGAGGTATACCGCAGGTCCTCGTCGCCCAGATGTTCTAAAGTGGACGGTCAAATTCGGCATTATGTCACTGTCACTGGACACTTTATATGTGTCTGAAGCATGAAATCGAACCCACATGCTTTCTCTTGTGAGGAGGTATTATGTCATCCTGGTACATCCCTATGAAACTGATGCCCTCACTGACACCAAGTACAAAACACCTTGATCTACTATAGCACTGATTCTTCAGACTCTCGAGGAAATAAGACACATGGAACAAACGGGCCTGAAAGTGAAGTTATTTAAGAACCTATCACAAAGTGGAGGTAATGTATGATTAAATATAACAAGACTTGTATTGTATTGTGCTGGAGATGCGACCAGTCGATTCTCATTTTATCTCCGTTCACACAAACATAAACTCATTCTCACTCCAGATTAGTCTCTCTTCCTCACATTTGTAGGTCAGGGTCACTCACTCCATACTTCTCCTCCTAGGAAGCACACATGTGCTTCCACCCAGCTGATCCAAAGTCAGGATTTTAAGAACTTTGTGGCAGTTTATCATTGCTCACAAGGGCATTAAATGTTACACACAAGCAAAAGATAGCTGCATTGCGAATGTCAATAGTTTTTGCAAACTCACTCCTTCCTGTCTCTATCTCTTTGTCACAGACACACACCGCATCATTCATTCACTCCGAATCACTCTCTCCCACTCTGTCAGGGTCACGCACTAATAATATGTCATGTAGTTTTTCACCCACATGTGCTCCCACTCAGCTGATCTAAAGACAGCTGACTTTTTTTGTGCGTAAAAGCTGGTGATTCCCAGCTCCACAAAGGTTCAAACAGACATGATGACACCGAGCGAGGTGGTATTAAGTAGGAAGAAGAAGAAGAGGAGGAGGAGGAGGAGGAGGAGGAGGAGGAGGAGGAGGAGAAGCAGGGGGGGGTTAGGTGTGTACTTACAACCAGCACGGACGTCCTCACCACCTCAGAGACACTTTGCCTGAGTTCAGCCGCGGTGCCAGGTTTACCCAAACCCCGCGTAAATCTCCTTGTCTCCGGATGCGCTGGAGTAGCCATCGTTGCCCACCTCTTTGCATTAATAACCGTTCAATCCACGACTTATATCAGCGAAATTTAGAGGGAAATCATCGCCAGTTTATCCGTTTCTCCGATCCCCACTAGTGCGCACCACGAGTTTGAAGTTGGCTCATGTTGTCGTGGTGTGGCTGCTGATTCACTCCCACCTCTCGATCTCATACATTTCGCTTTTAAAAAGTCAACGTGCGTCGCATTATTCCGGCGCTCTGCCTTCTTCCATCCGATTTATTGTTGTCATAATAAAGTATCCTCTTGAGAAGTGTCTCATTGGCCGTCCAGCGCCAGACAGGAGGTGTATAATCTGGTTGCCTCCTCGGCGCACTCCGCCCCTTACCGGTTTAAGGCCTGCCCACTCATGGCTGAGTGTGAGCTGCTCGGCATGGACTTTGGACAGCAGGCATCTCTAGTATGAATGACTGAATAAATACTGCCACAAAAAGCACAGCTCTGGAGAACATGTTTCTAGAGTGTTACTACATTTGTCCCAAGTGGCATCTGAATAAACATATTGTTTGTAACACGCAACAACCAGTTAAAGGTCCAGTGTGTAAAATTTATGTGAATCTATTGGCTAAATATGGAATATACTAGTCATAAGTGTGTTTTCATTAGTGTATAATCACCTGAAAATAAGAATCTTTGTGTTTTAGTTACCCTAGAATGAGCCATTTAAATCTAGAGGGAGCTGGTCCTCTACTACAGAGTCTGCCATGTTTCTACAGTAGCCCAGAACAGACAAACCAGCTCAAGATAGGGCCTTTCATGTTTTTCACGATTTTCATACCCACTTTAGGTTATCCCATTAAATTGGAAGGGGTGATAGGTGAGGTGAGGGGTGTTGAGTTGGTTGCAATCTGCAAGTTCACCACTAGAAGCTGCTAAATCTTACACACTGGACCTTTAAAGTTGATTCACTGTCATAATACTTCAACAAGAGACTATTTACACTTTTTTGTGCATGGTGTTGTAAGAAGAAGAGTTATTTTTAAACAGAAGGGAGCGAGAGTTATCACTTATTTAAAACACAAATTAACTGTATACATCTCAATGCACTCAGAAAGGAAATTAGTTTAGTAGTCTGGTGAGATGATGCAGTGCCTAAAACACACCATTCAAATGTTGTGCTGTTGTTTATACACTTATTTTTGTATTACTTGTGTCTCCTTGTCAAATTACATCTTTTAATAGAGGGTAAATATGACTTTCAGACTCTAAAATGTGACACAAGCTGTGCCGGCTACACAGTTTTGCATGCTGGTACTAGTACTGGACTTTCTGTTGTCACGACAAACCAAATACAAATTTAGAAAAATGTATAAAGTACATGAATTAATATTTTTGCACCGTGCAGAACAAAACAAGTCTTTGAAAAAGTGTTTTCTGTTGCGTGCACACTGATCTACAGACGCCATGGTAATGACTTGAATGAAACGTCTTGATCAATGATGCCATCTGTAGGTCACAGCTGTAAACACACTGAAGAGCCGCCTTACACTGAATGTGCTGAACATGTTTCCCCGTCCTGCCTCTCGAGCTTCAACAAAAACACAAACACCACAACTCTAAGTTTGAATAAGTTCTTTTTTTATTGCTTTCATTTCCAAAGAGCTCTCTGTTGTCTGGAAAAATCGCCGCGATTCGAAGCAGAACTGAGGTTTTTCCATTTCATTTGCTTCACTGCAAAACCCTGTCAAATGCATATTTCCATTCATTTAGACCCATAAAAAGATCTGGTATCTGTATACAGGAGGCAGCCTAAGTTCAGTGAGGGCAACGGGCGCTTGGAACTGAAAGTTTCTATTTTGTTTCACACATAACCTTTAAAGCTTTCAATTACACTCACTTTCATAATACAATGATTATGAACATGCCTCACATTTTCTCACACAGCTGAAGGGGAACTTGATTAATAAAAAAACAAAAAACAAAAAACTGAGACATATTCATACAACAAAGATCCGCAAATAGATATTTACTTTACTTGAAATGGCATCAATCTGTGATGGTGGCTACCCCTGATCAATGCTAGATTTATGTCAATAATACAACAAAATAATTTCATATTTTCTTCTTCTTCTTTTTTTTTTTTTAACAAGAACACGTTGTGCTGGGCCAGGTGTGAACAGAGCATTGACCGTTAAAGGGTGGCCTGTTTTACATGATTTAAAATTTCATGGTATGTAGAATAGGAGACACTCCTCGTCTCCAGTGTAACAAAATAGCATTAAAAAGTCCAGGACGTTGATATAAACCGGTTTGGCACTGACGTTGCAGGACATTTTCAAAGCAGCAGTTTATAATAAAATGGAAAAAAGTAGACAAAAAACGTTATGACAATGCAGTGATAGTTTAACCATCTAAGAAAGAATGCTGGGTATCTATATCAACATGTTCCTGCTGTAAAAACAACCAATGACAAAATGTAAAATCAGAAAGATAGGAAGTGGTTCAGACCATTAGAAAACAGTATAAAATGACATCCTTAAAAAGAGGTTTCAGAGTTGAGAGTAAAAATGCCAAAAAATGCAGTCTCTGATGCAGTCTAAACCAGCGGACATGTCACCATTAAAGCATTAAAAAGCACCAAATGTGCATGGACACATGTACAAATGTCCCAGATATGTGTAGAAAAGAAAAGCAGAGAGTCCAGGGGGACAGGAAGGGCAGATGCCACCCGAGAGGGACAGAGAGAGAGAGAGATGGCGTGTGGAAACGAGGTGAGCCAACTCAGTGAGGATGGGACTCTTTGTTGTTCAGGACACGAGCGCCACTGGAGGGGACCGTGGCACTGCGGATGACCTCCATCCACCTGCAGGCAGAGAAAGGCTTTTAATCCATCCTCTGACATCCAAGACCCGACAACACTGTAAATATATTTAGCAAATGTGCATCTGTACCTCTCAAAAGTGTATTCACTCTCCGACCGGAAATAGTAGACGTGAGACTTGAAATGCAGTTTGAAGACGTAGTCCTTGTGGATATTTTCAGACTCTGAGGGGATGGTGACTGAGTAACCCAGCAGAGGAAGGCTGGCCAATGGATAATCATCCTGAGGGGGAAAAAAACATGATATGATTTGTTCTGGTCTGTAAATAATTACAAAACTATTTGTGGTGAAAGAGAACCAAAAAACACACAAACAAACAGATAGTAGATAATAAAAAAAATGGCAATAAGTCCCAACAAACAGCACAGCTGAAAACAGCCAGTGATGGACAAAGTACTACTTTTTTTTGCCCTTACACATGATTTTCTGAGTTTTAGAGCCTTATTTACGATTCCTATGGCTCTCTTTTTGAGTATAAAAATTAGTTTTAGATTGATTAGATGGATTACAATGTACTAGTATCAAATATTTGAAATTATACGGTTACGTTTAAAGGAGCATTCTGCTTAAAAATGTCTTTTGAGTATGAAAAACTGAACTCCTGCAGGCCTGAAAAGTGTCAAAATGTATCACCACGTGTAGAAACTTCTCCACAAATGATCCATACGTTCAGTGTGTTTCAAACCACAACAGAGGTAAACACTCTTGTTCTGTCCAATTCAAACTCGCTTGTGAAAATCTAAAATTATTCATGTGCTCAGAGATAGCCAACCAAAAAATATTCTGTGGTATAAAGTGAGATGAAAAACTGCATGGGAAAGCCTGTAAACCTCGATTATGACACAAAGATTTGACATTCTACACAGAGATGTGATGTTTTTTTTATCCCAGAGGAGGGTAAACACTGTGACCGGTGCAGAGTGAGGAGGGGAATGAATGTGGGAAACGCTGTGATGTGTTCACTGGACAAACAGAGATGAGAGTGAACGTTCATCACCTGGTGAGATTTATAGAAGAACAGGCTGAAGTTGGTGAAGACCACCCAGAGCTTCTGCCAGCCGTTGCTGTTCTTGAACTTCCTCAGTAAGTTTCCTGACAGCTGATTCTACAAGGACAAAAAACAATAAGTTAGTTTGAAACCTAAGAAGTCACACACATTATAAAACCACTAGCAGCGTACAGTACTTAGATTTTTGACTAAAATATGAAAGAAGGATTTGTGTTATTAAAGGATAAGTCTGGTGATTGTTAACAAATACCCATAAAAAGCCCAAAACCAACAGTGAAGTATATTCCTGTGTGCCAGGGACCTCTATTGTTGTCCAAAAATTACTACACTGACTGACATGTCCCTTCATTACAATGACAACTGTAGTTTATTTTCCCGTGCTGTAAATATTCACTAGAGTAGCAAATGTGTATTAATCCACAGCTGAAAATAGTCCCGCACAAATACACTGTTTATTCCTATTTGAGAAACATTTGCTAACAACTCTCTCAGCCTGTTCGAGAAGATGAAACAATACATTTGTGACCTGATTTTTAAATATTTACAGCTTCAGTGGGAACAAATGGACTTGGATCTGAGTGCCACAGGCAAGGAGGGGAATTCAGAAAGCGACAGACTAACACATTGTTGGTTTTGGTCGTTTCATGGCATTTCCAGACAATAACTGTATCCGTTTAACTTCTGTGTACTTTTGTTCTTTCAAATAAACTGTAAATCTACCGTTGCTAAGCACTCAGGTTCAAAGATTACAAAATTAGAAAACAGGAACTGAGCTGAGGACAATATGCAACAGTTGAATGATCATAGTGCTTCTAATGTTTCTGTAACGTCTGTTAAACCAATCTATGTGTCACTGATCTGTACAGAATGAGGCACTACAGCAGCTTCTATTTCATTTGTTTCCTATGGTGCAGGTCAAGTAAACACATACACAGGGCCTCTCCTGTCTGCCTGGCTCCTTTACCTCTAGACTCCTGCAGGATTCACTAAAGGAGAGACTCTGAACACGGTACCAGCAGATAACAGACAGAGGCACTGGTCCCTGGCCACTGGGGGGCCCCACTGGGGGGGCCTTATTCCCACTGACTGGACTAGGGTCCTCTACCACGGAGGAACGCACAGACGCATGGGGAAAAGAGAGAGAGACAGAGAGAGAAAAAAAACAGACAGGGAGGGAAGGACAGAAACACAGAGACTGAGTAGGTGAAACACAGGCATGCAGTGGCAGGGAAAAAACACGAAGGCTGGTGACGGTGTGTCCGGGCAAGGCTGTGAAGAGGACTTTGTTACAGCTACAGAGGAAGAGCAGAACTAGATCAGGGCACAGCTGAGTTGTAGAGGGTCCCAAAACAGGATCTGTTCTGTTAGTGTGAGCTGAGGACATTTGGCACATCTACGTACTGCTCTCTCTCTCTCTCGCTCTCTCTATTTATAGACGATCAGAGAAGTGCCAGGGGAGGAGAAAAAGAACAGAACCACACAGGAAAGCCACAGTTTTGAGTGTAGATAAGGAAATCACGCAGGCAACTGTTAGCCAAAAGAGGGATGGAACAGTATCCTCACTGTAGCTGCAAGTTGGAGCAAACAAACAGCTTTAACATGCAATGACTTAAGGTAAACATTTAAATGACATAAGAAATAGTGCAAACAATATTGATGCAAAATTCATAAGCCCCATAACACCTGGAGTTTTTTAAAGAAGAGTTTATCAAGTTTTTGTCCATTAATAGCGCTGTTTTAACAAGTGGTTTCCCATTTTGTTTCGACTGTTCACGCACATGCATGCTTGTAAGCTAACAGGCGCTGTGATTTGTATCCTGCCATTAGTTACAAGCTATTCCGCTGACTGAAAGCTACTGGTGTCGGGAATGTGCAAAGAAATTTAGCACCAAAGACACATTTAGCGACTAGCTGGTGGACATAGAGAAACATTTAACACCTAAAGAGCATGATATTTCTGTCAGGGGTTGGTGGAGACCAAAAACAGAGCAAAAAGTAGAGACTTACATTCGCCTATAGGCCAGAAACACGACCCCAAATGAAAGATATTTTCAACGGTACGCTTAAAATAGAGAGGAGAAAACTTCACAGGGCACCTTCAAACATATTTCCACCTAGATTTTATGTCTCTACAGGCCCAAAAGTTGTTGATTTCCTTCTGTAAGATAAATAAAAAAATCCTCTTGCAAAGAGCAGGTTTGAAAATCTTCCAGTTACTGAATGCAAAAAGCAAAATAGGGAGAAAATGTGAATGAGCTACTGATCATCTATCATCTATATTAGATTAAAATGCGTCTTATTGCAAATGGAATTTATAAAATTGCATTTTTCACCAAGACTTTCTATTCTTTTGTTTTTAATATGATTTCTACCACTTGCTTATTTCATAATATAATCATATGTATTTTTTTATCTTTTATTTATCTTTCAGTTCATTCGCACGCAGCAGCAGAAATATATTCTTAGGCAGAGTAAGAAATAGTTCAGATGATGGAGTGCAGCACAGGAGGATACTGTTCCCACAGAGAGATAATCAAAGTGAATTAAGGTACAGCAGACACTCAGACACAGAGAAAGAAAACAGTAAGGCAGGAGGGGAAAGGGGCAGGTCTGAGGTTGAGTGCTGAGGTTTTGGCTGGTACCTCCACGGCTATGCTAAAGTCCACCATGGACACACTGGTGTTCCTGTGCCAGCACACGTGCACCATGGTGTTACCACGGTGAGGGGCGGGCCTCTCCAGCGAGGTGTGCGACGCCGTTATGTCATCCTCAGACTCAGCCTCCACCGAGGTGTCCTCAGGGCATTCTGGGAAAGTCAGGAGGTTGTTACTGCTAGACAATGAGCAGGGTGATGAGGGGAGAAGGGCGCTAAAACACAGACAATGTCAGATCATTCACAAATCAAACATAGTCTCGTGTATCTGGGATTAACGGTCGGCGTACTTTTTACTCAGTATTTTCAATAAGTTACTGTATATCTTCTGATCGTCTTTCACTGTTTGACAGCACTACAAACAGAAGCACATATTTTATATTCAACTATATGTTGATGTAGTAACTTACTGTTGTCGGTCAGATTGTTGGTCAGGAGGTCAGATGAAGGCCCGTTGCTGGTTTTTGCCGTCTCTATCGCCGCCTTTATGTCCGTCATCCACTTCTCCATCTCTGTTAGCGAACTAGAGTGAAAAAACACACAAATGGATAAATTGTCCCGTCATTAGTCACAGCAGGAAGGCCTGGTGGTTAGAAATAGTTCAGCTAACAAGAATGTCTCAAGTTGGATCCATGTTAGTCCAAGTGTCCTGCCAAATACCCCTTAAAAAGACACAGAGACACCATCTGCTCTTTTATGGAAACTGGATCAGCAAATGTTAGTTTGAAGGCAGGAAAGTGGTTATTTTTTCATTTTTGTCAGAGAGAAAGAAACAAATGAGGGCACAGAGTGTAAAAATATAAATCTAGCAGTTAGGATTATGAATAAATTGGTTGTTGGACTTTACAAATATTCAATTCCTGCACATTTCTAGAAGAAATTTGACTGGAAATATGAATATAGATGTAAATAAACCCCCACAAGACATGCATTTTTTGGTATTTGTTTCTTTTGTTTTTCCAGTGATTCAAACTGTGATTGCTCCTATGTTATGAGTGGCATATGAAAAACAACTTTGGAAAAGTTAAATTGTTAAAAAATTGAGTTTGCAGTACTCTCAGGCTGTGGTTACAACCTTCACCTGTCACAGAGTGAAGCAGTAGAGTCAGTGTAGCCTGAGAGGCAAAGCCCAGGGCAAATCAAGTCTGTAAAGCAACGTCTCTGCTCATAAAGCGTAATTGTTGTGAGCTCAAGGTTAATCTGGACGTGACCTTGACGAGCATGTCAACATTTAATCAGTCTGTCTCTTCTGTTCTCCAGAGGACGGCAGCCGGACGAGAATATTTTGTTTACAGAGATTTTAGTGAGTGAGTTCAACTGAAACTGTTCAGTGAGCGAGGGGAAAATGCTCCTGCACCTCTTTCCTGATAATACTTTATTTTTCTAAGTTTGTCATTATTCGTGAGAATCTCTACGACACAGTCCTGACAGTCCAGAAGATTTATTTTAGTTCTGGGTACAAGATGTCAGTGTGCTGTTAACCACCGTTCCTACCTTGCTGCCACCACCACCGACTGCTGCTGTCCGACCAATGTGAAGGCGTGCGGCACACCCCACTCATCTTCACTCTCTCTGATCTGGTAGAAGAAGAAGAAGAAGAAGAACACAGAGACACAGAAAAAACATTAGAGAGCAGAGGAATCTAGGACAGCAAGGACCGAAATAGACAGAAAGGCAGAGACGGAGGGAGGGATGATGAAAAGGAAGTGAGCGAGAAGGACGTGTGTAGATGTCCTGAGAGAAAGTGTGCGTTTCTGTGTGTGTGTGTGTGTGTGTGTGTTGGGGTGGAGTTGAAAGAGCCGCAGTTCAGCTGTTTGAGGCGGCTCATTTGGAGTAATGACAAACTGGTGACAGCCGTTTGAAGCACTTTGCGTTCAGTTGAGAGACACAGTACTTACTGTCATGCCATGGAGCGGCAGCTGCCCGTGCACTTTGAACTGATTGGTCGCCGTCATCCCTCGACTCGTGTACAAAATGACGTCGTTAAACTGATAGCCAGAGCGAGAGAGGGGGACAAAAACAATGGACAGTCTTTCAAACTTAAATGCCGTCGAGTCGGTCTTGTGTTTAAATGACTAAACTAATTGTATATAATCAAATATATAACTCAAACGAAGCACAAACAACTCGTCATAACAATTGGGAAATTATAGACTTGAACGTAGCGGAAAGAAAAGTGTTGATAATCAAAAGAGCACAAAGAAGTATAAATTATTCTACAGCCCAAGGCATCACCATTCATGCGCTACATCTACATGTCTCTTTTATATCACCAACAAAACCGAACACACGTGCAAAACACTTGCATGCCATAAGAGTGTCAACGTTCTGAGCAACATGTGGTTGTTTTAATCTGCCAACACCATGTGAGTAATGTATAGATGGAAAGTATGAAAGTGTTATTATTCCTTCACTGAGATCACTAGACTAAATAATTACATTATCGATTTTATGACCTAATCTCAGAAAATGGGTGTTACCAGGAAAAACATTCGTTGCTGTAGGCCTTTTCCAGACAGTTTGCTGAGGCAGCCTAACCTGATGAACTCCTGAGAAAAAACACAAACATATGCATCATTTATTAGACACGTGTCTGACTGTCAAAAAGTAGATGTTCTAAAGTCCGAAAGACTTTGCCGATCCATTCTTCAAACTTTTGAACTCACCCGACCAGGGACAACAAGATTGTCAACGCCAATCAAATCCTTCTTCAGCTCCAGAAGCTTCTGGAAGTTCTCCATCTTGATTAGGCTTCCCTGAAGCTGGTCCACCACCTCAGACACATCTGCTAGAGCAGCTACAGACCAACCACAGGTAAGAGATTATTGGAGATGCACTGTTAAATTATTCTACAGCACTAGAAGACTTAAAGATGTCTCTATACAACACTGGCCTGAGTGATGTACCTCTGCAGTCCCTGAAATCCACGTGAGTAGCTGGGTAGTGTTTGCACAGGCGCTCCAGGATCTGCTTGTAGTGGATGAGGCGGTGCAGAGGCCGCAGAATGAAGACATTCAGGGGGACGTAGCAGACCTTTTGCAGCTCAAAGTCCCTGCAGAGACCCTCCAACTTGCGTGATGACCTGCACGCCTTCTCGATCTCCAACAGAACTTCAGACTGTTTATGCAGATTTGCTGTAAGGGGCTATGCAAAGAGTTGGAATATGAGACACATAAATAAGTATTAAATCATTTATGTTATTTTAGAGTGGCGTCTTACCTTCAAGCCTTGAAAGTTCTTCAACATCACATCTCCGATGCGCTGGTAGTCTCCTTTTATGTGAGCATTAGAGCGTCCTTCCCTAAAAACAGACAAACATCAGCAGGTTTTTATCTGGAAAACATTATGGAGCCGTTTTAATTGACCAAAACTACACAAAAGCACTTAAAGCTCATTGATTATTTAGATGAGCTTTGCCTCATGCAAAAATAAAATCCCAGTGAAGGTTGACAGAGCTCTTTAAACTTTGAGAAAGAGATCCACCAGCAGGTGTCTCCCTTGAGTGCGTCTTTCCCCACACAGGGTGCATACAGAGAGTAATGGGCTGTCATTACTGGATTCATTCAGAATATTTATTAATTTGGCACATTTCAGTCGTCGCTTTAGGGAAACATATCCAGTCTGTAAGACACATCCTTTGACAGAAAGCTTTCTAATCGTGATCACAGCAACAAAGGTACGTGTCTGCGATATTATTTGAATATGCAAAGTTAAAAAAAGAGACAAATATATTGCTAGGTCATTTGCATACACATTTGAATCTGCACATTTTATCAGCAGACTTGACTCTCTAACATCGCTTTCAGCTTTAATTTGGAGTTCACCGGCTGAAACAGGCCTTGAAATAAAAATATTATATGTGTGCAGTTAACGGTCGTTAATTCTGACAGTCTAACAGGCTTCATGCATCACTGTCTGTGTGTGTGTGTGTGTGTGTGTGTGTGTTAGATAAAGCACAACATCATTAAGGAGATCAGACAGCAGAAACCCACGGGCAAGAAAAGGCCGGTCATGGTGCAGCCATGACGGTTGCCATGGAGACGATAGCTCCTCGGGTCATCTGAAGGGACCGGGTCGCCCTCTCAGACTAAATGCCAATAAATCTCATTAAAAAAAAAAGGGATGGTAAGAAGTTGCGATAAATTGGACTCAAATCAAACCACCGCGTCTCTCCGGAGGCTCTCGACCCTGCAGGGACTTTTTGGAAGCGAGTTTGGAAGTGTAATGAGTCTCACCACAGGGCCAACCTCTGCTCCACCTCCCTGAGAAAACCCGCGTGGAACTTGTGCAGAGGCTCGAAGGTGGGGAAGACGGTGTTCTTCAGAGAGTCTGGAGTCGCCTCGTCTTGTCCTACAGCATTCTGGAAAGACTGAGATCAGAAATACAGACATGAATCAAGAGTTGATGTGGTCTGATATGGTTCTTCCAAAAAAAACATGACAGAGATTATCATTCTTAAATCTATTATCTATTATTACATCCATAATACAAACTCTGAACTAAAAAGTTCAACTACCAGATGCATGATGTCTCCTGTTTCACTGAAAAGTCAGTGCAAAGGAGGGTTTTTTCTTAACTTCTTCATTCATTCATTCATTCATTCATTCATTCATTCATTCATTGACTCCTCAATGGAGTGAAGTGAAGTTCTTTTTCATGTAAAGTGTACACATACAGGTCCAAAAATACAACCACACACACACAAAGGACTCATAGATACCATGCAAATGTGGAGAGATGGTGGAGTGATGGGAGCAGTCAGGGGTTTTATAACTTGCACAAGGGCACCTCGACAGTGCCTAGGAGGTGAACTAGTACCTCCCCATCTACAAAGTCCATGCTCCATACTGTGGTCTGTGTTGGATTTGAACCTGACACCCGCTGGTTCCCAAGCTAAGTCTCGATGGACCGCGTTTAAACTGCATACTGATGTCACGATTGGTTCTGATGTTACAAAATGATGGCTGTACATACATACATGTGTTAAACTGAGGTTTAAGGTGAGAAACCTTCCTCTTTCTGCAGACTAATGTGAAAACAATCTTCTAATGTCGAGCTCTGCACATACATCATTCCAGACAGTGAGGGTCAAACATTCAAGTAGCAATAAGCAAAACCCATTTTTGAGTGGAGAGTAGTTAGAGAAGTTAATTTAGAAGCTAGAAATGAAATCCCACCATCTATGATGGTCTTACAAAAAAACTGTGGACAAATCAAGTATTAAACTGCAGTGTAAGCCTCAAGCCTGTTCAGTCAGTGAAAAGTTACTAGCACAGACTGTTCAAGATCATAGGAACAAGGATCAATGCTGTGTCCCAGGACACTGTCAGAAGACCTTCATCTGTGTCTCTGCTGTTGCTCTTGAGTCTTGTGACGTCCTTTAACTGCCTGAATGGAAGAATCGATAGCCAATCATTCTTAACGCTATTGTTCCATTTAGTCAGATTGAAGTCGAATGTTGTGTGTGGCGCGTTTGGCGACAGCCGACAGGAAAACAGCCTTATTTCACTGACGTGATGGGAAATGAAAGTGAGCTTTAGGAAAAGTGAGCGCGTCTAGAAGGGCTTGAGAAGACGCGCCAGCTGTTGTTCAGATGACTTCACCCCAAACAGCAGCACCAGCCAGTGTTAAAAAAAAAAAGAAAAAGAAAAAGGCAGCTCACCCACACACACACACACACACACACACACATACACACAGCTGAAAAAGAACGAGGACACCAGCCAACCCAAATATTTATGAGATGTGTGAAAGGCTTGTTTGAAAATTACAAGAGGAGAAAAGCTGCAGCCTTTTAAAAAACACCAGTGAAAAGAAGTGATGCATTTTCTTCATATTCGTGTGCTGAAACAGACAACAGCAGCGCTCCGGTACAGCCTTGTAAGAACATCCTCCCTGTTTGCCGTTGAAGGAGCCGTACAGCACATTTAATATCCTGTTTTCCGCTCATTTGAGATATTATCAAATGACATTGCATCCATATGCTTGTACCCAGCCTGTGAAATCTAAGGGAACACACATAAATAGGGAACATGCGGCTAAATCCATCTATCTCTTTAAACACAACACAGTTTAGTATTCACAGCCTTGAGTGTGACAGATAAATACATTGCAGAGCGCGAGTGTGGGGAATGAATAAAAAATTAAATCGCATCTGCCAAAATATCCCTGTGTCACTGCCTGACTGTGTTTTGGCGGGCGCTCTGCAACGGAGCAGCTAACCGGAATAATCAATGTTTTCTTCCCAGAGGACAGCGCAGGAGAAAACAAACAGTGTGCTGGTGAGCGGACTTGGCGTTTCTTACCACAGTCACCACCTCCAGGTCCTTCAGATACGTCCTTTCTGTGGTTAGCAGCTCCTTGGCGATGAAGTAGGCCCGATCTGTTGGGAACCTCTGTGAAGACAGAGAGGAGACTGTGAGCAAGAACAACCGAACTATCCAGCTATGAGTAAGTCCAACTTATGTTTGGTGCCTTATGAGTTATGTTTCCTTGTCTAACCTATTTCTCTGAGTAGATTTGCAGGAAAATACTCAGCTTTAGTCCCTGTGGAGAGTTATTCAGGACAGGTAATCTAGGTCCGACGCTATTTTAAGCATGTGACAGTGGCTTTGAAGCACAAGTTTAGAACTAGACAAACTAATACAGCCATGCAGCTCATCTGAGTGATTGCTGTTGTTGTTTTCCATCCACAGAAGCTCCCCATTAAGTCACAAACCTTCCTCCGAACCTCGTCTTCATCGTCGGTGCGAACGCTGCAGGCGTCATTGAGGAGCGGGCTGGTGAGGGGGGAAGGTTGTCGGCCGTCGGGACTGTGACTGCACAGCTCCAGTGACTTCTGACCGTTGACCATGCCGTGGGAGTGACCGGAGGACGCAGACAGGTGAGGGCTGTTGGACCCAACTCCTGCACGAGGACGTTCAGCAACCGTAGTGAGGGGAGGAAAGGGAAAAAAGTGAGCGACAAGTATACATAAAAACATAACAGGAAACATTAATTCACCTACTTCAAGTCTCGGATGGGTGGAGTTTGGCACATAAATGAAGTCAGGGATGTAATAGGTTGCAGAAAAGTAGATAATTAGTTGCATAACTGAGGAGTTAAGTGACTCAAATGTTGTCTGTTTTTCTCTGTAAAATAAATATCTTTGGATTTTGAAGTCACACTAGACTTATTTAATTATTTTCTAACATTTTGTAGACTTAACATTTAATCAATGAATTGAGAAAACAATCAGCAGATTATTTGATGACAAAAATACTGACACACTCTGGTGACATTTTGAAAATAAACTTTCCAGAATTCAGTTCATAATCCAACATGGCAAACATCACCCACTGAGAAACTGTGCAGACTACACCAAAATCTATTACAAATATTGTTTGATCTAAGATCAGAGTCTTCCTCTGCCACACAGGAAAACATAATGAGGTCTAGTTGGGGGGTGGTGGGGGGGAGGGTCTGCCTACGGAAAGTGACACATCATCCACGACTCACTCTACAGTCCAGACAGCTCTGGCAGACGCCGTGCCACGACAATCAATACGCAAGCTGAGACACATACTGCAGCGTGATCGAGAGGAATAGCTTACTTAGTGTCATCTTCACTGACGACGTTCACTCAGCTTACTTACTATGTTTTGGCTGCAACTTGCCCACCTCTCTCTCTCTCTCTCTCTCTCTGCTGTCCTCTGGTGTGTCGACACAAACAACAACAGTGATTAATCGCACACAGACCAGTGCAACTCGTGGTTGCGACTAGCTCAACGCACCAGCACAACTCTACGGAGGGAAGGATGAGGGGGGAACCACAGGGTACATCTACAAGATCACAACAAATGAGAAGAAACTACAGCATCTACACAGACATTCACCGACCAACGCTACAAAACTACAGGGAGAATGAAGGGGAAAAGTCTAGCATCTACAATGAGCACTAACTTCTGGGGTCTCATAAAGAAGATTCAGAAAATCTGACTTCACAAAGGTCATCTTTATTGACTCTAAAAGAACATGTACATTGATAAATGAATAGAAATCTTGAGAAAAGCAGCATAAAAAGGTCAAAGCCAGGTGAGCGTCTAGAGGGACACTGAGTGAGTGAAAGTGTAGTTAAAGAAGTGTGAATGCCTGCCATCTTCTAGTCCTGACATAGCACTGACTATAAAACAGATCTTTATGTTAATGTTAAGGTAACAGCCTTATGACACTTTTGTTATTGCTGTGCTGAAAAAGTCAGTTTTTAATGAGGAAACACATGCATTATTCACTCCATGAATATGAAACAGTTCTACATAAATTTACTTGTAATAGTGACAGAGTTAAGCTGTAGAAACACTGGTTTAAAAAGCTGGTTTAAAATTCAGTCCTCAATCATAAAGAATGATTTCCTAGACTTAAAATAAAAAAAAGCTCTAAAAAAAAATCACATTCTCCACATAATTATGAAATAACAGTGAAGTGACCAAGAGCGCTACCTGTATATTACGGTAAATATAGTACATGCAGAGAGCAGCCAGGGCAGTGTGTAGCACGCCTCACTCCTGGTTTGGAAACACACCCTGAAGGACACCAGTGGTTGAAAAAATACACACTCGTCTCACCCACAGACTTGAGACTTTGAGCCAAACCAACACATGTTAGATGGTTTGTCTTAAAATAACCAAATTAAGAGACTGGTATTTTCTGTGAGTGTCATTTCAGGTCTATGGGAGAGCTTTGTGCACCAGAGAGGGTTCACTCACACTGCAGCGATCCAGTAACTCCAACAAAGAAGCTTCTCTTAGATTTCATAGTTCTGTACTAATAAATAAACTAAAATAAGGTCATGCAGCATTCATAATGTTGTTAACCAGGAGGCACGTGCACAGTAGGTGCACCTTAAAGTCAGTGTAAAGGCAATACTGAGATTTCTTTCAAAATAAATTAAATATGTTGGAAAATAGTGGAGTTAGAGGTTCAAACAGTTTTTCATCAGTTTTCAGTCCAGGATTTTTGTGGGCGGTCCTTAAAGGGTGGCTCGATGACACGCTGAGGCCACCCTGAGCTGCACCCCTAGCAGAGAGATAGACATGAACTCATCTTGCTCAGAGTGTTTCAAAGTTAGTCCTGTCATTTTGCTTGACTGTTCCCACGAGTGGGCGCCCCCACAGTCCTGGAGCTGAGAATGCTGCTCATTTTTACCCGATTTTGACACCTAATTTCATAAACTTGTTGATATTTTTAATCATTTAAATTTGGCTGGGGGGTTAATAACACTTTCTTCTTTGGTCTGACAAACTCACATATTTATTCTGACTTTACACAAACTTTAAAACACACAAACTGTGCCCTTAAGTTGTAATGTTGTCATGCCAATGTTGTATAACGGAAGAATTGGGAATAAGCCATAATGTTTAAAATATCAAAAAATTTAGAAATAAAAAAAAAGGCTTATAAAAATAGATCCAGACACCACAGATCTCACTTTATGATATGCCGCTTCATGTCAGTGCTAAAATGTCTGCAAGCAACACAAAAACATTCAACAGTGATGGATGAGCCAAGAGACTCTGTGCTTTGAAGGCTTGTCCTTAAACTGCCTTTCACACATACAATACACACACATTTACTAAAACCTGCTTCTATTTTCCTGCATATTCCCAAGCTCCTGTCATCCTTAACCTGATGTTCTATCTGCTCTGGAATAATTAACCGTTAGCTGGATCGTTGCAGAGAAGGGAACCCACGTGCTGGTTAGTCTCGCTTCTTTCCGCCACACAGACTTTAGTGAGTGATAAAACAGGTTTACATGCAGCGGGAAAACAAAAAACACAGAAAAGATATGACAGTTTCATGCTGACAGACAGAAGAAATAAAAGAAAAAACAAGAAATGTGATATAAAGATCACTTTCTCAAACAACACAGATGTGCAAATGAAAAGTGAAAAAGTGACAAAAAAATAAAAGTGCAGTGCCGTTTTTGCAATCTTTGGATATGAGTGAATATTATAGACACCAAAGCTGTTGGAGGATGCAAAATTACTACCAGAGATACTCGAGCATGAGTCAAGTACAGAGGGTGGAGTGTCAATTGCGAGCATAAGAGCCATAAACTGTTGTAGAGTGGCTAAACTACCGCTGCAACAGACATAAATCTTCACCCCAATAGTCACAAACACATTGTGAGGTTATGTTTACTCGTCATTTTAGAAAAGGTGATAGAAAAACGGACGTTTCTGTTTCAAGTTAGCAAAGAGCAGAAGGTTCTGTAAACACAAACATGACTGAATCAGATGTTCAAATAGTTTTTTTCAGCATATTAATTACCATTTCAGACAGAACATACTACTCTCACAACAATCACAAGCCAGATGCAGCAAGAGCACGAATAAATCGAACAAGACGGCAGGATTCCCCCAAAAAAACACCTACCATGTCAACAATTACTGCCACAATTATACACACATGGCTCTTTTAGGACTCTAGTACAAAGTGTGTAATGCAGAAAACTGTACTGTGCGTTACTTCATCTAATCAATCTAATAGAAAACAGAAAGTGAAATGATATGTGTGTTTCCCTATGGGACGTCATAAGGCACCTGAGACATGGAAACTGACTCACACTGACTTTCTTCTAAACGTCCAGTGAATGCAAAGAGCGTGAGAAAAAGTGCAACTGAAACAATTCATTCTCTTTTGATCATTCTCTGTAGTCTTTGTAGCTTTCGTTAATTAGTAACTACTCAGTGTTAATCACTAACGTGGCACTTGTGTATTTCTGCAGGGACATGTTAACACATGATAAAAACCTCCTCTATGTAACAACAAACAAGACAACCCTGAACAGATTGAAAGCGCCTCCCGATGAACGAGAAGCTGATGCTGGGCTCAAAAAGTGCTTTTAGTAGGTTGTGCGTTGCTTCAACAAACAGAAACAGAAGAATTTCCCACAGTCAGTTGACTGCTTTTATTCAACCAACTGGACCCAAACTAAACCGTTTAACCTCTCTAACAGCTGAAAATCTGTCCGCCATCCTCATCACTGAAGGCATGACAGCCGTCCTCATCCGCCTCCTCGTCCAGCTGGAGGCTGCCGAAGGAAAACTTACTGGGTATGGGGGAAGCGGTGCCGGCCTCCGCTGGTTTACCAAACATCACGGGGCTGCTGCAGTTGCCCCTGTTAGTCTCCACCTCAGACTCACTGGACTCTGAGCCACTGGTGGTCGCACAGTCGTTCATTTGAACCGCTCCCACGTGTGTGACACCAGCTTGCCCTAGGCGTTTCGGCCCCAGGCTGGCCTTAGACCTGCCCGGTGCGGAGAGGCCGTTGGCTACCATGCGGCGCTCAAGAGCAGCCATACGTTCAGCCCGGGACAAGACGGGGCGTGATTCTTGCCCTGGGGAGGACGTCCCCTGGTTTGTTTGGTCTGTGTCACAGTGGTGACGCGCTTTGAGGGGCTTTTGTAAGCGAGGGGAGCGGCTTGGGATGGACGAGTATCTGCTCTCATCGAAGTGAAGGGGACTGGAGCTGTAGCCGTTCTGCTCTGCGTAACTGTAGGAGCTTGATTGATGGAAAGTGTCCATGGCAGGACTGGTGGCGACACTCCTTGAGCCCATATGTGAGACTGTGAGAGGGCTGCTGCTATGCCTCTCTCTAATATGGGCACTGAGGTCTGCTGTAGTCCTATGAACAGGACTTTGGTTTGACTGCTTGGGAGGCTCAACCAAACCATAGCGCATGATGGGCAATTGCTTAGAAGAAGAAAGGGACTCCCTGAACTGCATCCTACCGAGAAAAGGGTCCTGCTGGGCCTGCAGGGGCCCATTTATGCTACCAGTGCCAGCAGACCCACGACCGAGCAAGACCTGCTCCGTATACCTTTGATTCGATATTCTCTGTTCCCTGCTCATGTTATATTCACTACCTACATTACTGCAGTCAGTGTATGGGTTGGAAGAGCTGCTGCCTTTAGCAGTCAGAGATGCTGGACCTGTACTCAGATGTTCTGGTTGAGTCTGTCGCGTCGAGCCTCTCGTCTCCTGGATCCTGGACACAGACCCCGATCGGTCATCGTGGCCGTTTCTATGGTGAGATGGGCTCGCCCTTGCTGTCCTTGAGACGGAGGGGTCTTCTGCACTCACCAACACCGACTCCTTCCAATGGCGCTGAGGAGGAGAGTCTAGTCCAGGAGCACCACTCTGACAGACAGAGAAAAAAAAAAGCATTTATTTTATTCATCACTGTGTTGTGTTCTTAAAAACTTCAACGTAGCCTGTAGAGCTTTTGTGGGGCCACATGGCAATGTTTTGATGAGTGGGCTTGTTTCTTGTGATCTCCTAGCATATGCAAGGGATTCACATGCACATGTGCCCGGGGGTGGTACGATACACATTCCTGCTGACAGTTTTGCTGATCCACAGTAAGTGGTGGTAATGTGCCACTAAATGTAGCGATAGCGGCAAAAGGCAGAGATGTAAACATGAGGGGATAAAATCGATCTGCAAGGACCAAAGGTGCAGCGACCAGCGGTGACCAGAAGTATGCAACCATCTCTTTAAACCCTAAACCACCACCAGATGGTTTAACATGCATTTGTTTCTATGTCCTGTCCTGCAGCACGCACTGTCCTTTTCGAATGACGAAAACATATAATGTACTCAATAATGCAGGCTTTAAAATACGATCTGAAAACTCAATGATCGGTGTTCAAAGGTAAACATGACTTGTTGCAAATGAGGCTTTCTTTGTGTAAATGAAAGCACAGTATAACGACCACAATGAGTTCTTAAGAAGCGGATAAATTTCGGCTGTAGGTGCGCTAAAAAAACTGAAACACTCACTTCTGTTGGCACTTCATGGTGGCGTGGAGAAGGCAAAGGCGACAGGCGGCTGTTGTGTTGTACCCGACTGTGTTTCCTGGCAGACAGGATGTTGAAGGTCAGTGTTATACACTCGGAACACCCTTACCTCGACCAAATATATCAAACATGTCTGCAGCCTTACCTTTCAAACGGGATCTTTTTAAACTCAGACTCCCTCACATAATCAATCACCTGCTTCTGTGTGCGACCGCTGTAGAGACAAGTACAGGAGAGATAATAATGAGCTATTCTGGGCGAACTGGAGTAGACTGTTAAGTGATGGGGAGACACTGCTATGTGTGTGTGACTGCAGTCCTTATAGACAGAGTGCAGCTTCATGATGATAAAGTCTCTTCACCTGAATCTGAAGGACGAGCCTCGTGTGAAGAGCACAGGCTTGGGTTTGGGCTTGGGTTCTTCAAAGAGGCGGAAGAAGGCGTGGTATTCGACGCAGATCTTCCAGAAGACTTTACAGCAGTCTCTGCTGGCCATCAGGAACTCCAGAGTGTCTTGATAGGAACTCTGGGGGACACAAAAAAACATAACTTACAACACCAAACACTGATGAGTTTTATATCTGACAGTGGGTTTCAGGGATATAACTCACATTCAGATCCGGCCTCAGTTTGATGAGGAAGCGTTTCCTCTTGAAGCTCAGTTTACGCACTTTAGACCAGTTGAAGGCGTTAATCTTCGTGTGACCCTGCGGTGAGGAAACAAAAATTCAACCAAAAAGTTTTCATTATCACACCTGCACCATGTTTTCTTACACCAACCATCATTAAACACACCAAGTGTTGACCTACAAACTGCTGTGACTGACCTGAAAGACCAGGACACCGGTGTGCGCCACAGTCAGGCTTAGCCTCGTGCCCTCACGATCCTTAGCAGGGTGGAGGCGAATCCCATACATCTCCAACCTGCGAGCCACTTCTAGTAACTGATAGTCTGATTCTGCTGGTGTTTGACCTCTAGCGAAACAAAACATAACAGAAACAAGTTACATTTTCCATGCTGTGCTCCTAAAATGAGTTGCATGAGTCTGTGCGTGATATAACTTGTCCTAGAACTATTAAAAACACACAAATAAGCAAGAAATGTATCTTACCCCACAGCTTAAATTCATTATGTTTGACTCACATTTGCCATAAAGTATAGTGCCAAGCAGTTTTAGGAAATTAATAAAAAAATAAATGATATATTTTGATGGGTTTTTAAAGACTCTGAAGAAGAAATAATTGCGCTTGGGGCTGAGAGCCACAAAAAGGGCAGGGAAGTCGGCAAGTACTGAGTGATGCATTAGCTCATTTTTCCTATATTTTGGTCTTTTCATAAGATTTGTTGACATTAAGATAAATATAGACCATTATAACAATGATCTTATCTGAAAGTCTATTTATTAGTATTATCCAAAAGTAGTGTGTGTTTTGAAAAAGAGACTAGAGTAGGGAGGGTGAATTAGCACACAGCAAAATTACAAATGCTAATCCTACTTCCAGGTTTTAACACTTAACAAGACTTAAGAAGTGCAAGCTGTCGCATTTATGATCCTTTCAGCAAATGTTTGGACAAAAACATTAAATCCCGGCTTATCATCCAGCTGTGTGTCTCGCTAATTGAGGTGAAAGACCGAGCCTGAGTGGATTCAGGTTTCCAATGTTTATCTGAACTTTTGGAGCAGCGGTGGAGGGTTAGGGAGGGGTTGCAAACTAACTAACTTTCTTAATTCTTATCAGCGGATAAGCCTTCCTGTTTCCTGTGTGTGGTACATATTAAGAGATTTAACTCTGCGTGGCACCCTGCCAGAAGAACTGCAGTTACAGTTATCAGCTAAGCCTTGGATGGAACAAAAAAAAAAAGTAAGAGTTATTTAAAGAGAGCAGTCAAATCTAATGGAGCTACTTTCATGTGGCAGCCGCCCACTCTGTGTCCATCTCTGGCACGGCACAGTGTAACGTAGAGGTGATACAAGGGTTGGCAAAGCTCACGTTCAGATTTGTGCACTGATGAGGACATTTTCAAGAGGGAAGGCAGGAGGAGATCTGGAAAGTTTCCAGTAATATACTCCCAGCAGCATACCACTCTTAAACTAGAGGCTGCTGCTAGGAAAAGTACTGTGGAAAAGTCCAATAACCAGCTTAACTTGATGTAAACTGCATGAGACACATGAACATAGACTGAAAATCTGGGTTTTTAACCTACTAACTCGCCTGACAACTGCTGTGTGAGTCATTTGGTGGCTTGCAAGAAGATTGCAGTGCTGCTTTTTTGTTGCTATTGGACAAACTCATTTCCACTTCTGGCCAGAAGCTATAAAACAACTTACAAAGAGCAGCTTTTCTAAGTTGATGTTTGATAAAGAACTACACGGAGCACTCTTGAGAAAGAACCCATTCATTCAGTGGCTGATTTCCCGAATGTGTCACCTGTGTCATAAAAACGTCCCCCATGGGACATTCATGAACTCTTTAACAACTTTTCCTGTTCATGGGTGAAGAGAATAAGTGTTGTTCTGCTATGGATTCAGTGGCCTAAAAAGAAACTATGACTGGATCAAATAAATGCTTATTTTATTAAAGTAATCCAGTTCCAGAAACTCACTTATGCTTTGAGTGAAACTCCATAATCTTGTCAATCAGAGGCATTTGATCTGGGATGTAGTTGTTGTTGAGGAGATGTGACCGGCACTGGCTCTCCTCAAAGTCCCCAATCTCAGCTGAAAAGAAAAAGTTCATGTTATTGCACAAATATCTGCTTTAAAATAAAGACAGTTGATGATTCAAAGGGGAAAAAAACAACATTAAATAAAGCTATAAATGTTCTTTGGGTACATTCTCCAAATCTCTGAACTCTTTGTGTAATAAATACTCTTTTGTGTGTCTAACTTAACTGATATCCATCATCATTCATGTTGTCTTTGATCACTTTTAACAGACTGTGGCTCATAAATGTCAGGTTATGAAATTTCCTGGCACGGCACCATGATATTTGTGGTTTTTCTGAACCAGTCCTGCAAGATTATGCTCAGGCAATCCAAGTGAAAGGTATCCATAGCAACACGCAGATAATCAATTTGAAATGGTGTGCAGTGTGCTATATGACAATGTTTGATGATAAGCTCAGTGTGAGAAAAGCGTAACATGTCTTCAAAGGCAGATATCTGATCAGTCGACTCTTTGAGCTAAATGAGGAAACAGCCACGAGGATCTTACATTGGATAATATGGGAGACCATCAGTGCGGCGCTGCTGTCATTGCAGGTCAGACTTCCGCAGGAAACATCCTGTTTGATCTGGAGGGCAAACAGGTACCTGGACACAAACACAAACAGCTTTTTACAGATTCAATGGAGTCGATGTGGTAATGGTTTCCAGCACTGGAGCGAGATCAAACGAAACTCTGAATCAGAAACATCACGTCCTGCTGAACTGAAGTGGAATGGAGTTGCTGTAATGAGATTTCAGATCAAATTCAATGCAAGCTTTTAATTTTACACAAGACCTCCAAAGGAAGTTGACCCAGGTGCACATTTGAGATTCAGTAATTAATACGTTGAGTGAATTACTTTATTTAAGATTTATTGACTGTCTTGTGTTACAGTGCCGCTTCTCTTGGACGCAAGCCAGAGCGGAATGAATGTAGTCTTTATAAAAAGTACAATAATTAGTTTAAATAATAAAAAAATGAAATAACTTAATCAAGCTTAAAATACATATGAATGATCCGGTGTACACCCAAAAGTCAGAGGCTCACAGAAGTGTTTCCTCAATGGACCTGATGAAACTATTTGACCTCATAATGAAATGCTTTGGCAGGAGACTGGTCGCTTCAGCAACTGCAGCCCAACATAAAACTTTATATGATATATGTATGTGTGGTTGTACACGTGTATGTACAGTACGTAACTCCATCTGTGAGGATATACAGTATGTAAGGGCAATATTGTGTATGTGCGATGATTGATCGATCCGTCCATGACCCTTTTTTTTTTTTTTTTTTTTAAATAATTTTTGAAAATCATTTCATAAAATCTTATCTAGTGGTAAATTTGATGAAAATCAGCAAATCCTCACACTGGAGAAGCTGAAACCAGAGAATGATAATTGACTTAAATGACCACGTGTATTAATTATATTGTATATATCTATATAATGTATATGTATATTTATATTTTCTAATAGGAGACACCAAAATGTGCAAGTTGTAAAGTCATATGTCAGAATTAAGGGACAATTAGGACTATTTAATATGTGTGATATAATAAAGACGGGTGTATAGCGTGTGCTGGGTGGGACGTAACTTTCTCTACTTTCTGTTTCTGTTCAATTATTTTTCCATCAACAGCGAAAACATGCAAGTCATGATCCTTCTCCACGACGAGGAAACAGAAACCAGAAAATCATTACCACCACATTAATCTCCAGAGGGCTAAATCAGAAACATGGCAGCCATGACATGTGAATTGCATAGCTGAGGAGGGAATAAATCTTTAGCAGACCGGAGCACATGTTTCATTTAGGCTTCTATAATCGCTTTCGGTCACAGCCGAAGTCCTTTATATGTACGTTGACGTGTTGCATACAAATGCATATTTCAATGTCGACTGGAAGACGTGCATGACATAGAGATAAAAGGAGTTTAATTATGCCAAAAAGGAGCTCACCTAGTTAGCTCCTCCACGAGCTGGGCGTGGTCTGGAGGAAAGAACTTCACAGCAAACCTCAGGATTGTGTGCTTCGGTCCTGTGTGGGTTAGATGAGCTTTGTAACAACACAAAATGTGCAGATTATGCCTTTAAATATGTGGTAATCCATTTAGAAACACTTACGCCTGAGCTGCTTGATAATGGGCTTGATATGGTCTAACCAAACCTGTGGAAAAAAAAACATAAAAACATCACTAAAGAGCTGGTTGTAAGCGGGGGGGGGGGGGGGGGACAAATTCTGAGATGTAAAAGAAGTGGCCCCATTTTAGTCTTTCATTTTATCCTCACTCACCATCATCTTTTGATGGTTCTGAAACTCCAGGCCAAAGTAGTCACCCTCAATGAGGTTCATGTGGGAGCAGACCAGGTCAAACAGCACCTTGCCGGAGGCTTTTTGCTGTGAGAAGAGAGAAAAGAAATAACAAAGAATTCTTGTTAAAATAACACTTGTCTGTTGTTTTTTTTGAACATGTACAGTAACCATTTTTGAACTTTTATCCTCAGAAATGTAATTCCAAGTGACATTTCTTACATTTTTTTTTAAACGATGGCTATCCAGACTTTAGGAGACTCCAATAATAAGACTTTGACACAAAACAGCAGTGACAAACAAAAGCGCCTTGCTTTGTAGACCTGTCAGACCCTGTGGTAGCTAATGTCACCCATCCTGGCATTCAATAGCTCAGCTGGCCACAAAACGCTATTGCAGCTACAGGGGGAGGGGGTTGGATCCCATCTTTGATCAGTGTTTTCAGTGTTGTAGCTGTCACTGATGATGGACCAGAAGCCTTTGAGGTTGATACAGTATCAGGACGGGATAAAGAGTCTCCCTGACCACCTCTGTCCTCACATACAGTACAGTATACATAAACACTTTGAAGGCCGACTCAGCCGCCCACTCTCTCCCTCTCTCTCAAATACTTGCAATGTGACAACACAAAAACCTCAAAAAGCCACCACATCTTTGGAGCGAGCAAAACGTTCCCATGGAAGGTCAAATTAAAGTCAGGGATTTCCACTGAATCAACTTCTTCTGGTTATAGATGCCCTACAGAGACACGGAGCTCTGGAAGGCACACAACGAGAGACTTTCAGCCTGGCTGCATCCTCGTGACTGGTTTGCTCCGGTGCAGGGCTACAGAATGAGAGTGTTTATAGTAGCAGTTCCCCCTGGCTTGGATAATGATCCTGGGCTGCGTCTGAGTATGTTTCAAGGAGGCAGTCTCTCCTCTACATTTGCACAAAAGGACAGTGAGTTGCTAAGGCACGAGCTACTAGAAGAATTCCCTTCATGCAGCTGAACTGTGTTGACATCCTCTTTTTATTTAACAATAAAAGGGTTTGCCTGCCTCTAAAGGTTATGTATTGCTTAAAAGGCAAAGGATGACACTGTATGTTTCCTATTAATGCTGAGACAATGAAAACTTAAGCTCCACCAGCTTAGTGAGAGGGTTTACACCCCCAAACACCCTCCCAGCTCCTCTCTGTGTTTGTCCTTCCTGTGTGTGTGTGTAACACCACTATCTCTCTCCAGGCTGCCTCATGCAGTGCAGAGGGCATCCTACCGCTGAGGACCAGCTGTTTCCATATGGTGACGGCGCTGATGAGGGAGGCCACAAGGAGGCTGGAGGGAAAGAGGCCATCAGCCAAAAAAACACACCCTTTCCCATACACACACATTGCTTCCTAATGGACTGCTGCAACCAGCAGGGGAAACAACCCCTGAATGAATTCTGTGTCTCGTGTTTTGTGCGCTGATTTCGACAAATGCGCTACAGAGAGAACTGAACTGAACACGGCGAGGGCCAAGCAGTGTTTCTGTCTCACTGGAGCACTCTCATATCCAGTCTTATAAATCTGCTGTCAGCGTGAAATGACCAAGAGCCAAGCAGAGATGGGTAAGGCAGAGGCTGATTAGAGCCAGGCAGTGCTTGATTAAATGCAGCTGTTGCAGACTGGAGTTATGGTGCTGCCATTTGACACTGCTGCAGCCGACACAATAAGAGCGCTGTCCCTAATGAAGCGCAAGTTGCAGAGATTGACTGTCGTCATGAGGCAGGCATTCGGAGGACACTATGTGACACAATCTTCACTCTAAAACTGCAACAATCTGATGAAGCAACGTCGCATTGTGAACTACCCAAAAAATTAAGTGGACACCCAAATATTTTGTGATTGTTAAACACCTCATTCCAAAACACAGGCATTAAAATGCTGATATAACAACCTCCACTCCTCTGGGGAGGCTTTCCACAAGATTTTGGAATCAGACTGCAGGGATTTGCTCCAATTTAGCCAAGAGCATTAGTGATGTTGTGTGATAAGACCTGGCTCACAGTCAGCACTCTAGTTCATCCCAGAGGTGTTGATGTCAGGACTCTGCGCAGGCCGGTTAAGGTGTTTCACACCAAATTGGGAAGACCATTTGTTTTTTGACCTCGGGGCATGTCATGTTAAAAAAAGGCAAGGGAATTACCCAAACTATCACAAAGTTGAAGGCACACTGCTGTCTAAAATATCACTGTCTGCCATAGAATTAAGATTTACCTTAAACTGAACAAAGAGTGCGAGCCAAAACCACTGACAGTATAAGAATAGACAGCGTATGTGTAGGTTTCTGAAGAGCCGTTTTGAAGCTTAGAATATGCAGCTCTGGCTGCCACCATGTTGGCATTCCTGCCTCTTCAAAGCTAATCTAAAAATTGGCAAAGACGTGGATCACCGGCGGACCCGGATGCTCAAGCAAGCTATCTTTAATGGCACCTACTTGTCAATCGAAGCGGCCATGCTGTTAATTATGCATGAGTGAGTTATATAGATATTCAGATTCAATACAGTTGTCATGAACAAGAACCTTAGCTGTAGAGACCAAAACTATTTTTTGTACCGGGCTGTGAAGTTGGACATTTTAACATCGAGGCCTATGGAGATTGACTTGTTCTGTAGCCAGCCTCAAGTGGCTGCTCGAGGAACTGCAGTTTTTGGCACTTCCGCATTGGCTTCACTTCACAGCCACAGAGGTTGCCACTTGGCAAAAACCATAAAAACAGCACAAGAATGTAAGTATGAGGACAGTAGTTATTAATTTCATCCCTGACCCACAGGCCTTTTTTTACACCAGACTTATTTTAAGAGAAGCGCAGGTGTTACTAATAACATTAGCGACGGCTCGGTTGTACTCGAGTTTTCCCTGTAAGCCATGACAGCAGGATAGTGAGTAAATGATACTAAAACTAAAGCAGCTAAATCATTAATTTTATCATTTACACCTGTGTTTTTCTTACTGTGACGTGTCAAAATGTCTCCAGTGAAAAAAAATGCCTGTTGTTTGGTTATATAACAGCATCTTGGCAGTTATCTGCAGTCAAAAGTTCTCGTCGGGATGCCTTCAGTGAACTCTTAACACATCACACAATAGCACACTTTATTGATAGCTGGTAATGGCTGCCAAATGTAACTGCCAAACATCATAACACAAAGTGAAGCGTTTACAGCCAGACTAGCAGATGTGTGAGACGCTGCTTTGAGATAAATGCTAATGTCAGACTGCTAACAAGCCCAATATGACATGCTTATGTATAGCAGTTGCAACATTCAATGGTAGTTTAGCACATTTACACACTTATCACATATTTAAATATGAAATAAAAGATTGTTTGGCCGCTTTTGTGCAGCTAAAGTTGAGGACATAGCTAAGGTTATATGCCAAACTTGTTAGCAACCAGTTGCTTATTTACATATCCAGCAGTTACAGAGCGACATTATCATTTATTTGAGTTATGTTTCTATCCACCTTATTCACTCTCCTTTAGCTGTTTCTTGTCTCTACCAACTCATGAGGAGTAAATCTGGCTCTTTAGCTGCCAAACCCTGCACCGTGTTCACCAGCTAGTCGCTAACTGTTTCTGTCTGCTGTTTGTCTCAGGTCTCAGGTAGTGTTCATTAGGATTTTTAGAGCTTTTTCACAGAGAACTGCTGCCTGCTGCAGCCGAAAAAACACTGCGATTGGAAGGAGAGAGAGCGAACTAAAACTGTAACAGTGTGGGCCGGACAGCTTAACAATGAGCTGCTGTATAAAGCTCCATAAAGCAGAGGGAGCTGATAATTCTTCACTACCGTCACATTCATCTCAAGAAGAGACGCCATTCACATTGTAAAACATTTTCACATAGTTAATGTAAAAATATTGATAATGGTCGGTGTAAATATTGGACCGTTTTATGTGATAATGGCACTAAATCACCATCAATTTAGATGATTAAAGCAACACCTCTGAAAGATTTGAAGGCAGGAGATATTTTATTTTGTTAATTATACTCTATTAAACCATTCATTTTTACTTATTGTAACACCACTTGCATTGAGACTGACTTTTATTTCCTCTTCTCATCTAGACTCTAAAACTAAAACTATTAGAATTCAATACAAAAATGCTCAAATCTCCACCATGGCAACTGTGAACAAATCCAGATACTTGAAAAGCAGTTGCAGAAGCTTTGACTTCCTCACCCTGACGTGCTCTGACACATGATTTCTCATCCGTCTCCATACACATCACACGGCCTCTCCTCCCCCCCCCCCCGTAAGCAGAGAAGTTACAGTCTTAAGGAAACGTCACGCTCAGCAGCTGACATTTCTTTCACTAGCCGCAATGCCAAGAAAATGTCACCGATCTCCCTTTTTTTATGACCTCTATCTATAAAAGCGTTGGAGCTAGTTTACATAGAAGCAGCCAATTCCCGAGTAAGAGACAATGCATCCTGATTCAGCGGGCTCAGTCCCAGGTCAGACGTGCTGAGTGGGGGGGGGGGGTGGTATGTCTAGGTTCATTAGGTTTCAACATAGGCTCATGGGATGCTACTACTGTTTACATGTGTATGAGCGCCAGCATGCTCGCATCGCTACACTGACCTCCACATGCTCCAGCTGACAGAGGAAGGCTAAATAAAGATGACAGCGATGTCTGCACACATGTCCGCATAGGTTTCCACTTCAGGGTAGACCAAATAACCCCTCCCCAATGCCCCCCCTCCCCACCTCTTGTTAGTAAGCTCATGTCAGCAAGAAAAAACATAAAGGTCAGGTGTAAAGTAGCTTTGTGTTTCCTTGACTCTTCCCCTCAAGGAGATTTTGGTATGGCCCAATTCACTTGTAATAAACCAGACCGGGCAGCGCTCACCAAACTTCTCCTGGGGGAGTGTGGCAGTGTGGGTGGCATGGGTGGTAAACAGACTGCCAAAGCCTTTAGGCTCTACATAGACAGAAAGAACAAAGGGAATCATGGCTGGTTGAATAAGGGAGTCATGGTGATTACAGTGCAATGGAGGAGGAGGAGTTGGTGATGTTTTTCAAGCCAACTGATCAACCATTGTTGGAAAGGATCTCATGTAGAGAGTCAAAAAAATTCTGTCTTGTCGTTGGCCAAGCTGGTCCAGTGGCTCCTGCTGGTTCAGTTATACCTTGATAGATAATGGAGCAGTCACCTCACAGCGGGTGATTTTCCACTGTGACATTCAGCGACATCGTAGGAAGCTGATCGAGGTCAAAGATGAAAGAGACTGTATGATTTAAAGACGGGAATAAGCAAATGGAGGAGTGGGGAAAAAGGTTACTATCGCCAGTGCTCATCTGATAAGACAGCAACTTTTGGAGACTTAAAAACTAACTTCAGAAGATGCAGTTTCACTTGTCACAACTTTCCACTGTGCTGTGAAGTAGCAGCAGTGGAAAACCCCCGAGAATGATTTTGGATACTTTCAAGTAGGCAGTGGCTCGTCTGATAACACTACACAGGGCTGGGCTGAGATTACAGAGCTGCTTCAGTAGCAGGCAGATACACTGAAAACATATGTGACCACACATTGTACAAAAAAACAAAACAAAAAAACAGCTATTAAAGCTATTTAAAAGTACATAAAAGCACATGTAGGCATCCTTGCATATGCTGTGATGTGAGTTTGCACTTGCATAAGCAAGTGTACACTGTGCACAGTAAGGAAAGTGTAGGACAGAGAGGTCAGTGGCAGCTAAAGCTCATTGAGATTCAGGTCTTGTGCTGCAGAGGTTCCCAGGGTGACTCGAGTACAGCGGGAAGCTGACAAAGAGAGAACAGTGGAGGGAGGCAAACCTACTGATAATCCTGTCAAATTACCTGCATACACTCTCAGCACATATGGACGTGTGATCACGCATATGTTTGTGGCAATGTTTTCATGATCGGGACGGATTTAATATAATTATAGCTACGCTAAAACACGATGAGTTTAACCGAGCCCCATGCTTAGTAAAAGTAACATCCAAAGTAGTGTTATGTCTACAGGAAATACTGAGTAATTAAATGATTTAAGTATCATGGTTTTTCCCTCCTTCGTTTTTTTTTTTTTTTTTGTCCCAAGCTGCAGATGAAAAGTATCAACCAAAAATGAAAGGAAAAGTGATGATTGGGCTGCCACAGCTGTCAGACTCATTCTGTCACAGTAGGCCAGCCTCCAGGCCCCGAGAGGACAACCATGAAAATAATGTCCCCTGGATTCAAAAGGGGCTGAGGTTGAGATGGAGGTAGCTACCCTCAACAGCCACCTCCTCCTCCTCCACCTCCTCCTTCGCCTGCTTTCTTGGCCATTTTTCCCCCACTTGCCTGCCTGCCTGCCCTCCTTGGAGCCCGTCTGGGCTGCTAGAAACATATTGATTTTGCATAAAGAATAATTAAGTGTCCTGTTGTGACCGTTGTGGTGCTGAATACTTAATAGTGCATAGCACTGTGCATTCGTACGGGGACATCCTACTGTTAGTCAGAGCGCCATAAATCAGGAGATAGATCTAATAGTCGTGGGTTTGCACCGTTAGTGCAGACACTAAGCAAACGGCTGCAGAGATGCAACCAAACACGCCAACATGCTTTGCTGTTCTTGCAAATAACAAGTCATGGCGTTATGTTAAACATACACTGATACAACGCATTACAAAATTCTATCATGCTTGACAGTAAGTTGGAGTATCATTAAAATAAGCAAAGAGCAAGTCGGGGTTTCAAGACAGCTGGAATTACCAAAAAGATTGGCCTCTTTTTTTTTTCTTCATCTGCTTGAATCTCTTTCACAGTGCTTCAAATTCTGGACCCATGCTGGTTATTCTCCACTACCACCCTTTCCCAGAGCCAAGGATTACTGTCACTCAGGGGGGAGGATGCGTCACTTCACATTAGGCAGAAACTCCACATTTAGTTTAGCTAGATAAAAGCAGATTGAAGAACTGAATAATACATTTTAAAACTGCTATTACCATGGAGAATATTCAAGAATGAAATGGCATGAAAAGACTTCAATGTAATTTTCACGACTAAAGAAATGAATCCAACTCTCCCATACAACCACTCAGGATGTTTTCTTTTCAATCAGTCTGCAAAAAAAAACGTTCATCTTTCCTGTGCAGACGTCCAAAAACTGTACGGTAATTTCTGCTTTCACGGACTCACAACACTTTTTTATTCCCTTTACAATGTCTTACTTGATTACATTTAGAAAAAGTACATCATTTAGAGTCTAAATTGGGTCTTCATCAGGTACAGAAGTGTGGCCACTGGACAAAAAAGAATATGAATAATACCGTGCAAAAAAGGAATATGTCCTTTTTTTTTACAAAACATTTTCAGATATCTCTTGATTAAATATTAACTGACTTGCATGTAATAATTAATTTCTAAAATTAAGATGAATGATTTAGAATTAAGTAGCAAATGAGCTGAAGGAAAATGAAGAGCAAATACACATTTCTGTGTGTGTGTGTGTGTGTGTCAAAGGGAATCACCTGCTGAATTAAGAGACACAGCTCCCTCATGTAGCTGTGAATACTGTAGAGCACTGTAACTGTGAAAGCAATCAATAGGTTAATTAGGAGATTAATTAAGTGTAACTGTGAGAGACAACTCCCACAAGGTCAGGCCAAGACAAGAGACAACCCTTTCATATATTCTGAATGCAAAACGTCTCAAAGAGATTCTTAATGATTTGGATTGATTAAACGGTCAGTAGGCTCCAACCATGCCTGGCTCGACCCTCGGGACTGATGGTCCTTTTATCAAATACGCCAGAGAGCTGAGATGATGAAACAGTCATGGCGGCATTGCAGGCTGAAGCTTTACGCACACTAGGGCACATTGTGAGATCAAAAATCTGGGTAAACAACGTCATCGCGGGGTTTGAATGAGAGAACAGCGGTCTAAATTAATATCAAACTGATAAATATCGGAATGTAGGCCACAAAAAACGAAAAACAGAAATGCTCCCGTAATGGCGACAAGTCCTCATCAGTCCTCTGCATAACAAGCTGGAAAAACTGCAACCCTGAGAAGTCGCATCCAATCCACAATCGGTCACAGTCCACCAATCCTAAGCACAAATGGAACAGCGCTACCTCCCAGCTTCATATGTGCCTATTCCCAGTAAATCCAGCTTGTACACACCAGGATCATTTACATCTCCACTGAGTGCGGTACTTCCCCCTGAGATCTAAATTTCAGATCAGTTGTGGGAAATGCATGCATCTGTAATTGCGTGGGCACGTGTTCATAAACCGACTGTTTAGATATTTAATTTCTTAATTTAAGTGTGGACCCTGCTGGGACTGTAAGACAGTTTCTGAAATCTCAAATAAGTGCCAGAGTATGTTTTAGAGGCAGACAAAGCAGCTGTTGAATCTGGGCATTGGCTCAGACAGATCAGTGACAGGCCAGGTATATTTCACCACACCTCAAACCCACACATATCAGACACAAAACAGATGGGACACATAATAGAAAAATTAATACCCAAGGTACGTTAATTAAATAGAACTAATTGTGCCACCCTGCCTGTATAAACAACCGTTTGCTCATATTGGAGCAGACACACTGATCTCCATAATCACTGTGATGTCTGCTAACGTGCACAGTGTATGTGTGTGTTAGAGAGCGAGAGAACAACAGTGAGAGCAAATTAATAATATGGGATGTCATTAACATATGGTGCATAAGCATTAATCGGGTCATAATTAATATGCAGATCCCGGCTTGCTAAAATCACAGCCAAAGACGTCCTAAAAAAATGCAAAGGCAGCAGCTACAACAAAGTTAGATTGGATTTGATTCGATTAAACTTCATTGTCATTGCACAAAGTAACAATTACTTAATGTATGAATGTGCAGTATAGATTTTGGCATAGAGAACACTATATATACATGATTATTTACAGTAAAGACAGTATAGATAATTAGTGGAGTGTGGGGGCGTAAATAATCAAAAATATAACTGAAGAAAAGGAAAAGGTTGTATAAAAATGTTTATTAAACGGCAGCCTGGTCCTTTATTGGATCACAGACAACAGGAAATAGAGACATGAGACATGTAACAAAGGCATAAAGTGCTGAAATAAATTAATCAATTTATTTATTTTGATAAATAGATTAAAAAAAAAGAAGAATTAATCAAATTGCTTCTTTTGTTTGACTAGCCATCCAAAACCAATTTATCATACTGTATAATAAAGAAAAGCAGCAAACTCTCACATATTAGAAGCTTAAACCAATAAAACATTGTGATATTTGCATTAAAAATGAATTAAAGATTAATTAAGGGGTTGATGAACTGACTGTTCTGGCATTAAAGACTACATATACCATGACAGATGATTTTAACCATTTCACACACTCCTAATTAGGGATCATGCTAATTATCATTTTCATTTGTGATTAATCTCTCCATTATTTCTTCATTTGGTTAATCACAGTCCAACTCATAGTCTGACTTAAAGTGATGAATCAGTTTGGTTTAATACAGGTTAAACTGACATGTAACAGGGCACTAAAGACAATGGAGTATGCCATCACCTCAAGTTTTTGTCCATGGGATAAGATGAGACTTGGGAGATGGTGCGGTGTTAAAAGAGATTCTTTCCAGGCCTGCAGCAGGCAGGTCTGTTGAGGAATGTGTCAGTCGTTGGTACTGTCCTGCCGCACGTTCCCTTACCCATAATCTCCACCAGTAATAAATAATGACAGCTGCACATGCCGCTTTACGGGTGAGGCCAATCAATCGGCCTCCTCAAGATTAGCCTTAAACTACTTAGCCCTCAGAGCAGCAAATCCAGAGGCCCTGTGCCCTGTGATGTAAACGAGTTAGTGTATTGATAACGGTTGTGATCTGACATCCCAAACGTCAAATATGGCAGAATTTCATCCCACACATACACAGGACAACTTGTTTCAGCTCCTTCCAGACAATCAGCAACAGAATTATTAAGGTTTAGCTATCGAGTCTGACAACTGGGGCATCCACTGGGGCAAAACCTGCATTGACAAACAGTCTAATTTCCTAGAATATAAGAGCAAAATCAATCAGGTCAAAGCCAAACATGTGGCCCTTCCTTAGCTGTTAAAGTTTTTCAGTCAACAATAGCTACAAAAACTATATATTATCTACGGGGATTCCCAGAGGCCAAAAATCATTAAGTCAAAGACCAGATTTAAGAGTTTTAATGTCTTAACAGTGAATCTCTAATTATAACTTAGACAGTGTGAGGGTGTGCTGGGATTTCCCCGTCAGAATATAGTTGACCTTAGAGAACACAGATGTAGATAGCCTCAGACCAAGGCTGCACTTCCTGTGGACGGGGATTAAGGTCAACAACCAAGAAAGCAAGTACTGTCACCGTTATGTACAGTACGTTGCTCACACAATTTAAAGTATGTGGTCATTAGATCTTAAAAAAATATCTACATGTCTTAGTGTCTTTGGGTACGATAGATGAGCCAGCACACACAGCCATCTTATGATATACTTGACGCTGATAAAAAAAAGTGTAAGAATACTAAAGCTGTACTTCCATACTCATAACAGTCAAAAAGTTGAGAGTGGAACGCTGGACACTTCTCGCCCTCAGTGGTCGCCATTTCGGCTACTGGACGTGAAGCTTTAGCGGTGAATACCACAATATACAAATGTAAGTTGTACATGTGTTTTATATTTAAATTTTGGCAGTGAAATGTTGGCGCTAATGATCCTCCCAGTTATAATTCAGCAAAGGTAGAAGCTTTAAAATGTTGTGATCTCCATTTCCAGTGAGAGCCCAATGGCTATACTCGAATTAAGACAACACTACCCTGCTGTAATTAGCGCACTAGGCCAGGAAGTACATAGTGTACACAGTGTACTACATAGAAGTGTACTAATGGAAGTATCCAAATTGAGACACAGCATGGGCAAGAGCCCACAGCCATGCTAGCTGCTCTTTGAGGCTGTAAATAAATCAGCTAAATGCTAATGGTTTGCTAAAACACAGTCAGTGTGTTAGCAGGCTAACATTGCTAATTAGCACTAAACACAAGTAACCAACTTTACAAAATTTCATGAAGATCTATCCAGTAACTGCTTATGACATTTCATTCACAACCATAAATGTCAGCCTCATTATGGCGCCAGGGGGTCACCAAAATCAATACGATTCATCCTCTGGGGACCACGAATGTCAACCCCTTCAATAGACTCGCCAAAACATTAGCTGGCTAAAACAGTTTCACTTTGTGCTGTACTGTTTTTCTTCTGTTTGTGCTGACTGGAGTCTGGATAGATGGGAGTGCTCACATTTGTGCAAGTGAACAGTTTTACTGAAGAAAGCACCATTAATAAAAAAAATAAGCTGCATTGAGAAACATTCTGAGGCACTAACCTGAAAAGTTTGGTCCATGCGTCAAGTCATTTTGACACATGACATTCACTGCAGCATAGCACTGCCCGTTTTTGATGCAGCACAGTTTAAACCATCATCCCTCTGCGTGAACCGCCCCGTGGCGGGAGCATTAGCACGCGTTCTCCACAGCGTGACAAATGTGGACGCTGTCCTGAGGTGAAAACTCACATTTGGTGAGATTGTCGGCAAAGAACTCGGGCACAAACACAAGCCAACCCAAACAAATGTGAGAGAGGGCAGGCACGAGCCTCTGTGAAGGCAGCTGTTGCTCCATGTCTGCAGGCCACCGGGTCCAGCAGGAATTCAGGCCTCTGTGACTACAGAATACCAATTCCTCTCCACGGGAAGACAGAGCAAGACCAGTAACCATGGCAACATAAAGAAAATTGTGATTCCTAATCTCAGACAAAAAAAATACAGAGGAATCATCTGGAGCTGAAGGGAAGCATGTGGTTAAGGTTAAATAGTAAGTAATTATCTTCACATAAAATGATGCCTTTTTAATCATTATACGGTGTAATGTGTGCTCTACTTTTAGAGGCACAGCTTTTAGCTCTATTTCTCCATGTAATAATGTTCCAATTACTGTGACCATAACCACGGTTTAGGGAGCTAAAATACATAGAGTGCAAACACCACACCCTGCTCATGGCTTCACAAGCACACCCAAAAAACATTTCTATGTGCTATATGGTGAGGCCGACTGGCAACAATGTAATTATCACTACTACTATTACTACTATTACTACTACTACTACCACTACCACTACTACCACTGATACTGCCACTACTGCTACTGATACGACTAATACTACAGATACTACAGCTGCTGCTACTACTATTACTACTGTTGCTACTACTACTACTACTACTAATATTACTGATCCTTCTATTAATACTACTTCTACGACTACTACTACTGCTAGTCCTATTATTACTACTACTACTGATACTGCTACTGCCACTACTGCTAGTGATACTACTACAGATACAATTGCTGCTACTACTACTACTCCTACTACTGATACTACTACTACTCCTACTACTGATACTACTACTACTATTACTACTACTACACATAAATCTGGCTCTGGAAATGGGAACACTGTACTTGTGCTTTTAGGTGACTCTTAGACTGAACTAACCCACTCTGACTAATTTAACAACACATAAACAATACATGAGAAGTGAACACGAGTTTCTTCAAGTAACACGCAGTGTGTTTTGGATACAGAATTGGGGTTTGTCTCCACACGTGAGGTTAGTAAGCCAACACGGGGTGCGATCCAGGCTTTCAGTCGCACAATGCTGGCTCCTTTTAGAAACCAGGGAAGATCTCCATGGTAACCTACAGTATGCAGCATGGCTACCCTGCTCTTAGAGGAGGTTCAGTTCAGAGGATCGGATTAACAATGTGTAAAGAGTCTGTCTACTAACCAGTTAGCTTTGTTCACCTTTGATCTTGTTATCACTTGAGTTTAAAGTTTATATTATGTGGGCCAGCGGTTCCCAACCCCTGTGCCACGGACAGATATTGCAATAGCTGCAACCGTAATGGAAGTATCCAAATTGAGACACAGCATAAGAGCCCACAGCCATGCTAGCTGCTCCTTGAAGCTTCATAACAGTTTTCAACAGTATTTCCTTCATAGCAGTGGTAAATGAAAATATTTTTATATGTCAAAAGAAAAAAAAAAGCATTTTATTCATTCATAATAAAAAAAAAAAATCTGAGAGAGAATGTCATATGTATCATCATCAACAAAAGGGCAGTCAGAGTCTAACACGGTCACAATTTAACTCGTTACAGAATCACACTATTGGTTACTCAGCGTTAACCCATTGACTCTGCTACTGCTAATAATCTTATTTAAAGCACATGGTTCACATTTGACCGTACAGTGTACAACCACTTCACTTACATCACAGTCATTCAAGTGTAATTTCACTAACCAAATATATCTGTATTAGGCTAAATGTTTCCATGCTGCCTCTCTGTTTTAAAAAGGAGGTCAGCTGAGCTTATGTGAATGAGCAGCCAGACAGCATGTAACGGCAGACAGCACTATGTAATGGATTTAAATGGAGTAAAGCAAATGAGTCGCATTAAAACGACAAGACCTGCGTCTCCAGCAGAAAAACAAGATAATTAAATAATCAATCCCGAATTCCAACGCTCTGAAAAAAAGGGCAAATATCTGAAGAGTATGCATGTACGCACAAATAAAAGATCTTATTGTGCATTAAAATAAAATATATATATATATATATATATATATATATATATATATATATATATATATATATATGTATATAATCATTAACTGTAAGGTGAGCTGCAGTGTGTGAACTGAACTGAAGATATGTCAGCACTTAACATGGTGGGCTCTCTGGTCCAGCTTCTGCAGCTCACAAGGACACAAAACAGGAAGTATTCATTATGACTTTGACAACAGGCTGCTCGAGCCATCCATTCTGCAAAGCCCTTGCAAAGACAGATACTCTGAAGCAGTCATTTGCTGCTGTTGAGAGACTCCAGAGACCTGAAAATTCGCACAACACAACCAACCCCCACTGATTGTGTCAAAGCGGATGTCCCCCCGGGACAAATCCTTTGATATCTGTTAAGGGGGCATTCCCCACACTGGCCCCCTTTGACAGAGCTTTGATTCTTTTAGCGCTGGACTTCCGCGCATCACTTACCAATAGAGACAAGAAAAAGAAAAGCTCAACAGTTCGGATGCTCAGAGTAAAAGCTCAAAGGAGGCCAAACATGCCTTTAAGAAAGAAGGAAGCCTAAAACTTAACTCAGCTTTGTGAATTTGGCGGTGTTGCTGCTCAAGGACAGATGAAATCATCTGGTCTGCTATCCTCTATGGTATTTTATGCAACAGTTCCCACTTAAATAATGGGAGGGTTGTCAGGTTAATACCTTTCCAGCAGGCATATGTGCAGCTGGGGCTACTGGTTTGAGATTGCACTCTCTTCCTTTTTTTTCTCCTTTCTTCTCTCGCTCTCTTGCTCTCTCACACACACACACACACACATACACACACTTCCCTCATGTCCCTCCACTCAAACTTTGCTTCAGTCATCCACACTCGCCCTCCCACATATCTCCTGTATCTACCCAAGAGACCCCAAATTCAATTACTGGGCCAGGGCAGCAGTGGGAGGCAGACTCAGCTGCACAGGTACAGCTGAAAGGAATTCTGATACGCAACATGTCGCGCTAATGCATCATGGGAGGCAGGCAGAGCAACAGCAATGACCGAAAAACAGAGCCGGGGTGAGAAGCAGCAATTTCTGTTTTTAATTACCAATGAAGAGTGGCAGAAAGTAACATGAGAAGAAGAAGAGCGGCGTATGTGGTGCAGCAGCACACCTTTTTTAACTGATAAGAACATTTGAGGAGACGAGAGCAGGAAAGGTTAAGGCAGAGCACCTGCGGTAAAATAAAGCACCACAGGATAAGGATAAATCCTACTGCTATCACACTGCTAGTCGGGTCTGACATGTTAATTAGCCCTCTGAATCTCAATGAGAAATTCATAATTCATTGAAGAGGGGCAGCGCTGCGTTAAAGCTGCTGAGCAGCCGAGGCAAACCAGTTCCCACGAGGGGTTCACCCTTTATTTGAGATATCACAGAGAGAGTGGAGGCTAGCTAGGAGCAGCACTGCTGCCACACCCATCGTGCACTGTGATGTCTTCCTACCCTGCTGCTATTAAGTCAGTGGCAGACAGCGCCACAGTTCAAGAGCTTAATGAAAGGATCAGAACGCTGTCATCAAAGGGGCGACGCTCAATGGAATAATGTATGTGCACTGGCATGAAAAGTCAGAGGATCCACCTTCATGCGTCTGTCACAAGAGCCCTACAAAGAGATCACAGGTTATGTTTGCGCTCGCCTCATCAAAGACGAACGTCACGCAGGCAGATAGAGTCGACTTCACTGCCGCCTCAGCCAAACAAACGAGAGATTCTCCCATAAAAAGACATCCATCTTGGTTACCATAGGAACAAGACTTATTATAAAGGCATCTCTTTTTTTTCCCAAAGCACCTGTGCACAGTATAGAAAGCAGTGCGGCATAATATTGTCAGACATGGCCTGACAGTATTAGTGGCAGCTTTCATCAGCTGCAGCTCTGTTCTGTTTCAGTCTGACCTTCCAGGAAACGGCACGAATGATGCAAATGGGTTTTTCCGTGCAGGGTTGTCTAACTGTGTTTACAGATCTGTTTGCTTTTTGGAAAAATGGAGAGGTGACACATGATTTCAATATTTAGCATTCAAACAATGGCCAATTACTCACATTCCTGCAAAAGAAATCCCCCACCCTCTCCTCTGAAAACCTCTTCCTTTTGGTTGACTGTCTCTCTTACAGGAAACATGCAACAAATATTTCTTTGAGGGAATCACCCTGTTTAGTTATGAACATTCCTACCAGATGCATGATGGACATCTAGATTCAGCATACTGTCACAATCTAGGAAAGCCTGGACTCTGACGAACAAGCATTCATTCATATTATTAATCCACACCAACCAAATGCTGACCTAATTCCAATTTATTTTTTTAAGATCTTTTTTGGGGGTTTTTCAAGCTTCATTGGATAGAAAGAGCTGAAGAGTGACAGTAAAGTGGGAAGAGAGACGAGCAATGACATGCAGCAAAGGGCCAAAGGTCTGATTTGAACCCTGGGCCGCTGCAGAAAGGACTCAGCCTTCGTACATGGAAGGTGCCGAAGGCTTGAGATTGTTTGATGGGAAGAGATTAGCTTGGTCTTTTTTTTCCAAAGTTCAAGGCTCAAGGTAGATTTTATTGTCATTCTCTACATATACAAACCTCAGTACTATGGAGTACACAGCTAAATGTACATATTACGACTTCTACTACTGCTACTACAACACCCTTGTTAACGTGTCTCTGACTGAGGTAAGCGGGAAACTTATCTGTCCTGAGCAGTCAGCATTTTTACAGCTGAAAGGTTACTGATAATTATGATAATGAAGGTCTATTTTTTTCTAATTAGTTGAACTACTCCACAATCTTTCCAAGTACCCCCAGTTTGGAATCACTGATGTAAACAACTGAATAAATGTATCTGATGAAAAAGCCATTTATCTTCATAGCTCAAATGAAAATGTGTGAGTTCAAGCATCCTCCGGCATGTTAGTATTCTTAGCCATCAGCCACCAGATAATTCCCACTGTTGCTCCGCTCCTGTTTCTCTCATCCTCCACGACCCAATTACATTTCAGGATGTGAGGGAGGATGATGGTTGTACGTGGGAAAACAACTAACCCCTCCCCTCCCCTCCCCTCCAAAGCACCCATCCCGCTGCAGGATTTCAATTTCATGCCATGAGAGAAAGGCAACCAAGGGTTCAGAGTTCATGTGGGGAGAGTATGAGAATGTTTTCTGGCAGACGACAGTCAGTCAGTGAGTGCAGGAGAGATGCACAAGGCACACGAATGCCATGGTCACATAACACTTTAAATATTTTCCAGCTTCAATGTGTACCAGTGGAAAATCTGAAAAAATGCTTTCATCTTTGTACTGCATGTCTGAGCCTTAAAGACCACAGCACCCAAGTCTTCCATTTATATTTTTATGTTGACACCAAGGATGTGACCCACCCTCCCCCCAAAAATCCCTGCCACCCCAAACATAATGCCATCTTTCAGGGCAAAACTGGGTCAAACAGCAGCTCGTCCCGAAACCAAGATGAGCTAATAATCCTTCAAAACTTGTTGTCAGTCATATTTTAAGAGATCAGAAAAAAAAAAGAACTCGCACACGTATCCGCAGCACACAGCGACGTAGGCTGTCTCCTGAATATGTTAGTCATAATTGGTGTGCAGCAGCGTATCCCCATGCTAGCGCACTACACTCACATTAATGCTCTGCATGGAGAACCCCCCTCCCCTTCCCTTCCCTTCCCTCCCCGCCACAGCAGATATCAGTGGAAGACAGAACTCTGCAGCACGGCAACCGGCTCAGACGCTCCTCATCCACCTCTATGTGTAGCCATGGCAACCCACACATAGACCAGTGCGATTCCATGTGGCCTTTCAGGGATGAACTCGTGTAGTGTTGAAATTCATAGCCATGTATGTTTGCAGAGAGAGAGAGAGAACATCATCCAAGGGTCCAAACTACCAGCTCAGAAGGAGTATATCCTGCAGCTCAAAGGTTGAGGCAGTCGTGCCAACGAGGTGCTTTTCCAGCGGCAGAGAAAAGGGGGATGATTAACGACAAATAATTCCCTTCCATGGCAGGACGCCACGGAGAATAACAACAGACTAAAGTGGGCTGAAGCAATTCTATTGGGACTGCAGTTTTCAAGAACAGAAACAAGAAATGTTTCTATTTTAAGGTTCCCAAAAGTGAACAAATGAGATACGTTAGCAGACCAGACAGCAGTGACAAACATCAGATGCGAGTAATTCCCGGCCTCCTTGCTGCATCAAGGCCTCTTTCTGATTGTCTCCCCAGTCAGGCTGCAAACACTTTCTCGGTGTGACATGGGAGATAAAAATCAGAGCGGCGCTATTTATCTGTACACTGTCTCTTAACAATCCTTTCATTCACAACTCTCTGTAAAGACAAGCTGACTCGAAGGGGGAGGGGGATTGCCACGGTCACCGTCTCCTCACATCTTTTGCTCCTATAGCTCCTCTTAAAATGCATTCTCCACGGAATCCGAGGCACGCTGTGTAAACCTAAAAATGACACTGCAGTCAGCGTGAATCTGCATAGATCTTATCGTTCCTCGTGCATGATCATATTAGAGAATGGGGAGTGACAGTACTGGGTTTGCAAAACTAATTGACATGGTGTAAAAGGTAGAAGACAGTTGGATTCGTTGCTTTGGGCTGCAGAGCTGCGGTCCCATCCTCCCAAATGCTCTAACAGCCAATCAAATCCCATTTGTATTCATATTCAGCCAATGACAGCTCATCAAGAAACACTGGTGCCAAATTATCCTCTGCGCCCAAATCACTCAACCACCGACTCTGTCATATCTCCCCCTAAAGCGCTGCGAGGCTCGGGAAGGAGACCGCATCCCCACCACAACTCAGAGTTTAACAGGATTTAGCACACTGCTTCAAGACGAGACTGTTTTCCTCACTCGGGCTCTGACTTCCTTTACAGGCGACATGTCGGGGTTTTTTTTTTTTTTTTTTGAAAATGCACAACCTGAAATATGAGATACTGAGAACCTTTGGTGGTCTGTAATGTGCACAAATAATATGTGGCTTGAATTTCAATTACACTGACCTATCTCACCGTTGAGAGTAAATACTGCAGAAGATGAAATTGAGAGTTTCCTCACATACATGTGAGCTTGAATTGCATCTATATATTGATTGTAATGCTGCCACTTCACTGTAAATACAGCAAAAACAAGCAATATACTCAAAATTCAGCCAAGCAAATGATCACTAAACGGGCATGATTTTCCCTCTGAGTACATAGACTGCGTCTCTGTCTAAAGATATATGATTTAGATACTGTATGAATCTAATGAATCTAACTGTTTCTACTGCGTTTCTATACAAATTAAACAAATATGCGGAGGTTAATTACTCAGCTTTAAAGACAGATTTTGTTTGTGCTAGCTGTTTCCCCCTGTTTCCAGTCTTTATGCTAAGCTAACTAACCCCAGCTCTCCCACGGTGTCAAATCATTCCTTTAAAGCAACATATTCCCAAAAATCCCCGATAGCGGTGCACCAATAATGTCTAGAAGTAAAGATTTGATTCATTATTGACTAATCTGAAGATTATTTTCTAGATTAATTGATTAATTTCTGGTCAGACAAAAGTGATAAATGCCCAGCATCATTTACGAAAGCCCAAGGTAATGCATCAAACAGCTTTTTGTTTGACCGACGTAACCAAATATTCAATTTACAATCACTTAGAACAAAGAAAAGCACCTGATTTTCACAACTGAGAATTATAGAGTTACATCATCATGTCTGATTTGACTGATTCTGACATTTTGACTGCTGTGAAAATATGTATAGATTCTTCACAATGTAAACCTAACTGGCACTGGTAATTAATTAATTGTATTGTATACTAAAAACAATACCACAAATGTCAAATGTAATAAGCACTCTGATCAGTACGCAGAGCATTAGCCAATTTAATTAATGAAGTATTTGGTATTCAGATCAGCGCCGACAATTTCGCTTTTCATGCACCTCTAATAACTGACTCTGCATGTGCATCATTGATCCACAGGTGGCAACAGAGCAGAAACATCCTCCTCCACCCTTCTGGTCAGTCGGGCATTGAACAGCCATACTGAAGCTGTTGAAGACAGAGCTGAAAGAAGCCCCTTCATCATGTTTCTACTCATTAAGTCAGGACCTCATTGCCATTCAGCTGACAACAAGGCACACTGGAGCTGTCCTAATTGCTTCCCCCGTCACAATGAATGGGTGACAGCATATGGAGGAAAGAGTGGCGAGTGGAGGGATGACGGTAAGCCCTCTGGACTTGTGTGAGAGTCTTGCTCTCAAGCATGTAGGTCCGTACATTTGTGACACAGCCCCCTTTAGCCTGGGTGGTCCTGCTGCCCTTGTTTCTCTGGCTGCGGACATGCTTTAGTTATGGGAATGGGGGAAAGAAAAAAAAAATCTCCTCTCAAGCGCATCAGGCGCCATTTCTGTGGCCCAAAATAGATTGAATATTGCTAGTCACATAGGTGACACACATAGGCGCATAGGTGATTTCATCTCATATCTCACTCGGTGCATGTCTCTATATCTGCTCTGCTGTGACAAATGTTAGAAACGGTAGTGATAAACTATGGATACAGCCATGGGAATGATGCATTGAGATCATGGACAGCGTGGACAGCGTGGTCAGCTTCTCAGTAAGAGATGAATTACACCCTGTCACATGAACTCTGTAGCTAATAAGATTGTGACTCAGTGGGTCGACCTCAGGCAGCTGCGTGCCAGGATGGGGAGAACACTTTACATGTATTTATCCTATAGACTGATGTAGGCTTCAATGGTTTCTACTATCTGTAGACTGATCAGAGCGTTTTATCTCATAATGATGGATTATCAGAGGGCAACATTAACTTGAGTGCATGTTCATCCACTGATTTGTCATCTGTACTCACTGATCAAAAGCTAATGCACCCACACATTCAGCTCTGATGATCCCCACAAGCTGTGCTCTGGAGACAATACTGAGAACATTCTGCTCTATTCTGCTCCTAATAATGTACAATGTCTTGTTGCTTTGTAGTGTTAAATACGCCTAAGTGTCTACAGCCATGCTAACAGCTATGGGAAGCTGTACTCAAGTACAGTGGCAGTTTCAGCTAAAAGCTAACATGAGTGTTCACATTGACAATGATGTTGTGTTCAATGTTAACCATTTTAGTTTACTGTGTAAGCACTAAAAAGAAAGTGCAAATGTAGAAGTACGCTGTTAATAAAGATGTAATAATTTTGTTTTCATCAGGTTAATTGTGGTTTAATGTTCACTATGATATGTTTGGAAGAGATTGATCAATAAAGTTTTGAGAAGATACACTTTATCTATCAAGAACATTATCACATTGTCACAAGAGTGATGGGATCACTTAAAGGCCGAGTAAAGTAAGAATAAATATGTGCTCTGAGTTTGTCAGACCAAAGAACAAAGTGTCATTAACCACCCAGCCAAGTTTGAATGATTAAAAATATCAACAAGTTTATGAAATTAGGTGTCAAAATCGGGTAAAAAGGAGCAGCATTCTCAGCTCCAGGACTGTGGGGGCGTGTCCGCTGAATGAACTGAACCAACTCGTGGGAGCAGTCAAGCAGCAATTTTGAAGCAACTGAAACGTGTCAGACGAGTTCAGAAAATGACTTTGAAACGCTCTGAGCGAGATGAATTAATCTCTACCTCTCTGCTAGGGGTGCAGGGGTATGCTCAGGGTGGCCTCAGTGTGTCATCGAGCCACCCTTTAGGACCGCCCACAAAATCCTTGTCCTGAAAACTGGTGAAAAACTGTTTTAACCTCTAACTCCACATTTCAGTAACATATCGTTCAAAGTCTGTTTTCAACAACTATTTTCCAACATATTTAATGTATTTTGAAAGAAATCTCAGAATTGCCTTTTTACACAGACTTTAAGTTTTTACAATTCATCCTAAGGGGGACATGAATGTCTGGACCAAATTTCATGACCATCCATCTGACAGTTGTTGACTCATTTCACTTAAAACCAATAATATCAACCTCCCGGTGCTGAGAGAGGAAAAATCAGGGCTCAACAAAGTCTTTAGGGTACATCTTCAGGAAACCATGAATGTCTGTACTGTACATATTTGTGCCAGTCCATACTGTGGATGCTATTCATCAACTTCATCAGTTTTCCATCATCAACTTTAGTTATTAGATATTTTACTGGACATGTGAAAATCTTGACCTTCTGGTGGCACTATAGGAAAAGTCAGAGGATCACAAAAGTTTTTTGGATTCATTCAGCAACAGTTGTTAAGATACTTTAATTTGGTCTGAAGCGGAGGACCAGCCAAGCGTGACTAAAAATGCCTTTTACTTGTGCTTGTGTATTCATCTGCTGTAGACTTAAACGGTAATTAGGAAAGCAAAAGCAATATATTGCAGTATAATGACACTGTGCTGGGTAAAAATCTCATATGGAAAGTAAATGAAAATGCCAAGAGATGAAGGGTTCTGTAATTAATGAATTGAAGATTTTTTTCTCTGCATGGTAGCCTTTTAAAAAGGAGGGCTGTACATGACTGTAATGGACAAAGTGTATGGCTGAAGAGGATAGACTGCAGTCCTCAGTGGCTCATTATAGTTAGAGGGGAAAGAAATAGTAGTGCAACAGAGAGAGAAAGGCAGAGTTGTGTCTGAATTTCTAATGGTGAGTGCATGTGTTGCTAATGTGAGTATTACAAGGGAAGTGGAAAATTCCATTTTAGGTTGTATTTGTTAGTATTCGAGCGGTAAGCTTTGGTTAATGGAGCCTGACCGTTTCCTTCATTCACAGGAATGAGCATGACTCTCCTCCCTCCTCTGCCTTCATCATCCCATCCCCCCATCTCTTAACCCCTAAATCCATGCTACAAACAGGCAACTTCTGCAGAGCTTCCACCAGCCATCACCAAACATAAGCATCAAAACATCAGCAGACAGTGTTAGCGTTTGTAAGCCTGAGGACTGCGAGACAAGACTGGGGGGCTACAGTCTGGATTTCCTGCTCTGCTGAACGCTGCACGAGCAAAACGGACAGAAGCAAGCTGCCTGTCTTGATTTGAAAATAATTCAATAAAAATCAGTAACGAAAAAAGGTGAAAGCAGACCATTATTTTGGCGCAGGTGTGCTTGTTTAAAATCAATGCCAGTATACAGTTCAGTCCAGGTCTGTGCAGCCAAACATCATCAGCATCAACGCAAGTGTGTTCACAGCCAGAGTGCTAAGTAGGCCACAGCATGGTATGTGACCCACGAGATGGCTCGAAGGCCCCTTTTTGTTTCTCAACCATCTGATATTCTGTCCACTGAGGTGGAAATTTAACCCTCTGAACCACAGGAACAGAAACTGAAGCCTTCGATATCAGTTACAGGGTGAGGTTAGATGTTTTACGTTTTCTTAAAGAGACACACAAAAAAAAAAACTCCTTCCATGAGTCACTTTGACTGTTAAAACCATGTGAAATAAATTGCCACTACTTGAGCAATACTGCGCCCTGTTATTCCCATTGCGAAATAAACGATTAGATAATTGCTTGACAAACGTGTTTTGTGGACTGCTCAGTTATCTCGCTTCACTGCTGCACGGGAGAGATTAATATCAGCAGGATGGGAGCCAAGTTGACGTGTGTCCTCTGATGTAACTGATGTAAACGAAAGGCAGTTACTGCTTCGGTTAAGAAACTCACCCCTTTGGCATCCAAACGTCCTTGACAGATCAAATACTATGCCTTCAGAGGTGACTCGACTTGATTAACCCGATATGTCTGGGGTATAATATAACCCTTCTGTCGTTAGAAGCTTCAAGCACCCAGTAAAGAGGAAAAGGTGTCACAATTGTGAGAAGCATGTCTCCTATTTTGCATTTTTTTTTTTAATTTTTTTAATTTAAAAGATAACAGATCTTTCCACCCAGATTATAACTAGATGAATGAGGAAAAATGTACAACCTGACACCTCTGGGCAAAAACAATATCAGGCCAACTGAGATTTTTATCTCAAGTGCTGACTCGAGATAGAGGATATAATGTGTGTTAAATTGAGCATGAATAAAGCATTCTGTTAGCGGGAGCCTTTTGTTACCTTCTCCCGAGGAGCATCTTCAGCTTGTTTGAGCCCAGCCTGTCTGCTGCAGTGACAAAAGCGAGAATGTTTCTAGCTCACCTTCACTACAGCTATCAACTACGCCATCGTGGCCCAGCTGTGTCCACAAGAAGGTCAACTTAGTGGAAAACCCAGGGCAACAAATGCATCTCCACTGCCATGCAGCACTTGACCCGAAACATGGTCCATGCAAGTGTGTGACCGCAGATGCTTCAAGTTATAAAAGACTGATTTTACATGTTGTCACCACTGACAGTATAAAGAATGGACAGCGTATCCATGACGTCACCCACAGGTTTCTGAAGAGCCGTTTTGAATCTCGAAATATGGTCTGGCCTCCTGGCTAATCTAAAAATCAGCAAAGACATGGACCATGGCAGACCAGAGGTGGGTTGAATTTTGCTTGGGTGCTCAAACAAGCCATCTAACAGCACCCATTTGTCATTGAAAGCAAGCGTCCATGCTGTTAATTATGGATAACTTCGAGCCTTAAAGGTCCTGTGTGTAACATTTAAGGAGATGTATAGGAAGAAATGGAACATAATAGGTATAATGATGTTTTCATGTGTGTATATTAACCTGAAAATAAGAACCATTGTGTGTTTTATTACCTTAGAATGAGACTTTTATGTCTACACAGTAGCCCAGAACAGACAAACCAAACATTGGCTCTAGATGGCCACTGTAGTTTATCCTTCATGCTTTGAATGGGAAGGTTAGGCGAGCGGTATTCAGCTGGTTGCAATCTACAACTTCACCACTAGATGCCATTAAATCCTACACACTGCACCTTTAATATAATCTGAATGGGTGAGTTAAATACGAATTCAGCCTCAGTACAGTTGTCATGAATGGGGAAATTAGCTATAGAGACCAAAACTGTTTTTTGTACCAGGCTGTAAACATGTTTATTTCTGCTCCAAAGTTGGACATTTTAATATAGGAGCTCATGGAGATCGACTCGTTCTGTAGCCAGCCTCAAGTGGCTGCTCGAGGAACTGCACTACTACTTTTTGGCACTCTCGCATTGGCTTCACTTCAAAGTCACGGAGACTGACGCTTGGTTGTCACCAGAAAAACTGCGTCTTCTCTTCATTCAGACAGGAATGCAATAAACATGTATGCTGTGGGTCTTTGATTAGCTCTATATCACCCCCTGAGGTTTGTTACATCCACCAGTATGTAGGAGTGTGTTCATTAGGCTTGCAGGTTTGTGCCTGCGGGGCCAGGCGCTGTCTCACTGTCATGCCTTTTTATTTGACACTGTTGTTGTTTCATAATCTCCCTATGTATATCAAACTATATGAAATCTGACACCAGTGCAAACAAGGAGACACAGACAAAGTGGAGACCATCTGCTGTATATATAAATCAGAAAATATACAAAGCATCAGCATGTGTATTCTTTAACACTAAAACTCAATAAAAATCTACTGTGTGCTAACAAAACTCTGAGGTTAATATCTCCTTAGAGAGCCTTGGAGAGCAGGATTTCACTGCAGGTTTTTACAGATTACGACCCCTGAAGCAGGCTGAATAAAATCCCTTCCTCACTTGCTTTGCCTCGTATCAGATGTAGGCATCACTGACTGGATGATATTTAATTCAGAAAGGCCAGTATTGGCAAACCTGTGAAGCTGAGAAAAGACAAAGAAAAAAGCAGATGCAGCATAAGTTTGCTGCCTTTTAAACAGCCTACGGATTGAGTTGAACATTCTTGTCTCGTAAAACAAACGAGGCTTTAATGCCTCACCTAATCCGCAGTACGCAAACAATAATCTGGGTTAAATGAGGGCAATCAAACGGGACCTCACTGTGAGAATCTAGTGAGCCTTGAGTATTAAGTACAACACATGATACCAATAGAAAGATTAGCAGTCATGCAGAGGGAGCTCCTCAGCCCGCTTTAGGAGTAACGTTTACCCATACTGCCCTGGGAAGCAGCCAGAAGGACATATCCACCCCGCACTGCACATTCTCTAACTGTCAGTGAGGCTCAGCAGCTTTAGTGCCGAGCCCCATTCATACACATTAAACTGGTCCTCTGTGGCTGCCGCTGTATCTGTTTCCCTCCATCACCACTTTCCACTTTCCTCTATCCACTCATCTTGTTCTTCTCTTCCAGGCAGGAAACACTGCGGTTACAGAATGTGGCTGCTTCTTCTATTCTAAGACAAATAACAGTCTTTTTTCGCTTACTCCACCCGATGTTTCTGTCATTAAATCAAGGTCTGAGGACACCTTTCCACAACCACCACAAGAATGCTGGTGGAAAGTGTGTCGCGTATCTCTTCATCTTCTCATCGTGTTGCCGGAGTTATTCTATATTTTTCTCTCTGTCAACAAATTCCACAAAAACACCAAAGCCAGTAAAGCATTAGGCCGTCTGCAAGGGGTCACAAACATGTTGAGTTTTAACATAAGGATCAGTCATTTCCTTTTCCTCAGTAACAGCTGGGTGCTGTAGTTTTTAGCAAAAGAGGAGAAGATGTATCTGTGACTATTTTCAGCCACAGATTAATGCACATTGGTTAAGTATTTACAGAAGCAGCACATTGTGTGTGGGACTGACTCTCATTTATGTGTATTTCAATCGCTTTCAGACAACAATGAAGCTCTATGGCAAAGAGGTATATGCTATATCAGGCGCACTGCTAACTGGAGGAGTCCATTCACAGTTTGTTTCGGTCTTTTCTTGCGAAAAATATATAATATCACCAGCCTTGTCCTTGTCCACAAGGTGAGGAATAAAATATATATTCAAAATCATTTTCAAACCATAGAAGTTGTTATAACATCTGCAAATTATCTGCATATGTCCATACGTTCAGTTTGTAGAGCTTTAATATATCTTTATTTTGCATCGATATTATCGGCTTACAATATAAAATTCACAATAACTATCTAATTATAGCTAAACTTTTACATAACCTGTGGAAATGGCTTAGACCAGAATGTCTAAATATAGATCTCTGTGATGAGAAAGTTAATCCTCTAAATCCCGTAATCATGAATGGAATTCAAACGGCAGCTCTTTCCATTCAAAGACACAGGAAAGAATTATCGTCCGTTTCGTGTACCTGCCTGTTTTTCACCACATAATCTCAGAAAGCACGACGCACCTCGCGCGTCATCAACACAACCACATGGGAAAGAGCTGTGAAATATCATAGCGTTCCTTCTTCCTGAAAGGTTGTCAGGAGGAAGAAATAGTGCGTTCCTGTAGAACAGGTTTGGGATAGTTTGGGAGATTAGGAAGCAGCAAATAAATACCACCACAGTAAAATGGAAGAAGCTTGACATTACTAAAAAAGATCCCTCCAGTCTTATCCATGCATTCAACAACTTAACATCATGCAGTTGCCATGCCAACCTGTTACCAGGCTGCTGCTGCTATCATGAAAACGGGGAAATGCTTCTTGGCTGCTGTGCAATAATGAAGACTCCCGATCCGACATTAGTATTTCCATCAAGAAATGTGTCCGGGCAAGCAGGATTAAACAACTCACCGAGATGTCAAAGAGCTCCTCTGTGTCGTCCAACATACGGACCCTGATGGTGACTTGTCTTCCAGGGGGCATGGCTGGGGGTCTGTGCCCTGGGTCCAACGTACTGATGCCAAGAGTCTCTGGAGCTCCAAGACGCTGCCCTGCTCCAGAGGCCATTGGCTCCGGGTCTGGCTCTGCCATGATGCACTGCAATGCTCACTGCCCGGCCTGCAGAGAAGCCAAGAGGGGAAACACATGTACGTGCAGTCATTCACTTACACCTGCATACATGGTAATGTATCTGAGAATATGAAACGTCCTCTAAGTGGTGCAGCAGGTGAAATATAATGAATGCAACAGGGCCCAGAGGGCTGGCTGCACAACCGTCTGTGTCACAGTAACAGCATTTGCAAATGCAGTATTTGCACTCACCGCTAATGGCTGATAATTGTTGCCCGTGGGAGAGCCAATTACTGTAATAAAAAAAAAAAAAAAAAGATCCAAAGATCTAAGCATGTTCTTGATTTCAAAGCACAAATCAAGAAGCCCTAATGTGATCTGACAAACGAATTACGAGGCCAGATTGTAAAATCAAACAGTCGATACAATGACAATTGATTTGTGAAGAAAAAAAAAGCAAGGCATTAGTGCTGGCGACACACAGACAGACATATACTTAGTTTACTGAGGTTTAATTGGTCTCAAGGGCACTGAGGCAAACACGTAAGGACGCTGGAGGAGATGCAACCTGAATAAGAGTTTGAGTAATCAGTTCATCCACACATCTATTTTCCATAAGCGCTTATCCACATCACGGTCGCGGGGGGCTGAAGCTGAAAGCAGACATTGAGCAAGAGGCAAGGTACGCCCTGGATAAGTCGCTAGTTCATCATAAGGCTGCAATCAGACAGCAATTGAAGTCCAATTATTATTATTCTATTGTTTTTTAAGATGCACAGCAAATACTTGCAAAGAACATAGGTTGGCATACGGTTGGTTTAAAGCTAAAATTCATGGATAAACTGTGAAAAGTTAGCCAAAAGTGATGGGTGACAGTTGAAATACATTATGGTATCAGTCCTCGGTGAAGTGACAGGACTTTGCGGGTACATCTGCCCTGCAGCACAGGAGGGTCCCGTCTGATATTCAAACCAAACTTGAGGTGCAGAATCTAGATGAATGTGCAGCGTGACTCTGTTTCTCTGTTTGTCCCAGGTGGGCTGTGTTTGGACAAAGTCGTTGACTCATTCATTCTGGGTTGACACATGAGTACACCACCACTACCGCCCACCCCCGTGTATCTACAGCCAGATCCCCCCCAAGGCCCTGCTGTCCTGCTTAATTCTCTCTTCATTGCACATTCCAGCGGGCTGATGTCATCCTGAGACCTCACCAAGTGGTTCATCGGAGTACTGAGGCCAGTGGGCAGCTGTTCAGCCGCCGCAGAGGTGAATGACTGCTGCCAAGTTTAAGCTGAAAGCTGAATAAGGCATTTCAAAAGGAGCGGATAATGTAATCCAGCAGAGTGCACGGAGAAATAGGCCAAGGACAGTAGATACACAATATTCTGTCTGATGATGGTCTGCTTGAGAAGTACAAAGTTTACACTGCAGACTGCAGTTAGAGTGGATTTGATGAATAAAGTAAGATGCCTCAAGTAATGCTGCAAGTAAGGACTATTTTCATTATAATTTAAACTATCAATTAATTGATTATTGAATAAGTCTATAATAATTCATCAGGAAAAAGTGTCGCCACAAATTCGTAGAGTTGACGTCTTCATGTAGCTTGTTTTGTCTGACCGACTGTCCAAACAGATAATCAGTTAGATAATCAGTTCTCAGTGAGAATGTTTGGCATTGTTCTTGATGAACAGCTCATGCAACTAACTGATTGTCCAAATATTTAGCAACCATCTTTCTGACGATCAACTAATCAGTTCAATGACTGATGATTTCAGCACGACTGACTAAAGTTGCAAAATATCCAGATGTGTTCCAGTGCTTCCTTGTGGTTTTATTAGTAAATAGCAAATAGTCATTAAACGAAACATCAACAATGTAATTTATGAGTTTTACACAAGAACTCTAAATCATAACTTTGAGGATTTGGATTCAGGTTTGATAAAAAGCTATTGACCGTAAGTGCCAAAGTGTTTAGGGAGTGGACTAACACTCCCTTGGGGTGATGGAAACCAGACTAAATGGTGTCACAGGGGGGCGTGAATGGAAACAGGCATATTTTTCACTTCAAGTCTAGTCATTTATGACATTTGATCCTCACACCGTCATCTTTCAGCGGCCCTCGCCTTGATTATTGGTGAGTGTCTCATGCCGAGTCTGTAAATTCGTGGCTTCTATGACCTGCACATGCATGCCGCGTAACCGGACACTCTTCAAACAAAGCAGCAGTGAAACAGAGGACAGTGAAAGAGTTGAGACAGTGATTATTTCAGCCAACACGTACCCACCCCTGCACCAGGGATTATTTATCAACCAGCCATGAGTCTAGGTCTGCGTGTTCCTGTGAATAGGTAACTCGGATCCAAACAAACACACGAAACAGTCACCAGTTGTACAGCTGGCACCTTGTTCCAGGGGCCAGAGTGTGACATAAAGCATAGTCGCCCGGTTTACAGTGCCAGAAGGACATTTACAACCCCCTGTGTGTTTCTCAGGGTAAATCACCCTGCCTTTGAACTTGTTTGCTTGAAATTCCCCACAAGTGTGTAACATCGAGCTGTGACTGCTGGCTTATAGAGTCTCCGGGGTCTATAACAGTGGCTCCTCTGTGTGCAGGGGCACACAGGGCCCCTCGGTATGGGTCCAACACTGCACAGCTGGAATCCTTTAGTGACAGCTGAATGGCCAGAGGCCGGGGCTGATACAGCCAGCTGTCTACCTGAGGGAAGCTCCAATACACACACACACACACACACACACACAAAAAAAGCTCATTTTCCTCGGTGTTCTCCAACAGACACTGATACCTGGGTGTGGCTGGCATTGCATGATTCACTATAAGTTCCCACTCTTGATAAAGTGAAAAGAATGACAACCAACAGGATACATGCATGTTGTAACCAGAGCTTGGCTGCCATTTAACAGCATGAATGATGATTGAGAACACAGTGCAGAAGATGGTGAAGCCAGCTGAGGTCTTTCCCTCCATGTAGACCCACCTCACACAGTCTTGGGTATGTGTGTTCACACCAAACATGTAATGTAGGTTAATAGAGCAGGCTGCTGTAATCCTCAAGACATTATCAGCCAGTACAGTAGATGTGACATTAATGGACAGCCTCTGGAAAGTAGATGACAGATAGAAAAGGCTTCACTTCCTTCGAGATGTTTGATTATTTAAATGTCACACAGAGGCGTGAAGCATTACCAAACATCAGCGACTGCGGCGTCTGCACGCATCCATACCAGGCAGGGAAGGTATATCTGTGCAATGCAACACACACACACACACACACACACACACACACACTCACTCACACACTGGAGGACGAACAGGACAGTTGCTGGCTGCAGATGAAGATTTTCACACAGAGCGATAGTTATTTCCCTCCCTAGAAATCCACAGGATCACAAAACAACACGGCAAAGATACTCCCAGGACTTAACCCTAATCTCCTCAAACAAGTTGAATCACTTCCCTTAAGAGCTCCCAGAGAGAGAGAGAGAGAGGGAGAGGGAGAGAGAGAGAGGACTTGTGCTGCACGATACTTACCCCTTCTCTCGAAATGCACGCTTATCCACACGTATGTTATTTCCCAAGCTGTAAAAACGAGATATTACATCCGAGTCCGGCGGTGGTGAGTGTGAAAGAAGCCGTTTTTTAGATGCTGCTCGTGCCGGAGAAGAGGCTTTCTGCGGTCGCCATGGCGGACGACTGAGTGAGTGAGCCGGCGAGAGACGGGATTACATTGAACCGAGCGGCGGATCCACTCCCGGTGCCTTTACTCAGACAATGAAGGAGGTGCAGCACCTCCACCTTCTCAGCGGCGCCGTGACACGGAGCAACAGCACCATCTAGTGGCGTCAGCTGGAACAGCCCGATCCACGTTTCGTAAACCAGAGGCTCCCAAACTTTTTGAATGCCACCCTTCAAACATCAGGACATTATTGTGAATAAAACAATAGATTACTTTCTAAGAAGATAAATATTGATAGAAATGAAAAGACGGAGAGTATAAATCAAGATGAACAGTCAAAACATAAATTAAAAAAGAAGTGGAAGAATAATGATTTCTATATTGTGTAATTTTATGTTATATATGTTGTATTATATTACATTACTTCACCCTATATTACATTATGTTTCGTTATGTTATATTATAATTTATTACATTACATTACGTTATGTTATGTTATGTTATGTAACATTTTATTACATTATATTACATTATTTTACTTACATCATGTTATGTTATGTTATATTTTAGTAATTTTTGCTCTGATGACTTCATGTGCGAGTCAGGGATGTTAGGAAGTATGAGACAGAAGAGCCCAGCTATGCTAACCCTTGTGGGCCATAATATAAATATCAATAATTTCAATAAATGAGCGCCAAATAACCTAATATTTGACAACAACACACCTTTAATGAAGATGTTAACATACCCTGTATTTCAGATGTAAAAAGCAAAAGCAAAGATTTTGCTTGGGGTCATTACAATTTGTAATAATCATATCATAACTTTATGGTGCCCAATAGACCTTTTTCACAGCAGCTGTTTTGACATGAAATAATAGGGTCAATGCAGGTGTTTCCACCAAGGCAGCACCCTGACTCTGTTTGAACCTTAATTAGTATCATTGATCACACACGTGTTTACATACTATTTCATGTCAAAATGGCTGCTGTGAAAAAAGGTCTATTCTAAATGTATCAGCATTTTATTTGCAAAGTTTCTGTCATGTCTATAAGCCTATGTGTCACATGACTATAATAAGTGACAAAACTGATAAACCTTTTATACTCCTGAACATGCAACCTTCCCATTTTATTGACCTTATTACCTTATGATTTACCTCCATATTATACTTTACTTGACTCATCTGGTACCATCTGGTATCAACACATTTCCACATTTGAACTACTCTAATACTTCTTATTATTCTTAATCTCATTATATCATATTTTGTGGGATGGAAATACCAGCTGGTACACCCTTCTGTAATGGTTTAAATGATTAATTAATAATATTACAGTTGGAGCTCTTTGAGATCCAGGAAGTTAAAACCATAACAACCGAAGATTTACCATAACACAGATCTCAGAGACCAACAAGAACCTTTTAATTTAACATAAAACAAGAAACAACGGTTCACTCTCCAGAGTGCTTTACTTTACTTTATTTACCTTAAGTACTGCCTGACAGTATAATATACTGTATATGGCAAGGAAAAGACGGGAATGTATTCTCTGACTAATGTATTCATACAACGAAAAGCAGATTAGATATTTCAAATACTGTCAAACAAATATCTGCTTGAATTTAACAGATACTCTATGTCTTATTTATATTAAGGAGTGGGAGTGGATAATACTCTGTATTCTGTCCTCTGCTGGTTGTATGTGTAACTCGTTTTCCGTTAGACCGATTTCAGCATTCATTTTTATTTTAATACATAAAATAATACTAATCCAAGGAGATCAGAGGTCGAGCCAGTCACGAATCTACTGGAGCTGCCAGAGATTTTTTTGTTTGTTTTTCTCAAGGACACTTCTGCAAAACAGCTGTGAGAGAATCCCTTTTTTTGCAGTATATAATGCAATGACTTAGTGTCACTCATTCGTGGTTGCAAGTAGAGATGACACAAAGCCTGACTAGCCCTCTGTGATGTTTGTTAGTGGCCTATGATACCACCCAAGATTTTGCATTTAACCAGGGTCCATTGAAGAGTGTTTTGGCTTGCCAATGAAGTGTGAGTGACAGGCAGCAGGATCACCGTGGCCGCAAACAAGCTCAAACACACAATAACATGAGTGTTACTGAAAACAACAGGACTGTGTAAAACTTTGCCACGTAAACACAAGTTGAAAAATCAGTTGAAGCTGCAGTCTTGTCACCAGGCAGAGGAAGTGCAGTGACATTAACTTGGCACGATTATTGTGATTTTGCTGCCCAAAAGAAAAACACTGTGTCCAAACAGAGAATTTATTCCATCTCTGTAATAGCCAACAAGAGATCTGTAATGCTAATCAACTTGTGGAGTGTTCCACAACTGTATTATGAATCTTTGGGAAACTGATGGCTTGTCTCAGCCTGAGGATTGATACGGTTTGAATACCACGCTGTACCACGATCAGAAAAACAGATTAACGCGGGGATAGTTGAGAAACTTCTGAATCGGGGCGACCAGACTGAGACACAGTTTCTAAGACCAGTGTACATTTGTTAAAACGTGTGATAAGATTCACACTTAGAGGGCTGGTTCTTAGCAATAATGAACTGTTTTTGAGTCATAGTTACAATGTTTATTCAGTGTAATAAATGAATTCCAAATAAACAAATTAAATAATTATTCTAATATCAAACTATATCAATAAATAACTGTTACATAGCCTGCACCCCTCCTACACAGGAATAAGACACCCAGATTTGCATTTCTTTGAGGTCATTTGATGTCTCTTTGTGGTTGTTTTGCATCTTTTTGTAGTTGTTGCGCATCTCTTTGTGGTTATTTTACCTCGCTTTGTGGTTGTTTTGCCTCACTTTGTGGTTGTTTTGCCTTGTTTTGTGGTAGTTTTGCCTCTCTTTGTGGTTATTTTACCTCGCTTTGTGGTTGTTTTGTCTCTTTTTGTGGTAGCTTTGCCTCTCTTTGTAGATGTTATGCATCAAAGTTGTGGCAGTTTTGCATCTCGTTGTGGTACTTTTGCATTTATTCTTCTAAACATATGCAGAGGTTCTGGTCCAGGAGCCCTGTGCCTGTACCCAGTAGGCCAACTACCTGTCACTGTCTCTGGCAGGGCATTTCAGGGGCAGTCACTCTGGCTTCGTTCCTGGATAATTCAGTTTATGAACATTTTTTTCTATTTTCTACATTATATAATCATAAAGATGTAAGGCCTATCTCCTCTTATTGCTCAGTGTTTGTTGCTTCTCCTCTCCTTTTTTTATGGATAGTGGCCTGGGGCTTTGGCTGGGGCTGCTGCCTCCACCTCGCCCACTCGTCCATATATGCTCCTGCACGTGGGGATGGGGATAAAAGACAAGCAATGTGTTGGGAGGTTGAAACTGTTTCTCTTCCTCTTGTCTCTATTTCATGTCTGCTGCTCGCCCACCTTCGCACTGGCAGGAAGAGAAGTCTCCTACGCTTTAATGGTGTGGGATTGAAGATGGAGAAATCATGCTCAGTGTCTTGGCAGTTTCAGAGGCCCTCTGGAGACACTGATTTGGAACTGAGGCAAATATGAACATGTCAGCAAGAGTGTGAAAACGAGAAAGAGCTGCAGCAAGAAAGAGAAACCGGGCAAGAGACAATGCTGTTTTGGATTAGTTATGTAAGCAATCAAGATTTCGTGCCATGTTCTTAGTGATCTCTCATCCAGTTATGTAATAGAAAATGAAATCACGAGTTAACTTCCCACTGATCACTAAAGGGTGAGGAAACACTTGTACACATACAATAATTGCATTCTTGGAGTAGTACTTTATAGTATGCAATTTCCATTCAGCTTATTGTATATTTATCAGACTTTTACTTTTTTAAATAATACCAGAGTTTAGTTATTTGTTTCCTCAACACTGTGTACTCGAAGTTCAAATGAGGCCACTCCACAGCCTGATTAATCTCCTAGGGGCCCCCCCTTGGAGCAAAAATTGGCTTCTGGGCCCCCTGTTAACCCACGTTACCTCCCACTCTCTGTGCAGTGTTTTTCTGTATTGGACTACTACCTTGTAATTTGATTAAACACATTATAATTTAGGATTTAAAACATGTAAGCGCAAGATCTAAAACAATTAAGGCCTTATGAAAGGAGCCTCGCAGTAGTTCAGGCAGGCTTGGAAATCATTTTATAATCCCATGTTCCATATGCTCTCCAGTCATGCATGACTACCGCAGGGGTCAGCTGCATACAACGACGCTAAGCTCTGTATATAATATGAATATATTCAATAAATGTGTTTCTCAGGCTTTGCCAGGGGGGTTTGTGAAGTCTGTGTAAAGCCTGCTCAGATTTGTTAGAGAGCATCACATGAGCAGACACACTTCACCAAACCATATTTCCAACAAAAGAACATTTAGCCACCTTAACTCTCAAAAGTTACTGATCATCTCTTTTTTACTTTTTATATGTTACTTTTGCACTATTGAGGAACACCTCACACTTTAGAAATGTAAGGCCCGAGATGTATCTCTCTGTCTCTTGTGTATATAAACTGTTTTGAAGAGTGGCAAAGCTAAAATGAAAAAAAACAACAAAAAAAAAAACGCCTATAGCTATACCTGCTTTTTGTTAAAATAGATGTATATAGGTTGATGGTATCTTAATGTTACCTTTTTCTGTTGATGTTTGCAACTTGTGTTTACATTTTCATCATTTGAATTGCTTCATTGAGCATACTGTGTTCCATAATGTTGCAACAGTATATCAAAGTGAAAAATTATTGTCAGGTTTTATAGGGGGGGGAAGATACCAAACATCAGCACGGTAAACATGTTTTCATATGTTAATAATGGTGCTTTATTAATTATATAAATAAACATCCCCCCTGACACAACATCCCTCTTGTCATGGTTTTGGGTTTAGTATTTCCTGTTTTATTTTGTAATTCTCCCCTCTCCTTGTGTCTGTAACTTTACTTCCTGTAGTTGTTTAGTAGTAGGTAAACACAGGTGTTACCAATGATACTAATTAAGGTCCTGTTCCATTCAGGTCAAACAGAGTCAGGGTGCTGCTGTGGTGCATGTTGGCTCACTGGAAAGACTAATATATGGATAATAATAATAATAATAATAAATGGAACCAAACCTTAATTAGTATCATTGGAAACACCTGTGTGACCCCCTTAAAGCCTGATTAGTTTCACCTGTGTTTTGTCATCTCACCTTCCCTTGTGTGTTTAGTCCCTGTGTTCCTTGGTTTTGGTGTCAGTTCGTCTTCATCTTCAAGCGTTTCAGCCTTGTGTCTTCTGTTCTTGTGATTTGGTGATCTGCCATTTGGTTTCTTGAACCCTGTCTTCCTTCTGGACTTTAGATATCGCCCGCTCCTTTACAGACTTGATGTTTGGACTGTCTTATCTGGTTTTGAACTGAGCTTGCATTCACTATTAAACCATTGTTGTGCACCAGTTCTGCATTTGGATCGTATTCCCCGTCTTCCTGGTTACGCTAATAACCACTAATTATTCCTGCGTTTCAATAACCTCATGTGAAATGCACTGGGGAGTTTGTGCCTCCATCATTATGCATCATTTTACACATACAAAAAACATTATTAACCTATAAGTACGACTAACCCTCCAGTCTTCCACCCTGCGTTGCTCTCATTTGAAACAGATTCAACATCTCATCTATCTTTACAACAGAGTCAACATAAGCAGGTGTTGTCTGGTGGGTAATTATTTAAAAGGTAAGATCTGATCTCAGCAGGTTCTGTATTCCAATGAGCTCATGATAATTTTTTATTAGAAGACACCAAGCAGCAAAACAAAAATCCTAAAGCGCTCATTTGCACAGATGAATATGTGTGTATGTAACACAGAGATCAGTTCTTGAGGTTGATGTTGATGTCGATGTTGATGGTGGTGGCAACATTAAAGTGATAATATACAGGAGGGTGCATATACTGTGACATACAGGCCCAAGTGCCAGACTGTATATCAGCAGAGGTCTTCTAATGGTAGAATATATCAATATATCAAATCATCATACCATCATATTGGTATGATGTGGTGGTGAATGTAAAGTATGCTACTAGTTTTGAGGTACTTATACTTTACTTTTTATTTCCATTTTATACTACTTATAATACTACTTATTTTGATGCAGCAGTATATAAAGCAGTTAAAATTTGCCCCACCTTTACCAGCTGCAACATTACAGGTATCTTACATAATCAATCAATATTTAAATATACAATATACAGTATAGTTTTCTTAAATGTGTCAGTACTTTCACTTTTATTACTTTCACTGGTACTTTAAAGCAGCATTGTGTAAATTTGACCAAAATGACCAAGCAAGATGCCGCCGGACAAGAGTAAATCTTGAATTGATTTTTAGTCGTTGGCGAGAGCTTCGTGAAATAAAAGGCTGAGCTGGGCTTCTTGCTGTTGGACTAGTAGTAAATAATATAATTAGCTGACTGCTCTGTTTTATGTTGTTACACTTCCTTGATGTTTGGATGTTAGCAAAGTTGTCGACTTGCTAGTTTTTGATCGTAAGTAATATAAGAAGAAGAAATACACGTGTACAACTGTCCGTATTTACCACAGTGGTATTGCACTCTGAAACTGGGGGGCACTTAATTGCAAAAATACCAATTTCTACACAGTGTTGACATTTTTACTTTCAGTTGAGTAAAAGCACTTCTTGCACGACTGATCTCATGGTCTTCAGTTGTCATGCAAGCTCAGTAGCTGTTCTTCCACGACCACTGGTGACCATGTTGTCTTAAAAGTGAAACACTAAAACACTTCTATTTTGTTATATTTTATTTATATTACTCCAGTTTTTACTAGTTTTATTGTATTGTATTCATTTCTTAAGCTTATTTTTTATCATCTGTGTCTAGCGCTGTTATTTCACATAGTGCTCTTAATGCTGAGCTGACCTGTTTTTCTCATCCAACACATTTCATTGTACTGTTGACCCTGTTTTGACCTACATATGACAACCAAACTACTGTTCCCACTGTCAAAAAATGTACCACTTACCTGTTGAAAGTTATTTAGTCTCTATACACAGTATCTATTATAGTATATAAATATATATTATACAAATCCTCTATTGCTGTTGCTTAACCTTGACAAGTTTGCATATAATCACATCCAGCGGTATATTCAACGTACCTGACAGGCACCCGAAACACATTTCCACCCAGTATACTTCCCTGAGGGTGTATTCACCTTAAGAGGGGATAGAAGATGGAAATGAGATTCCATTTCTATTTTAATCTCTGCAGCAGCAGCGGCAGCAGCAGCAGCAGCTGCATCTCCTACCCTGTCACTGTTTCCCACCAACTTTGAATACCAGGTCATTAGAGTCAGAGCTAGACTTTTACATTTCTCCAACCCCCACTGTTCCAGTCAATCTGGTGAGTCTGGACCTCACACACTCACACACACTGAACCAGCTACAGTCTAATTTTCTGTGCTGCTAGCTTTGACTCGCTTAAAATAATGTCTGTCTCTCCGATTGAACTTAATTTGCAGCAGTTGCTTATATTTTATTACAGGTTGTGCTTTGATAAAATGGAGGAAGAAGGTGTGAGTGTATGTGTGACAGCCTGTATGTGTATAATTAACAATTAACAGTTTTTAACAGTCATTAATTGAAGCACTCTTTGCACACAACATTTCCCATAATGGTGTTTTCTCTTCACTCCAGACAAACTCCGGACTATCTGAAACGTATTGACTTCTCCAGTCTCATATAAATGTATCACTTGTTCAGGGGCTACATAGTGCAATTATGCTTTTATAATCTACCCTACTGTGCAGCTTCTCTCTGAATAATTAATCCAATCAAACTTTATCGATCTCAATCTGAAACATATCTTATAATTAGAGAGTCAATCAATTATATAATGTTTTGGATTCATCATTGTTGTCGGCCGGTGCAATAATAACGTCTGCCTTGAGATATTTTACACCTCGGTGTCTTTCCAGTGTTTGGCAACCGAGGCAACTCTGACAGCCCTGAACATTTTTAAGTAGGGTGGAGAGGTGGGGAGTTGTTACAGCTGATCAGGCAGAGGGAGGGAATCTGTTTTGTACAGAGTGAGACCATGCACATTCACAGGAATGAGGCTTCCTCCCATTAGACGTGAGCATCACAGGGCTCCTGCAGAGCCCTCCACCTCCGCAAGAGATGAAAACCAGCAGGTGGGAGCCTCATCACATGCTCTATTTGCCTTAATACTGAATGTATAAAACCGGCAGGACTACATTGATTTTATTACCGCCACATTTCTGTTTGAATAATTTAGGTTAGTTTCCTCCAGGATCATTGTAGAGATTCTCTGCCCGACTATTACCCCATAACAAAATGTGTTATATTTACAATCTATATTTGGTAATGTTTATGAAGTACTATTTTTAACTTTCATTGTATTTATATCTTTATCGTCATCGTTGGAGCCATGCCATGTGTTTTTTTTCTGTGTATGCTAACTAACTGACTACTATTTTGTCCTGCCTCACGTATAGGAATACACCAAATCCTTCAGCTGTTGTATAAATCCATGTACTTAGTTTCCCAATTTATAATTTCAGAGCCACCATAATAGTGGCAGATGGTATAGATTTAAGTTCTGGAGTCAAGTCACCATGAAGCAGTGAAGAAGTAAGTGCGACAAAGCATGATGAATGCTTATAAAATGTATTTTTCTCTTTTAAGCTGTGGAAAATATTCACTGTATTCTAAGGAAATAGTTTTGGGTGAAGTCAAATCTCATAAAAAAAGTATGCAGAAGGCTTCACTGATTTCAGTGAATCACTGCTCCAGGGATCGCAGGCACGGCTCCGTAATCTGTTTACATAACAGATAATATTATACATGGCTGTGTATTAGTGCTCATCTAAACATGAAAAACACAATTAAGCACAGCTATTTATTATTGAAGATAATTATTTTACTCCTAAGAGACAGACTGGTCACCGGGACAAACTGTGCAGTCTGTACTAAAGATTACCATTGAATACTTTTGTTGAGAAAAGTTTAAATGTGCAATATTTAAGTTTCTGAGGCATTTTAGGCATTTAACATCGATTTAAAAATGAGCCTTTATCGGTTACCTATAGCTTATATGTTTTATGTAAAGGATTTGGGACAGATTTTCCAGAAAAATCCGAAGGACACCTTCTCGCTGAGGCACAGTGTCAACAGTGTGAAACACAAGTTAACGTTATCTTAGAAATACTAACATCAACAAACAACCAGCACCCACTGCATGTGAAATATATTGTAATATTGTGGTTCTTTGCTTGTTTGCTGATGCAAACTGATACCTGTCTTGGGTGGAAAACATCAGCTAATTCAGTCAGTTTCCTGATGGACGGTAAACTCCTGTGAACTGTAGCTGCTGTTAGCTAATGTTAGATCAGTTTGTCACCGGGTTGCCCGGTCTGTGAGCTCAGAGCACCGGGGGAGTGTTAGTGTTTCTACCACGGGCGTTTTGGACCATCTGGACGAGGAGGTGTTTTAGCCCTGGGGCATGGACAAATGCTGATGGGGATTGGAGCCGGTGTCATGCCAGAACCAAAGATGGGCAAACGGACAATATAACCAGGGTCAGCAGCCTCTATGCCAGAAATAATGTCAAAGGTAAAAAGACTGTGACGTTGATGGAGGACGCCAAGAAGATAAATTGGAAAAAATGACCAAACGAGTAAATCTGGGACTGACTTAGTCGTTGGCGAGAGCTTTGTGGAATAAGAGGCTGAAAGACAGACGCCGAGCTGGGCTTCTTACTGTTGGACTTATCACTTCCTTCTAACTACCTAAAAATGTATTTAAGTACAGTATATGAATCAATGTACTTACCTGTAGGTACTTTCCACCACTGAGATTTTGCTGCCACTCAAACACAATGACAACAAATAAAATTCAGCTTGTGGTGCTCACCACATAAAAAAAAAAATCAATTTCGAGGCGTGCCTTTCCAGAGAAAATATCCTGGTTTCTTTCGATAATCCACAAACTTATTTATAAACGATTTCAGTAGAAGTAATGCTTCCTGTATGCAGAGCTAGATATGTGACATAGATATGATATTTTGTGATTTGGGTCAACTCATCCTTTAATGCATGTTGCTGATAGATGTTGACATAAATGTGTACACAGTAGAGGCATTTTTCCTTGTTGTTTGCACAGATCACCCCCCACACAACACACACACACACACACACACTCCTCTGTCACAGCTGCAAATTAGACTGTGAAATTGACAACTCATGTGTTGCCATCTGGTTGCCATGACACCTAGTTATTCTGCTTTCTGACAGTCCTAACACGGATTGCTCGCTCCTGCACATCATCAACATTGTTTCCAATATAAAAAAGGCACGAAACATCAGTGGGGAGGTCGAGAGTGTGGGCTGATAACAGCTCGACTCTCTTCAGTGGTGATGAGCCCTAAACACTGTCACCGTGTTCAGTCACGAGCACGTCTTCCTGTGCAAAAACACAATGCAGGCAGGCAACAAGCATCGTTACCGTCAGGGCAAGGAGGGTACAGGATGACACACGGTGTGCTGTTGTGCCTTATAGTGACACAGTCGAAAAGGAAGATGTTTCCTCTAAATGGATAATTTTACATCTCGCCCTATTGATGTGGCTCATTCCTCTGTGCTGCACAGATACAAAAGCCTCATTCCACACACTTTCAACCTTTGTCTGGACCGCATTGAGACTTTAATGCTCCACTGATCAATCAGACGATTACAGCAATTTAAAGCCTTTATTTGGTCTGTGCAAAGGAATGCTGCGCTGCTCAGGATAACAGCCTCATGAACTCCCGTCTCCTGGAATAAAAGTGCACGAGGCAGACGTGGCCTTTTTTTTTGTCATGGACTGCTATATCCCGCACAAATACTCCAGGGACGGGCTGCGGTCTGCAAGCGATGGATGCGAGGGTGGGGGCGGTGTTGTGACTCATACAACCCCTCTCCTCCTCCTCCTCCTCCTCCTCCCCCACTTTCATCTTGACATTTGACATACTGATGTAGAGGATCTCAGCTGGAACAAACACGGCGTGTTGTGTCACAGCTGCAATGTCTGTGCTTTCTGAGCCTGTGGCTTACAGAGCTGAGAGCAGGTAACAATGAGTCAGCGCCTATTTAATTCATACACCTACGCTTTGAAACTCATGGGTGGTATTTTCAAGCTGATTTTATTTTTATTTTCCAGTCTGTTCCCCGCAGAGAATCCAACATCTCATGATGCTACCTACGATTCCTTGAGAAAGTAATTTTGGCCTCAACTCTGCAAGGACGGAAGGAAAAAGGAGAACTGGAGTGCACAGTGACGTATTAAAAAAACACCAATCCAAAGTCAGACAAAGCTGCACAACAACTATTAGGCCGATTCCTGTCAACCATTCGGTAATTCATTCTCATTAAATCTCTTTCTCTGGACAACAAGGATATTAAACCGTGTTTGAAAATATACTACTGCAAACACAAATGATGCTGCTGAAGAGTGAGTGATGGAGCCAGAGGGATTCTTCTTCCTAATGAACCCCACCGAGACCTCTTAACCATCAGGTCCTTCAGCCCTCTGCCCTGTCTCATCACGGTGGATAAAGCACCTACATAAGCAAGACAGTGCAAACAGACCACACGGGCTCGTTACATTAGGTAGCTGAAGGTGATGTTGACAAGCGCCTCAGAGGAAATGCTGGCACACACACTTCTCCGGATCTATTAACCGGTGATTCCCCCAACAGGCCACTTCCACTCTGCATCGGTGATTCAAAACAACCTCTACAATGAGTTGGGAGGCAAAACAAAGAGAAACATAGAGGAGCTCTTTTTTAAAATGATCTTTTGAAACCCCATTTCTTCTATAAATTTAATTTTTGGTTCAAATCTATGTTTCAGAAAACCAAAGGATTTATTCAAAAATATATTTTATAAATATACTTTAATTTTCTACTGTGTACAATCTGTTTTATTTTATGATTTGACCCCCAAAACACAACTTCTTTCTAAAATTGTCAGATATAAAGTGGTGTTACAGTTTTTTCAGTTCTAGAAATGTAAAAAAAAAAAGTGTATAACACTCTGTGTATTGCTGTCTGTAGTGTCAGAGTCCTTATGTATAATTTGGACTCTGATATTAAACATTAAGACTCTCAGAGCTGACTGAGTGCAAGCAAACACAGAGTCCATCCTCCAGTCAAAGCCGGCCCTTGTTCCTCTAGCCTCTGCCTGAAAATCTATTTTCTTAAAGGAATTCTGTCGTCTTGAAAAGATGAATCAAAGTTTACTCTCCATATTCTAGGCTAAATGGGTACCTGATGTATTAAAACGCAAAATCTGAGTAGCTTGTCATTTTAACAGATAAAACAATTGTTATTTTGTTGGCATCTCTCGTGAGCTTTAGCCAAAGTAGATTTCTCAATGCTCACAGGAGCTATGGTCAATGAATCCTAAAAAAAATGGTTGTTTTATCTTTAGTAAAAGTGATAAAACAAACACTGATGCACAGAAAAAGCTCTCTGGCTGTTTGTATGAAGCTATACCATTTTTTCAGTGACAAAGACATTGACACATTCAGGCCAGGCCGTGCTCTAAAGAAAACACACATGCTGGAACAATGCATAAGCAGCTATGGTTTGACATCTTTCTTAGATATTCATGCACAGACACAGAATTTCAACACGTTGAAAGCCCAGAAAAGACTGTGCTCTTGGAAGAGGACATTCCTGCCTAAGGCTACCTGGCCCAAAAGGTAGCTCTTCTTCTATGTTCAATGTCAGAACCCCACCGAGCAGCATGATGGTACTGCGACTCTTGTGGTAGCCACATGGTATCTCTTCCTGTTCTTCCTTGGCACAAATGCTGAGAGAGAGATGAGGACATGGAGTGTGGAGCAAAGCCTGAAGGAGGTAAAGAAGACCTTTCTCTCGTTCCAAAGCATAACTAGGCATTTTGGCAGTCGACACCGGGCTGGACAAGGTGCTAAACACTTTCTGCCTGACGGTGGATAACCGTGAGGGGAAGTTTGATGAAGAAGAAAGGATCTGAGAGAGCAACCTTGGTGTGTCCTTTGCTTGGACAGAAAACATATCTGCAAAGGGAATCTGGTTAGGTGTGCCCTGCAGTTCAAACAGCATCTGCCGTCACAGCTGCTAGCCGAAATGACTGAAGCTGTGGTAGCTCCTGTAGCCAGGTAACTCTGCGAGAGTATGGGCTTTTTTCACAGTGATGAGCTGAACAAGCACGAAATCATTTGACAGTTTGTCATGATATATATATATATAGTGCTGTCACTGTAGTGTTAGCTGACGTAGATCTTGGTGTGTCCTATCACAGATGTTAAGGACGGTGCGTCACGGTTGGGTAAAAAGGGCTTAGTGTGTTACTAAGTGGTCTAAGTCGCCTGATAATGTGACTAAATTTACATATTGTTTCACTTAATTCAACAGCTTGACAATTTGTAATTAGCGAGTGAAGTACACGTCCCACTGACATCTTTTTTTCAGTCGACATGCAAACTGCAGTAGTGCTTGCTAGGGGCAGTTAAAGGAGCACTGTGTAAGAGACATATCTAGACATTCAAAACATGAACTAACAACACAACGTGAGCTGAGACGTCTATGTATTGTGATGTAATACCACAGTCACCATAGCGTCCAGCCTGGCCTCAGTCCAACATGACAAAGATGTAGAAAACAGGCAGAGCAGAGGGACAAAGCTGCTGCTAGCCGACCAACAACAGTCGAGGCCGGGGCCCAAGTTCTCAGCAGCCTATAGGGGAGCTACTCGAGGACAAAACAACCGGAGTCACGCCAGATTCTGCTCTGATCTGGAGCTGTTTACCAGCAGGAAGGAGAAGAAACTTTTAACATTAAAAAGTGGATTGATGTTCACTCTCGCTTCCCGACCTGTCTGCAGCCGCAGAGTTCCAGACATCTACTGTTGTTATTGTTGCCGTCTTTGAGTACCCAGAGCTCGATAACTGCTTCATATTTATACAGACTGGACAAAAAAGGAGGCTGCTTGGAGAAAAATAAGCAAGGAAGATGGAATATCTTGTATCTTGTTATTTGCTGAAAGTGTGTATCTGCTACTTGATTCTAGTTATCACTTGAACTAAGTTAGCATAGTCCTGATTGATTCGAACTCTGTTCAGACCCGATAAACTTCAAATCACCATCATGATATTGTTATTTCGGCATACTTTTGATGACTTCAGCAGTTTATATTCACATGAATAAACACAAATGATTCTGCAGGTCATACTATAACCACCATTACTGTTAAGAGTTTGGAAAGTTCGCTGAACATTTTTGAGGACATTGCAAGGATAATTACATGTGCTGTTTCTTTAGCTTGTAGCCAGGAATTATTGCTTATAAATCATGTTTTTCCATGTTGTTCAGAGTATCAATAAAATCACTGATCAGTTTATGTCTGCAAGTCGACATATAACAACTTGTACATTTTTAGCTTAAGCATGTTGTTAACTAGCCAGCCATTCTTAATCCTGCTTAAGTTTGAAACTGGTCAGTTTTTTCTCTAAGTGGGGAAACAGTTGTGAACTTCATTACAGTGGACAGCATCAGATATATTTGCTCAACAAATCTGGTGTGTGGGCAGCAAATTTGGAAGTCTGGAACAAGACTAGATGGTGAAGAGGAAATACCACAAAACTGAAATACAGCAAAACTTCTTGCAGCTACCATGAAAATAAAAAATGCAGAGATGGAACGGAATCATCTCAGTATTGTGTTGCTTTTCAGCTGGTAAAGGAAGAAAGTGAACTCTCTTTGTGTAAAAACATAGATTACAGTTGCTGTAACACATATTTTCAGATTCACTGGGACTTCTCAAGTCATCTCTAATGTCGGTCACAAGTAAATGTGCACAAAAAGACTCCAGAAATTACCTGAATCATCAGGTTTTTAAGTTTTCTTCAGTATTCCAGTCTTCCTGTCTGTGCATCAATGGGTTCTTTGCAAACAGTAAGAGCCAATAGCTAATTTGGCATACTTGAAATAATATAGGCTATAAAACAAATAACTGGGCTCACATTAAACTTCACAGCTGACTAATCCACAGCGCCAACTCATTGGCAACAATTAAGTTTATGTTTAAATCCTTAAAATGCAGAGTATGTAATCCCACAGTGTTTGAAGAGCCCCAATATAAAGGAGAGTGATCAAGGCTTGTTAGTTTGTAGAGCCTCTGTGAAATATAAAACAAATGTTAATATAGTTATGAAGAATTAAAAGCAGGAAAACAAAGAGACAGCATTGCTTTGAGCACGTCAGTCCATTCACTTCATTTCACTTAAGTCGAGTGTTGAACGCACTTTTATTGTTTAGGTGTCAAATGTAACAGTGTCACCATTCAGAGAGGGAATAAAGAGTAAATGGTCACATAAAAAAATATAAAATCAACAATGAAAATGGTTACACGGGGAAAGTCTGGTTCCCGTGGCAACATACTGTAGAGGTACAGTTGAGACAGTGTCCAGATCCAGACGTGTATGTGTTTGGTTTGCACATTTCCACAGCCTATATTAAACTCAAACAATAAGAGTCCTTTTTTTGTTTACTAGCCATGCATACAGTTGACAGTTCCACATGTGTTTAGTCAGTGTCTTCATAGGAGCTGGCACTTTCAATACAAAATATTTACACTACCATTAGTTATTCTTATTATCATCGTCGCCTTTGTTGTTACTATTTGTTACTATGGATTTGAATACTCTGAGCACATAAAGAACGGGGTCAGGATGTTGAAACTCTCGAGCACCCGATGTTGTTGATATCGGAGAAAAATGAAAATGTAAAAGTATGACAAATGTTGGCATCTTCACTTTAAATGCGTCACCCATTCCTGAAAAGAGTTTAGAGAGATCGTCTGGAGAGATATTCAAACACTGAAAAAAAAAAAGAATGAACTCTTTGTCCCATCGGGGTGAAGCAGTTAGTTATATTATTACTCTGCTGTCAGAGTCTCCCACAGAGGAAAACAAAACATCACACGATATGTGAGACTCTGCTGTTATGTTTACTATTTTATCTCAAAGTGAGAAAATAGGAAAAAGAGATGACTGCACCAATGTTTCAAGAAAGACACTGACTTATCCACCATTTCCTCTCCATTCCGTTTTGACAAAACATAAGAAAACGGAGGTGCTTTCAGGTCACCTCTTTGGTTCAGCCCTGTGATGAGTAGAAAAACCAACCGCTGCACAAAATGAGTTTGCACATACTGTAAATCAAATACTCTGTTAAACATCTGTTATTGGATTTGTGTACAGTAGCTACTTGAGTCGTGGAAATAATAATAATGCGTTAATCAGGCGTTCTGTGTGAAACTTGTAATACAAACAAAACCAGGTGAAAACTTTTTACTTTCTTCTAGCAGATCGTAGAGAAATCTAAAAAGATCCTGTGATTCTTTCCCACAACTGAAAAACCAACCCAAACAACAAAAGAGAGTAACATAAGGCGAGGGCATGTTCCTTTTTTTTTTTGTCATCTGTCAATTTCTCTTGCGGCAAATTCCTGGCATTTCTTTGTTCAAAATGTATTCATGACTCACATTTCGAGATTAATAGTCGTGTCACTGCTGATTTTATGCTCCACAGAGTTAAAATCCATCGCGTTCAACCATTTATTTATCTTCCGTTTAACCGGCATGTGCGTGTGTGTGTGTGTCTAAGTGTATATCTGCTGCGAGTCGAAGTAGCTTCCTCTAAGTAGACTTTTTTTTTTTTTTTTTTGCCTGGCCCGTTCCTGAAGGCCTCCGGGGCTATTGTATATTGCAAGAGGAGCAGCAGGGGTCATCCTTGTCTGGCTGGGCGGCGTAGTCCATCTGCCGAACGATCTCAGCGAACAGTTCGTCTACCATGGTTTTGCTCTTGGCCGAGGTCTCCATGAACGGACAGCCCCACTCCTCGGCCAGGGCCTGACCTTCGCTGGACGATACCTCCCTCTCGCTTTCTAGGTCCACCTTGTTCCCCACCAGGATCACAGGAACCTTCTCGTACCTGAGGACAGACACACACCCACGTCAAACTGATGCTGAGGAACTGTATGGAGTCTGTAAAGTCTGAAAAGACAGTTAGACTTTCAGAACTTGGAATTATTTGATGCTAAAAACACTAAAACATCAGATCATTCAACAGTCTTTCATTTTCTTGACCTGTTTCTTGACCATGTTTGTTGAAGGGAGCACTGGTAAAAAGGCAGGGAAGCATCCTAAGTCATCGCTGGTCTATCAGACTGAATCTGAGAATGAGGTGTACATGTATGAGCACTCGTGCACACGTGAACACATCCTGATATAAATGGGAATGGTCAAAAGAATCTAATTTGTGTTATCAAATGGTTTCAGACATTTTGTAGATCTAACTCTAATGATATGATATGATGATAAGATTATATTGTGTAATAAGTGACTAAAATACATTCTCTCAGCCATCCCTACTTTCATTTTCATGATTTCTATGTCCACGTCTACACTAATGTGAATAAATATGAAGATGGCATGAGCAGTAAGACATTTTCTGGACACAATATTCTTAAGTTTGCAATCCAAACTGAAAAGCCAAAAAAGAAAAAACAGCTACAAAAAACCAAACAAACAAACAAAAAATCTACTGGTTTAATGGCCGCTGGCAGTCCTCATGGTGCATTACCGCCAAATTCTGGATAAGAGAGTAGTTGAATGAACAGACATTGGCCTGTCTCAGCAGTTTATTTATGTAGCATGTTTAATTACAAGTAAACTCAAGGTACCATTCTGTCATGCGCACCCTTCTCTCTGTGGTTTGTGTAGCATGTTTTATTACAAGTGAACTCAAGTTTCTCTCTCTGACTTACTGCTCAAAAGTTACAATATAACCGAATGACATAACACATAAACTGAACATTGGCATCATTGTTTCTGGTTCTGTTTTTAGTGACTGCACTTTGTAAAGTTGATTTGACTGACAATCATAAATGCCGACTCTTAACCGAGGATTCTAGTCATTTCTAGACTTCAGCTTTGAGGCTTTTGATCACCACTTTATTTGCTGTCATTGTACGACAAAGACCAAAAATTAGGTCAATGACAACCCTATACTGACGTACGGAGTAAGTGGGGCTAATTATCGTCACTTCTGATGAAGAAAAAAAACTAAATCGTGGAATTTGAATGCTAAAAAAAACAGATCAGAAGAACAGAGTCTGCAGCCATGCTAGGCTGCACTTTGAGAATATCAATATCAGAAGGATATCAAAATAACAATATGTTGATGTATAGGAGGTATAATGTTTTCTGTGTTAACTAAACACAGCACAGCTGAGGCTGATGGGAATGTATTGGACATGTTCGACCTGATGATGGTGCTGTATGAAATGTCAAAACCAAACTATCAAACTCATTGTGGTGCTAAGAAAGGGGGGGGGTCACCAAAGTCATCAGGATTCATCCTCTGGGGGCCACGAATGTCTGTATAAAATAGTCTGTATCTTAATACAAGAAAGAAAATGGATGAAAATACAAGTGTAAGTATATTTTGGTTTGAGGGACCCTGGTGCACACTCAGAAACTCATTTGTGTTTTTTTCCACCACCATCTCGCCCTCTTACCTCTATTTTCATTTTCTATTGAGAAAGCATTTTTCTGGGCTTGCAGGAAGGAAACTATTTTTGAATGCGTGAGGACACAACATCTGCCTGAAAATCAATTTAGACCTGACTGTTTCATTAAATGTATCCAGATGGCCTTTAGTGACAAAAAAAACAAAACAAAACACAAACAAAACAAAAAAGAATGAGCCTTAAAAAATAAGCAATTATATAGAAAATTGGAGGTAGGAAAGTTCTCTACATTCCTCAGTGAGACATCATTTGTCAGCTGTTTTTGAAATGGTTACTTTTCCCCTTTTTTTAATGTGGGTGGAAGGCTAAAATTGAAAGAAAAAGATGTTTTCTACTTTGGTCTACACTTTCTACTTTGGTCTTTGACTGTGGGAGGAAGCTTTTCACATAAAGAACCAGAGCAGCACCTTCTTGCTGTAGGGTGATAACCACTGAACCTCCGCACCGCCCACCACCCTGCCTCATGTAAGCATCCAAAGCCTGACCCAGTAGACAACAGGAAATGGGTAGTGTAGCTCTGACCCCTGAGGGTACGAAGTGGACATAATACTTTGAGCTCTGAACTCCCTGTCATGTTGTTGGAGCGCAGCATGTCACTGTGGAGCTGGACTACTTAGTGGACGGCCAGAAGTGACGGTCAGTTCGGTTAAAGTAGGCTACCGGACTATAATTTTCCAAACGGAGCGGCTCTGATGAAGTTTCATCGATATATAATCGCTACATTGATTTTGATACTGGGAAACTTGGTGGGCTTCTGAGGCAGTTTGTACACATCAGAGGGGATCAAAAACAGATCATGCATATTCACATCCTTTGGTCACGTTTCTTTCATTTCTGTATGTGAGGCAAGGAAGCGTTTTCCAACTGTTGGACCCATCTGAACAGAGTTTAAATGTCTGTCCATGACACCGAGCAACATCGTCAAACCTAACCAGAACACCCATCATCATCATCATCATCAAATGCTGCCCTCTCTCTATGAAATATACACGCTTCTAAATTATTAATAGAAATCCTCATCCTTGATTGCTATGGTAACAGGTATACAAGGAAATAACCAATGCTGGAGAGAAGGAGAGACCACAAAAGCAAAGCAGCAACTGGGATACTTTTCCCAAGTTGAGCAGCCGAAGAATCTCTCGGAGGCCAGGGGGGGCTGCAGGTTTCACCGTTAAATAAGCTTAAAGTTGCAGAGAATAGGGAGCCGACTTTGATCTACTCATGAATACATTATCCAGAGTGAACTTTAATCTCTGCTGTCCTGTTCTGTTCTCGGGATCGGCTCACCGACCGAGAGGAACTACTAGAATTTATGAGACGATCCTCGAGGTCGGTCGGCGTGTAACCAAGAGCGTGATAGCGCTCCACGAGCTCGGAGGTATCCTGAATGAGAAATTACAGCTTATGCTTCTCCGATGTAACATTCAGCGTACAGTGTTCAGGTGTGGTGCATTCCTGGTGTCAATAAAAACAGCAAGGCCACTATTTGGCCTATTTTGGACCACGTCTCGTTGGTGGTAGGCAGTTCTTGCCTTGAGGCTTAAATTCCCACCTTCACTGAAGAATTTTAAACATAGTTGTGGGTGAGCAGATTGAAAGGCAAAACTTTTACTTTTAGAGCTAGAAGAAGCCACAGGGGGGGCTCAATGTTTACTTGGGGTAATGGTGCATTTGGGTGTTTCTTTTCAGCCCCAGGCTGTGGTTGTGGCTCACATCTCCTGTGGTAAATCTCTCAAAGAGGACGACGGAAAGCGGACTATCTTGTATCAGCAGTTATATGCCGTTTCTCACTTTCATGCCTAAAATTCTACTAAAACAACAGTTTAGGTTACTACCTGAGCACTGTGTACGGATTCAAGTTCTCTAAATGTGCAGTAATTATCATTATCAGTGATTTATTAGTAGGGCTGCAACCAAAGGTTACTTACACTATCAATTAATCTACCAATGTTTTCCTTGATTAATCTTTGATCTATAGGATGTCTGCAAAAAAAAAGGCAAGTTGAGCCCATAGTGAGGGTTTAAAATGTCATGTTTTGTCCAAGCAAACAGTCCAGTACTCAAGGATACACTTTAATATGAGGGAAGACTAAGAAAACTGGAAAATATTCATCCTTAAGAAGCTGGAACTCGTAATTTTTCTTAAAATTTACATAAATGATTAACTAATTATTCGCTACTGATAAATCAAGTCATCTTTTCGGCTATATATCATCATCCGTATCAAAGTGTTTATTCTTTTCTTTGGCCTAACACCCAGGGGATATTTCAGCGGATACAGATTTCCAATCCACTGATGCCTGCATGTTAACCCTCAGGAATCGAACTATAATTATCACGGATGTCCAAAACAGCAGGAGGAATCCGAGTAAAGCCAATCCAATAAGGTCATATCAAACGCCCGAGTGCACTGTGTTTTATTTATTTTAACCAAAATGGAGGACTTAACAGCCATATACAAGTTATGTAGCTCATTTAGGGCCTCATCATAACAGAAGTGCAGCACAAAGACATCTGGTACCAAAGGAGAGGGTCTATATATAGTCATAATAACAGAGGAGGAAACCAGCAGTCCCAGGAGGTGTGAGACGGTGGCTGCCACGGATACCGAGACTCCCAGGGCCACAGCACAAAGGGTGTTGGCCGCACTGTGTCTGGACCCCAACAGTGGCTGATGCAAGGAAGTGAGGCTTTACACTGTTTAGACACGAGCCACAAAAGACAAATGAATAGTCTGCTTTTGTTTGTGCTGTGACACAAACAGCACATGTCATGCTTTAGCCTTCAGCTTGTGAGCTTGACGGCGCCCCGCACTGGAGCACTCCGACTGCAAACACCCATTCGAGCTGGCCCAGACACACCTTATCTATAATGCATGATGCATCAACTCACATAGGCCTTGCTGACGGACGGTGGAACCCAGCGGCCCAAGAGTCTCCGGATTTGACTCTGGCCAACACTGTCAGGATGAGGGGGGGGAAACAGGCTGCGTGCTGGGCCTCCTCCCAACGGCCCTTTTGAGGAGGGTCTTCAGTTTAGTCTTTAGAAATCAGCTGAGTCAGAGAGCAGCAATGAGCTCCTCTCTTCTGGCACAGCATCAGGGCAAAGAAAGATTTAATCAGGAATAGATATCTACAGAGTCTTTGGTAAACATATCATAAGCACATGAAGACTGACTGCTTTCCAAAGAATGAAAGAGAAAATAAAGAAAGAGGAAAAAGACAACGTCAGGGATACCACTTAAAGTTTCTTTTGGATTCTCTCAAGGTTGGAAAAAGTAATTCCCTACTTCCCCTTTCCTTCAGAATCTGATGTTATTCACAGATGATGGAGACACTGGCCAAGACATGTCAAAAAGGGAAAGATAAACGAGTATTGTACTTGACAAACTGTACAGGCCAGTCATCCTTGGATCTGATGTATTACAGCAATAATACGGGACAGACTAGCTCCCTGTAGCAATTATGCCATTTGAGATAAATTCCTCCTCTGACTGTGCAAAGTTCATGTAAACTGCCACTGCATGAAACATTTGTGCAGATTGGTTTTTCATAAAATAGTGATATGAAAGGAAATGAGTAAGCTTTGAATAGTTCAGAGACTCATTCATAAGTTTTATCATCACAAGCTACGCCCTAAGCGACACCTTCTCCTCTCATGTCTGAAATGAAAATTACATTGGACAGCTGACGCATGATATTACTTCAGTGCATACACTAGACGGACAACTTGTAAATCTGCAAACTTTGCATGCAAAAGATGAAGCGCTTATTAGCTCCGACTCTGAATATGTTTAGATATTCACTAATTGTGTGACTTGGTTAAAAACAAATAAGCTATAAACTACTTAAGCACTTAAACACAGCTTGTTGCCTGGCAGTTTTCATATTTGCTTATTGTTTACCTCTGTTATTAAAAGTCCCCTTCAGTTTGTAATGAGCACTTTAAGAATAGTTCAATGGCATTTTGTCACCAACTAGCAAACTCTATTTGAGTTCATCGCACCTTTTGACATCAGCCCTGAATAACCTAAACATTATGAGATAGATTTTGTAAAGGCACAATGTGACAAACTGTACACAATAAATATACCACGTAATGCCACATAAATATGCTTTATATGTTAAGAGACTCATTAAGTTATATGGGAACTCCATTTTTATACATGAAGCTCAGTTTACAAGTCAGATAATGTCACAGGGAGTGTAAGATCCAAGGTTTTTGAGGTGTTCCCCATACAATGGGCTAAAAGTCACGATATTTGGGCCTATCTTTTTTATAATTGTCTCTTTATAAATCAGCAGCAATAAATTACTGGAGCACCGCTTTAAATATAGATCTAATATACTGAAACACAGTTTCCTATGCTAACACTACTGTTGATTTAGTCAGAAATGGTTTTATTCACCGTGTTTTCAACCACTTGTCACTTGAGAAACATCGTGGCTAACTGGGCCTTTGAATTCTCCATTGAGGGTGCTGGGGTCACGTGATATGATGGTGGCTTCAGGTATAATATAACATGCAGTATAACACAATATCCAGTCTGCTGGAGAACCTGAATGAACGTATCTATGAATGTATGTATCAGAATTTAAGCCAATCCCATAGATGTTGAGTAGTTGTTGATATTCTGGACCAAAGTGTTGCACTAACTGACAGACATGGCCAACCCAAAAGCCACTTGAATGTCTCAAAATGTTACTAGTTTGTTGGGGTAAATTAACGTGGGTTACCCTCACTGAAGTCCTGAAAAAGAGCAGAAACAACTTGTTGGATATATCAGAGAGCAAGTACACTACAACCACTACAAGAAGGCCTTGAGCACATTACTCTGAAGGCAAAGTGAACTGTTAAGTAATCATCACTGAACTTTAGCTCAGTTCTTTTGCCCAGTTTTCACAATAGACAAAGACGCAAATGAAAGAGGATCTTTCTGGGAGAACTTGGAGACTGCTGCTCCTCCATTTATTGATCCTTTCAACCAGCTGGCACGGGAACAAGCCTTGGAATAATATCTCCACTGTTTGTAAGCCTGGGTACAATGTTGAAATGAGTAAGTAGACGTGCAGAGTGCATTAGAAATATGTAGACTAAAGGTATCAACATCACAGCAACTACAACACCACTGGAGTCTATCTATATCAACACTAACAGCACAGTTTATTACAGCACCTCTTTCTTCTTCACTGTGTGACCGTGTCACTGCTATTTAGATGCTCTGTTAAGTCACCAATCGCAATATATCCCTGGTGTATAGTTAACTGCAGCTGAAGTGAGGAGTGATGAGGTCCCAAACGGACACAAACAGACCAGGGTGTAATCATGTGCACCCATGGCCTCTGTGCCAAAGCCCGTCTGTGCCACTAACAGCAGGCACTGATGGATGCTGACAGGGTTCAGATGAGAGCAACGTACAGCAGCGCCTCTGACCCGAACGAATGCCGATACGGTTGTGACGGGTCACCAGTGTTTTGGCAGTGAGGAGGGACAGACGGGCAAGAGAAGCAGTGACAACAATGTACAGAGCTGAGGTTTATATAACAAATTACATCTCCTAAATATAATAGGGTACACCTGCAACTGCTGAAGCAAAGTTCTACTCCAGCCATCCCTCAGTCGAGGATTTTTGGGCTGCAACTATATTCATAAATCAAAATCTGCGGATGTTTTATGATTAATTGATTACAGTGAGAACAGTGATAAAATGGCATTCGCAACTTCCCGGAGCCCGCATCTATAAAAGTCTTGTTTTGTCTGCCCAAAGTCCAAAACCCAAATATATTGAGTTCACTATGATACATGACAAAGAAAAGTAGCAAATCCTCCCGTTTGAGAAGCTGGAAACTGAAAAAATGCAGCAATTTTTCACTATTATTCTGTCGAACACCTAATCAATTAATCAACTACACCGCTCCAGAAAACTCCAGCCTTTTTCTGACGTTATCATGGTTTTCTCTCATCAGTCTGTGATGTTGCGTCTCTTTTTGATGCCTCCGTTCCTTTTGATGTCTCATTCTGTCTAGTCTTCTCCTGCTGCCTTTACACATTTCCTACATTTCCCACAATACCCTTCAAACCAGCCCCACGGAACATGCCTGAACTTGTTGCGTGTCAGCTCTGCAGAGCATCGATCTTTTCAGTCAGGAAAGAAACCAAGCTACGTTCTCGTTATCCAGAACCAAAAATATCTTAGTTCAGTTCTCAGTTTTATTATACAGTCATATGTAGATTAACACAACAGAAGAGACATTATGAGATATTATCTGTACAGAAATTGTTAGCTTTTCTGTTATGGATTCATCAAGGTGTAATTATTGAAAGCTGGTGCAAAATAGCAGACCTAGAATGAAGTTTTCTACATTTGGTTTGTTGTCACAGAAAGACTTAATGAAGTCTTCATAATAACTCAATAATATGCTTCTAATGTTAGGAATCAAAATGTTTATGCACCAAGTTAAATATGTGCAATATATGAGAGCCTACACACACTGCTGCTACTGATACAACAATGGCTGGTACATAAACTGAAGAACACCCCCGTCCTATATGTTTAACAGCGAGTCTCATCATAGGTTAACCTGTAATTTGCTATTATAATCATAATTTGTGATTTCTTTTCTACCTTGAGCAACAAGAGGAAACATGACAGAATCTCATGGTCATGGGTCATCAAATGTGTTCGGAAATACATACAGTGTGTTGTTCCTGTATTGATATTTGATGGGTATACATTATGAGCTAGCCTGCCACATAATATATGTGCAATTTCACTTCATGTTTTCATATCACATCAGCTGAAAAAGGGAAATGCATTTGAACTTTCAGTGCTGTGCTACTAGAAGACTTTCACAGCCAGTGTTTGTATCGTTGTAGAAGTATTGAGTTTACCCTATATAGTATATTTACAACTTCCCAGGAGCAAACCTTATACAACTGCTGTGCGAGAGAAGCTTTTAATACCAGAAAATGTCTGTGTACGTTTGGAAAGGCTGCATACAAACAGCTTTGGTTTGTTCAGACGTCACCTGTAACACCTAGCCGAGTAAAGAAAACCTTTTATGACCTCAAACATAATCTTTCAATGAAATGTGGCAACTAAGATCCTTTGATTTATCTCTTCTTTATAACTATTTACTACACAAACAAAGAGAAATTATCTGAATAACCAAAGTAAATACGTCCATTCAGAACAAACTCTGTTAACAAAGACCTGATGTGCGTGGATTAAAGACGTTTTTAACTCACAATTTAAACACACAATCTAAAGTTTTAACCGTCCAAGTCCACGTGAAGCACACATAACTCTGAAACGAACTATTGTGTAGGTGTTTCGTGTGAAGTTTTTTTTTTTTTTTTGCTACGGAAAATAATTTCCTCTGTGACAGTAGAGAACAGCTCCAGACTTAGGTGTGAAATCACACAACAGCCTGGCTGCATCTGCTGTGTGAGCACACATGTACACGTTTACATGTAAACACGTGCACACACACACACACACACACGGTGTAGACTGAACATACCTCTCCCCATTCTCAACTCATATGGGGGAAACATGTTGACCTCATTCTTTCATCCGGAGCCACAGATTTATAGGATTGTTTATAAAAAGGTGGATCTGAAAAAAAAAAAATCCTGAATCCAATTAGGGGACAAAGACTAAAGGCAACAAAGAAAAATAAACATCTTTAAGATGATTAAATTTCATTTTTTAGGTTAGTGATAAGTAATTAGCTACATCAGTAAACAGTGTGAGCTTTAAGCTGCACTGCTTTGAATAATGCTTCTTCATTAGACCAGCCTTGTCTCTCTCTGTCGAGCCTACTGGACTCCCTGCATTGACTGTAACACATCCACTGATATCTACAATGACTGATGAACCCACACAGTCACAGCTTGGTGCATGCTGCCTGCACACACATACACACACACACACACACACACACAGATCACCAATGATTTACCCAGCTGCATCTATGACCTCGTCGTATTTAGGTTTTCTGACTGGGTTTTATAGCATCATGTCATGTCCACTACTTTGTGTCAGAGAGCTGAGGAACACCAATAAACGTGACAGCACAACCGCACAGCCTCAGCTAACCTCTTCCACGTATCAATCAGCCGGCTCGCTCTAGTGACCTCATATCTGGATCATCTGTGTAACGGCGCTCAGACATCAGACAATTTCATGCTTTCCAATTGTGCCGCTCTTCCTAAAAGAGCTTGTGCAGCTTGTTAATTAAAAACATGGCTTCTCTCTCTCTCTCTGGTCTGCAGAGAGACGTACAGTATTTGGAGCTGTCTGCAGAGCTTCTATTGCACTGAATCGTGGGTATCCCCGGGATGGGTGTTTCACAAGGGGTTGCAGCGTCCGGCACTGTAGATTTTCGGTGGTACAGTGCAGCAGCTTGGCATGTTGTGACTGGAAGACAGACTGGTTTTCACAGTGTTGATGGACAGGATGGATCGGTAAGTGTCCAGAGTGAAACATTCAAAAGTCTGCAGAGATGCTGAAGTCTCTGAGATCACTTTTAGAGATGCTGTGGCTGCAGTGCCTACCTACAAGCACTGTGGGTGAGACCTGGTACACCAAAATAGAGCAGGCATGTGTTGTTTTGTAGTCTGCCATGAAGATGCACAACATCTCCATTCAAGCACAGTTTCTCAGAGCAGGCCTAGGCCCATCCTCAAACTACAGGGGCCTGATAGGCCATTAGAATAAATCCCACAACATTCATATTTAACAATCTGGACATTACTCTTTCACCAACCTTTTCACTCTTATGATCTGATCCCTCATCGGTTTTATGTCCTGGAAGCTTTGCTGGTTGACAAGACTGTAGACCAGTATGAATCCTTGACCGTTTTTGATGTAAAGGTCCCGCATGGAGGCGAACTGCTCGGTACCAGCGGTGTCAAGGATCTCCAACACCGAGGGTGATGAGTCCACCTCGATCTCCTTGCGGTAAAAATCCTCTATAGTGGGGTCGTACTTCTCAATGAACGTCCCGGTGACAAACTGCACGGTGAGGGCGGATTTCCCGACCCCACCGCTGCCCAGGACCACCACTTTATACTCGCGCATCGTGGATTTTTAAATCAAGTCGTCAAGGTATAAATCTCCGCGCGTCATTGAAATGAACCCAAAACGTTCACGCACGAATCACATTCACCATTCGTGTCCCATTTTGAACGGGTTGTCAATAATACAGTCTTTGCTCGCCGCTGCACAGCTATGGCAGAGCACAAAGACTCGGTTGCCCCAAGATGGATTTCATTGTAGAAATTCCCCCATGCAGGCCAGACACTGACAGCTAGCCTATACGCGCATCCGAGGACCGCAAATGTCCAAATTGCGCACGGGAAGGAAGAAAATCTCGCCCCTCGTTGATGTGGACCGTGCGGGTTTTCATCTGCTTAGCTCACCCCTCTGTATGCATCAGAAAAAAACAAACTTGCTCCATCGAGGACACTGGAAAACGCTGCTGGCTTTCAGCCCCCCTTCGAATGAACTGCATGCGTAATATTTCAAGCACCTCAGGAAACAAGCGGCACAAACACAAACTATCTCGACACTTCATTAAAGAACTTGCGCGTCTTTGTTTCCCCTTCACCATCTCTGGCATGTCTCCGTCTCTCTCTCGCTCTCCGGTGCAATCCCAGCCGCCATACTCTCGGGTGGAGACCCACAAGCCGCCGCGTAAAACCAGCTGGTCCCCTCTCGGCTCCCGTACCGAGGCAAGGAGAAAAAAAAAAAAAAAAAAAAAAAAAGCTTGCGGATCCTCCCTCCTCCTCCTCCTTTTCCAGACGGATGTGCGAACGGTCCAACGGGCCTCCTCCCTCCTCCTCCTCCCTCCGCCCTCCCTCCTCTGTAAACCCCTCGCTCGTTTGTCTGAATGGGGAGCACGCGCACACGGAGGGAGCCAGTCAAATTCAGCGCTTACATTTCCGTTCATGTGTTAAAATTCCCATCATTCGGTTGCCCCGGTGACATCAAAAGAGAGCTCGTCCAATCACAGGGGCGGCTCGAGGATGTGTATCCATGAGGGAGGAAAAAAAAAATGCACCGGATGCTGTTGCTATGGTAACGCTGCATTTTGTTGCTGCTGTCTAAATGTGAGAATACTGAAAAAAAACAAGTCCAAAGATAAAATAATATTTAATTACCTATTTGCTATATTTCAGGGGAATGTTACTTACAATAAAACATCCAGACACACCAGCAGGAAGAAATAACATTTATATTTTATATTTATGAATTATTATATTATATTTTAACATTTATAAAAACAGAAATATGGAGAAATTCATAAGAGAAGAACCTGATCTTCTCGTCTTTACCTTTACTTTTTACTACTAGCAATTAATAAAGTTTAATTGTCCATGCACTGAAAGAGAGGTTATTATGGGTTTTGAGCCAGATGTCTAACAAAAATGGCTAATCTTTCATTTTAGGCTCTTAAAATGATGCAAAACACAGTACTAAAATCAAACAACGGAGCACACAGCGTGGCATTTACTTGACATTTATTTGCAATATTAGATTTCACAATTTTTGACTTAACAGGAACAAAAACTATCAACATGAAGTGTTTAATTGTGCACAAATAAAATCATTTTCACAAATAAAAATGAGGGAAAGTTCATATTCAAGATGGAACCAGACGACATACTGGCCGTGTAGCCAGCCAGTCCGATCGAAATCAAGCTCTCAGTATGGTGTCTGGGTTTTATTTTACAGACTTGTCGTTTTGGCCTCTTCCTAAAACTAAAAACTCGTGTAGCAATAATTTCACAGAAAAACTCGGTGAAATGTAATTTATTCATAATTATGGAACAAATACAAACTTAGCAATAGATCAAAGATAAGGCAAAAGTTCACAAAAAGCAGCACGTCTTCTCAGTCGTCCGACTGTTGAGAAAGTGCTTCAGAAGAAATATTTCCATCAGTCAGTCAGACTAAACATTTCCACCGTCCGTATCTTTTTGACTGGGTGATCAAAATCTCAAACAGCCTCCATGTGCAGGTGTTTTTCTATGACATTCAAGCTTTTTGCCAAAAGGTGAAAGAAACATTCGGTTATATGCCTTTTATCAATAATAAATAAGGGAAATATATCTAATAACAACCTAAAAAATGAAGGTTTAAAAAGCCACTGAACCATCGACTCACAACAATCTGACTTTTGTCTGCGAGAGTTTGGAGTGTGGATTATATTTTTTTTTTTTACTGCAAGATGTTAACATGCAGTGGAAAACCATAAAAAACACAAAAAAAATTTACATTTCAAAATATATTTCTATGCCTTGGATCACTTACAGTGTTTCACACCATGGCATAATAAAGTCGAATATCTGACGGTACAATCTAATGTGTTATTGTGAGAGGAAAAGAAACAATTTCATCACCTACAAAAATACAGTTTTTAATCACTGCAACTTCAGATTGCCTCAGCGACACATCAAAACGATTAAATGACAAACTATTATTACACTAATGTGAAAGTTACGTTCGTCAAATGTGGCCTGTACAGTGCACTTTTGTACATAGAAAGCGATTCTATGGCCTTGGTTTTCGTTGTCCCTTACAGGTGACAAGGCAGTGACAAGGATGAAATGTTTTAAGTTTCGCTTCGCTCCGACATTTGATCCTTGGACACAAGACGGCTTTTCATAGGCTAATACAACAGATCAAGGCCCTTTCAGGAACCTCCAGCAGACCTAAAGTCAGTTTAATAAATTACATTCATCATAAAATAGAAGAGAGTACATTTTAAAAGTGTTTTTTTTTCTCCTAATGTTAAACTAGTAAAGTATGCTTCTTACGTTTACACATATAACAATGTGTAAAATATTCCACAATGAAATTATGAATAATGGAAAAAAATGTAAAACCTCTTGGTGGATAGTCTGAGTTAATCACACACAAGTGTACACACACATTTTCATTAAAACAAAACAAAACAACCTATATCAGTCACGTGAAAAGACATTAAAGGAAAGGTCGCACACACTGTTCGCAAAACAGGGAACTAAACTTATATGAACGTTACGTATACGAGTCAGTTCTTTTTTTTTTCTCAACCAGATGCAATAAACACTCTGTCTGTCTGCTGTACGTTTCAAACAAAGACGGGTAATTGCATAATGTGGTATCAACCATACACAACTAAGAGCCTACCTCCTTAAGATCTACTTTACTACATAAAGTATTTTACTGTGCATAAAACTAATGATGAAACATTGTCATACACTGTGTAATCATCTTAAAAGAGAAATAAAAATCAAGCCGGATATCAACTCTTATATGCATATAGTATAAGTTTGAGCATCAGGGAAAATGAATCCAAAGACTAAATCTAAACAGGCGTACACAAAATACTAACGCGCTCACGTTTCTGTCTAAATGTGACTTAAGTGAAGAAGATTTAATAGATTTTTCACGCAAAGCCTTTTTATATTCATGGTCGTCCTCATACGCACAACTCTTTAGGCACTTGTAACATTCAAAATAATACAGTACTGACAATTGACTGTAACATTAAGACTGACAGTTCACACAATACTCTGCTCAACCCTTAAGAGGATTACAAGAACTTCAGTTTGAACATGAGCAATAGTAATTCCACACCGTTTTATGTCGTTTTATGTTGGTTAGATCTTAACCAGGGCCTGTTTCACAAAGATGTTTTAGGTCACTGTTTGACCAGTCTTAGATTAGTTTAATGTAAGTTAGACTCTAAAAAGAGAAGGCGTAACCCAGAAAAGATGTTTTCATGGTAGCAATCAGTGATCTCCACACTAAACTAAAGAAAAACATGCATCCTAATTTGTGCTTTCTTAATATTGCTGAGCAAGTCTTTAAAGACTAAAATAATCTGCTGGAAATATACAGCAGTGAGGACACTGTCAGTCATTTTTGTTTGTTCGAGAGTCTGACTGACAGACTGCAGAAGTGCTGTCACATTAAGAGAGCCACATTTCAGCTCTGCCACAGGTCAGCACTGTGCTGAGATTCATACGACTGCAGGTTCTTTTCTGTATCGTTACGCTCCTTGCTGAATATTCCCAGTAAAACGTCCTTGTAAGTGTTGAGTGGTTTAATGTGGCTATTCTGTCAGCCATTAGTCCTGTTGAAGAGAGTCAAGAATGAGACAGCTTTGTGCAACAGATCAATTTGAACGTCCTTCTGGAGTCTGACCGTTAGTTTGACCTGAGCCACAGCGCAGTATCTTTGTGAAAAGGGCCCCTTACAGATACATTTAAGTCAAACATCACCGTGATAGATCATCCAAATGGAGGGGGACATTTCACTGTTTTTTAAAATCATTGTTGAGTCACTGCCTTGAAATAAAAAGTCAGAAAATGGATTATACAGTATTTTCTCTCAGCAAACATACTGTACATGCAATGCAAAGGCACACCAGGAGGTGGAGCACTGATCCTGTTCTCTGGGGACGACAGGCTATAAACGATAAAGATGGACTATCAGAACATTTAAAAAGATTTTGTTACAACGTGGTTTAAAGTTTAAATAAGTGCGTTTTAGTAGTTGGTTTAAAATCATGAAATCTGGCACTAGATAAACAATCATTAATGTTAAAAAAAAACAACTTAGTTTTCATAAGACATTCATGAAGGAAAAAAATGTTTTAACAATCTCCAATATAGGACCCCTTTACACCTGGTATTAACATGTAAGGTCTACACAATGAAAACTGATTTCAGATCAGATCTGTCATGCCTGTCTCTCCCTCTGTTAATATTTACATTATTCAAAACTGCCAGTGAACAACATTCCTGCTCATTTCCATATCAGTTAGTGTTAAGGTGTTGTTATCTGCACTGCACGTGTGTTTCCTGGTTGAATTTGTTCATTTTTATTCATGAGAACTGCACACATTGAATTTTCAGCTCATTAGGAGGCTAAATGCCTCCTAACAGTCAGAATGTCAGAATGGGTTTAGGAAACAGGAAACCAGGATATTATGCACACAACCGAGGATGCATGTTAATGCAGGTGCAAAGGCGCGTACGTACAATAATCTTCTGTGACACTTACCTAACACAGTATAATCCTAGTAATGGAGCTATGTGATTTATTCGGAGAGTTCAAAGTAATTAATGTCTTTAACCTTTTCTTAAACATCAGTGATGTTGTCAGCATGCAGCTTGTTGTAGAGTGTGTGTGGTGTGGACAGAGTATTTACAGAGCAGTTGTTTGGGGTCTTTAACAGCAGCAGCACAGCACTGACTTCTGCTCCTGGCGGTTACTTGAGGATGATCTGTTTCAGGGGAAAAACACAGTCACTTAGTGGTTACGTACAATGGAAATGGAGTTGGTCATCATCAAGCGTTCATCAGAATTATCATTAAGATGAATATAACATTTACACAAACACCTTAATCCCTTAAACTCTTGATATTGGTCTTAAGTTCCCATCAGATTATTAACTAACTCCTCAATTCATGACAGTTTTTCAAGGCTGCACTATTACATCAATTTGAATCATTGTATAAATGTATTAAGCATCATTTTATACAGAATTCTGCCTAAAATAAACAGTATTGTGTAACATTTGAAGGAAACTCTGTGTAACACTCACAGCTATACAACCTTACTTTTTTAACGGACTCACCAGCGGGTAGTTTAGACATAGTTTTGTATATGTGCATGAGGGACTACAGAAATGTTTGATCTAAGAAAGGAGGCAAATAAACAAAGTAAATAATACTGTTTTTGGAGGACCAAATGTTTTATGACGGCTCAGTTCCATTTAGTGCAGCAGAGATTTTTTCAGTGAGCAAACATGCACAACAGCAGCACCATGACTCTGTTTGAGCTGAATGGAACCTTAATTAGTATCACTGGTAACATCACCTGTGTTTACTGTACTGTTTCATCAATTATGTTTTATTTGTGTTTTTTTTTTTTAAAGGTATAGTCAATTATAAATTCCCAGTGGTTTAGTGTTTTAGTGTAAAATGTAAAATATCCTGCCTCTATTATATATGTCTGTCACAAGTGTTTGTTAGACATAGAGCTCTATAGATACCATATACTGATATTGGAATTTTATTACTCTCTGATATTGATTTTTGCCACAAAATCCAGTATTGGTTTGACTCGAATAAAAATGAAACCCCTATCAGGACAGTGTATTTTCACATATGGTAATAATACAAGTAATGCACATGTTAACTAATTAATATGACAAGTACTGAAGCTTCTATTGTGTTTTATGTATTCGCTCCTCGCTCCAGAGAACATTAATGAAACAGGCACTCACATCGATCAAAGCAAAAAAACATGCACTAAAGAATATATGCACCATATAACATATGTAATATGCATATATAACACCACTATTTGCAGATGGAAGGCCTCTGAATAAGTGATGTCTGTCGTAAAGGGAAGGGGGTGAGATGCAGCTTAGTTCTACTGACGGTCTACAGGTAGATGAAGCTTAATGAGAGGCAATGCAAGCAGGGCAACGCTATGCTGATGAAGCAACTCCCCTGATTGAAAGATGAAGCACTTATTCAGAGCTTACGGATTTATGACAGAAAGCTTTATAAAAGGAGCAAACCTGATTGGCTGGTGCTGTTGCTGCGTAGGGGACACTTGTGGCGGGAGAAGTGGCTGCAGAGACAGTAGCAGGCGTAGCACTGTACATCATGGGGACTTTTTCAGGAAGGGAACCATGAAAGCAATGAAAAGGGAGGTGGAGCGTTATGGTAACCATAGCAATGTTTTTCTCTCTCTCTCTCTCTCTCTCTCTCTTGCCAGGCAAATACAAAATGATATTAGCAGAAAGCCATCATTGAGTTAGACCAGCAGATGGCATGTGATCACACAGCAAAGCGGGACAGCAGGGGAGAACATAAAAGGAAGGCTGATAAGAGATAAAATTAGGAGAACTGTCCATAAGTCGACACCCCAAAAGACACGATATGTACAGCAATGCCACCAGGCATGAAGTGCTTTTAAAAGATATTTATGGAATTTTAATCATTTAAAACATTTAAGTGAATCTCAGGGATGCTAATCAGATTTCCAAAGCAAATCTACAACCAAGATCCACCAAAATGCTTCATTTTATATTGTGTTTGACTACCTGAAATGATGTTTAAAGAAAGGATTATTAATATATTATTAGTAAGTAAATATTATAGTAAAAACATGGAAATATGCAACACAATTCTCTAATCAAAGTTGATGTGGTTTTAATGGGGGTTCCTGATTACTGCTCTCCTGGAATTCTGAGAAAATGAAGAAATAAAAAAGGGACCTACCGATGCTGTTAGCGGGCGTCATGCACAAGACAGAACCTGTGTGATTATCAAATGGAAAGAGACTTTAATTTAGTGTGACTGACACATATCAAAATGGTCAAAGCACGTCTTTAGTGTACACAAATAAGACCCAGTGTTTAGACAGTAAAGACAAAAACCGGCTAGTTTCAGGTTAAAGAGCTGCGTTTAGCTGCATCGGTTTCAGACTGATATCGTGCGTACTGGCTCACCGTCACACTGTCGTGATTTACTGGGACACTTGAACACAACAGAGGGATCGTTAACATTGTTAGTCACACCTGTGCTTTTCCTGCTATGACAAGTCAGAGTCGTCTGCTGAGCAAGAGGCCTGTAGCACGGCCTTGTAATTGGTGAATTTACTATAAATAGAAAGCAGTTACATCTGTGGTTTTCTTGCAAAATGTCAAACTCTGACTCTTAAATAGTCAGGATTAAGAATCAGGACATAACTAATGAATAAAATCTTTCTATGTGAATTGTCATAATGCCAGGTTCTTAAGTATATTGGCAACGTGACGTGTGTATGACTTGTGGGCAGTATCCATGACTTATTAAAATAGAAAGTGCCTGTTTAGCTTTGAATCCACGAGAGGATTAAAAAGACTCACCTGTGGGATAAAATGCGGGAGTGGGCTGCTGCAGCTGTGTGTTGGCCAGAGCTTGTTGGTAGTGCAAAAAACTGGGGCTGAGGAGAGAGCTGGCCCAGCTGCTCTTCTCGAGAGCTTGTCTCTTTGGTAGGGGTTGTAGGACACTGTGGGGAAAGGCCTGGAAAGTAACAGGAGACATGACACACTAAAACCTCCCACGTCTCCATTCTCTCTCTCTCTCTGTGCAGCTACACACATTTAATATTTAGTATTCATTTAAGAAATAATGTGAACAGCAAACATGACTACACAATAAAGGTGACATATCACAAAGTGGAAAAAATAAAGAATGTTTTAGGATACAAAAAAAGCATGAATGTTTCAACCAATTATTTAAAAAATATCTCACAAATTAAGCACTTAAAGATATTGATGGTGACTGTACACAAAGACTATATGAGACTTGAAGAAGCTTTAAACCACAATGACAAAAATGAAAAGTTATTACAGTACATTGATAGCTACAACCAAAGCAAAAGGTGAAAATACCAGGTCTACAGTTGCCTCGAGGGATCGCTTCATTGCTTTGGCAGTCGACTGAGTCTTTTAATAGCAGGCAGCGAGCACATGATGGCAGTGGGCCAATGGGATTCAAGCGTATTAACATACAGGTAACAGCAAGCAGAGGTGCATCATGGGGGACAGCATTGTGGATAGGTGAGAAGGGGAAAACAAAACAAAATAATCTGAATGTAGTATACCACATAAAACACAATATGCATGCACAGTAACCAAAATAACTGATTAAAGGACACGCTAGCTAAAGATTTCTTAATTAGTAGGTCAACACGTTTAGTTAATCAATAGCTTTGGCAACATAGATTTGCAATGACTATCTGTGTATTGATCACTATGATAGCATTACTTGATCAGAGTTTGTTAACTGTAATCAAAAGACTACAACTACCATGATGCAAAGAGTGCACACTACGCACACTAGAGAATTTTGGAACACGTCCATTGATTTTATAGCTTTCAGGAAGGGATAACAATGTAATGCACATCAAGCACTGCACATTTTTATTGTTAATTGAAAGATGCGAGCTAGCCAAAGGAAACATCACAAAGACACAGCTGAAATAACCCATTATGTCATTAGAAGCACAGAATGTGGAGCATTTACACAAAGACTTTTGGTGGGATGGCAGACGCCCTCTAGACGTGTACGACTGAGCGTAACGGCTTTTGTGAACTTAAAAATACAACCTAAAAAAAAATGCAATGTGAATGTAAGTAACCATAAAAGATGATGTACAGAAAAAAGTGACGTAGATGATCTATGGCGGGCATGGAAGCACATTTCACTGAAGCCACATGGTTTCAGAGCGATGTTAATATAGTTAATTTTATAGTATATGTGCCAAGTGAGAGCTAAATTAATGTTAAACATTTAGTTGGGAGAATTGGCAGAATGGTAGAAAATATGAAAAGGGAAAAAAATGTTGGTCAAGAGTACATAACAGGTCACTTTATGCTCCTTTATGCACCTTTCCATGCAGGCTGTTACCACAGAGCTTAGCCATTACAATGACTGATACTATGTAGCACAGAGAAGCTATTTCTAACTGCAGTATAGCACCGGTTCTGTCTATAAAGTGTCTGGCAAATGTATAGCTTTCAACTGGGTCTGTTTAAAGGCCCGAGCCATGAAATGTAAAACGGGCAGCGCCATTATAAAACCTCAAAATGCAAATGCAAAAAAATGCAAATGCAAGATTATTCTCAATTTGACTGACAGGTCTTTTAATATAAGACTAACCCTTGACAACAACTCCTATAAATCTCATCTCATCCTTTGTAATTCTGAAGTCATAGAAGGTCTGTTTACATCTTCTGTGTTTGTAAGCACAGGATTAAAACAGGCATATGCTTTTAATTATCAGAAGAGAAATGGACAAATGTTATGACTAAACTTCAATCGTGTATGTGAATATACCCAGGACTTCATATAAACTAAGATAAGAGTTTTTTGGAGGGAGGGAAAATGTGAGGAAAAGATACTCCAGGAGGTGAAATGGACATGTGCATGCTGGTGTTCTAAAAACAACAGGAAGTTATTGTTATTGTAGTCTGGCCTGATGATTTTTTGGCACTCAGCAACTTAGTCAAATCATTATTTTTTATGTCTATAGCAAATAAACGTCCTTACTAAAACTGCTTAGAAATCATAGAAAAAGATGCTCCTTAAAAACTCTCCCTGAAAACCATCACATTTTTCAGTTTTCTCCATTCTCTAAGTAATACATTGATGATTGTCTGTATATTTTTGGGTGCATAGCAAACGGGAACTGCTATTAGCTAATTCAGCATACTTTTAATGGTGCCAGTTTACCAAAATGTAAACAGATATAGACTTAGAAAATGGCTAAATAACCATCACTCATTTGGACTTTGGAGTTGTACAAGAGGTTTAACAACTGATTTTTTGCTTCAGCTAAATTTTAAGGGCATTACTTTAACACTACATCAAATATGCCGTTACAGATGTTAGTATATAAATACTGTATATAGTGCTCCACATTCAGTGATGTCATGGCAAACACACTTACACCAGAAACCACCTCATTACTGGCAGGATAACGTGTTGTGTGCAAAGTAAAACACTTTTCAGCAGTCAGAAATTTAAGGCTTTGTCTTACCACGGCTGCGGCCTGGGCTGCCACGGCTGTCTGATTGACCTGCTGTTGACTGGATTTGATTTTGGCCTGCAAGTGTGCAGGCGGGTGAAAATACTTGCACTTCTCCCTGGAGCAGCGGCTCTTGATGTAGTCCATGCAAACAGTGACAGTGTTATCAGTGGCATCAATCATTGGACTGTCACTGGGGTGTGCAAAGCGGCAATCTGTCTCCCCTCTTGCGCAGCTTCCCCGCTGAAACTCACGGCACACCTGAGGAGAGCAATTATGAAGAGAGCGAGAGGGATTCAGATTTTTGCGTGTAGTCAGATTCTGTCAACTCACAGACGCACTAATGGATTTCTTTTTATGTCAAATTACTCCTTGTGCTGCATGAATACCTCCAGTTTGTCTGTACGCTGCAGCTTCTGCGATGGAGAAGAAGAAGAAGAAGACGAAGAAGAGGAGCTCTGGACTGTGATAGGTGGGCTGCCAGGAACAAGAACCGGGGTGCTGGAGAGGTTGTCTGTTGGGACGAGGCTCATTCCATGGCTCAACGGTGTCATGTACGAACCATAACAAAGACCGGTATTTGTGCCAAGTCCCTGGGTAACAGGAAATGTTGGCTATGGAGGAAGATATTATATATTAGTGAGACAAGCAGCACAACACATAAATACAGTTCTCTTTAATAACTATGAGGACCTCACCACGGGCTGCAGGCTGGGTCCTGGGATCATGAGCTGCATCTGTTGGGCCAGCACGGCTGCTGCGGTCTTCTGCTGGATGAGATTGTTGCGCCCGTTTATCTCTAACTGGGTTTTTAAGTGTGACGGTGGATGAAGATACTTGCAGTTTTCTCTTGAGCATCGACCCTGTATTCAGAGGAAATGGAAAAGGATAAAGAACACTTTTGAATTTGAAGTCTACAATGAGATGCAAAGTTCCTTTCTCTAGCATGAAAGTCGGATGTGTTACCCAACGATCGATAACCTCAATCTAAACAACTGTACTTCTTACATTGCTTACAGAAAGGAAAACATCGTTTCCCACAGTGGCATCGAACGATAGCTTTGACACAGATGATGTGCTGCGCAATCATCCAATATGAATGTATAATAGGGCTATAAGCAGCATTATTTAGATGAAGACCAGTGAGATATCAATTCACAGTGCTCTCTTTAGCACTATACTGTAACTACCATGAGAGACTTTAGGATAAAGCTGACTGGCTACATAAGACATCCCTGAGCATGGCAGCACTGGGACTCCAGTGGTGATTTGCTTTATATTTCATCAGTCTGGTTATGTAGCTTGAGTATTACCATCTCCTTTTAGACTTTAAAATGAGCCAACCAACACATTTTCTGTCAATCAAGCATCTGTATTAGCCTAATGAGAGGTTAGCTTCCTCTGCTCTGCTTCATATTCAAATCCTTAAATCAAGTTAACTCATTTTGCCTCATTTGCATTTCTCCCGAGAGATTTGTATTAATTATTTTCAGTGAATATCCACATAGGTTTAACTATCATCAGTGTTTCATTAGTCTGGATATAGCTCGGAGAAAACGCAGTGCTAGTAGAAAGTATTCACCCCCTTCGAAATTATTTATTGTTGTACAACTTTGTACAACTTACAGCTGTTTGAAATGAAAGTACGTCTTATGTATTATACCCACATTCAAGTTCATATGCCTTAGCTATGGAGAACCTTCACAGACTTCATGACAGTATTTATCTTCTTTGTAGTAGAGAGGATATTTTTGTGAGGCCTGTTTGCCTCACTGATCCCAAGAGGCATGGGTCACACAGAAGTCTCAGTAGCAACCACTGCTACTGGTAAAGATGATTTCTGATCTTTATAAACCAGCTGAATGAAGTACATTGGTATATTTACTTCTCTACTGTCTGAGAGATATCTTCTAACATAAAACAGCTGGGAGAGCTAGCCACAGAAACAAGCTCACATTCGATCTGTATGTCAACGAGACACTCAACTTCTTTGATGGAAGTCATGAGATAGTAGTTACAATACCAAAGCATGTGCACATTCTTTAGTATAATCAAGTTAACTCTGTCAGGAGTAATTTATGAATGGGTAGAGAACTTTGACAGCAATTGTAACATCCTGGTCACAAGCCTAAAATGAACAAATCACATGGCAATACAATGCCAATGCCATACAAAAGCCATCTGGACAAGCCCAAACAGGAAAACTAGTGAATTGTGAAGCACAATTCGAGCTAGCTCTACTGTTCAGTAGTTAAAGATAAAATTAGGATTGATAGATTTTTTTAATTCACTCAGTTAGTCCTAAAAGTAATTCAACATATCTATTTAGTATAATAGCTCCTGGTTTCTTATTGACTAAAGTTAAGTCAGGTTAGATTACAAATCAGTGCAGCGCATGGTCTCACTAACATTACATTAACAACAAACTTAAAATGTCTCTAGTAAACCCATTGTGGTGAACACTTTCAAACAAAGTGTTTACTATCGTCAGTAAAAGGGCGATGAGTGCGATGAAATAACTAAATCACTCACAGTTTTTACTGACAGGGGGTTGAGCATGAGGTGCAGTAATGACAGCCTGATCCTGGTAATAGATTATTTTTGAGGCAGATACTGATATTGCAATTTGAGAGTCGGAGAAATCCTATAATGATATAATGGATGATATAAATTTTCTTTACTCAACTTGTAAGATATATAAATAATCTTGATAAAGGTCCCTTAATTTTTCCTCCTTTAAAAGCAGTTAGTATTTTGGGATCTTTAAACTGTCTTAATTCAATTAAAAACAGTAAAAACAACTTGAATTTGAAAAAATGTAATCAAAATTCAAACACAAGAAGAATAGTTCAATATTGATTAGTATAATATATGATCTTCATCAATAAACTAATTGAATTTCATCATGTGTAGGTTTGGTTAGTCCAGTAAGCATTTTAATCCTGTTTTCTGAGGGTGTTTGAGTTTCTCAGCACAAAAAGGAGTTTCAGAGCAAAAGATTTAAACTCTTGAATGGAAAGCAACTGCCTGACACCTCCCATAATTAATCGTGTTTAATAACAGGGTACTAATCCGTTTGCCTGGGCTCATTACTTCTCCTTGATATTCTATTTAACCACATTCAAGATGAATCAATGAGGGCAGGTTTTAGATAAAGGAATGAAGTAGCTGTTTTATATTAAAGCTCAGGCCCTTGACCACTGGGGCAGAGAGAAGGACCTCTGTCTGGACAAGCTGTGTATAGACCGCCTACAGTCAGGAGATAAGACGATGACTCAACAGGAGAATAATCCTGGGCCAAAGCTGCATTGTGGTGTGATAGTGAACGTGTGAGAGTGGATTAAGGCAGGCCTGGTTTCATTCAGGACAATTGAGCTTACAGGGGAATAAACTGCCTACGTTAGATATGTGATGAGAGTGACAGTTATTTTACTTATCTTTGGAAATGTGTGGTATTACAATAGCTGTAGTTTCACTAACACTGAAGCTATACATAATGAAAGACATAACTTTAAATACTGTATTTCTGCATGAAATTGAATGTTGAGGCAGCTTTATATGGAGGGACTTCATTTGAGATTTCACCATTGGGTGGGATACAGACTTTGAACTGGACACTGACAGTAGTAGTTGAGGATCATTTCCCTTTCTCTTCTTATCAAGAAGGGTTACAGTGGTAGAAGATGAGGAAAAAGAAGAGTCATGTTTCTATTCCATACTGTATATGTAGAAAAAAGTGTTTCCAAACACACGCAAGAGCTTTGAGTAATCCCAGAATTTAAAAACTATAAAAGAAGTGTAAGATGTATTTTTGATTTGGCACAAAACCATTCACTTTGGGTCACAGATAACGACATGGAAAATACATTTTTAAGTGCTTTTTAAAGTTTCCTTCTTTATACAAGGGCAATTTTTTTTTATATTTAGTGAAGGATCATTATATTTCTTACCTTCAGTGAGTCAAAGCAGGCAATAACTCTTCCATTTTCAACTTGGCAGCTCTTCGGCGGATGAGCAAATTTGCACTCCTCATCACTACGTGAACAGTTCCCTCGCTGAAACTGTCGGCAGACTTCCAGGGTAAGCCATTTTGTGTCTCGGACTGAAGAAACGTTCAACGCCATGTCCGAAGGTTATAATCATAAATGTGATTGTTTTTTTAAAAAGTCAATCTTATTGTCGTGTGCCTCATACACCAAAAGCTGTAGGTTGGCTTTATGTACGAAGTCCTCTATTAAAACAACGGGGTGAGTCGTCCATCAGCTGGAGCACAAATATCGGATGGTGGTCAATCACGCGTTCAAGTGTATCTAACTAATGGTGCCCGTACATATCAGACAAGTCAGGGAAATTGAATGCAGATGTGTCACTTTAGTCATACATTCTCGGGTCTGTATTTTTTATATTAGGTCTCTTATATAATGACTCTATTTTAGCATTTTTTAGGTGCTGATGTTGTGCAAAGTGATGGCAAAGGGCTTGCAGCTGAGGTATCCGGTGCTGGTGCCTGAGTCTGGCGGAAAGCAAAAGCCGACAATGGACCAACTTCAAGTCAGGGATATCTTTTAAAAGGCACTTCCTGTTTGTGATCTGAAAGACAAAAAAAAACCAACAAAAAACACATTTAAATTACTGATATTGCCTCCGAATTACAACATTATAATTATGGTGCCATTAGTCTACAGTTGACACATTTAGAGCTACCATAAATTATTTTTGAAAACTCATGTAATTTCCTCTATTCTCTGGAGACCGTTCATTCTCTGGAGTCATCGGTTCTTTAGCAGTTCACAGAAGAAAGCAGATCAGGTCAAACAATAACAAATATGATCTTGTGTAATTAGTCAAGTTATATTTAGTCAGGTCAGACTCTCAAGAGACTAATCGTTTAAGTCGTTTTTTAAGCAAAAACTCCACAAAACTTTACAAATGAGAGCGTTTGCTGCTTTTGTCTCTTTTAAATGGAATCTCTTCGGGATTGTCGGTTGCACAAAACAAAACGTCTGAAGATGTCAACTTGGACTTGGATTGTGAAATTGTGACATTCTTTGCCAACTTCTAACAGTTAATTGAGAAAATAATTGGCAGATTAATCAACAATGAAAATAATTGTTAACGGCTGCTCTAAACTAGACAAGACGTGACAAGCAAAACACCAACGTTTGATGAACAAACTACCAAACTATCAAAGTAGAACTGAAGTGCCTCTTAATACTGATAGTATACTGAAATATATGAAAAAATTTTAACCAATTACCTCCTCTATCAAGTCTGAATTAGTTGCTGTCACCCAAGTCACACATTTAAACTAAACAACTGCACAAAACATTTCAATAAATCAGCAAAGCATTGATCATACAGCCTGATAAACTCTTGTATTTCTTATTAAAGAAATCATAATCATACAGCAGCAGAGTTTACCTTCAAACAGACATTTCTTCCTTGCCAGTGCTCTGACCAGATCTCTATTTATGTACTTTGTACTGGAAAGTATGTTTCCCTCTTGGAAAATTGGACCATTCCACTTATGTGATATTGTGGTTTACTCCACTATAATTCCTCAACATTCTGATCTCTCTCAGACATTCAGTCTTTTTTTTTTCTACCCTGTGACTGCAGTCACGTCTCCAGAAGATGTTCTTTCCAGTCTAATGTTGCGAATCGTAGCTAGTTAGTAAAGACTTTCTTTTGACTTCCTTGTCATTCTTCACTTCATTAATGTTGTGACGGTTAGTCGTACGCGCAATATCATGTCTGCGCATTTCACAATTGATTTATCTAGGCCGTGCTTCCTCAATAAAAAAAGGAAGCATGTTACATACACAGTCACAGCTGATGTGCTGTTAGGGGATGTGTAGCAATCAATCAATCACTAACAGAATATGTTATTGATATGTTATTTACAAAGCTCAAATCAATAGAGATCAATGCTAAGCTATATTTATAGCACATTTTGCTGATCAGTATCCACTGCAACACACTATAACCTATTTTCCAGTACACTGTTACACTCTTTATTTGCTGATAGTGTGCGATTATATGAGCACTTGGTGCCACATTTCTACAGTCAGATATGCTGACTCTTGGCCCAGAATACAAAGAAAAGCAAGACAAAGCTTAAACATGCGTCATGTTGGGAGTCAGACACAGGACAGGACAGTCAGGCCAGTACACTAAGTGTTAAAACACACAGGAAGTAGCTGAGCAGACAGAAAAAGGTGGTTAAGTCATGAGCTGGATAAATCTGTGCGAGAGTTGAAAAGTAACATTGTCCATGAATAAAGAAAGACTCAGGAGGCACAGATTCAGAGTAAACTCTGCTATTGTTAACCCAGTTCTACTACTGTAACAAGCTTTCAGCTTTACTGCATGCTATTCTACAGCATACTGCAGCAAATTCCTTTGGACGCAAGTCAGGAAACGGAGCAAGGAAACCTACCTCTCTCACTTCATGCAGCACTAAAGAACTTCTGTCCCCGACCAAGAATCTGGCTGAGAGATACAATCTTTGAGCAGATAACTTGTTAAGATAATGACCACAACAACAGCTTTTATCGTCCTCCCTGTCCCACGGGTTTAGTGACCAAAGATTTTCTCTTCACAACAGTAAAAACAGACTGTCTGTTCAACTCTGGCTGAAACATTTCCAGCCACCCCCTTCCTGCCTGAGTGCCAGCCTCTGGGAAGACCCTCCCAGTCGGAAATTGGCCAATAGAAAGCCAGGAGCCGATGCACTGTGTGAAAGCTGGCTGCAAAGCTTGGAACAAGATACTACTGGCTGTTGACCCTTTATCTGTGAATAAAAATTAATTACTTAAAGAAGATTTAATTGAACACTTGATCCGGCCTTCAGGATTTATTACTGCAATGATGAGCCAGCATAGATTGAATAAATAATATACCTACTAACACTGTACAAACCTCCTGCACCAGCGTGACCATGTTCTGAACGTCAATGTACAGCATGTCCTGAACATGCTTTACACACTGCCCTGCAAGTTAACTAGTACAGCTATTGCAAATGTATGTCAAAAGCTTCTAGCTTCATCAATCTCAGTATGTTTCTATTGCAATTTAGTGTAATTACAACTCCTTAACAAACCAGGTTTTTAACTAGGTTTGATTAATTTTCATACTGTAATTTGAATATATTCACATTAATCATCTAGCTGACGCTTTTATCCAAAGCGACTTACAAAAGAGGGAAACAATCGAGGTACAGTTCGACTAGGACATGTTAGTGCAGCAGTAAGTACTGTTACAGCTCTAGAGGGAGGTAGATTCATCATCTCCAGTTGTTGGTAGGGCTCGGAGAGGAGGTACTCTCTGAAGAGCTGAGTCTTCAGGAGTTATTTTAAAGGTAGGTAAGGACGCCCCTGAAACAGACGAGAAAAGTTTGTCTTGCCCTAAACGTACGGGTGGCAGAGCCAGGTGTCGATAATTGGAGGAACGCAATGGTTGGGAGGTAACATATGCCTGTATAAGCGTTTTAAAGTAGGTGAGTATTACCTATTAATATTGATATCTGAGCAATTATGAGAATAATAGAGCAACAACCCACCATACAAAATATGATAATATTTGGTTATATACGTTTCGAATGTGTAACAACATTTCCCCCCCAAAAAAATCCTGATATAACTTCTCACAAAAATGAATTTCATGTGAAATCCAGCATGAAAACTCTCATGATTGACAAGATAATCTCTCATAATTGATGAGAAGGGTTGCCATGTGTAACAGAAAATGCTATTGCAGCAAAATATGAAGCCATGACAGTGTGATGAATTATTTAGTCAAAGCATTTCATTTAAAACTGACACTACTTTTTCCAGTGCTGATGTTTAAAACACTTTATTAGACATTAAACATATGTTTTTTTATGAAATCAGCACAGAGGTTAACCTCTTGCACATCTTGCCCTGTGTTGTATGATAGTGATTTCTAATAGGCATGTTTAGTTCTACTTCAACATAGCTAAAGGCATTTTGTGCGACTCTTTAAAGCAGGGGTCTTCAACCAGGGGTCCGTGACAGGGGGTCCGCCAATTATTGTCATAATAATTGACAATTTTCACCAAAATAATGGTGAATGTGAGGCTGCAGATAATTGAGAAACTCTCAATTATTGCTCTCCAATCGGATGAATCAGTGCAACATGTCCAAAGATGCACAGCTCTTGGCATTTAATAACCAACAATAATTATGCATGAACTTTTTTTTATCAATCATAAACACATATAGGCTAATAACCCAGTATATAAATAGGTTAATAAGGTGAAATAAAAGTTGAATAAAGTAAATATGAAAGTTATTATAGGCCAGGCTTAAAATGTGACACATTTTTAAAATATGTATTACATGTTGGAGGGTCCCTGTTCTGTTTGTCTCTTGTCCAAGGCGGAAAAAGGTTGAAGACCCCTGCTTTAGAGCCATTATAAAACACTTAGCATTTTCTGTGAGGGCAAATGGGAATTTCACTTGTCTACATACAACGTTACAGTTATGTATCAACTTCAAAACGCAACCAACGAAATATAATATCACCACAATGACAGTCAGCTACCTGACACTGTGTTACATCACACTGTCTTATTTGCACATTTGTTTGGTAGTTGGGTGATAGCATGGCTAAGTCTCTGATTTGCATTCTCATCCTAGGCTACTTCAGCTAGCCTATCATCATCTGAACACTCAGCTAGGAAGCTAAAGCTAAAGACACAGCTGCTCTGCGGTTATAACATTAACATTTATTAGCTCACGTTAGCCACACTGTTAGCCGAGGAGGGCACCTGCTTACCTCATCATCATCACGGATGAACCGCTTCCCCCAGAGGATCACGCACCAGCTCGGACGGACGACACGACACGACAGTCCAGCTGAACTAACGAAAACAAGATGTCAAGTGCTGCCGAAATGTTTGTCCGACAAACGGTTTGATTCTGGCTCGGTTCGTGGAAGCATAGTTTGTCATTTCGTCCATGTACCCAGCCTCATTTCTTCGTTACTTTGGAGCACCGCACAGATTTAAGCAACAAGCTTTTGACAGCTTACTGTACGATCGTCAGTTTAATGAAGAGGGGGGTTTCCCGGGTTCCGCTGAGAAGCTTTAAGACATATATACAACGTTTAAAATAACAAACAGCATACAACACGTCCTATAAAAATATTAGATATATTAACTTGATTTTAACGGAAGTAACTACTGTTAAAAATAGCTAATTTCGTAACTTATATCTCTAACACCCCCCCCTCCTTAAAATCATAAAGTGGTACGGTCCACACGAATGCCAGTAGGCTAAAAGGGCAAGGGTTTGCTTGTTACCAAGGGAACTGCAGCAACCATGTGAGTTTAATGGGAACACGCTTTCACGCACAAATATAAACATCTAATTATCAAAGTATGTTAATATAAGTTGGACACAGATAGTGGGAGACCAAATTATTGTGCTGAGTTCTGTGTACCTGTGAGAACCGTACATCTCCAGAACCCTATGTCCATCACGGAAGTACGCACAGCTAATACCCACCGGACATTGTAATGATTTATCATTACAAATGTTTAAAAACATATAATTTTCTTTGTCGGATTAATCATTGATTGTAATTGAACTGAAGAGAATGTGAACATTTAAAGTCATTAATATTTTATTAGATAGATAGATAGATAGATAGATAGATAGATAGATAGATAGATAGATAGATAGGTCTAAATTTAAATATGTGCAGAGGAATTAAACATTTGCATAGTAAATAAATATATAACTGTGTTAAGAAGTTAACCCGTGCTAAACATCTATACAAAAACTATATAAAAAATAGAAAGTGACTGTAGAAATAAAAATGTTTTATACAAATGTGAGGAAGAACTACAAATGGGGATAAAGGACTGTGCACAATTAAATTAGGCTGTAAACAGATGAATGAAAGTCACAGCTTGTAGCAGAGGTAGTCAGAAATGACAATGACAGAGAGTCCAGGAAGTAGTGCAAAGAGGAGCAGATTTGTCTATTGTCTATTGTGCCTCCTGCCATGACTGAGAGCTGTTGTACAGTCGGATGGCCAGGGAGACAAAAGAGTTCTTAAGTCTGTTTGTGGAGCATGACTGAGACAGCAGTCTGCTCAAGAATACACTCCTCTGCCTGATGAAGGTGTTGTGCAGAGGGTGGTGGGCACAGCAGTTTGTCCAGGGTCTTTCTCTCTGTCACAGTCACCAGAGAGTCCAGCTCTGTGCCCACCACTGAGCCAGCCCTCCTCACCAGTCTGTCTAGTCGGGCAGCATCCCTCTTCTTGCTGCTTCCTCCCCAGCAAACCGCAGCGTAGAAGAGGACGCTGGCCACCACAGACTGGTAAAACATCTGCAGCAGTTTTTTTTTGCAGATGTTGAAGGACCCAAGTCTTCTTTAGGAAGTACAGACAACTCTGTCCTTTCCTGTGGAGAGCGTCCATGTTTAATAAAAGAAAACCGTTTTGGTTTTAAATAGATGTAATCAAAGATTTCTTAGATTAATGGTCTCTCAATATTTCTGAAGGCAAACTCTTAGGCACTCTTTATCGATGTGTTTTTAAACGTAGCAATTTAGACAGTTAACCTATACTAAAATGTTATTCTAAAATTAGTTTTTTAGATAGATAGAAAAACTTAATATCAGGTGTCAGATTCACTCAAAGTCGATTAAATAAAGCATATTGATAATACCATTTGATTCCCAGGTTGGTTTTCACTGTTCTTACTGAGTATTAAGAGCTGGATGCATTATTTGACAGAACTGATTGTAGTTGACTTGTAATGCATCTTCTATTGTATTTAAGTTTATGTCAACATTAAATGTAGTCACACTGTCCAGCCAAAATGACCTAACATAGGCCTGTCTACTCATGAACCTTTCTATTTAGGGATCTCTAGAAATAAAGTTTCAGTGCAGCTGCATTATTCAGAAGAGATCATCTTGTCTCTGACCATGAGAGTTTCATGAATGAAATCCTCACTGTTAAGCCACCTACAGAAGATGGTAGCACCTATAACCAGTTAATTTGACTTTATAAGTTATTCTAAGCCAAAAAGGTTGGCGGTTTAATCTCCAAAAATGGATTGTATTTTATAAGCTCAATATATCTTCTGTGGCGTAGAAGTACAAAGTAGCCTATCATAAAATAGAAATACTGTGCATAGGTAAATATACCTTCCACCACTAATAGTAGCTCATTAAATCAGGTGCCTTAGCATATTTCTTTACATTTTACTTCAGTTGTTCAGTGCATAATTATTCAATTAAATAGTTCTAGATCTGTTTTTATTCCCCCAATTTAACGTTTTAGTGTTTTTTCTAACTAAAATCTCCCTAAATTGTGCCCAGCTGTCATCATCCACATTAGAGAAGCTCTGAGTGGAGAAAAATATTGATATGTTCAACTGAGTTACTTTCAATTATTGCCTTTCCAGCAGCAGTGAGTATGGAAGCAAATAATAACGGTATAGATTTGAATTGCATAAGCAGCCATATGCTTACGATTTTGATCATTACTGAATCGTCACTGTTGAAATTTAACTACCTTCATATTGACCCATCTATCTATCTAATGCCAAGCAAGCACAACAACACAAGACATAACAGCCTGTTAATATTACTTACTAGTCCAACAGAGAAGCCCAGCCCTGCGACTGTCTTTCAGCCTCTTATTCTATAAAGGACTAGAAGTCATTCCCATATTTATTCTTGTCCAGCAGCTTCTTGCTCGGTCACTCTCTCCTTGTGTCTTCTTAGCTTCCTCCGTCAGCATCACCTTTGGTCTCTTTGCCTCTGTTATGTCCATAGAGGTTGCTAAGTTTGGAAAAATATGTTGTACTGAAAAGATTTTTACTGAGGTTCATAATCCTTTTTTAGATATTCAGACAGAAAGATGACTGACAGAGGGTTAAAAGGTGAAAGCATTTAGTCCAGACGATTTATGAGAAGAAGGAGCATTTAGTGAGATACAGACCAATGATGTGGAAAAACTGGTGATGCAAACATATTAAACAAACCCTGATCATGGCCAGACAAGTTGAGTGAATTTAGCCAATTGCATGCTGTTGGTATGCTGATGAGGGGTCGTGGCCCAGGCTAAAAATTGATGTATTTAAGTCTGTTTTAATATGCTTGATTCAAATAAACTCAAATTGTTTAAGTAGAAACAAATTCCAGGCTAACAGTTCTTACTCTATACACAAAATATTGTGTGTAATGAAAGCACAAAAGATTTGTATTTTAAACCTAAAATTTATTGTACAAATCCTAGTAGTTACGCTCCAGTAAAGTGGTATACAGACAGCAAAAATTAAAGAAGAATTTAGTTTTGAATCCTTTGAGTGTCATCTCTGTGTCAGGGAAAAATAACAAATTACTAATATGAAGATTAATTTAGTAATTGGAAAATATTGTGACCTTTGTCACAGCATATAATCAAAATTGTGCATGGACATGTAACATTTTATCCATTCCACCACTTGTCATGAAATTATTCAGCCATTTTGTCACTCTATGACTAATTGATTACTGATTTTATGTTTCTCCAGATTTCTTGAGGCAGCAGATGAGATTCATGTGTCACACTGTGTCACGCTGACAGATCTCTTCAACAAACTGGAGATGTGGCATCAGTGCCACAGGGAAAGGTCAACATATTGCTCCCTTTGAGGAAAATGTCACTGTCAAAGTGAGTCAGATATAAAAACAAAGAGAATGCAGCACTCTTTTTTTTTTCTTACCTTAACCCTGTTTGCTCTTCACATCTTTTGTCATTTACTTTACTTCACTCTATTTAATATTATTTTGCATCACTACTGCCTGAAAAGATGTTTTTTTTAGGGGAAACTTTGACAAGCCTCTTCATGTCTTCCTCCAGCGTGCTGTAGATTATACACAGATATACACTTATTTTATTTTTTGTACTTGTTGTTATGACACTATTGATAAAACAATGCACTGTATCCATGAAAATGCTCTTTTACTACAGATAAAACAAAAGTTAATCTAGTTTTGTTCAAGCAAAACCAGTTCAAAGTTACTGATATGAACTATGAGCACTGAATGAAATGTAAGCCACTGGGTTGTACTGTGCACGACATATGCGGCACAATAACTGTTGAAAACAACACTCCCATCTAGTGGGAAACAAAAATTGTAAAAGGGCAACAGAGAACTGATGTTTGTGTTTGATAAACAGAAGTATTTGAATAGGAGACAGGCTCATTTCCTTCTTCCATTCATCTCATTCACTAATGTGAAAAAAGTCATAAGGAAAACTGATGGTGGGTTTTTCTTTTAGGAATAACAGCCTGTAGAAGTATGTAGCAGACAGGAGCAATTCTATGTTATGGCCTGTAGATGTCAGTCTTCCCTTAAATATATTTGACAAATTGACAAACCCAGAGGCTCAACATGGGGGACATGTTTGTTCAGAAACCCTACAGTGAGCTATTTTGTATTTTGTGCAAGCAGTATCACCTCCTGTACTCACTGTGGATCTGCAGTGTGGCTAAATAAATGACGTGCATGTTAATATGAGGATCAATACATTTCAATATTCACAATCCTGTTTGTACTGTTCTCTGATCCAAGCAACTCTACTCTGGCAAAAAAAACTAGTTCCATCTTTACAGGCTGGTTCAGAAGGACCAAATGAATGTGAATTTGAAATTTAGTATTATCAGAAAATACTTTTATTTTGCTTATTAGTTCCACATGAAGGATGCAGTTTGCTTTCAAATCCTGTTATCTTAACGAGGATATAAAGACAGATATGATTTTTACTTAGCTGTTTCATTTCTTTTATTGAACAGTGAATTGCAGCCAAATTCTTGTTTTTCTCCCCACCTGAATAAACTTTAAGTGTTATATTTAATCACAATTTTAGGACCTTTTTCAGTGTACCAGTATTTGGCATCAGGCACAAGATTTTGTGCTGACTATAAAAGCTCAGAAAATAGAGCACAGTCTTCGAGCAACACTGTATTTTTTTTTTTTTTTCAAGTCATTACACACTTCCTTAAACCTCAACGCTAATAGTCATACCATCTGTGTGGAAATGACTTGCTGCAGCCACTGGTTGAAATGCTGAGTTAGCCATCCATACTGTACAACCTGAGGGGGAGCAGGAGGTTCTGTATGTCAGAAGATACACAGAGCGTATGCCTTAGAAAATACCAAGAGAACATAATATAAGCACTGAGGCAATTTATTTTAATGGTGAAGGGAAGTACAGTAAATACACTTTTCTTGCAGTAGTGTTGCTCTCGTTAGCACCAAATCAGTTTGTTACATTTCATGCTGTTTTTACCAAAATTGTTATCTGGTCTATTAGGAGTAAATGTCTGCTTGTTGTTTATCTGAGTAGAAGTAAATTAAATGAATAAAAATATCAAGAAGAAGGAGAAGAAAATTACTGCATGTGTTTATCTTGAATTAGGCCCTAAAAATACACCAGTCAACTGCTTACCTTGTTATTTCTTCATATCAGAAGAAACGAAAAATATCCAGATGGTTATAAACTTTGTAATTGTGTAGAGCTGGTGGTTATTTGAACATATACATTCTGCATAATTCCTTCTTGACCTTTTTTCAAGATGAAAAAATAGTGAAGCGGACTTGAAATTGGTCTGCATAAGACAATGTGCTACATGTTTCTTTTAGTTGGTTGACAGAAGTCAATTACACTCAGCATAACCAAGGAAAAGTCTCCCCGTGTATGCATCACTTATGACTAAAATATTTATGGTGTCACTGAGCTGATTTTTGAATTTCTAAGATGGTTCACAAAGCAACTTTCTTGTTGTCAGTTTTGAACATCTCTTTGGAAAGAGATATGTTCTCGGGAAACACCTGCAGATATTATATATTTTTGTGTGTTGGCAGAATGTTGAAACACTTTACATCAGAGCTTTACTGTAAATGTTCATATAGGTTCTGATGATGGATATCTCTCCCCCTCTTTCCCAATCTATGATGGGATGGATTCCAGCCTCCTGTTCCCTGATAAGTGGATATAGTAGATGGGTGTGCATTAATCACTGTGACTATAAGAAACTTACAGTATGTGTGCATTGCTTTTAAAAGTAAACTGTCCACGTCATAAATATCAAGACTGAGAATAATAAAAGCAAGACGCATCAAAATGTCATGGCCATTCAATGCATTTATTTCTGATATCTTAAGCAGAATTCACTCTTTTTTTTTTCAAGTCTGACAAGAAAAATGACAGATTAAATATTACACGCCAAAAGGCTTTTAGACTGTTCATTTCATCACAAGACTTTAAACATGTACATAGAAATTCTTACACTAAGAAAGCTCTCATTTCATTATCTCTGAGGTGTTGGTAATACTGGTATTTTCAATCAGGCAAAGCCATTCTTTAGCAACAGATGAAATTATATAAATAAACAAATCAACACAGATAAATCAGCTTTTCAGAGATGTGCGCTTTCATGGAGTGGCGGTACAAATTAATTAAAAAGCTCCTTTAACAAAGCGACATGTCACACATTTCTGGGAATGGCAGTAAAATTTTAAATGCCAAATTCATGTTCGTTTTATTTACATCGTAGTCTGAGTTTTCACTACTCCAGTGTCAAAACTGAGAGAAAATCATTTGGTGAAAACAAATATTAAGAAGTCACAGAAATAATAAACCTAAATTTAAACAGTGTACTCTTGTTTTATTTGTAATTACTGAGCAGGGTCTTTTTGATCATTTCTGTGTTCAGACAAGGAATAAGGAAAGAGAGGACTGACAGATCATTGTATACGGTGCCCACTGTGACTGAGAAATAACCCCTGACCTACGTGAGTTCATCAAAAGCTTTTCAATGTAACTTTTTAAGCAAATAGACTTACACATTTTACGCTATGAGCTTCAAAGTGACAGGAGTGCCATCCAACTGCCTAACTGACTCCTGTTAACTGAGACCAGAAACAAACAATGTGATGCCTCTCATTGCCTCTAACGAACTGTCCCACCCAGGAGTCCCTCATCTGTTACCGTCACCATGGCAACTATTAATTGCACACAGCTGATTGAGATGTGCTGTTCTGACCTCCGTGGTGTTACAGTAGTTTTATTACAGACAGACACGGGTATTATTTACAAACTTTTTTAAGTGTAATTGCTGTTTCAGCTCTTTTCTGATTCACATATCCGTAAAAAAAATATAAATTAAAGTTTTCTGATGCTTTCATGCTGACCTTTATTTTACTGAAATTCAATAGACCTGAAATAGTCGGGTAAACACAGGTGATACTAATGCCAATGCTGCTGTGAAAAAGCCCTATTGGATCCTTTTTTTATCAGCCGCTTCCAATATGATTGTTAAAGATTGATGTAGAGTTCTGGGGGGGGGTTCGTGAACTGTTTTTGGCTTCTGCCCGAAAAAGTTTTTTCAGACCAGACCACCAACTGTATCTCACCAAAGGCTTTAAGGCGGCGCAACACAGGTGCTAGTGGTAACAATAATATAGAGACACACAACCATAGACACTCACTGACCACCGCTTCTTCATAGACCTTTTTCACAGCAGCCATTTTGACATGGAACAGTCGAGTGAATACAGAGTCTGAGTCAGGGTGCTGCTGTGGCGCATGTGCTGCAATAAATGGAATGGGGCCCTTAATTTCTATCATCGGAAACAACTGTGTTGACTTTGCTTTTTCATGTCAAAATTGCTGCTGTGAAAAAGGTCTATTGCAGAGCTTAAGGAGCTTATGCTGCCTTCTAGACGCCTAAACTACGATTCAAAATGCGAAAAATTCCAAGTACAATAGAGTCGGAGTTCCTACTTGTAAACTGGAGGCAAATCCATCTATCCCAGCTTCACGAAGAAGCAGTTGTCTGACGTCGCACAGTCCTCAATCAGTAGGGGAGGGCGTAGGATGTATTTGTATTAGGCCATTGAATGGAATATAGCTGTTTTACCCATATTCCAAAGACACTTGAATGGCATCTCAGCTCCTGCCACATACACTTAAGCTCAACGCCTTTCATTACTTAAACTATATTTTGCACCCTTGTGCCTTTCCTGCCATTCCAATATAACATAAAGCTAAGCCAGCAATCCAGTTTAGCTCCCAGCTGCCTACCAAGCAATACAGCTCAGCGTCAGCTTTTTTACCAGCCAGTAATTCCTCCGCAGAATTCCAGAAATCGCATTATATACATATATATGTATATTTATATATCTTTTTAGATATGTATACAACCATGGCTATATAGCACATGTACAACACTCGAAGAAGTGTTTCATTAACAGCTATACAGTGCTTCTCCTGCTCATGCAGTGCTCATGCCATCTGTCTCTGGGGAACAATTCCTACAGTCTGTCACACAGCAGTGCAGCATGTTGGTTTATTAAGAGGAATTTCTATAATTACTCGGCTGCAGAATTCAAATGGAATAATTGAGTTACTTGCAATGGAGTCTTTGTATATTTTATATTGAAATCACTGCTTTTGCTTCACTAAAGGATCTGAGAACGTCCGCTGTTGCTACATGCTGCTATACCACAAATGGCGCGAATTCGGTCAGAAAGTATCCACAGATCGAGTGTTATCAATGTGCTATACAACTATATTTGTTCTTTACCGTCCATCCACACACTCACTGAACTCATACAGACGTAAGTGCTTCACATAACAAACAGAACCTGTGTTAATTCACACACATTCACTGTATGAGCTGGTCGAATCACTCAAACAAGACAAAACAAAAGTGATTCTTTGAAATAAAAGTGTGCTATCTGAGGTATTTTATAAGTAACTGCAATCAGAGAAGAAACATCAGAAATTACTGTAAAAGCAGGGATTTTGATTAAATATGAGATAAGAGGCATAAAAGCGTCACTGAAGCCTATTCAACCACACAAAAACAAGCCCTCTTTCATCTCCACGAATTGCCGCGCTGATTGGATTTGAGGGACTGGAAACTGTTGGGCGGGAAAAAAAACAAAAAAAACATCTGTTTTATTACTCGAATATCTGCTTTGAGGCTAGTCTTTGTAGGCCGGCGTTCTGCTGGCATTAGAGCGCTCTGGATGCCCACAGCGTAGTTGCCGTCAGCTCTACAAACATGTAAAAGCAGCCAGTGTGACGGGGAGGGGCGTGAGAACTGAATGCTGATCATCTCATTCATAGTCGAGCCACACACACACCGGCCACACTGACACATTTCATCACTTGTACTATTTACCAACTTTCTATCTCTGCAGCCCATTACCATTGGAAATGAATTAATCACGAAATAGTAGAGTTTTCCTAAAGTTCAGGGAATGCCCTTTTTGTTCTCTGCTTGTACATATTTTATCTTAAATGTGTTAAAGTTTGCACTTGAGAAAATAATATACAGTGTGTTTGACTGTAACCAAAATATAAGCATCAGATAAAGTCTTCTATAATTTGGTGTAAAACAAAGGTACTGCATGCATACAACTGGGTCTTTCTGGAGGGTTTCATTGTCATTGAATAAAAAAACAATAAATGCACTGTGTTTTTTATTAACCTTGGCTTATAGCACTGTGGATCTTTTGGAAATCACTCTCCCCAATTGTCAGTACAATGTGGACGTGTGACATGCAACCATCAATTCTTCTACGACTACGTCTTTAAAATGGAGAAAGTTTTCTACCAGCTGCAACAAAGACAATCATCAATTTTGCAGTGAAATTGAAAAATTAAAAAATCAATGCAGTGCATGGCAGCTTCTTTTGATTGTTTTTTTTTTCTTTCTTTCACCTCAGTTTACTTATTCTTATTCAACACATGATAAATAAACAAGGCAAAAATTAAATGACAAAAAATATATATAAACAGCATTTAAAGATTTAAGACACCAAAGGGCCCCAAGGCAGAGCTGCTGTGAGACTCACAGACTTGGCAGTTTTCGTAAAGAAACAGCAGAGCACTCGGATCACACTGAAGCTGAGAAACAGACAGATGCAGGAGACTAATGGTGAGACGAAAAGAGAGAGACGTAGCATGTGCGAGAGAGTCAAAAGGAAATGTTTAAAGTAGTCCGTGAGGAATCTCTCTCTTGCTCCTCTCTCTTAAGACCAAAGCCTCACCAACGGGCCACTTGGCTTGTGTAGTCCTCAGTGGTGGTGGGGAAGTCACCGTCAGTCCCTGTCTCCAACTCCGCTCCCCTTCTCCCACCTTTATTTCCTCCCCCTCTGTGTTTGGGTGGCCATGGCCTGCCCTGCTCTTTTTGCTCCCTCAGCCAACGCCTCTCTTCGCGCCTCTTCAAGCGCACCTCCTGGTGCTCCCTCTGGCGGGTGAACTGGAATCGCTGGAGGAACAGGTCCTTCGCGTACTCGTACAACTGCACGTCCAGGAAGTTGAGCTCCTCGATGCGTCTGCGCACAAGCTCGCTCAGGTCCACGTTGGCGGCCCGCGTGCTGTTGATTTGCGTGAAAGCGGAGATGAAGCGCAGGCTGAACGTCCGCTCAAACAGGTACTGCGTCTTCCGTTGAAACTCAGTCAGGCCGTAGAAAGCCATGTTCTTCAGGTTGCTCATGGCGCTGCTCAGAAGGATGTGGTTCCGCTGGCTCTCATTCATAGAGGACAGGTTGTAGCAGCCCACCAGGTTCAGGTCAGCCAGCATGCGCACCTGACGGTTGTTGGCCAGGTTAGATGGGCAATTCATGAACTCAGTCAGGGTGACACCGGACCAGTCATCCCCATTGTAGCAGGTGGGAAGCTCGTCCTGGGTGGGCGAACGTCCATCACACATATGGAGGGCGGTCTTCCATGTGGCTCCACGCTGGACGTGCTTCCACTCACTCAGGTAGCGGGAGACTGGGTCACGCAGCATGGTGATGTAATAGAAGTTCCTGCAGCCAAAACAAACACAGTTAGAGAGCTGTGAGCACATCATCATCACAGAGGGCTGCCCTGCATTGTACTGACAGATGGTGACTTTTTGTCTGTGTATGAAACTTCAAGGTTGAATGCTAATTGGCAAACGGAAAGTCTCACTAATGAGATTATTATAGAGTTTCTATATATTGCCCTTGAAAATTGAACCCTTGCATCAGAGTAATGATTTTACAAAATTGAGCTCGAACTGTTTCCGTTCCACAGATTTCTTCCACCTGCCAACATGGAGGATAATTGGGAATCAAGACGTAGCAGTAATCCACGGACACACAGAAAGTGACTAAAACTGACCCAACTAAAGCCCAAACATGTCACTGTTAAAAAATAATGAGGTTTCAGTTTTGTGCCTCAAATCTGTTGTACTTTTAAACTGGGTGTCCTGCCCATCATTTGTCAACCAATCACAGCAGGGCATTTAACAGGAGAAAACACATTCTGCTGGCAGTTTGGTGGTGAAAAACTGGTATATGAGTGCTATCCTTTTTTATACAAGCTGCTGCCTCTCCCCGGAGACTGAATATGTCCTCAGTTATTGCAAAAGGACAGCCGCCGAACATGCCCAACATAGATTTATCAGTTTTCTGCAGTGGGACAAAGGGGCATTCAAAGAGAGGAGTCTGATAATGTTCTTTGGTTGATGAAGCGAAGCAGGCAGTCTCTACGCTAAAATTTGCAGTATAGCCAAAAAAAAAAAAAAATCATGTCTGATTGTTAAGTCGATATATTTACTCGAGAATCCACACACAGGAGGTTACACCTGCCCTTCATGCCAAGGTTGAAGACCTCCAAGGAGACCTACTCAGCTGAACCACAGATATGTCAAAGCGCATTCTGATGGAAAACAAAGATTGGACAGGTGTTGGTCAGGTAAACCTCTCTCCTAAGGTGATGTCTTGTGAGTGCCATGTGAATATTTAATGATGCGATCCCCTATCCCCAGAGGAACAGTCTGGGCAGATAAAGTGCAGAGCGTTGCTGAGATTTCACACTGACTCCAAAGCTGCTCTCTGTTGCTGCTTCAGTTCTTTTACCACAGCAAACATCCACACAGTCTCAGACTCAGGAGCGGAGCTAAAAGAGCTGCACAAACAGAGTCCTGTGCTTGTACTTTCTTCCCCTTCAGGGTTGGATTCAGTGTAGACGATGGGCTAAAAGAAATTGTACACACAGAGGAATATTTTGCCCTCAGATTGTTTTTATGGAAAAATATACTGTTTGCTTGGATTTTTGTATTTGTTTAACAACTACTTATTCCATTTTTGTCCTTATGTGTCCTTTTAAGTCATCTCTAACACCGAGATATCATCACAGGTATTATCAGAGTCTGCTTCACTATCTGCCTGTGATGAGCATGGTGGGGATTGTCTCCAGGGGTCTGTTCTAGAGCTGAAACAATTCATCGATTTGTTGACTTAATCTCTCAACATTTTGATAAGGGATTCGTAATTTTTATGTTTGGTTTTTTTTAAAGCAAAAACTCACCTTGTATCTTCTGCAATATGAGGATTTACTGCATATTTTTGTTGTGTATCATTGTAAACTGAATTTTATATTTATTTCTTTGGGCTTTTACGCCTTTAATGGCCAGAGAGAGGGAGACAGGAAAGGGGGCAGATAGAGGGGATGACATGCTGCAGGAAGGACTCAGCGTTAATACATGGTGCTGAAAACTGAATATTTTTGAGTAAGTCAGACGAAATAAAACACTGGAGGATGTCAGCCTGGGCTCTGGAGAACTTTAATGGCCACTGTTTTATGACTTTTTTTTAAGCTTAATCAATTCAAGTACCTCGAGGAGATGAAGGATTACTTCATTAAATGTATTAAACAGTTTCAACGTTGTCATTTTAATTAATTTAACTAACTAAAAAGAAGCTAATGAAGCTAATATTTATTTTATGGCTGTCACGTCAGGTGATGACAGGATGCCAAATATCAACATGTCACTTCCTCCCTGCAGAATGTTGGAACCTGCCCTCATACCAATTATTTGCTTAATTAAACTTATCTTACGTATCCTGAAAATTGAGTGAAACAGGAGTTTGATAGTGAGGTGCAAAGTAACACTGGGAATGTTGAGGTGGGATGAGGAAACAGGTTTAATTCCAGACATGCAAGTTGGGTACTGCATTAAGGTTTTATTTGTGGCTAACCATGATCAACATATTTCTCTAACCTCAGATAAACCCAAAATATAGCACTGGTTTAAATTTTCATAGTATGAATCCAACTTTTTTGAAGATATCATGCAAATATGTTTCTAGATGAGAACACGCTGAGAAACAGGAACATTTTTGGGTGTATTCAAGCATGCAAATAGCAACATTATCTGACTGAACAAACCACAGGATTGCCAAAAATATGTCTTGAGCTTATCTGGGGAAGATTTGTCCAAACAGTGCCATAGGAATGCCACTGCTGACAGTGCTACCCCAATATGAGTCAGGCAAGAGGCTGTGATTACAGCCCTGGTGGCAACAGCTGCATCCTGGCACATGCTCCTGGAGTTGGCTGGCTGCGGATACATCCTCATTAGACTGTCTCTGGGACATAAACACATGTAGCAAGTGTTGTTTGAGTGCACTCCACAGCCCAAAGGTCAGTTGTGTGCACCATCAGTGTCAAAATGCATCAGGATCAACGGGTCTGCAGAGCTGTCTCACGGAGGCTTTCCCTGAGTGATACAGATGACTCTTGAGAGGGTAGGGGGGTAAGCTAACAGGCTTCTCTTACCTCTGGTCTGTGTTGTCATCAGTACCACCCCTTCAGTTATTTCACACTCACTATCAAAAGCACTGTGAAAAGTTTACTTCCTGTAGACAATTGTTTTTAAAAAAAAAATACTGCAGTGAGCAGCTATAATTAGACATTTTAACAATACTGTCTTGTATGGCAAAGCTGTGACACAACCACATCTCTTTGCCAAGATTCCCCAGCTTGTTTTAGTGTGTTGGAGTCAAGGAAGAAGTCTCCAAGCAGACATTGGGGCTATATACTGTATATATACATTTACATTAGATATTTAAGTCTGTACATTTAGTTAGACGATCAAAAATCAGCATTTCTCTGTATTTTTAGTATGAACTCTTTAACCAGTAGAACCAGTAGCAGTAGTGGGTTCTGAAAAGTGCAGCAGTGCAACTCAAACTATCCTCCAGCCTCTTAAAAACATCCGACCAGATGTTTTTAACAACAACAGCAGTAACACTGGTCTATATTTAACATGTACATCTGTTTATCTGCGATTCAAACGCTGTGTTTTACCTATAACTTGTGCATGACGCACAGAGGATACACAACCAAAAACGTCTTTTTGCTCTTTGAGGCATCTGACGACTAGTCCCTACAAAACTTTGGGGGGTGGTGGGGCAAATTTCCATACACCATGACACCCCCACAGAGATTATGCGCTTGGTTGGAGCCGAGAACTCTGTTGAACTCTAGTTAATCATGGATCAATAATAGATAGGAGGCATATTGCATCTCATTCCGCCCCAGAATACTCATCTCTAAAGCAGCTGCACCAGTAGCCCGACTTCACTGGAGCACAAACTAAATAGGGGCCATTAAGCAGAGATGGAAGAGGAATTCAAAAGTATGGATGAAAATGGAAACTAAAGCAAGGAAGGATGAGGGGAGCTGCAGATGGGAATACTAAAGCTTAGTGTGATTTAAATAGATGTAGTGAATGGATATGGAAAGCGTTTGATACAAATAGAATGCATGAGCGCTATGTTTGTTTTACATGATGATATTTATTTAAATATGATGATATTTATTTAAACCACCATGTTTTTTATTTCAATTATATCTTTGTGCGCTTAACTACTGCTGATGGTAATGAAACAGTTTCAGGAACACATCAGAAAACAAAAGATCTCTTTAGCGTTCTAAAGTCACAATTTGATTGACTTTGCATGCTACGCAAATTGCATAACTTCCTGTTTAGTCTGTTGATTACCTGTACACTAACTGTGTACTACAATTAGCACGTATGGAAGTGTGACAGCTTAAAAGTAAACTCGTGCTCGTGGCTCTGTGTCAGCATGCAAATGTGCCTATAATGACACTAATATAATGCTAACATGCTGATGTCGGGAAGGTAAAGTGTTTAATATGTTCACTATTTTAAATTTAGCATGTTAGCATGCTTAACTTTTGCTAATTAGTGTTAAACACAGATTACAGGAATGCCTTAAGTCTTGCAGGTATTTCTCATAAACCACGGGACTGGACAAATTAAAACCTGATGATGGTGCCGTAGGAAAAATCAGAGAATCAAGTTATTACAGTTCCTTCAGACAGACAAATGTGTGCACCATATTGCATTGCAATCCATCCAAAAGTTGTTGATACATTCCAATAAAAGCCAAAAATCAAGCTCATGGTGGCAAAGGAGGAAAAGTCAGGGGATCACTAAATCAAGATTCATCTTCTCAGGAATATGAATGTCTCCACAAAATGTCACAACAATCCATCCTAGAGTTGTTCGATATTTATGTCTGAATCAAAATGGTGGACAGACTAACAGACATTTCGATCGCTAGAGCCACGCCGCAGCTTCCTATGAATATTCTCAACAGTCCCTAAACCTATGCAACACAAATGAATAGATTTATCCTTTGCCAATGTCAGTGTAACACACTACTTGCTTTTAATTGTCCATAATTAGCCTCAATGACACAATTTCAGCCCCCTGATTCTCCCTGATTACAGGCTCTTAAAAGGGACATTGTACTTTCAGCTTGAACACATGGCGGTTGGAAGTGGATGAACTGAATTCACTCATCAAGACATTCATGTGTGGGAGTTGGATATTGTTGCAGGTGCTTGAGGGTGGGCTAGACAATAGGGAAAAGCAAAACAATATATCTCTGTGAGCTGGGCAGAAAGTTGTTCAGAGCAAAGGCTAACACAGTGAGCAGTAAATAAGTAAAGACAGACCACGTCCCAGTACAACAGTGGGACTGACTGATGTTGTTGGGATGCAGTGTGGTAAAGCGTGTGTGTGTGCGTATGAGTCAGAGTCGAAACCTCTACCTGTTTATAGTCTGCTGACTTCTCTGATTTATTCACAGTGTAACAGCTTTGATCTCCCTCTATTACTCCTCTGCAGTCCAGGAGCATTAGGAACAACATTTTTTAAACATCTTTTTACTGTCATCCTCTAGGCATAGTTACGTTTATTCAGTCACAGTCATAAAAGGCAGACATGACTGTGCATGACATGTAACACGCTGCTAAACAACAAAAACATTTTGATTCATACCCTACAATATATTCATGTACATGTACTGAAAGAAATCTGTAAAGGCTACAAACAAGTGTATTGCATGTCTATGTAATCATGTTTCTGCTGCTTTATTATTTATTCCGGGAACTTTAGCTCTTTTTTGCAGGAATGGCCTGATCACATTCACATAATGCACACGTTCACATCTGGAAGCTGCCCAGAACAACCACACCCAGAGTTATCCTGCCAGTCCGGGGATTAAAAAAACCTCCTGGTCACAAGCTTGCTTCTCTAACCTTTAGGCCACCACTTCATTTTTTAATATTTATTTTAAAAGTCTTATTGTTTTCTCTACAGTATACTCTGTATGCCGAAGGCAGTTTGATGTTGTATTTTCCTTTCTTTTCCTTTTTCTTTTTCTTGCTCTTTTTGCCTCTAGTTAATCGAGAGAGAAGGGCATAACGTGCAACAGAGGTCCCCTGGCCAGATAAGTTACTGTTACAGTTATGCCAGGGTCAGACTACACGATATCTGATAGTAGCCCAACCCAACAGATGTAGGGCGTCAGCAATGAAAATGGGCTTCGGAGATCGCTTTTATCCCGTGTAGTGTATAATACTGGACGGAAACCAACCCTGCATTTGGGAGGTCTCATAACGTCCTGACGCCACTGACTGACTAACTGTGAAGGTAGGGAAAGAGCGAAAGAGGAATGATGATGTTGGTGCTTTTTTAGACTTTTCCAAACATAGGACAGCCAGTATCAAACATATATTATTCTAGGAAATGTGTTGTCAGTCATATTTCTTGGACAAGAATTTGAAACTCTAGATTTGCCTGATCTAACACAGTGACCATTGTTAAAGACAAAGCCACCATGACACAGGATTATTACTTTAATTTAGAAACGTTAAAAGCACGAGTGCTGCCAAAATTATTCAATTATTCTGTCTAAAAAAATACAAAGGTTCTAATTATTCAAATTATCTTTGTCCATTATGTCCATAAGAGGGCAAACCAATACAGCACAACATAACTCTGCCGTCTATTGACCAAAAGATACATGCTGTGGTAAACATTACCACGGTAATGCTGCTTTTTATTTTCCAATTTTCACAATTTGATTATACAGTCATGTTTAGAATATTCATTGGCAGCCCTAAAAGAACCTGAAAATTACTTTTCTCAATGAGCTTTTCACTGTGAGCACTTAATTGTTACATAACCACACAATGTTTGGGGTATATTTGACATTACTGTGCCGTTTTGTCTGTGCTCGTCCCGCTGGTTGGAAGTTGGCGGTAGTTCAGTTGGAAGGAGGTGCCACATACTGTATGTGATGTGATGACTGCTTGTGATGTGGGGATTTGAATTAGCCTGATTCCAGAGTTTCTTCAGTGATCCAAATAGGTCTGGTCTTTCACACATTTACATGAGTGCTGCGACTGGTTAGACAAGCAGTCAACCGATCATCTTAATAGGCATAATTAAGAATGGGGATGTAATCTATCTATATAGTTAGCTGACCAGCTATTGAAGCTAAAAAAATGAAAAATAGCAACAAAGCACCCCGATGAAACAAGAAAACAGCTAACGTGATCGAAATATCAGGCTAAAGTAATGAAATGGTAATTCAGTCTGATTGTGGAGATAGTTTTGAGTGTTAAAAGTACAAGTAACAAATAAAAACTACCATCCTTATCATTTGTTCAACGTCAACCCTAAACAATGCTGCTTTTAATAATTCCCCTTACACTTCCTGGGCCATTTTACTTTTTTAGTTAGATTTCAGATTTCAGTTTTTAATTTTACAGGTCGTGTAAGTTAACAGAGGGTCAACAGTACAAAGAAATGTGTTGTGCTGTTTGTTATCTGACTAAACCTGGTGCAGCCACAGAGAAGTTAGTCTGCAGAATCAATATATTATGCGGCATTAGTCACCAAATGTTATGTCTGAATGTTATTTAAATTAATGATAATGAGCAGTGGGTAAAAATCCCTCAGTTACAACATTCAGCGTTGTCACTTAAGAGGCAGAATGTTCCGAACCTTGAGGCAAACATACGAGCACAGACTTACAGAGTACAGTACTTTATGGGAATGGGGTATTCCTGTAATTTTGCACCTCACTTGACTTCTGCCCTTTTCTCCATTCTGCTCCTCCTCCATGTCCTAGATTACTGTTCGACATTAGTGTTCCCTCCGGATCCATAACCTTTTCTTAAAGGTTGTCACATTAATCACGCTGGTGATTTCACTCGTCAATCTCCCTGTGTATCGCTTGTGTTTATCTCTCACTATGCCGTGCATCGTCTCTCTTCACTGCCCTCCACTTGAGGCACTGCATATAAAAAACCATCACTCTCCTTCTCCACTTTTTGTTTTTTAATGTGCCTTTCCAGGAGACTTGTCGTTCAGGTAAATCATGGTAATGATAAAAGTTTATGAGAGAGGAAGGCTGCATAGTGATGTCTGATTCAATCTCAACAAACAATTTCAGGCTGGTATAGTTTTGTATTTTAAGATCTGAAATCAAATAGTGGAACATAAGAACTGTTGCAACCTGCTCCAGAGGAAATCACTTTTTATTAACAGCCATGGTGACAATGGGCCATGGAGTGTATTACAAAACAGGGTTGCTGAGTGCACAGAGGCTGTTTATATACAGTTATTTATATATAACATTATCAAATGTCTCCTTGAAATTACATTCGTAGACAAAATATTTATAACGGCGAGTATGCTGAAGGTTTGATTATGATTTCTATTAACATCATGAGGAAATGCTGAATCTGGCAAGTCACAGAAATGTTTGTTGACAATATTGTTTTACGCCAAAATACAATCCATACTATATCAGCTTCTATTGATTATAACATTACTGAACTTTTTATAGTTTAGGCACTCACAGCACTAGATTAAGGAAAGACTGTGGTCTGGTTTAATACAGAAAAAGTCAGCAGTGCACTGAATCACCAAACACAATACAGTTTAATAAAGCAGGTGCAATTTTTTCCTAACCTTAAAGAAACATTGTGTAACTTTTCTACCATAAAATAAGTTTTAAATAGTTTTGGTGATACATTGACTACTTTGCACCCTGTACGTCTGTTATCACGCTATGTAACTTCGGTTACATTCACCTGTGAAGAAGTACTAAGCACTAAGTCACACACCACCAACTATTTCACTGATTTTGGTGAAACTGGATCATATTTTATGGAGAAAATGTTTTCTGCTTAGAGCACCAGGGGAGTGTTAGTGTTTGTAGGCCCTTGGCACCAGTTAATGCAGATGGGGAGAGGAGCCAGTGTGGTGCCAGAACAGGAGCCGGGTAAGTCAGCAATGTAACAGGGCTTAGCAGCTTCTATGGACATAGCTAATGGTGAAGAGACCTAAGAGGACATTGATGGACGAAGCTAAGAATATGAAAGGAGCGTGACCAGGTGAAAGGCCACAAGACAAGAGTACATCTGGGGCTGACTTTCAATTGTTGGCGAGATTTTATTGAAATAAAAGGCAGAGGTTTTCAGCTGGGCAAGTAGGCAATATAACTGGGCTCAGCAGCCTCTATAGACATGAGGACAGAGGCGAAGAGACTCCGAAACTGGGGTCATAAATAAAAAAAATACCAATTTCTACACAGTGTTGCTTTAACTTTTAATGCCGAAAATCAATCTCAAACAGAACTCAGGATGCCAACCTTGGACTCTGGTGTCACAGTCCTGGACTGTATGCCCACCATCCATCCTAACCACTTCCTTGCAACTCTAGTATAGTAGATAAATGTAGGCTTTCGTTTACTCAAAAAAAAACATTGGCTGTGAACAATTTATTACGATATGAAGGTAATGCTATGGTAGTATTTGGTTGTCCCACAGGCCTCAAACTTGATCTGAGCACTGCATAGGATCAGAGTCCGTTGTTAGCAGTCAACAGCAGGACTCAACAGGAATATAGGTATGTATGCCAGTGGCATCGCCCTCAGCTACACTACCTCTGCTCTCAGTGAGATGGTCCCAGTACTCCCCTTTAACAATAAACAACTGTAGAGTTGCAATCCAAACATTCATATACACATATATACAAGATGAGCGTCCCTCAATATGTATCAAATTATTGTAGCAACTACATTGAGGAGTCATTGAAAGTCTGGATTTACTGCAAGCACAGGCTTCAAACACAAAGGATGGTATAGAGGACAAACTGTTCCAGTCTTAAACACAGGTTGAATCAGGAGGAAGAAATTTGTGCCACAGCAGGTGAGACTGCATGATGTTATGAATCGCCTGCAGAGCTTTACAGGAACACAATACAAGCTTGGCTTTCTTTAAGCAAAGAGCTCTGCCGAGGTGCTTTTTGCTCTGTCGGTATTGAAGGGTAATCTTATTATAGTATCGTTTTACAATGAGTATGGCCTGTAGCCTTGGTTTGGGCACTGTGAATATATTCTCCTGCTCCTATTCAGAATCAGCCAGAGAGAATGTGGAAATAATAAGCAGACTGAGAATAATGGTTACATTCACCTTCATACCAAACAGTGTTTTTCATTTTAAATTTTTTTTATTTATTTATTTTTTTTAAATCAAATAGCTGACAATCCGTCCAAAATGCCGACATCTGATTGTGTGTTTGAAGATCGAATATACCCGTGGTACTGTACCCTGAATCCCACACATGAAAGCAAGAACAATCAAATCACAGAGGAAGTTTAAATTTACATTCTCCTGAGAAAGAAATAATAACTTTTGAAGTGATGAGTTATCTACCAGATGAGATTGTGCGATCCTTTATTGTATTTTTTCAGACAAATGACTGACTTCTACAACACGCTGACACAATATTAAAAGTCCAGTGTGTAAGATTTAAGGGGCTCTGTTTACAGATTATGGCAGAAATGGAATATAATATGCATAATTATGTTTTCATTCATGTATAATCACCAATGACACATTTGATGTTTTCAAAGCACTGTTTTGAAGCCGAAAATATGCAGCGCTGGCCACCACCATGTTGGATGTACTGCTTATTCCACCTCCCAATAATCTAAATATCGGCCTGAACCAGGCTGTCAACATGTTTATCTCTGCTGTGAAGTTGGGCATTTTAATACGGCCACTTATGGAGATTGACTCACTTCTGCAGCCAGCCTCAAGCGGCTACTCGAGGAATTACAGTTTTTAGCACTTCCGCATTGGCCTCATTTCCCAGCAGCGGAGGTTGCCACTTGATAATCACCTGAAAATAACAATCTGTCATGTCTGCCTGTCATTGTTTTCCCCTTGTTTCCCTTCCCCTGTCTTTCTGCCTGCCTTGTCTGTCTCTGTGTGTTGCTGGGCATGGCCTCAGATTCTCTTACCTGCCTGATCACCATCACTACCTGTAGTACAGTATATAAATCTTCAAGTTCACAGATTTCGCCAGATCATTCAGTCACTTATGGTAATAATACTACAGCCAAACCTAGTAAACCTAGTATTTTCTTTGTGTCTTCTTTGTTTTTGTGATTTTTTTTACTAACCCCGATCTCTCTGTGCCTCAGGATCCCTGCCGGCCACTCACCTGCCACGTCCAGCCCTGCCTCATTATCTCTCCTGTCTCTGGAAATCAGCCACCACCACCAGCCCTGCACGGTCTGGATCTCCTTAACACCTGACGCCCACCTTCCCATCCACCATTCACCCCTCTGGCTTTGTTTAATAAACCTTGAACTATACTCAGTCTCCAGTTGTGTTTGCTCTCTGGGTCCACTTATGTTCCACATAACAGATTTGTTACCTTAGGATGAACCAAGTCGTCCATGTTTCTACAATAGCCCACAACAGATAAACTAACAATGGTTCTAGATGGATTTTTAAGATTTTTCATGTGTTTTGCAGCCACCATCGTTTCTCCTTCATGCTAAAAAGGCAAGGGTGAGGTGACAGGGTTGCAATTAGCAAATACACCACTAGATGCCACTAAATGCTGCACACTGGTCTTTTAACTGATTCTTTGATTACAAATCAAGAAACTTTAAATCTGAGACACTTTTTTTTCTTCTTCTTGATTATTTCATCACTTCAATCACGTCCCCTTCCCTTGGCACGTAGAGAGGAAAATGAATTGAAAACACTTCACCATATTCACACAATTACTGCAGCTAATATGGCATATGAGAGCAAAAATAAAACTTACGGCAATTATGAGCTCTGACGAAGATCAACAGCAAACTGACCTTTGTTTCTATACAGTAGGAGGCAGGAATGAATCTAATCTATTTAAAAGCCTCCTCCTATGCCACTTTTGATGTAAGTGTCTCTAAAATGTGGCCTTCTGCAAGTTTTCCAAAGACAGCCTGTTTATAAGAGGCTGATCTCCCATCAGTACATGCTTTAGTGAGAGAAAAACAGCTTATACAAGTGATATGGTTTGATATATGTGATGACTCACTGGGTTTTGTACTTAGATGTACTTAATATATAAAACCCATGCCTCAAGTGACAGAAGTGACTCATTATACCCGAGTGAGGGGCCACCTTTTGTCACGTGAAATAAGATTATTTTGTCAGATCACAGATCTGTTTGCCCAGATCACCATAATTAGACATTTACTACAAGGTGAGAACATTATGTTGCTATCAGATAAAAGTAGTTAGATGCAGATGAAGCATTCAGGGCACAGAAAGTGCACTGAGTAAAGAGGTTATTTGGGGATATGTGCATATATATATAAATATATTGCCAGTATTAAATAACTGATAGCCTCTGCTGTGTGTCACAGTCCTGGCAGTCTCTGAAGATGTCTCAGATATTACTTGCACCAAAGGAATCATCAGGCATCTTCAGCGGGATATGGGTGTCTAGTCATTTTTGATCAAAAGGATACAGCAATATGGATATTTGGTACAGTCTGGCTGTTGCACTGAAGCGAAGTTTGTTTAATTCTTTTGCGATACACATCATTTTTGTGACACGTGCTGCAACGACAGCGTGTTGTGTTGTTGTGTGTGCTCGTAGACTTGTGCATTTTGTTCATTAGATATTAAATATTTTCCAGCAGAGAGTTCTGCTCGGGCTTCGTCACATGGTTGTCAGCGTGAATCCTAATGTTACAGCCCGTGGCCCACAATGTGCCGAGGAACATTTAGTTGTCTACTTTGACATTCACAGTCTGCAAGATTTTCATTTGCACAAAAATCACTGCGTATGAAGGCAATTTAGCTCTCTCATTAAAAAGACATAAACGCCTCAGAACTTAATGGCATCTCACAGTAAAAGAGAGAGCCTCTAGAGTTTTGAGATTACATCTTAAGATTGTCACGCGCATAAAAGTGGGAAGGGCTGGTATCGACTCGACGTTGACTTTCATCACTGTTTGAATGAAAATGGCCATCAGTACAGATGTGCTGTCATCCAGCTATTTATCTGTGAAGCTCTGCAGTACTCAAGACATTATACAACCTGAAGGTGTTCTCCGAAAGCTGTACTTGTCGTCATAGGATACACGTTATTAATGTGTTTTATTCATGTGACCAGCATGTTATGGTTCACAGGAAGATGAAGTAGATGTAGTTCAAGCTTTGTGGGATGAAGTGTCAGAACCGGCTGGATTCCCACGGTGTACAGGAAGCATGAACGAATACATCTGATCATAATTAATTTTGCATATTTTAGCACTTTAGAGATGTTACAGTAAGTGCTATGTGCTTAACGTTGTGAGAGAACCGCGTGTGTCGTGCCATACGCCATGTGCAAAGATGTTTAAAGAGAAATTACTTTTCCAGGTAACGACCTCCTCCATCTCTGCGGCCTTTAATTTCAGCAGCCATGAAAAGTGACACTGATATTACCATCGGTATGAGGTGATTGAGACTGATAAGAAGTCTCCTTTATCAGTCCACTTTATGGACTGTAACATTACCGATACTTCATTCCCAAAGCAGAGCGATAAAGACAATCACAATATGCTATAATAAAAGGAGAACACAAATGTGCTGTGCTTGGAACATCAATACTGCAGGTTTGCTTTAGTTATAGTTGTTTAACGGCTTTAGAGTGGGATTATACGGCAAACTCTCGCCTGAATCCTGTCTTCGCCATCTCTCCGGTGAGATGTCCTTGGTCTGTGAGAGTTATTCAGCATGCAAGGTCTCTGCGGTGCATCTGTACATCTCTGCGCTGTCCCGTTTCTCTCAGACAAGATGAGAATGAGACTGGAGACATGCATTATTTGTAACCGATACCATTCCTTAATGGTGTCTGCACTCCCCCTGGCAGCCCATAATGGACCGTTTTTGAGGTTCTCTGCATCTTGCTCGGCTTTTTGATGGTGACGGAATGGGGACAGTGGGTGTCACCTGGGAAGAAACAAGAAGAACGATGGGACCTTTCATTTACTTGTCAGGAAGCTGGCATTGCTAGCACTTGACATGGTGTGCATACAGAAAGTGCTTGTACTAGGAGTGGCAGACAACAACAAAAAAAAGAGAAAAATTGCCCTTCAAAAGGGAAACATTTCATTCTTTCTTTTGTACTACAGAAAAAGAAACTGTCAAATATCTGAAGGAAGAATTAATGGCTAATATATAAAATGTGAACATTTCTCACACCAACAATTATTAAGGAACATTATTTAAATGGGAATTTACATATCAAAGTCTGTTTCCAGGTCCTGGGGAGTATGACTGCATGTGTGACAAAAAGTTGCATAAAGCCTTTTTGTAGCTCCAGATGCAGCTGTGCATAAACTGCTTCTATCACTTGAAATAACGTCAGATGGATCTGAAGATCAAAAATGAAAATAAACCTGTAGTGTGGAGAAAGATTTGGGCTTACCAGACCTCTGTAGCCTGCTCCTCATCTCAGCCTGAGATCAGGGGCGGGTTTCTAAACATTTGAATACGGGGACAAGACTGTGACTCAAAGAAAGGGGGGCACAAGATGTGTTAACAACATTTAAAGCCCTGTTATTTTCAGGTTATTACAGTATACACTAATTAAAACATACTGATGAATATTGTGGACCTTGTGGACACTGGACCTTTAAATTTGTATTCTATTGTAATTCGATATAGCCTTTAGCCACGGACAGATTATGAAAGAATGAGCATAGACTTCCTACACAGGAGCAAGACACCCAAACTAAAAGACATGCTGCATCTACAGACCACGTTTTGTCATCTCTTTGTGGTAGTTTTCATCTCTTTGTGTGTCTCTTTGTATTGGTTTTGCATTTCTTTGACTCAGTTGTTTGCTTACAAAGAAATGTTAACTCACTTCTTACAGAGGTTCTGGTCCTGAGTCAGTATCCAATAGGTACATAACTTTCTGTAAATTTCTGACTCTTGGGCAACCAAATCGGGGCCCTGGGCCAGTCTCTGCTGGATGCTAGTACACTGAGGCTGTTGGTGGTCGAGTTGCATTGTGTGTAATGTAGTCACCAGTCAAGTTTTGACAAGGAAGAAAAATGCATCGACTGAAAAATGACATTTTTTCTCACTACCTGTAAGAATGCTATAACTTTACAATTATAGAACAATGTAAACTCTTGCACTCTTACAAAAAAGATATATATATATGTATAAAAAATGAGGTGTGCAGTACTGTTGGAGCTATGATTTTGGGACTTCCTGAAGCCTCAGAATGACACAGCATCTCATAAAACAGTCTCACTGAACTGAGACACAAGAAACCACTTCATGGATGGCAGCAATGGTAAGCAGAGACATGTACCTCTCCTGAACACAGTGAGCGTGAAGTCTCAGGTAACCCGACTGCTTTAACAGAATAAAATGTCGTCGGAGGTGAGCTCAGCACACAGTGTTCAGCTACGAAATACACTGCAAGCCAGGTCATCGCAGGCCTCCCTCCCTTTATCCTCTTTGTGTGTAGTTCATGCACCCCGCAGTCTGACACAAAGGTGCGTGATTCACAAACACAAAATGTAACCTTGCTGCAATGAGCAGCAGCGTATAAGAGCAGGGAGAGGGGGGAAAAAAAAGCCTTACCGGGAGCAAGACCTAAATTATAAGCTGTATACTTTGGGAAGGATGAATGCACCTCTAGAGGAATCAGCTAAGGATGCAGCTCAGGGATGGCATTATCTCCTCCTCAAATCTGAATGGCTGTGTATCTTTAATGAGATCTGCCATCTCATTTCAGCTCCCGGGACAGCACCTGTTTGACCTCCTCTGCTTGTCAGGCAGCACAGAACAAAGATTTAAGTGGCAGTTAAGCAGAGTCAATACAGCTACATAACTGTCTAACAATCATAATAGATCTTAAATGTTACTTCCTAATGATATGATATAGTTGAAATGCACAAATGCAACTCTATTCACAGCCATACAAGGACTTCTAAGTGGGTTGTTTGGAAACAAGTGGCCCTACAGGGAAAATGACTGCGCAATAACTGGACAAGATATGCCGAGATGAAAAGTATAGGACAGGAAATATGAATGTACCTTTATGTTGGCAAGCGACTCCCTGCTGTCATAATTGCTTTTCTGTAATTTGAGACCAATTAGGCATTGTAATATGACAGCACAGCTTCAATTACCATGATAGTGAAAATCCTCCTGTCTAATTATGTTCTCCTTTTAATCTTTCTCTTTCAAAGATCCTTCCGAGAGACAGCGGAGGAGGAGACAAGGCGTGTACTCGTGTGGTCTCTGAATTAATAATACAGCCAGAGAAGAGACACAAGTACACAGGCTGGTAGTGGAAACCACAGTACATGTCACATCACATAACACGGAGATGAAGACACTGAGAGCTTTGCATTCTGCCTCTCAGAGTCGAACGTCTCGTTCTCTTTTGCGCATACGACGTCAGCATTTCATCCTGTCAGGCCTTTCACCGTTAATGTGCCAAAAATATTATTTAAATTCAGATTCTTAGTTTTTTTTTTACCCTTTTATGGAATTCCATTATCATCATGACCGTGACCGTCATCATCACTGTTGGAGTAAGACAGTAAATGCTGAGGCAGCAATATTCCTCTGGGTGGCAAGGGAAAAGAAGGAGGGATGGGAAATTATTAATAATATCAGCAACTATCCACAGGCACTCACTCTGTAGCTGTGAAATGAAGCCTGTGTGGAAGTGCCAAAAACTGCAGTTCCTCTAACGGCCACTTGAGGCTGGCTACAGTACAAGTCAGTCTCCATAAGTCCCTATATTAAAATGTCCAACTTCACAGTTTACAGCCTGGTACAAAAAACTGTTTTGGTCTCTATAGCTAATTTCCCCGTTCATGACAACTGTACTGAGTCTGAATCTTTATATAACTCACTCATTCAAATGACATTAAGGCTTATAGTTGTGCATAATTAACTGTGTGGCCACTTTGATTGACAGGTAGGTGCCGCTACAGATGGCTTGTTTGAGCCCCTAGGCGTCATTCAATGCATCAGTGATCCACGTCTTTGTCGTCTTTTTCCACTGGCAACCTCACAGTAAAGACTTCACGTGTCAATGCGACCACGAGCATCACCTCTCCAGATTTGCACATACAGTATGTATTTCTTTTGATTGACTCAAGATATTACATAATATCAGATATTAAAAGAATAGATATTATATAATATATTGTAGCTCAACACTCTATATTTCTTTGAGTCAAGAAGACCTTCACATCCTCATGGTTGATTATCTGTAAATCTGCAAACTGACAGACGGACGGTCTCCAGATAATTCATACAATAACTTTCACTATCTTAAGTGCTCTTGCTATTCCTGCTTATTGAGCCGGATTAAGACATAAAATATACATCTAGGAAAGAACAACAGAGTAGGCATTGATTTTACGACCATATCATTTCACCCGGAGAGGCTGGGTGGTCTTCTTTATTTGAACTGCACGGGCTTATGACCTCTGTGAGACTGTAATACGACTGATAAATGTTTTCCTGTTGTTCTCGCACATACCATAACGCTATGGTCAATAAAACTGTGATTCTTCTTCTTATATAGCGCATATAATTATGATACATACACAATTCCTTTCATGCCCATTTCTAATGGACAGACTGCGTTCAGCACTTTGCATATTGCCAATGTAGCTGTCAGCCATGTTGAGCAAATTGAAGGCCAACTGATGTGGAAACATTTCCCAGCACTAAAGAGGCCTAATATTGAATTGGCTCTACTTTTGCTTGCTTGCTTCTTCCAAGTTATCCAGCGAGGGATATTTGCAATTCCTAAAAAACTGCTACGTTGCACATTGGACTTAGCCAGGTGGGGTTGTAGTTTTAACAGTGTAACGTGAATGCCTCTTAAATATTAGTGTGGCTGAAAAAGAGTCGTGTAGATGAGGCCGATTATCTAACTTTCTGAAGCTCATTTTAGTCTCTGCTTGGCACGGAGGATCAAGCCAGCAGCACTGGAAAGGTTTTAACCATGGCTATAATCCCTGCCCTGCTGAGAGTCTGGATTTAGAGGGAAGTGTGTGTAGTGTGTGTGTGTGTGTGTGATAATGTAAGAGAGGAAAGGATGTTGGGTAGAAAAACAGAAGGGAAAATAAGAAAAAGATAACGATTCCTTGTGTTACAAATAAATAGATCTATACCTGAAATAGTGGATTTATAGATGAGGAGTTGATCCACAGAAAACTAATTTTGAGAATGGATTTAACAGATTAAGCCATAACCCATTGTTATTATATGTATTAATTTAATTTAAGCATCATCAAGTATATAGTTACACCAATGCCACATACCACAACATGTACAGCCTAAAGTAGCTTTCAATCCCTAGCTGGGCCTTGGAAATACACAAAACTCAATGATAAAATACACAAAACAAACAAATGTTCTTTGGTTTCGACTATCAAATGTGCAGCTTTTCTTTGCATATGATAATAAACTGATAAATTTGAGGTTTTTGGATAAAGCAAGCAACTTCAAATCATCACCTCAGGCGGGGATATTGTATAGCTTTTGCACAATTTTCTATTATTTCATAGATATGAAAATGTTGTGTACAAAAACATTAGAATGGATTTCAGATAGATGCCTCATGGTTCCTATCTTTGTTAGCTTTTATCACTAATATGATAACTGCAGAGTAAATTATTCATAAGCGACCGCTGCTCTCATGTTTAAGGAACCATAGCTGTGATCAAAGAGTGATGGTTTCTGTAAGCCATCTCTGAAAAAGCCCCGTCTATGAGGAATGATCAAAGGACACTCATGTAAACACATTTCTTCCATTGAGTAAGGTCTCCTCTTTCTGTGACGTTAAACCTGAAATAGTAATGAGATGGTTTAACTATGAACTGTAGGTTGTCTGCATTGCCAACAGCTGACTTAAGATGGTGTCATTATATGGAGTACTGTAGCTTAAATTACACATTACACATTCACAAAATTCACTTACTTCTCGGTACAACTCTCGCTAGCTATCTTAACCAGAAGTCCCATTCTCACAGTGAAGCTACAGGCACATCCTTCAACTCCGAACAAAACCAATTGATTCATGAATGTGACTACTAGCTAGCCAGCCAACAAGACACAACATGTACTGATTACATGTTGACAATTTTGGAGGAAGTCCGCTTTCCCTTTTTTTAGTGACTATAGGCTCTGCATGAAGCTAGTCGTCTGTCCCCTGAAGAGGATCAGAGACGTTATTATCGACCCTTGATCATACACAGTGAAGATGGGAGCCTTCACAGTAATGTAGTAACACAGTCACAGGTGTCTGAGCAATGCCGTGAGTGGAGCAAATGCATTCCTGTTATTCAGAGTTATGGGTTTGTTACCCCACTTTTTGTCTGTTTAAAAATAAACTTATGATACGCCATTTTAGATAAATTAAGTATATTACTACTATGATTTAAGGACACAGCATCGTTTTAGACAAGTATAATACTACTATGATATTTAACGTTAGAGTATCCAGTGCAGTTATCTACTACTCCAAACTCAATTTTATCGTCATCACTGTAAATAATAATAATAAAACACTTTAACTCGATAAACGATGTCCTGAGATCGGAGCTTAAAACTGCTTTTGGTCAAAATAAGTCTATTTTTGGTTAAAAGTTAAATTTATCTATACAACAAAGTTGAACAGGGAAATTATGTGCATGTGTTTCTAAAAAAGGCTCAGCTCAGGTAAGCGTTTTGCTCTTGTTGATTGTGTATTTTCACCCTCTGTGAAGTCCATCTTGTTTACCATGCTTTGTGGTTATGACTTTTTTTTTTGCCTTGTAGATCAAGCCACTTAATGTTGCTCTCAAAGTGGACTTTAAAAATCTACAAACTCCCAACACTCTTCTGTATCTTTCGAAGTTTGCACCCCCATTTAAAAACATGAGGCAGCCATGAACGCAGCATTACTGGAATTATGTTATTATTTAATATCTAATTGTAATCCCTGATTGTTACTGATAAAAAAACAATCATATTAATGTAATATATAACACTAGTCTACAATATATGTAACTCAAACAAGCTTCTACATATTTGTTTGCCAAACAATCATCACACATATTTTTAATTGTAATTATTTTTATTAAAACTCAGTCCCTGTTCAAACTCTTCCTCCTGGGAACATTTTCACTTGACTCTGCAGATTACAAACCTGACATTTTCTGAATTAACCACCAGAAATTAATTAAAAATAGTATTGTATTAGCGGCACAATAATTCAAAAATGAAATGAAAAGCTTAGTAGAAGAAATACAAAATCTACAAAAGCTTGGTTATGGCTTTATGCCCAGCTGCCCTCTGAGTTCTTTCTGGCACTGAGTGAGCAGGATGTGCAAGCTGAGACTCCCATGCTGTGCAAAGCAGCGACCTCAGGCCTGTATTTACAGACACCAAACTCCTCTTCAGTCCGTCAGATCAGCAGGTTAATCAAACAACACACAGTTATTTGGATCTGAGGTAGGGAAGAATAAATTATTCACAACGGTGACAGACTCTCTGCAGAGAGCTGGCAGCGTTGTCTCTTTGATGGAAAAACAGGGTCAGTTTGGTCCATTCAGAGATTTTGTTGTTGTTGGAATAATTATTATATAATCAGAATCATTATACTCAATTTAATTCAAGAGTTATCAGAAGGATCTGTGCAGGCCCAAGTGGGACTGATTAAGCTAGCTGAGAGTTTCATGCCTCACAAATCTAATACATCCATGTAACACACTTAACCTCTGAGCAACTTTCTTTGATGAACACTTTGATTTTTAATAAACTCAAAACCTTATAATTACAAGTTCTGAATTTCTTAAAGACACTTCAGGGTTTTTATGACTAGTTTTTCTTCAAGAGCAATCCACGAAGTACAAGAAGCTCCTCCGAAAAAACCCAGCAAAATCCTGTAATGCACAATAGTCACAGTGATGAGAATACTCTTACTGTCAGACTACCCAATCATTGCAATATGCAAAGTACTGAATAAAATAAAAAACAAGAGGATCTGAAGTGGAAATAACTGTCTGTTATCTAATGAAATATTCAACAGGTTCCAGTGAGGTCCAAGAAGAATAAGGGTTTTTCGATAAACTTGGCCCCTGACTATGAGTAAAATAATCACCACGTCGGCATTATTCACAGAAGAAAACTCTTAATTGGTGTAGTGAAAGGTGGGTATTTCTTTGGTGGGTTCATTATTAAGCGATGCCGGCGAAGGCAGGGAAGCACTGATCTTGTCTGGAAGACAGCGTGTTTGTCAGTAGTGAGGTTCTGCAACATTAGGCAGTTACTCATACAGGCTTTGATGTGCGGTGTCAGACTGACGGCCAGGCAGGACTCAACGCTCCTCTTTGCTCCACTGACTCCATCAGCCAAAAAAAAAACACTGAGCCTCAGTGGACCATCGCTCCATATAAGTTCACACCCCAGCTTACTGTCAGTCCTTTATAGCTAACAGGTAGAATACTGCTCAACTTATTAAGCCCTAATGTTTCTCTTTCTTTGTCACATGAGAAACATCTAATATAGATACAGCTTTTCCTCTGAAGAAACTATTGGCTCGTGATTAACCTGCATGTATCGATACAAACACATTCTTGCCTACATACTTAAAGCTAAGATGAATTTGTTTATGGGTTCATTACCATACTTGAGAGGGCATCCAGTTGAGTTTTTCATTGTTGAAAAGCACAATTTGTGTCAACAGCCTTTGCTTATTTCGTAACAGAACAGAGCATTTTAGCCACGGCTCTATGGATGCCAATGCTGGTCTGCTGGTTGTCCGGCCAGTCCACCACTTTGATCCAGATCGATAAATCTCAACAACTATTGGATGGAAATTTGGTTCCCAGAGGCTGGATCCCACTGACTTTCCTCTAGTGCCACCATAAAGTTGACATTTGTGCTGTCCTGTCCTCCTCTGGATAATTTGTAATCACTTTAGAAATCCTTTGACTTTTCCATCTAGCGCCATCACCGGGTCAACATTTTATTTGTCCAGTGTGTCGGTTCATGAGCAAATACCTGGAAAACTAACCACATTCCCATCCGTCTCAGTCATGCATTGTGTTTAGTGCTAATCTTATCATGTTAACACAGTAAACTACAATGTAAACAAGGCTGTAGACTCTTTTTCATACTTTTTGTGCCTCTGTACATTCGATTCAGTATAATTTAGACAAATTCTGACATTTTGATAGTAAACTCCAAATAGTTAGAGATCAGAATCACGCCAAGGGCTAAGTATTTTTTTTCGTAAAAACTTGTTAAAGTTAAGGCTGCTTGGGCAGAATTATATCAATATACAAATAACAAGAATAAAGTATTTCCATAGACTTTTGTCACAGCAATGCTGCAGTGAGTTTGTACTTGTCTAAAATCTTTGCAAATGAGAGAAATAGTTTGGCCTGCAGACATTTCTGCATCTTTAATGAGTCTTGTCCCCTGCAGTGCTGCTTGTTTCATTTATGGTGTGACGAGAGTATCATTAGAAATGAAGGGAACAGCATCAGACTGTTAAAACTGCTCTTAAATAAATAACTGTGTTAGTTCCCTGCTAACAGAAATCTGTGACTTTGGACCACACGCTAATATTTTTGCATTTGGATGGTTTAACTACATTCTGCCTGCATTCTGTTTGCTGGTTTAATCAATGTTAAAAATTAATATTAAAGAAATAAACATAATAAACAACTCTTCAACTTTTACACAGTAACATGATCGAGGAACAACATTTTTTTTTTTTTGCGTGCAATCCTGCGTGAAAAGTTGGATTTTCTTTTTGGATTATAACCATGGCGATTATGTCGTGTTGAGTGACAACTCCAGATGGTATTTTCGCAATGAAATTAACTGTGCCACCAATCTCTTGTTTTGTAAATGGAATTCTATTGATTGTAAGAGAAGTGTTATCAGGCCTTTAAATGGCTTCTCTATCTGTTCCTCTGCCTCGCAGCTTTTTCAAGACTCTGCAATTGTGAAATGAAGCCTCTGAAATCAATATGTGCCAAAGTCAATTTTTACTCATTATCATCAAGATCCTAGGTATTATTAGGAGTCAATACCAGGAAAATGCCTTCATCAACAAATACAGGAGTAGCACATTGTAGCTGTGTACGACTAAACGACATAATTAACACACAAGATGTCTTGGAACATGAGCATCGATAATCAAATGAGAGTAAATGAGAGGAATTAATCTCAGGCTGTCATATCAATGTTGCCAAAGACGTAACACGGTCCAAAAACTTCATCAGCACTTGCAGATTTATTCTAGTTATAATGTGGAAATGCGCATTCCAATAAATTCATGAAAATATTAAAGATGGAAGGCAGTTCTTTCAAATCCAAATTATAAATGTAAGATTTTCTGATTTAAAATTGTAAATGTGATTTAAAAAGACAAAGTTTTTAGTGTTTCCAAAGACATGTCCCCTATTAACTGTGGCTAATCCACCGAACGTGCTGTCAGCAGTTTTCATGTTTCACAGTTTTTTATTTAGTAGAAAGTAGTTCTAATTAAAATAATTTCACCTCTGTTATGTTGAGGTGGAGGCAGAAAACTCTGAGGTTTCAAGCTGGTGGTCTGCCTGGTCACAAAAGTTCTCGTATTACAACAAAACAGTAACTAAAATATTGTTTTTTAGAGATTATACACTAATGACAACATGCTAATGAATATTATAGATAGTCCTAAATCTTACACACTGGACCTTTAAAGAATCATAAAGAAATAAACTTAGCATCTAGTCCAACTGTATGACATGTGGATGTGAATATAATAAAAGAATATTTTGGGAATCCTGTTGTCTTTGGTTTGTTATTCAGAAATGAGTTCTCAAGTAAACAAGTCATAAACAAAGTGGACAGAATATTGATTATCAGATATTTATGAATTCATGATTGTCTAATGATTCATTAATATTCTCTAGTAAATCATCATTATCTAGTCCTCAATTCATGGAGTTATTCAGTAATTTATTAACAATTCATTAATTATGAGATCTGATTCGCTCCTCACTCATTCTATAGTAATTTCTGTATTGTAAAGTGGCTCCAACCTTTTATTGAGTGAGTGCAGTTGCTCTTTGTTTCAGGCTATGAAACACTGCAGGAAACTCACTATCAGCTTTGTCTCCTCATCATTGGCTTGACTCTGCTGTCACAACAACAAAGCAAAGCCAAAGTTATGACCTCTTGGTTGTGCTGTTTTTTTCCCAGGACTGTCAGCTCAGGTCAGGGTGCAGAGGAACACGGCCACAGAGCAGTCAAATGCTGTAGGAGTGGAAAACCTATCAAACCGCTGCATTAAGAGTTACGACAACATATTGACACACTGGTCTTGTACATAGTGTACTGTATGTCAGAGTGGAAGCACTTCAAAAAAAACTATTAGAGGTGCTCGCCGCAGCCCTTATAGAGATGTAGAGTTGTTTCATGACCAGTGTACAACAGTATACTTGCTCAACTCAAAGACTAGATGCCGTTTAAAGCTCAGTTAAACAGAAAGAAAGAATCCTAAAAGATCCTGCCGTAACTCCAATCTGCATTAAAAATCATCATCAAAATAATCCAACTCAGTGACTTGGTTGCATATCTTGAAACGACTTTAAAACTTTGGAAACTTTCACGCCAACTTTCACCCAAATACATTACAGCAGGTATGAAAAAATAAGAATGAGAGAGCAACCTTGGTACAAGATTTTCCATTACATCCCAATATCAGAGTTAATGAGTCCAATAAGCCTTTGAAGACTTGTTTCTAGCTGTATTATTGATGTTGCAAATATAGCTCTGCCGTGCTATCACTTAACAAGAGATGTGAGCTATCTGTCACAGCACATTTCCCGGAGTTGAATTCAGAAAGTAGAGGGCAGACTGATACAAATAACTACTGTTTCAATTATTCAGGCTCATTGCGATGAAATGAAGATTGTTCTGCCTTTATTTCAGTGACACTAATGAGCCAGGATGAACGACAGAATGTATATTTAATGTCTGTATATAACCCTTTTTTTTTTTTTTTTACCTTCCAGCTCTTTACACCTTAAGTTGTGTTCAAGGATAGTTTCTCCTCTGTGCATTGCTTCTGAATACATAATAACATAACAAAGGGACAATGCCCTTTTACTTACTTCAGGGCACTCATTTTCTCACTTCCAAACTACATAAAGTCTTTTTATCTCCCTCTGGTTTGGCAGGGTAGTAAGGCTGACCACAGACAGAGCTGCTGACTTAATCCTTAAACTCAACAAGAAACACTAATCCTGCTGTAAACTTGTTTACTGGGTAGCATTACTTAGCCACCATGAAAGGCAAAGTACCCTTGAGCAAGGAATATTGCTTCAGGGGCGCCTGAATATGTAGAAAGACGCATTTTCTTCATTGTTCCGATGCACCTCGCCGATTTTGTTCTAAGCCTGCGAATGCAGTATTGCAGTGTTCAAAACTTCAAACACAATCTCTTCGATTTCTGATTATTTTCATGCGGTTTCCTTTTGATTTTTCACAAAGGAAGTCACAGTCTGCAAAGCATTTATCACACGATATTCTCAAGTTTTATCATCACGTTGATGAGAAATCTGTTCCTGCTGTGGGAAACTCATTCTTAGCGTGAAAACATATGCAGAGGTACAAAACTCAAGTCACATGTGGCAGAAGGTGAGAGGACATGCAGCTATAATATATAGGTGTGTGGGAATGTAAGGCATTGAAAAAAAAAAAATCTATGGAGGCAATTTTGCCACGTGAGTTTCCTTTTCTTAATGAAGTCAAGGTTGACTTTGTATCAACATGTTTTATGCAATGTCTCCATGAGAAAGAGCAACATATATTCCTCACGAGCAAACTTTTGGACGTGTTTGAGGTATTTTCAAGATAAAACTGCACTTTTTATCGTGACCAGCCCAAGGCACACCTGTGCAATAATCACGCTGTTTGATCAGCATGTCGATATGCCACACCTGTGAGTTGGATGGATTATCTTGGCAAAGGAGCACTGCTCACAACATGGATTTAAACAAACTTGTGAACAAAAATTTGAGACAAACAAGCCTTTTATGTGCAGAGAAAAAATCTTAGATCTTTTTATGAAAAACTGAAACAAAAACAAAAGTGTATATTTATTTTATTTATGTTCTCCTCTGTTCTCACTTTGTAATTTTCCTGTTTGGTCCTCACGTCAGCTTTTCAGTCGATGCTAAGCAGCTAAAAACTGTTTCCAGACAAAAGGTACATGTCACAAATTATTTGTTCTGTATTATGTACAGTAGTGTGTGCGCCTGCCTCTTGTGGGTCTCTTAACGCTGCTGCTTCTTTTGCTTTTTTGGAGATCGCTTTGTTTAGATTTGCTTCATCCTGCTTTATTCTGTTTTTGGTTGAGCTTTAGTGCAGAATCTCCTTGTAAGTTAGGTTATTTAGAATTATTCTTGGTTCTATTTTACATCTTTCCTCAAAGTTTTATTGCTCATTATGAAAGTGATATCACAAATTCGACTCGATCCAGTTACTGACCACATTTTCCTGTTTTCTGTGTCCGTGTACGAGTCCTGCAGGCCAAGTAGCACGAGCAGCTGACCTATGACTGGAGTGTTGGTGCTAATAGGTGTCCATCACCTGCACTTCACAGCCTCATAACTGATTTTTTTTTAAATTATCTCTGCCATTGAGGTTATGTTTTCGCTGCTCTTTGTCTCAGCAGGATTATGGAAAAAAATACCAACCTGATTTTCATGAAAATTGGTGGAAGAGTGTAACATGGGCCAAGGAATAGCCCATTAAAATTTAGAGGAGATGCGACTCACAGATACACTAATTATTTTTCACTGCATGCACAAACCTTCATTTTTTTCTCCTATAATTTATTTGATATGTTTTTTTCACTTGTTTGGATTTTTAGAAACAAAAGGCTCAGTTTTAAGAATACAGAACACAAGCCGCCAAAAATGTGTCCCAGTTTGCAAAACAGCAAATGCACGCTCCAGTTAGGAATGTATTGTTTTCTGTTACGGCATTTACATTTAAATCAGCTGTGATCACTTCCAGCAAACATGAATTCTTTATTTTACTCTTTGCACAAGTCGACTTCTCCCGTCTAAAGGTATAAGGGACTAACTAACTTGAAATAATAGCTCTCATTTACCACGGTTGTCTTTCTTTTCACCTCAAGCCCCGGCCAGCCATCTAGCATCTGGGCAGCCAATTACTACTTATACTCTATACCACTGCAATCTCTGGAAGGATGCGAGGTCCCTGCCAGCCGGGGCTCAGTGCTAGGATGACAAGGCTTTCCTGTGTAGCTGAACTTCCAGCTAATCCATCTCCTCATGCCTCATCTTCTCCTCAGACTATATGGAGCTCAAAGAACGAAATGCTCAGTCCTATTAGAGCAGTCCTCCAAGGACCAGATGCAAAATGAGACAAATTCAGACAGATCCGTTTTTGATGTATGTGCTGCACACTGTACCGCTCACTACATCTTTCCTAGAGAGAACAGTTGTCACCAGATTCATGAGAATGCATGAATTTCTTCACATTAATCTTAGACTATCTCCCCCCTAGCTCTCAGCCTCAAAAAGCCATTTCAGCATGTGCTTTGAATATGTATATAGAGCAACCCAAGGATGGATGTGGTGACGGATGAAATGACCCACTGTAATGGATTACTCTTTTCCTTTGTCCTGTAGTGCCTACATGGAGACAAGTCCAATATGGACTGATGTAACATTCAGATAAAAATCAAAGAATGAAGCTTTGTTTCACAAAAATGTCCCCCATGGAAATATCCAGGGAGAGCAGTGGAGGTGTTTCTAAAGGTGGAGAGGAGAGCTGGTTGCACCGTGAGTGCCGTGTCCTTGAGTTAGGCAGGGTAACAGCCCTCCATCGCTAATTACCACATTGAGACCATGCTGTTCTGTTTGACACCTCTCTCTGCAAAATGCTGAGATACCAACATGAACACTGACACATTCAAAAGGTAAAAATACCACTGTCGTCAGAAAAACCTGGGAAACAAATAACCCTGGAAACAAGACATTTCAGAGAGATTGTATCTTGATATTTTTTTTTTTATTTGCTATTCAACAGTGCCTTTTGCCAACTCTGTCTACTAGACATAGTACACATTATGTAGACTATTACTAATCTATAAAAGGCAATATGTTTTGAAGGAAAGCTGCACACAGCAATTGAGTAAGGTACTGAACCTCTAACTGCTCCCAGGGTGCCGCTATGTGTGGCAGCCCATCACTCCACCATCTCTCCACATTTACATGTCTATAACCCCCTTGTGTGTGGTTGTATTATGGGTAAAATGCATGTAAAACCTTGAGTGAATAAAGAATTTCTCCTCCAGGGATCAATAAAGTATCTATTCTATTCTTACGGCTGCAATTTGGCACCTTGGAATAAATTCAACATTTTGAGAAATACACTTATTTGCTTTCTTGCCGAGAGTGAGTTTAAAAGATTGATAACACACATATTATATATCTGTCTGGTAAATATGAGGCTACAGCTAGCAGCTGGTCAGCATAACTTAGCATAAATACTTGAACCAGGGGGAAACAGCTAGCCTGGCTCTGTTCAAGGGTCAAAAAACACCAGCCATTCGTTTTTAACATTTAAGCTAAGCTATCTATACGGCTGTTGGCTGTATAGCTTCGTGTTAAGACGTGGCAGAGGTGTCAGTCTTCTAACATCTGGCAAGATAGCGAATAGCCGTATTTGCCAAAATGTTTCATGACTGCTTTATGTTACGGACAGTCTGCAGTGACCATGTCGCAACTCTTTGATGCTGCAATGCGCATTGTAAAGAGAAGCAGTTAATATATATATAGAAAAATGTCATTTGTTTGTGATCTATGGTAGTCATAGCGACTTAAATAACAATAGCAATAGCAATTGTCCAGAGGGTGACGTCAGAATAAAGATCTTTGCAGGCTTGGTGAATAATGGATCATGTGTTGAGCGCTAAAGTGTAAAGAGCAGAGTATGAACATTAGCCATAAAGTATTTATGATACAGTTTGTGTGGTACTGGTCGTCCTTTCAATACAGTTTAATCAGTGTTACCATCTTTGTTTAGCTGAGGCTGATGGGAATGTCATTAACTTTGAAGGTATTTTGGTCATAAAATTTAAAAAAAGCTTTGATATTTTGAGCTTATTATGGAGGTAGAAGTCTATAGCTTTTATTCTCAGAGGATCCTTTCTGTAGAAAATTTCATGGCAATCCATCCAATAGTTTTAGTCTGGACCAACATATCGACTGACATTATCATACAATCAGGAAAAATCACAGTTGATTCCACAAAGAGGAAAGAAAGCAGGAACGTTTTGCTCTGACGTACAGCTTCGAGCCTCAGACCACAGCAGGATGAGTGGCACAGCAGGCTAGATATCTCTGCTTCAGTCTCTCTCTCTGTATCCTACTCAGGCCGAGCTGAACCCCACAGCTTTCCTAAAGCTCCACTTTGCCACGAATTAAGCCTTAATGCGACTCTTCTGTCTATTGATTTGTTAGCCGTGCATTTCCTGTCCTGCTTTGATGTCACAGTGGTGTCAGTGTATGGAAGATTCCAGATAAAATTATGGAGGGGTTTTATCTTTTAAGCCTGTTATTTCAGGGGATTATTCGGACGCAGTTGAATTAACATTTTTATTCTTTTTTTGGCCACAAACTGGATTATGCGACTCTGTTCTACAGAGGCGATATCGAATGCCCATCGCTTATATGCACGCCATCCCCCCCTTCAAAAACCAGTGCTGACTGGGTCTGGGGAGAACTCTGTGCCAGGGATCTGAGCAAAATAAAACACATTCACCAAATGTAGTACAAAGAGATCATTATGTATTATAGTGGAATATTCACTGGTGTTGGTCAAAAAGCTCTGGCATTCTTACTGCTTATTGACTGAACTAATCCAAAATGTCATTTTGTTGTTTTGGCTCCCTGTTGGATATAGTGAGAAAAAAAAAAGAGAGAGAGAGTTTTGGTTTCTTTTGACCCGCAGGGACCCTATCACAGCTAGCTGGGAAGGATCTGAACTTCTACAGGAAAAATAACCCCCGCCTGTGTTCAACAGACTGGATGTGGTCCATTGGTTCCTCTGCAGAGCTCACTACACTCTGCATGGGAATAGAGTGAACCACGGTGCAAAGCACAAAAATACAATACAAACAAAGGGCAGATTAATGGGCAGGATAATCACAGCCCAGAGATTTGTCCCTATTTGTGTTTGTATTTTCTGACTCAACAATTTCTACCCAGTACTGAACTTTTCCAAAAGCCTCACACATGGCTGAGAAAAGCTGCTGGGCTTCAGCTTCTCGTATATGATGAGCTGCATTTCACATTGTCATGAAAGCAGCACCACTGAGCTGCAAAATGACATTGAACACAACACACATTTTAAGCAAAGATACAAGGGAGAGTGGAGAGTGGATCAGAAAACAGGGAACTTTTTCTTTTGGATGAAGGTTCAGTAATCATTTACAGCAATCTGATTTACTATTTTATTTTTAGTTTGTTTCTTTTGGGCGTTGTTTATTTGATCTTTTCATCATTTAATCAATAGCTGCATAATTAGCTGCATCAAGAATACGACTTTCACATGTGCCAGGGTTGATAAAGCTGGATTTTGCCACATGCAGAGGACTTCAACACTTCTGTCTCTGCATTCGGGTTTTATTAATATGTATTGTGGAAGGTTTAAATTTGGGTACTTGATTAAACCCGCAATTTCTTTGGTCCATTGGGACAACACAAATAAGTTGTGAACACAGTATCGACATATCACCTTTCAACGTGAGAGCAAACACTTTTTTTAACGCATTTAGCAGTTATAGAGTAACATTCTAATTAATTTAGAGTCATGTTTCTGATCACCTGATGAGTCCAATAGTCACTCTCTTCCAGCTGCCAAAAAGCAACCAGCTGAATAGATGTATTCTTTCTGTTCAGATTAGTAAAGGCCTGTCATGGACCTGTCAAGAATCAGCTGGAGAATCCCAGCAGCTGCATCTGTAGCTCTTTTTTTTCAAGGACTCCACTAACTGAGGGTGATGCTCACCAGCTCGTCACTAACCGTGCTGTATTTGGTGTTGAGCAGGTAGGGTATGTGTGTTTTTAGAGCTTTTTCACTGAAAACAACCCAGAGAGAGAGCGGTGAGAATGTACCAAAACAGTGAGTTTGTGGGCCACGCAGCTAAACAATGAACTAAAAACAGACAGTATAAAACATCGATATCTGTGACGTCACCCTGCTGATCTAAAAATGGACAAAGATGTGGATTGTTGGTGGACCTGAGGCAGGATTAATAAAACCTGGGTGCTCAAACAAGCCACCTGTAACAGCACCCACCTGTCAATCAAAGCAGCCATGCTGTTAATTTTCAACATTAAGTCTTAATATAATTTGAAGGGGTGAGTTAATAGAAATTCAGCCTCAGTACAGGCTGTAAACATGTTTATTTCTGCTGTGAAGTTGGACATTTTAACATGGGGACTAATGGAGACTGACTCGTCCTGCAGCCAGCCTCAAGTGCACATTTAAGGGAACTGCAGTTTTCTTCAAATTTCAGATATGGCCGCTTTAAACAATCTTAGTGGGTGTTATTTCTTACAAAGCAAAACATAAGGTTCAGTCCTGCTCAGCACACCAATAATTTACGTACAGTCCCCAACAGAGTTCATTATGCTTGATGCTTAATTATGCTTAATAATTAAGGGATTACTAGTCCTGTATGATCATACCAGCTTATTTTATAAGGTTAAGTATCACAAGTGCTTTAACCTTTTTTGTGATATGAACAAGAGCTGAAACTCTTAATTCATTTAATCAAAAATTAATTGACAACAAGCTATTTTGATGCTCATTTAATTGAAAAGTAATTTTGGACAAAAGGCTGTCTGACCTTTAATATATGAAGGCAATCGCTAGTTGCAGCCCTCAAATAAACATGATAGTTTTTGGCATTATGCAACATGTTTCTAACAAAATATCATTCATTATTTTATTTTTTTTTTCAAGAAAGATTGGATAACAACATGATTTATTGAATACATATTGATTTTTTTTTTCTGTATAAACTTAAACAGAGGAGGGAGTTAAACTAGAAGCCAGTAATAAGAGCTGCATTTTCTAACACCACGCAGCTATGAAACATAAAATGTTGTGTCTGGATCCTGCTGAGCCATATTCCCACTCAATTAATTAAAAGATGTTCTTTCTGCACGGCTGCAGGTCTTTTATTCGTTCTGTGCTGCCACACTTCCAGTATGAATATTTCCTGTGTTCTCTGAAGGATTGTGAAGGTGGGATCTGTTGTCAGGATCAACAAACAGTATAATGGTGGTACGTCTGAGCTCCACAACACGTTCGCTTACTTCGCTTGAAGCGGTCAATGAGCTTCGTGAACGTTATTACGGCAAGCACACTTTCCCCTCATCACAGCAACAGAAAGCACCGTTACTGATATAAAACCTGATGACCTTTTATGCTAAATGGGTAGAGTGATGGGCAATGGTGATGCCTAACTATGTGAAGTATGATCATGCTTTATGAGTTTTGAGATAAGAGATCATAAAACCGTCGTTATGAAAACTTACAGCTGAGATGCTAAATTAAAAGTGCAGCTTCCATTCTTTGCTACCTGATAAATAATTGATTTTCAAATCAATTATACTCTCACTGGATTCTTCATAGATTCCTGAATTAAAGAAATATATATATATATGTGAGGTACATTGTTAAAATCTGTATTTTGTGTTAGGTGTGTGTTTTATTTTGATATTTTAAGGTGTATAAATTTCACTTGAGCTATTTTTATGCCGGTTTTTGATTTGGGTTGAAATCACTTTGAACTGGAGCTTTTGTGTCTCTGCTATTTTCATTTTCACATCTATGCAAATTAGATTGCTTTTGAACGAATAGCTCAATGAATAAAAGCTTAATAAGAAATACAATGGGAAGAAAATTAAATGTAATAGAATAAAGGGAAATGAAAAACACTGACAAATAGAGAAGTCATTTCCTCGTGGCCCTGGGTATTTAATGTTATACAAGTGAATAGAGGCCTGGCCGTCACCTATAAAGCACTCCAACATTTTCAGCAAAGTGGTAGACAATGCGACCGTCAGATACATTTCTTATCAAACAGGTAAACAGGTCATAGGCGACAGCTTCAGTTAGGCTACATGTCTTCGTGACGAGCCTGCTATCATGACCTTTAAGCAGTTTAAAATCTCATATTTTTTAAAAAAGACATTATGTTTCCAGTGAAAGTACAACCTTTAATACAAATGGAAAATTGATGAGGTAATAATGTCAGAGGAAGATAAAATGTCCTTCTGTTAATTGGCGAATCGTTTTTAGCTAGTGGCGAGGCTCTAGGCAATGTCGGCCTGTCAGTCACTTGGTTGGCCCACCACTTTGGCCAGAATTAAATATTTCAACAGTTATTGAATTGATTGTTATGAAGTCTTGCTACACATATTTATATTTATGGTCTCCAGAGGATTAATCTTACAGACTTTGGGGTGAAAGGAAATAGTGAAATGTCAGTCATACATATGCCGGCTACTGATTCACGTCTTTCACTGTTGAAAACCTGAAACATATCTGAAACATATGCTATTGCATGTTACTTATTATCAGACATTTAGGCAGATACAATGCATTGAACATAAGCAAAGTCTGGTCAATCCACCAGCCCAGGCAAATTTACTGGTCAGGGTTTAGTATGTAACATAAAAGAAGGTGTGTCTGACATACAAGGCCATACAGCAGAGAGTGTTAGAAGAAGTGTAAATCGTCACACACCTGCTCGTTAGACACCTGCTGTCTTATTTTGTTGTCGTGTCTCTGTTACAAGTGAAGCAACCTTTTAACTCCACTGTTAATTTCACACACAAATCTAACAAATATAACGCTGCTGCTTAACTCCTCGCGTTGTTATCTGATTCTGACAGCCATCATCGCATGCCCTTGGACTGAACTCAAATTTCATTGTGCTTTGCCCTTGCTGTGAGACGATTTGGTCTGCAGCTCGTTCTCCACGCTGTGTGAGGGGCATTCAGTGAAAATATGAGACTGTCAAAATGACCTTTCCCCACGACACACAGGGACTACTCTAATTGGCGCTTTTTATTGTTATCAGCTGAGGCAAACAAAACCGTTCGCCTGTGCGCTGCTATGAAAAAAACAACAACAAAAAAACTCTGAATTGTCTGGTTAAAGATGAAATATAATATTGTAAGTTGCTCTTTTTATCGATCCATGTAATGTCTCGCAGATAAAAAATCCTCATACTGGTTTATTTCACTACTTTGCCTTGAAACGATACAAAATCAATACCAAAGGGGGAAAATAAACGGTGTGCTTCATGGATATAATGTGTATAGCTATAATCGATCCCATCATGCAACACTATAAGAAAGGTCATACCTCACAAACAGTGAGGCTTCTCTTCAACCATTCAATCAATACTGACATTTTTGCACAGAAATAGAGTCGCACTTCTAGACTGTAGTTAGCCAGGCATTTCACCTTTGGCTGGACACATGAAATTCAAAGCACACGTAATGCTTCTATTTGTTTTACTTGAACGGCAGGCTGAAAAAACACCTAAGCTACCCTGAAATTATTTCTGTACCGCTTCCAGCTCGGCTACTCTATTGTGTGCTTTTTCTTTTATCCCATGTTAGGTCGTGTCATGTTCAAAATCTTGATTTTTGGGTTCTGCGTCCTCGACTAGAAAGCCGCTCTTAGCTCTGCTTTCTCTTCCCGTCACACCAGATGGACCCACAGATGGACACAGTGACGTTCTATTGGTCCATCGGCTCAGTCGGCAGCCAGCACGTCATGCTTCAGTCTACCATCTCTCTCAGTCCAAATCCCAGAATTTGTTTTTTTGTTTTTTTTTATTTGCCTGTATATCATCTCACATATGACAAACAATACAACTGAAAGAGGCAGAGTGTGCTGTGATACCCAGCAGATGTCTGACACCTCCAGCACGGCACACAACAACCATAAATGGATCCTATTTTGTTTTGAGGGTTATGCTTCAGATGCTTGTTAGTGTAGTGGATATGTGGAGTTTGTCGGGGGCAGGGTCGGATGAATCTCTCCGTCACAGCTCTTACTGTTTGGAGTGATGCCGGTGTCAGATCCCCCTTCTGCCTCCTGCTCCGCCGTGTTGGCATCCGCTGAGAACGACTGGAGAGACAGGAGTTTCTGACCATCATTATCAGACAAATGTAGCCAGGGCTCAGTCTTGCATTGCGGCATTTGATAGCCGTTTTTGCTTTGTGCTCTGTAACATTTATAGCTATCAGCCTGGGGCATCTCTGAAGAGCAGAGCTGTTCAACTTCCCTGATCACCTAGAGAGAAACAGAGCTCCAGTGTGGCTCCGGATCTTAACCTGATAACTTCGATGATTTATCTTCTTCATGTCATCCTGCCATAACACAGTCTAGTGGGAGACAGTAGCCAAGCCCCTGGCTGACAGCCCCACTGCTCCTTTGGCTTTTGTTGCAGCCCGATCAGCTCTGATTACTGGGCGAGCTTTAAAAAGCGTCCCAGACATGAAACTTAAACTACTGTACTTGCAAAAAGAAGATAGCACTGGCTATGAGTTGGGGCAGTCAAATGTAAATCTTTTGTCTATTTAAACCTCAAATCTATGCAACAAAATAAAACTGGCAACAATTCTCATGTATATAAAAAGAGATAGATAGCTGCTGTTAGCTAATGAGAGCTCAGTTTGTTAGCTAGGCTGCCCAGATTGTGATCTCAGAGGTCACAGGGGGCAGTGTTAGCGTTTGTACTACTGGCGTATTGGACCACCAGGAAGAGGAGGTTTTCAGGAATGCTAATGGGGAGCAGATTTGGTGTTGTGCCAGAACAGGAGCTGGGCATACGGGGCAATGTAATTAAGGCTCTATGGACATAATGACAGAGGGGAAAAGACAGAAGATGACAACAGAAGCGGAAGCTAAGAAGAGAAAAGAAGAGAGTGACTGTGTGACATTGCTAATAAGCTGGTGTTTAGCAGGTGTTAGCACTATGTTCACCATCTTAGTGTAGCGTATTAGCATGCTAATACATGCTAATATTAACACAACATAACCCTGAGGCTGATGGGAATGTCATTTGTTTTGTAGTAAAGGAATTAAAAGTTGTTTCTTGGGGGGAATGTGACGTCTAAACTAGATTTCATCGAGATCCAACAGTTGTTGAAAGACTTCACTCCAAACAACAAATGTCAACCTCACAGCGACACTAGAGGAAAAGTCAGGGGATCAACAAAGTCAGTAGGATTAATCCTCTGGGGATCCTGAATGTCTGCACTAAATGTCATGGCAGTTTCCTCTGAATACATTTCATTGTGGAACAAAGTGGTGGACCAACAGAACAGAAAATGTCCAAATCAATTAAAAAACAACAAAAACAAACAGATTCTCAGCAGAAAGGACTATTTCACACAACTTTATAAAACCCACCTCACCTTTAAGAACACTTTCACTCAGATCAGTAATAGTGTATTTCAGGTTTGCATGTACGCATAGACCCACACCTGCAATTTAATATCTCATTCCTTAATATCTGCTACCTCAGTAGTGCTGCACACTTTGCCAGTTACATCAATATCAGTTAATAACAAATCATCTGTTCAATAGCCCGGCCATTAAACAAGGTAGACTTTGATTCGTGAGCATATATTATCTTAACGACATGACTGGTTCAGGTGAAAATGTAAGACTAAATATTTGTACTGCTCTACCTGCTCAATACACATCAAATATTTCACAATGAATTACTCCTGAATAGTTGAAAAGACAGCTGCTGCCGAGGATCCCCCCGTAGCCTCGCTATTATCAGAAGGCAGGAGTGTTACTGCTGTGTCTGACAGATGAGTGGGACTTTGAGTGCTTAGCTAGCTCACAGACACAAAGTTTCATTGACAATTTCAGTAGAACGACTTGCTCAATGAACAAAGGCATCGGAAGTGCTGACAGGCTGATCACGGGGCTGCAGGGAGAAGAAAAAGACAGGAGGAGACAGAGAAAGAAACAAAGAGAGACTGACATGCCTGTATAATATCTTTGTTGCTCACTTGCTACTGATCCTCTCGTTGTAGCTCTGCAGATGATGAAACTTTGTCAGCATCCTCATCGCAAGTAATGCAGGACTTGCCATCTTTCGGAGCAACGGGGGAACACTGACATTCAGGTTATATGTGTTCCCTCTGAGGAAAACCCTCCTCTCAATCACACTTCTGTCTCAGTGATACTGCATGTCACCCCTGCAAGCCTCTCATTCGCTTCTTGTGAAGCGAAAACTGCTCAAAGTCTGATGCGTGCCGAGTCGTAACAGTTCAACAGTGGCGAACAAACAGCAAGGGTATGAAATATAATACTGTGAAGGGTGCATGAAATAATCTTTGTTGCTGTTCTTGTGACACTGCACATGAGGAAATACAAAACAAAAATGAATTGGTCTTTGAGTTCCTTTGAGACACCATAAGCCAGAATCCACAAAATCCTCCACATCCTTTGTTTATCTCTCTGATAGAGACAACTTTTTTTTTCTAAGGTTGATTTAACCTCCAAGTCAACCCTCCAACCCAAGTAAAGCTACGGAATACATCCAGACTTCATTTACTCTTCTGTGACTGCACCTTTATGACTCTCATGGGGCAGTGCAAAGTTGGTTTTTTGCAGCTCAGCAGAAACTTCCCTGCATTTTAGTGCTCAAAATATATGCCTTTAATCTATAGCAACCAGGAAAAGTCAGCCAATGTCAATGCGCTTTATTTGCCACAGCACCGTTTTCTGGATGAATTCATGAAATCAAATTAGAATATTCCAAATTGAAAAATAAGTTCACCAGTTCAAAGAGCAAAATCCGAGAAACTGCCTGGTTCTGGCACTGCACATCCAACATATTAGAGCTGAAATGATAAGTAAAGTTATTTTTTTGTTATTTTTTTACTTTTGCCACTTTTGTCTGTTTTGCACACACAGTGTAAAGAATGGACACCGTATCTGTGATGTCACCCATGGGTTTCTAAAGAGACCATTTAAAGCTCAGAATATGCGGCTCTGGCTGCTACCATGTTGGTTGTCCTGCCTCTTCGGTCTCCTGGAGCAATAAAAATGGACAAAGACGTGGATCATCAGTGGACCTGAGGCAGGCTGAATGACACCTGGGGGCTCAAACAAGCCACCTGTAATGGCACCTACCTGTCAATTAAAGCAGCCACGCTATTAATTATGCATAACTTTAAACCTCAATATAATTTTAATGGGTGAATTCTATAAAAACTCAGACTCAGTACAGTTAACATGAACAGGAGAATTAGCTATAGAGACAGAAACTGTTTTTTGTACCAGGCTGTAAACATGTTTATTTCTGCTGTGAAGTTGGACATTTTAACATGGGGGCTTATGGAGACAGACTTGTTTTGTAGCCAGCCTCAAGTGGTCGTTCAAGGAGCTGCAGGTTTTGGCACTTCACTTCACAGCCACGGAGGTTCGTTTGGTTTTGTATCATTGTAAACTGAACATATTTGATTTGAAATCAATCATTGCGTATTTTCACTAAAAAAAAAAAAAAAATAGAATAAATAGATTCAAAGATAATGAAAATCCGACTGCACCTAATGATTATTTTCACATTGAATTAATCTGCTGGTTATTTACTCGATTCAACGAACTTAAAAATAAATCTAAAAATGTCACAATTTATTTAAGTCGAACAAGATGTCATTAAACAGCTTCTTTTGTCCAAAACCCAGCTGATAAAATTCAGCTGGAACAAACAGCTGTGTTTCCATGTACTGTATGTTTTAATTGTGAACAGTATAATAGTGATCTGATTAGCTACTGTACATCAGTGTTAAACCACAGCTGGCTATAGGATGAATACCACAGCTACCAACTTATTCTAATCACGGGTATTTATAAGCTAAAAGAAAAATAAAGAAAATCAAAGGCTTTAATATTTCTGCTTGCGAGCTCTGCCAAAATACCCAAGCCATGCTGCAGGCACAATATGCCACAAAGAAGCAGAGCCAAATTGTTTGTCTAAACTGTTTTCAGCGAGAAAATGGAGGTTAACAGTAAAAAGGCTGTTATATTTTGACCTCTGTTCAATAAAGGACTGAGGTTTGGCCAATTAAGTGGCCTTGGCATATGAGGATTTCAGGACAACATCTTTACACTTTCTCCTGCTGGCATTTCATGTGAAACACACTTCCAAACACATTGATCTTGCCTCACAGGGGAGACTTTACGGTACCTGCTTCCCAATTACTCACATAGGCTTATTCCTCTGACACAGTCTCAGGGAAAACACACCGGATTGGCCGCTAGTCATGACAGAAAAGCTTAGTGGAGGTAAATTTGTGGGCAGTGCGGGAGAGCTGCCAGCTTTCAAACATGCACTGCACTCAGAGAGGCAGATTTACCGTCTGTGCTCTTCTACTGGCCTCTCTGTGTTTGTCCTGTCTCCAGTGGCTGACTGAAGACCTTGCTCACCCAACAAAAACACTGTCAGAGATAGCTCGGCGAGGCATGAAATTGATTTTGTATTAACAAACAAGGGGATCTGTTTCTCCCATACTGTTAATCAAATCATTTCGAGGAATGAGGGGAAGATGAGAGTAAAATCATTAACTTCCAACAGTAAATCAGGTTCACTGCCAACCTGTTGTCCCATTAACCCTGAAACCTGTTCAATAGCTAATTAAGGCAATTACTTCAGGCATGACACGCCAGTTAATCATGAATGACTAGCCCATTTATAGTGGTGGCTTCATTACCATTGGCAGCACTCACTGATTGCCCTCCTCATTCCCGACACACACACACACACAGAAAATGCTGAGGATAAACGTGGCTGTTGGTCTGTCTTCCACCCACTCCCATTTACAAGGCTAATGCTTGAATGTAAATATCAAAAAGGCGCACTGCAAGTTGTGTGTTTAGATTCCTGATCCATCAGGTTTCATCTGTGATACTGAGCTTCAAAGTGTTTAATGTGGGTTGTGATATTCGGATGTTTTCTAAAGTAGGTGGGCATTTTTTGTCTTTAATAGAAAGCTGACAGTAGAGAGATGACAGGAAACAAACAAAGAGATTAGATTGTGAAGCTCATGGTGGTGGACGGTGGCTCTGGTCCCCACCATGTTAGCAGTCCTGCCTCTTCTGCCTCCCGGCTAATCTAAAGATCAGCAAACACATGGATCATCAGTGGACCTGAGGTGCTGGGTGCTCAAATAAGCTACGTGTAACGACACCCACCTGTCAATCAAAGCGGCCACGCTGTAAAATATGCATAACTTTAAGCCTTAATATAATTTGAACAGGTGAGTTAAATAAAGATTCACACTCAGTACAGTTGTCATGAATGAGAAAATTAGCTATAGAGCCCAAAACTGTTTTTTATAAACATGTTTATTTCTGCTGTGAAGTTGGACATTTTAACATGAGGTCTTATGGCGACTGACTCGTTCTGTAGCCAGCCTCAAGTGGGCGTTCGAGGAACTGCAGTCAGTTTTTGGCACTTCCGCATTGGCTTCGTTTGCGCTTGATAAATACTTGAACCAGGGGAAAACAGCTAGCCTGGCTCTGTTGAAGGGTAAAAAAAACACCAGCCAACACCACCAACCATTCCTTTTTTAACATTTAAGCTAAGCCAGCTGTTAGGCAGTCACAGCAACTTAAATATAGCAACTGGCCAGAGGGTGACATCAGAATAAAGATCTTTGCAGTCTTGGTGAATGATGGTTGATCGCACCGGCTTCACTTCACAGACATGGAGGTCGCCGCTTTGTCAGTACTTTAAATCCCAGGCCACCCATTAAAATCATTCCTTTCCAAAAAGAGGAGCCCTAAAGTGTTCACCATCAAAGAAATAAATAAAGAATTGTTATTTTATTATGAAAAGAACCAAGTATCCTTTATATCAAATATATGTAATCAAAAATACAGACAAGAAAGTTTTGACAAAATTCAGATTTAACCAAATAATTCAGGTCACGATGTGCTAATGTTATTTGGTGTCAATGACACATAAAGGGTGTTAATGTCACAGTGTACCTGCTGCACACTGCTGTGTTTAATGAAAACGTGGTTTAAAGGTGTGAAGAGAATGGGACCAACGTTTTTTTTTTTTTTGTTTGACCGAGCCCTTTGTCTCTGTCTGTCTGGAGCTGTCCGCGGTGCTGAACAAGACTTCAGTCGCTCTCTAACAGCGTGATCAGTGTGCTCTGACACCAACCTTGTCAGCAGTTCCCATTCCATCCCGCTTGAGGGACTGACTCTGACAGATAGCGGCGCTGAGGGAGGCCCTTGTAGTGAACTGTCCTGAGTGGGAGTATTGATTTTCCTGTTTGTCTCCCCTGACTGCGGCAAGGTGGAGGCTAGCTGAAATGACTCCCTCCGCTCTGAGGCCCATTCCTCTCACCTCCCTGCGGTTTCGTATAAGGACAAACTATACTGTCGCCTGATTCCATATGTGCCGGGGCATCTGCTGCAGAGTTTTCAAGCTGGTCAAAGGCCGCTCATCCTCACGCTGTTAAATGTCACTCTCTCCCCTCCACTGCACATCAATAACTGGCCCTGGCGCTGCAGGACACCACTCTTGGTTGTTCCATTTCCATTTGCAGCCATGAATATAAATTTCTGGATGACCTGCCACTCTTGTCAACACAAGGGGAAATTCATTCTGCTATTGTTCCACTGAGCTGAGGCCTCCAAATATTGGGTGACATTAAAATGCCGCACTGTATATTTCCCTGTAGCTCTGACATAAAAAAACAAAAAAAGAGAGAGAAAGCAAAAAAGCTCACCTCGGATGCACACTGCTGGCACAGCTTTGACTTTGATCTACTTTCACCAGACAACACAGCAGACAAATTTATTGCTGTGATTGCAAGTGTGGTGCGCTAATTAAAAAAACAGCAGCAGTTACCCTCGCTTAGACGTTGTTTGTCGCCTTAACGCCACAGAACACAGCCGCTCATCAAAGCCGTGTACAAACAGGCGTCTCTTTGCTCTAATTTATCAAGCATCAGTGCTACGGTACGGTCCTGAGGAGTGGAGGGGGTGTGTGTGGTTCTGCGCCTCTGCGTTTTAAACAGTCACACCAGGAATCAGACATGTAACCTCACCGGGTCACACTTTGCATTTCAATGCGAATGCAAATCTGATACATCCTGTGCAAACGTGTCCATAGTGCAGCTTTTAATATCTAAGTCACACCACACGCCGCAGATGGCAACAGATTAAAAGAGAATAGCGAGTGTGGTGTGATGTTAATTAACAGGCTGAATACAACACAATGAACTTATCAACTTAAATGTCTGAATCAACACATGTGTACAGACTCAAAGGTACCTCAAAACAGTGCAACAGTCAATTAAACAACAAACCTCGTGTGCTGCTGCCGACCATTTTCCACTAATTGTACTTCAGGAAAAGGTCAAGCGCTGCCATACAGAAGCACACTAATTCACAGCTTTTATACACAACCTCCTACTGGGAAAAGCATTATCACTGCTAATGTCAGTTGTTAGAGGGTGGGAGTGCACCCCTGTACAAGGGCTCCTGGGGTACAATAAATAGGGAACATGCTAAGTGCAGCTGTGTGAGAAAGTTTAAAACTCTTTCTGACAAACAGGGACACACAATCATGTATATAAAGCATGAGCTGTTCTGAGTAATTCAGATTCATCTGTCTCAGTGAGTGAACAAATCACAGCTAAAAACACTTCCCTGTGGATGATTACAGTGTTTGTGCATGCACAGAGCCGTCTAACTCACCCCTGCAGGACATTGCATGAATGCACTGTTTCAACCAAGCAGAACAAAAAGCACCAGTAAATAGCCATTGTACCTTAATAACCCAGTGTCAGTAAAGGCAGCAGCTCACGGAGTGGAAGGTTAGAGGGCTCCACCTGTGCTTAGAGAACCAGTGTACCGATGTGTAACCTTTGTTCAATTTCAAACAAGGTTGCCTCTTTAGAGAGCCAGCACTTTTAGCAGCATCCACTGTTTGTTTGTGTCTGTCATCCCATCTCATCGAATATAATTTATTGAATTTCGACACATTAATTCACACTTTAACACATCTTCTTTGTATGGAAGAGATATAGGTAGAAAAAAGTCAAAGAAACTACATCACTCCATCATTTCAAAGCTGATTAAATCTCCTTCGTCAGTTGTTCAATCAGTGAATATAAGATAAATGCACGTAAAGAAACGTTTAGCCAGGCAGTACCGTGTTGATATGTGGTTCAGCTTCAACTTATGCTGGGCAAACAAACACAGGAGAGCTAACTTAGCCAATTATATCATTATTTCACTCCATCATCCTCCCTCTTAACCACTAACGATGTTGAGTGCACTGTTAGACACTGAGGACAAAGAAACACATCTGTACGTCAGTTCTGTCATGAAGCGCATTAAGACGTGATTGTCTTTAAGACACGACATATCAGCAACTTCACATCATTTTGTTGGTTTAATGAATCATTTGCTGGAAAAAGACAAACACGTGACTTGCTGCCAATAGGATAAGCCACTGTGCTCCCCCAAAAGGGCGTGGCTTTAGCTGTGACACCCATGAGTCTCTGGGCTCCATTGTCTAGTGTGCAGCACTGAAACTCGGCTTCTCATTAATTTCAATGCGACTACTGTGTTGGTACCCCAGATGTGTCAATGCAGCAGGCATGAAAACTCTGCAGGGTTGTCTGACAAAAAAGTTAAAGTTGCCCAAACTTGTTCAACAACCCGATGTAACATCATCTAGCAAGGCTGCTGTGTTGGCGGGGGGCTTGTTCACGTTGTTTTAAGTTTTAACACAGGCAGGGCTGTTGTGGGTCTGAATGCCTTGGGCTCAACTAGATGCACTGCACAAGGCTGCAACATTGGCTGAAGGGAAAGAAAAAAAAGAAGGGCTTTCTAAGGACTTATCCTAAAGTCTCTTCAAACTCCCTCCTTTCCTCTCTGTTCTTTGCCTCTTACTTTTTCTCTGGAACATCCCCCCTTTTTACAGAGAAAATGGATGTGGTAGCACTCAACAATGCTGCTTTTCGTGGACCTGGATGGATTGCATGTAAGCGAGGAGATTGGTTTCAGTGTTCCCCGTGGACTGAAGCCTTTGGTGTTTGGTGATAAATGCCTCCTGTGTGGTAATACAGTGTGATTAACGGACACAGCCCAGAGCCTGATCCCTCCTCTCCCTCCTCACCACACCTGAATCAATCATCTACATGGAAAGGCCACAGTCTTGCGCTGGAACAGCTGCTTAGAGCTCAGCTCTCTCCTTTTCTCACTTTAGGAGAGAGCAGAGATGGCTGTAGGACTCACTTGGAAACACGGTAAATACAAATAGATCAAGCACTGTTTGTTCACGCGTGCGTCATTGAGCAGGTATGCAATTTGAAAAACAATCTACCATAATTAGTTTACAGACTCTTTTTAATTAATGTGAGCTCTGAGGAAGAATCCACAAAAAAACCGAAGTAACCTGACCATCGATATTTAAGGAGGATTGAACACTATCATAAATCACTACAAGACATCCCAGTGGGACGTTGATAACTTTTGAAATTGCATATCTGTTTTTCCTCTGCCTTAATATTTTTTGCCAGATTCTCTCATAAATCTGCTTTCTTTATAACTCTGTGTTGAAACAGATACAGTAAGACCTTGAAAAGAATATTTTATATGCATATTTAAACAGTTAAATATCTAAACATATAAACGTCCGTTACGTAATGAATACATCCATCTGTTCTTGCAATGCCAAGGCGAGTAAGTCGAATTCAAAAGAGTAACTTGGCTCCACACCGTGCAGGCTACATGATCAGATTTTATATTACGGCCGACATTAAAGAAAAAGAAAAAAGAAGAAGAAAAAAAGGCTGCAGCAGCAGTTTTACAAATAGCCATGAAACCATATCATTGGAGGGGAGATTATGGCAGTGGCATAAGCAGTCAAATCAATCGCTGAGTATTTCTGTGGAAGTCGATAGAGGATCCAGGTTAGGCCCATTAGTCATGTTGGCACCCTGCATTGCATTCCCAGGCCTGAAAACGACCCTGCAACTTCTCTGCACGTTGTTGCCAAAAAAGCTCCCAACTCACCCACACTGGCTTTTGTAACAACTTGAATGAATGCTCATTTTTGTCATATGGCATGAATATGCTTGGCTTTATAATCTGCTTCTTGATGACAGAAAAAAAAAAAAATCCGGATAATTCATATGTAATGTACAAAAGGAAGCACTCAAAGACACTTCAAATTGTTTCTCCCTCTGCAATTTATTATGATTCACAGACATGCCTGTGAAGAAAATTCCCTCCAGTGTTCGGACAATTTCCTCTCACCATCCTTGAAACGGAAGTAAACAGAGTCACATCTCGGAGTCCAAACATGAGAGGGGAGGCTTACACAGAATGATGAATGAACCAAAGTCCACTCTCCATTGCAGCATGGGACTGATGAGTTAAGTTAAGTGATCCCTGGATTTGCGAGTGGGATTTAAGGCTCTGTTTTGTAGCCATTCATCTGGCACCTCAAGAGGACTGACTCACATCGAGGGACATTGGATTCCTATGATGAGGTTGATGTGCTGTATCACAACACGTGCTGGGACATAATGCTATTTGTTCCACACCAGCACTCTGTGATGCCACAAGATGTTACTCTACTCTCTTGTGCCATGCTGTTGTTAGGACAGATTTTCAATCCATACTTATTATACTGTGGCCTGGGATCCAATTTATACTGCAATATTGTAGGTGGGTGTGAACAGGAATTGATCTAAAGAGGGAAATCCTTTTCCAGTGGGAAATAAACTATTGTTCAGTCCGCATAGCACACAACAAAACACATCATATCGGATGTTGTCTGCATTTATACTATATAAGAATATAATTCCAGATGGCTCTTAAGTTGTTTCCTTGTGTGATCAATATGAAACATTGTTTCAAAAGATTAATACTCTATAATATGTTTAAATCATAGACTGAACATTAATGAAAACAAGTGTCAGTCCTTAATTATGTGCGCTGCTGATCAAATGTCTATAATGACTTTGCAAAATAAAAACGGGACCAGGCACCTATTTATAAATGCAGGAATTTAAGAAGCAATCTGGACTGCAATCTGTTCAGTGAGATTATTCAGATCTGTCTCACAGCGAGTCTGAGTGATGCCACAGGACGGGAAAGAAGCAGAAGACACCAGCGCTAACGACTTCAGTGATTGAACATTACCATTTTTATTACATACTGTCCATACATGTCATGGTGTATCTTAGAAGTGCACCTCAATGCACTTTTTCCCTGCAGTGAAGTCATTCTGAAGTGCAGTCCTTGTGCACGAGCCCCACAGCAACATCAAAACATCCAGAACCTTATCCCGCCAAGCCAACCAGAAGACGTCGGGGTGGCTCGCTCTTGCAAACGGAGATTAGTCCGTGTGAAGGTGACTCTACCTGTGCTTACACTTTAAGTGTGCCAGGTGCTCAGTCAACCACTGAATCCAAATTGGGGAGAAGTGTGAGGGAGGCAGGCTCAGCTCGCCTCCCCACAGTATAACTTACCTGTCACCGGCTCGCCCCAGATAAGGACAGATGACCTTTCTCCAGGTTGTTATAATAAATCAACTCTAGAGGCAGTTATTCCTAGCACGGCCCTCTCGTCAGGCCTTACAGGTATCAATTGAGAAATAACACAGCCAGGCACCTCTGCTGTCACTGTTGGACAACACACAGGCAAGGAAATTCCCTAATGTCTGCTCAATTAACAAGCCTAACCATGTCTGCCTTGTTTACATGATTGTTGAACATATTTATTGCCTCTATTTTCTATGTTTCTGTGCAGTAATTCTTGGAACTGAAGCTATATACCCCCCCCAAAATGTACGCTTTAATTAGAATATAAAGCATACATTCAAATGGCTTTAAAATTTGCCCCTTAAAGCTGGTTAAAACTCTAAATCTTCCTGCAACACAGCATAAAAAGCTGTAGCAGTTGTAAAAAGCCAGTGTCTTCAAAGCAATATTCACGGACTTGCTGATCAGGCAGCTTTTGATCAGCAAACACTAAAGAATTTATGGTAAAAATCTTCAAGTTTTTGCACAATTACTTTTTTATGGACTGTTTATAGTACAGAACTAGAATGTTCTTTTCTCAATTAGAGGGAAGACGGAGCCAAAGTTAATTGCTCCTCTGATAATAGGAGCATTTGAACGGCTCAGCCACCAAACAGGCCTCTCGGGGACATTAAACACAGAATCTCTGAATCACTGCACCAGCTGACTCATTCTCATCACACTGATGACTACATTTAACTAAATCAGTATGAGGTGCTTTGCCTCTCTTCTTTTTTTACTTCAGTCTAGGGGGTAATCTCACGCTGATCAAAAGCTGACTGGGAAGCTGGAGTTCAGCTCCGTGACAGCACGTCTGGGATGTGAGAGTTCATGATGGCACACTGTTCAAAATTTAAGGTATTCATCACATGTGATGACATGGATCAAATTAAGAAAACAACAGCAGATTTTTCTCCATTACTTTCAGCGAGGAAACTGGGAAATCGTGTCAAAGATAAAGCCAAAAAAACAGGTGCTACATTGCAATGCCTCAAACAACATTTCTAACTACAGGATCCTGAAAACTGTGACTGAAGGACGAGGGTCCTTGCCTGCCACTCGACCGAATGCCACCCTTTAATCAGGCTATAAGAGCTGAATCAGACGATTGGAGATTCATATTTGTTGGACCAGCAAGTATTTGACAGCAGCATCAGAGACGCTGCAAGCCCGCTCTGGCGAGCTGCACGACTTTCATTACCTAGAGTGGCTTTTAGAGAAAGACGGTAAGCTCCATCCGTACTACATCTCGAACAGTTCCAAGCCAAATGGACAAATATCCAGCTGAAACACATGCAAAGCTTTTCCTTTTTTCCTTTTTTTTTTTTTCTCACCGAATGCTAGTACTGCAAAGGCCTATAAGGGTTCAGTTATTCAATCAATGTGCACTGAGAATAATGTGTGAGGACAATTCAGGCCTCCCTGTTTGGTGCATCATGTATCAAGCAGCAGATTTCAGCATAGAACTGGGACACTAATCCCATTTTTAATAGAAGAGACATCACATGGCAAAATATATATATATAATCTTCCTAAAAGTGATTAAAAACTTCTGAAAACTGGGTACACTCTTCATCTTCAGATAAGCATTGTGTCATAAAATATGAATTACACAGAAGACACCAGAGTCAATGGCAAAGATTATTTTAACTTTTAAGTCTAACCCAGGCTATATTTGAACTTCTAACTTTTAACTCACAACTTCTGAATTATTTCCTTTTTTACTTCAAAGTATTATTTCACATTTTACTGAAAGAACCAGAGTGTCGGATTTAGTGACTTCTAATGGTGCGGTTGATAATTACAAACCCCTTACCGCACCCTTTCCTTCCTACCGTGAAGGAAGGTGGCCAAGAAACATGGACAAAAAGGTGAAAGGCCCTATCATTGTTTACTTAATCCACTCTGGGCTACTGCAGAAAAACGGCGGTTCAACATGGCGGACTCTGTGGAAGAGGACCTGTGGCATGTGTCGATATAAAAGGCTCATTGTAAGGTAACAAAAATATACTATTCCTCATTTTCAGGTGATCATACACTAATGAAAATGCATATTATATTCAATTTCTGCCCCACTCTGTAAATAGAGCCCCCTAAATCTGACACACTGGGCCTTTAAAGGCATGATAACTAATTTTTTGGCCACTTGAGGGCAGTACAACAGTGACATATTGTCACCTTATAAAGTTGGCGTACATGTCAGCAAAGAATTGCGTATTTACGCATCAAATCAGAGCTTCTCTCCTTTTTTCACTACATCATAATTTTTTATATACTGTAAAAAGTATTCAGAGACGCTTCACCACATGTTTCAAAGTAAATAGCAAAAGTAAGTTAATCTCAAATTTGAGCTACTCTTTAAAAGTTAAAGAAGAAAGGCACAGATTTAAATTCAGGTGGCGTAGTAGCAGATACTATACAGCAACCATTTTAAGTATTCCATTTCATTACTTCTCCTCCTCAGACTTCATCGGTTTTATTGGTATCAAACCTTTTAACCTGACATGTTTAATTTAAGCCTAACATCTCCTTCTTGCCCTCACCCCTTCACTGGGATATCTGTGAACTACTGCAACAAGAGAATTTAAAAAAAGGGTTGGGTATTAGGAATGCAAATGAGTAAAAGAAATGTAATAATTAAAAAAGAAAATGGGCAGTCAGCTTTATGATTTTGAGGTAGATAGTAAGTTTTACTTGAAAATGAAACATTCTCTGTTTTCTTCTGCATCGTCTCATTTGAATAATATTCAGTGACTTCCTTGACTGTTTCATTTTCTCCGTCATGACGGTGAACAAGTGCTTGACATATGCTTTTGCACTCTCTGCTGAGGTAACATTTAATTATCAAACCAACTGTACTGCTGCTCAGGCCTGCCAGCAATGACGACTTGAATTAATGACACATGAAAAGCAATCTTCGCGCCCTGGAAGTCCAAGGCCTGCAAGGACACCCACAGCTGCACACATAATAAACATCCCATCACTGTGATGAGCACTTTGCCTCCTACATCTAAAAATATGACCAGAACTGTAAACCTGCTCAATTCTCCTCCTTCAGGTTCATCTGTGTCCGGAGGGCATCCATTACGTTGCCGTGTGTGTCACAGTGTATCATTGAGGTCCTGTGCTTTCACTTTTTCACTAAGTAAGAGGCTTCAGAGTACACAGGAGAAAAGTCCATAAAGTGCAACAAGAAAATGTATCAATTTACTGTTATTACTGTGTTAAATTTAAGTTTCACATGTGTGCCACTCTCTAAGTTAGTCTCCAATATTCCAATATTCCTGATACACATTATCATTATTTTGAAGTCAGTTTGAAGTGAAATATCCGACTCTTAATCTGCTAAATACCCAAATATGTTACTCAGCTGCTCGCTAACTGTCACTATGCCCTATAGTGCTGTGCAGGTAGGGCTTTTTAGAGCTTTTTTCGCCTGAAAACAGCTGCCTGCTGTGGCCGAAAATGCCGTTATGGAGCAGTTGTGGTATGGACAGCTGAACAATGACCTGGAACTCGCTACAGAACTTTGTAAAGCAGAGGAAAGCTGTAGATACAGCTCATAATGCTAATGATACGCGGGTTCATCACGACGAGCAACAGCACTCACAATAGAAAAATGGACACTTATATAACTCCATCTGATGAATATCACGTAATTGAAAAGCTCCACAAGAGACGCTCCAGGTAAGACTGTTTTCTCAACCGCCATTTACAAGGTCAAGAATGAATTTTAACCCTCAACTATATAGTTATAAATTCAAAACAACAATAATTTGAATTGCATGAACTCAGTGCCCGGATACTGTATGACAACAAAAGAAAAAGAATCTACATTAGCGTTGGCAAAATATAAAATATAACAACATTCTGCAAGTTCAAGTTCATTTGGGTCAGGTTGGTAATGACTCATGTCTCCCACACACTGTTTTGGGGAGAAGCCCATTGGTAGATGTCATGCGCAGATAATAGATAGAGTGAGCAATGCACGGTTCAGTGGTCAGAGCTGTAAATGGTAACGATCATGCTGTAATTGCAGCCCTTTCTGCATCACTTATTATGAATAAAATATGATGTAGGGTGTTATTCATCCATGGATTAGGGCACATCATCAGTGTGCCAGGTAAGTAATAACAGTCCATTACTACTCCTGTAGGATTGGTGTAGAAATTAAGGGAATGTGAATATGTTATCGTTATGACTGGTGGAAAAAAAAAAACATACTGTATGCGGGAGGTTGAATAGTTTTGCAGTGCCACAGAATCAGTAGGTGAGATACACATTCAGTAGCTTCACGTACTGATACGGTTCTGTAATAAAGTCACTTGATGAATAAAGAATGATCTCAGCCAAGCAGATAATTCTGATAAAGTATGGCTACCCATTAGCTGAGCTAGAGTAACCATTAATGGTAATACTGGTGATAATTAACAGACTGGAATGGAACAACATTACGCCATAATGCACACAGGACCTTTCCTTCACCTTCCAGATGACTGACAGCAATTATGTGTGTGCTCACTCTAGCCCTTAAATAAAAATGCGCAGTTCTTTAATTATTGTCTTTTCTTCTTAAAGCAACATTGTGTGACTTTTCTACCATAAAATTACAGATTTTAAATCATTTTATTGTATGCCTCTTTTTACGCTATGTAACTTTGTGCCCTGGGTACAATCTCCCACAAGATGTAATGAGAAGTACGGCTACTCCGCAGGTTTTCAGGTATGCAGATGGGGAGCAAAGCTGGTGTCGTGCCAGAACAGGAGCTGGGCAAGTAGGCAATATACTGTAACTGGGCTCAGCAGCCTCTATAGACATAATGACAGAGGCGAAGAGACTAAGGAAGACATTGACGGAGGAAGCTAAGAAGAGGGAAAGAGAGTGCCTGAGCTGCCAGACAAGAGTAAATCTGGGAATGACTTTTAGTCATTGGCGAGCGTTTCATGTAATAAAAGCCTGAGAGACAGACGTCAAGCTGGGCTGGCATATTAGCTGGCTCCTATGTCTTGTGTTGTTGACCTTGCTTGATAATTAGGTGTAAGTAATGTAATCATAACAAATACACGCGTACAGCCGTCCATACTTAAAACAACATTACATTTTGAAACTGGGGGTGCTAAAACACAAAAATACCAGTTTCTATGTAATGTTGCTTTAAGAATATACATATAACCCTAACCCAGCTTTTCATTCCACATAACACAAAAACCTTAAGCACAGTGTGTCTAAACATCCTTATCCAGAATTACAGCAAATTATATCCTCTGTCATGAAATAGGCACATCTCTCTCTCTCTCTCTCTCTCTCTCTCTCTCTCACTTTCTCTCTCACTTTCTGTGTTTCATCAAAGGAAAGCATCGAACAGTCTCCGTACCGCACTCGTGTTTTGGCTTCGGTCTCTTTGTACTTCTGAACTGGGCATTCATTATGCATAAGCAACAAGAAGGCTGCTAATGAAGATTTCATAACTGATAAAAAAACTGCGACATCAGCATATGCATATAATTATGAGGCCACAGTCAGAAGACGAATAACTAAGCTGTACATGCTGATCAAAAGATACGTTAAATGCTGAAAAAGAAATGTATATTCATTATTTTGGTTTGAATATTGTTTATATTTCATGTGCATGTTTGTGGCTTTTATGCAAGTAAAATAAATTCATGTACCTGCTAAATATGTAGCAAATGGATAAGGCAAGAACCAAACTGGGGCTTCTGGGGACATAATTATGCAAACAAGTAAATGTAATTACTACACTACATGTATGTACATGTACAAGTCAATTATATTTGTATTTCCAACCACAAATTGAATTTCGTAAATGCATAATGGCAAAATGTGTTTTGGAAAAGAGCTGAAGGCACAGGAACACGGATAACATGCTTGTTTGCAATTACTAACAATTACACACTCACACACATTCTCTAGAGTGAAATGGGAATGGGAATAGATAGATACTGTATGTGCTTACTACCGGACTTTTACACATACATTTTAGCTAATAGCCTTTGAATATTTTAGCTTTGTGATTAACTGTATATTTACCTCCGTGGCTGAGAAGTGAAACCAACGCACAAGTGCCAAAACCTGCAATTCCTTGGCGGCCACTTGAATCTGACTACAAAACAAGTCAATCTCTATAAGCCCCCATATTAAAATGTCCAACTTCACAGCAGAAATAAACACGTTTACAGCCTGGTTAAAAAAAAACTGTTTTAGTCTCTGTAGCCAATATTACTGTTCATGGTAACTGTGCTAGGGGTGATTCTGATGATTATTTGATTTATTTTCAAATTATGTTAACCCTCTGGGATGTGATCATTAATATAACACCAGATGGTTGAGGCTTAAAGTCCGTGTAAAGTAAGAATGAATATGTGTTCTGAGTTTGTCAGACCAAAAAAGAAAGTGTTATTAACCACCCAGCCAAATTTGAATGATTAGAAATATCAACAAGTTTATGAAATTAGGTATCAAAATCAGGTAAAAATTAGCAGTATTCTCAGCTCGAGGACTGTGGGGGCGTGTCTGCTGAAGCCACGCCCACTCATGGGAGCAGTCAAGCAGCAATTCTGAAGCGACTGAAACGTGTCAGATGAGTTCAGAAAATGACATGACTAACTTTGAAACACTCTGAGCGAGATGAATTAATCTTTATCTCTCTGCTAGTGGTGCAGGGGTATTCTCAGGGTGGCCTCAGCATGTCATCGAGCCACCCTTTAGGACCGCCCACAAAATCCTGGATTTAACCTCTAACTCCACGTTTCATTAATATATAGTTCAAAGTCTTTTCACATGTTTTCAGCAACTATTTTCCAACATATTCAATGTATTTTGGAAGACATCTCAGAATTTCCATTACACAGACTTTAAAGATATGCATAATCAAGAGCATGTCCGCTTTGATTGACAGGTGGGTACAGGTGGGTTATTTACTCTTATTGGTGAGTGGTGTGGTAGGCTGCTACACCTTTGCAGGGATAAATTAAGTTCTACTGAACTCAACTGAATGAAATTTCAGGAGTTAAATTGTTTCTATCCACACAAAAACCAAAGCCATTTTTCCTTGGCTCCATGACCTAACTTTTCGCCCCAATTTAACTGAAATGTGTTTTGTAGTATTTGAGATATGTTGTAATTAACAGGCAGGCAAACAAACTGCAACCTCCATGGCACAGGTAATAAAGAGACTTTGAAGAATTTATATAATAAATACGACTGTCTGTAATGAATTCAGATTCATGAGTAATGGGATGGCTCTTGACTCTTCAAAAAGAAATCAGCATAATAGAAGTTCCACCAAAGTAATAACACTGCTTTACAATATTTCTAACAATCAGACAAAGCACAAAGAGACAAGATTCAGTTCAGTTCAACACAAATTCAAAGGCTGATTATTAAATGTCACCAAAATACTGCATGAAGATTTTTTTGCGAGCTTAACAAACTCTCATTACTCTTAATTCAGTTGACAAATCTTGTCTTGCCTCTGTAGATGCATACTGTGAGAGATGCTAACATTTTTAACAGCAGCATCAGTCACATTATGCAGCAAAAAGGATGCTTTGTTCATTTTTATATCAAGAAAACATCCAGCTCTCACGTGAGTGTTTCAATACATGTCAACCACCTGTGAAAGCTTTTGTGATACTACATTTTCAGTGGAGCTGTGAGTGATTCAAGCTATGAAAAAGAATGTGGAATAAATGAAAATCTCAGGTAGAATAAGTGGTTACTTGTTTGTCTTCTTCTCCTCTTGGTTTTAACCTAAAAACAAGTTCACACACTGGGCATCAAGAAGATGTCGTGTAAAACTCTTGAGGTGTCACCTCAACTCAAGAAGCAGGCTCTCCTTCTGTTGTATGAATGGTAATGTGCATGCATGAATGTTTTTGTGTTCTGGTTGAGTGACCTTGTGCGTGGAACGAGCTTCCTTTGATGCGTGACAAAGGCTTCATGTGGCTTTTCTGTTATTAAGTCTGCACAATATCTTAAATGGTTGTTGTCATAATTTTAAGAAAGGATGATTTGATGAACAAATATTTAACTGTACTATTACCTTTATACCGTTATCTATTCATTAGTACAGTATATCAGGGAACTTTTCAAGTGAAAAAAGTGTCACTAGCTCAAATCCAAATATTCTGGGGTTATTAAATTAAAATGATGCATACATTTATACATGAACAGCCCTGAGTCTCACGTGTTTTATTCAAGTTTAATGTATGCTTCACTGTAGGGACTTCAGGCTGTATATTTGATAATCAAATGTCCTGTCAGACCTGCAGCCATAACAATAAATCTGTGTTATTGTTTTTTTAATCTCAGTGACAGATGTTCTGACTGCACCAGGATGGAAACTGAAGGTAGGATATTGTGGTGCGAAACTGAATTTCATTTCACCTCAAAGCAACATGAAATATTTCTCTGATACTGAACTACAACCTTTAAGTACACATACAATACATGCATATGATTCACTCAGCCCTTCCTTTTATGCAAGTACAATTTGAAAATCAGCTCTTTGTTTTGTGACCCGGTGTCTACCCCAGTTATTCCAGACCAAACAGTTAGCTAATAAGCATGTAACAATCAGAGATAAGTCTAGCAGCTCTCCTCTGAAAACGCCTGAGAGGACAAAAACAACCTGCTCAACAAGCCATATTCATTCAGCAGACATGACGCTCTCCACAAAGCAACTTAAGAGGACTGCACTTAGGGGTATGTTTCTCCAAAAAGCCTCTGAAGAGAGCAGGCCTGCCTGCTCCACTTCTCCCGTGACTGACAGCACACTCCAGGGGAGTCACGCCGCAAGACACGCACACTGATCCAGTCTGACACGCCTGACCTTTCCTGGGCCGCACGGCTGGCTCACCACGCACCTCGCCCTGCCCGCCTCAAAAGGCCACACGATGCCATGCAGGCATGTGCCATCGCCGCCCACCTCGGGCCCCTCCTTACTGCCATCTCGAGAGGTGAATGCCCGAGACTGTGCTGAGACAGCCACTCAATCAGAGAGGCTCTCAACCACAAAACAAGGGTATGCCATCTGAATTTGGCAGTGATATACAACTGGTATTCCCCATTGCACCCTTAAGCGGAGTAAAGACTTTTGTAACAAGTGGATTATTGCGTCTTTATTGGGAATTATTTTACTGTGCAAGGAAGCTTTTTTTACTTTAACTTTATACCATTTGGGATATTTTAATTAAGGCATTGCTCATACACAAAATGATTATGAAGACAAAATTTGCATAATACTATTAGTCATTTCACTTAGTAAATGTGCCTTGTGCAGTGGCTGGTTAGTGGGGGGGGGGGGGGGGGGTCTAACATAGTGTGTGTCTGCCAACAGTCTTAGGCAGAATCATCTCAGAATAGATGTTGCGGGAGTCCACTGAAGAACAAGGGAGGAGAGAGCACTGTAAGTGCAGAATAGATGCTGCAGCTGTGATTTGAAGAGCTGTCGCAACCAGTGAGCACTTTCCTGAGTAAAGGAAATATTTGGTAAAGCAGAAATAAATCATGTGGTCATGTACTTCAGTGTGAGATTGTATTTTTCAAAACAGAGAAGAAAATTCGCCAGTTCAAAAATTCAGCTTGTGTGACAAGACGTTTGTTCGATGGTGCACATGTGGAGGTGTCTATGAGGATATATAACTGGCTAATGGATTTTTAATGTGCTATTTCAATGCATGACCTAAAATGTAATGCAATCTAAACCATGAGTGACTCCGGAAACACTAACTGCATTGAAAAACACACACAGCCATTCACACACACACACACACACACACACACATATTGCTCATGCGGTGACTAGTTCATTACATTTCACCTGCCTTTAGTAAGTGTACTGCATCTCTCTCACATTAAAACAAGCAATTGCAATCACAGCAGAAAATATTCAGTCCTGAGATAAGTACAACAAATGGAAAGACTGTGTGGTACAACAGTAGTGCACTGGTTCTGTGGGCTCAAAGGCACTTAGATACGCCACACAAGACAAAGGCCAAGGGTGCAGGGAGAGAGGAGAGAGGTCAGGTTTGAGTATGATGCACCCAACTTCATCTTTATTGATAGAAATGGATACCATTCACAAGGAATGATATTTCAGCATAGCAGAATCAGTCATCGCCCCTTTACTTTACTTTCTCATTATGTGCAATTACAGCTGTGATCCGGTGACAATGAAATGGCCACAGGAGTGCTAGGACTGCAGGCTGACAAACAACATAATTTCAGCTGTGAAAAGGGAGTTCTGTAAATGGTTCAGAACTGTAGGTTAATGGCACAGATCGGGAGAATAGCAGCACCGACACAACTGGACCAAAAACGAGTTCAATGTGATGTGAACACAAAGGACAAACACAATTCATACGTCTGAATGTCAAACAACAAGTGAGAGACTATCTTTAATATTATAGCAGTTTATCAGCGCCCCCAGTCTCAAACACTTCCCACAAATATGAGCTGACTGATTGCTGGGATTGGTTGCAGTCATCTGACTTTTTTAAAAATCTGTTTCTTTGAAGAAGCTTGCAGTAAATGTTTAATCTTTGACTACACACTGATGACTGGAGCTCTGTTGATCACTCCACCCATCCTCATCCCATCCATCACTGCTCACTTTTAGGAACATTTAAACAGGGGCAGAATTAAATTTAAGGTTTATCATGGGGCTCTAGTGGATCTGGGGCAAACAAAGCATATTTTTTTAATGCATGTTTGTACACACTTTCTCTGTGGCCCTCGTGGTCTGGGGACCACAGGGCTTGTCATTGACTCATGCACACACACACACACACACACACACACACTCACACTGTCACACAGCAGGAATCAACATGAGGGGCATTTATTTATACCTTTTATTCCTCTGGGCTTCCTTCTTATCCATTATGACGGGCACACAGTTCGTTAGCTCGGTCCAGTCTGCATGCAGTCCGCAGCTCCAGCCAGTGGAGAACCGGGAGAAGAGCCAGGACTCCTCTTTCCCTGGTCGGTGACATGTGCACTTCTTCTGCCCCGGCTTGCAGTCGCACGGCTGCTCCAAGCGAATATTCCTCACCAAGTGTCTCCCGAAAGTGGTTCCTCCGGTCTTCTGGATGTGCAAAAACACTATCACGTCGTCCCCTTTGATGTTGAACTCCACGTGTCTGTCAAGGTCTCTTTCGGTGAAGTTGAATTTTGACGGTACTTTAGGAGGGCTGTCATCCTCCAGGTCTTGATCTCTGTAGAAATCATCGCTGTCCTGGTACGAGGTTGAAAGCAGGCTTACCCCTCTTAATTTCTCCTCAGACTTAAAGTGGCACGAATTGCTGCCAGCGGGACATATGTACTGGTAACCTATCATAACAAAAAGAACAGCTAAAATAGGAACCAAGATGAGCTTACTGGATCTATCATCCATCATATCAAGATAGTGTCTTCATTCCATTACTGTGAATAATAAGTAGCACCCATGGGATCAGTATTCCTCCATGCCTCAGACAGACTAAAGGTGCATATTCTTTAAGTGCCACATGTTGATCAGATTAACACCCTCCGAGGACAAAAGGACCAAGTCAACCTTTTTGTTTCTGAAGCACTGCACGCCGTTTGCACTGCGCTGGGAATCTTGTCTAAAGTCAAGAGTCATGGCATTCAAATCTCTGGCTGTCCAACTTCTTAAGCCGGCGTAGAGCTGTATCCGTGCATGCCGACGACTCCCATGCTCCGGTATCAAGTTGAAAATGAGGCAGCTGATGAGAGTTTTTAGTTTCACAGCTTCTTTGTGTGTTTTTTTTTTTTTTTTTTAAATCCCCCACCCGTGCTGATCCCAGTATAAATCGCAGTGTCTGTGGTTCAATCCGATGATAGACTTCTTTCAGCAGAGATGTCTGCACGGCTCGGACTGTTGGGCTGGATCCTCCGGCAGCATCCTATACAGCAGCAGCATCCCTGGCGGGTTGAGGCGGTCTGACTGACTGTGCTGAAGCAGTGCTTTTTGAGAGGATGCTGCTGCTGCTGCTGCTGCTCCTGCTGCTGCATCCGAGCCGACAAATATGCGTTGTGCTCTCGTCGTGGCTGAGCTGGGAGAGCTCTACATCCCATCCCATCCATCCCATAATCTTGTTTAACACAGTGCAAAGCTAGAAGCCCACACGGACACTGAAGTGAGACAACATGGAGATTTAACCTCATAAAAATACCAAATCCGATGTAACTTTTTGAAGCGCATTCATCCGAGAGTGACCTTTGATGATTAAAGCGACAGCACTATCCCTCTGTTTACAGCACACACTTGCCAGTGTAAAGGTATAGTCTTTTTTTAAATAGCCCAATTCCATATCTGATATCTGCTCATAAGACTGTTTGGGGGAACCAATTAAAAGTGAAACAGCTGCTTTCTCTGCAGCAAATAGGAGGCATATAAAATATTGGTGCATTGGCTGACTGGCATGTGAGGCATTTAGAGAAAATAATTCAAATTAAATTAAGATATGTTGCAAATATTAACTTATTAAATAATAATAATGTACAATAAAATGAGAATCCTATGTGCAATTTTATAAACCGAAATGAAGAAAAACCATATAAGTAAAGCTGTGAAGTCAAATCGAGTTTAAAGGAGAACTCCACCCAAACACAGGACGATCAGTTTACGGATAATGTGAAGCATTACTCAGCCTGAACGGTCTGTGGCTCTGGAGGGAGCTTTCCAAAGTCTGCAGAAACTACCCAGTTGTTATTATGTTGGCCTGGGCTTGGAAATCTCAGGTTTTGTAAAGCCTGTTTCACAAAATGGGCTCATGGAGTTCCAAAAAAGTGAGCTTTTACAAGGAAGGCAGGGTTTATGAAAGATGCTACGTTGTCTAATTTGGAGATTGTAGGATTAACAATTACATGTCAGGATATCTCAGCCTCAACTGCAATGATCATTCTTTTTCTCACAAATACACCATCTTTATATATATCAAAAGATATATTGATATCTTTATATCAATATATATAATAATATGATTATATCTCCACTTACTGAGGAGACTGGTGCCCTTTGTAGTGTGCAGGACTTTCTATGTGGTGTGGTGTGTATTATTATATGCAGTTGTCTGCCAGGGAGGGGGAAGCACAGAGGGGGACAAAAAAAGACTCAACAAACTGTTCAAGAGGGCCAGCTCTGTGGGGGAGGGGGTTAACACCCATCATGAACATCTCCTCTCACCTCCTGCATGAGACTGTGCGAACCAAGCAGCTCTTTCAGCAACAGACTGCTACTCCCACCATGTAAGGAGGAGCTCTACCACAGGTCCTTCCATTCCAACAGCTGTCGGACTCGCCAGCATGACTTTTTTCCAATATATTTCTTATTTATGAGTAATTTCAAGGTACAATCAACCTTGTGTATACCCTAAACGGTCATATAGCCTATTCATACATTTGATTTCCTCCGCTTTCTCGTGATAACATGTTAATTTAATTTGTTTTCTTGAGATCTCGAAATAACAAATGTTGTTATCCTGAGATAAAGGGATAATTTTCTTGAGATAGCAAAATTTAGTTTTCCCGACGTGACAGCATTAATTTGAGATTTCGGAAAAACAAAAGGTCGTATATTAAGTCATTAGAGGAAACATCATTCAGTGTAGCAATGTCAGAGGAGCAGAAGAATGTTGCAACTGCAATGATTTAAATGATAATAATACTAATAATGACAATAATGATTTGACATCAAATTAATTAGTCGTTATCTTGGGAAACTAAGTTTTGTTGTTTGTTTTGTTGTCTCGGTTAACAACATTTATTATTTCGGCATAATGACATAAATAATTTGAGATCTTGAGAAAACAAATGACATTAACTCATTATCACGAGGAAATGGAGGAAATAAAATCTATGAATGTTCACTATTAAATTATGTAAAAAGAAAAGAAAAAAACAGAACTATACACTTTTATAGAAATAAGAAATGGACCTAGAAATAGAGATAAAAACTATGTGCAACTAAATTAGGCTGTAGAAAAATGAATGAAAGTCACTGCATTGTACAGAGATAGTTCAAGCTGAATCGAGACTTGTGGTAGAAAACATCCAGAAAACAGTGACACTGAGTGTGAAATTGTCAGTTTGTGTATAGAGGCTACATCTTGTAACATCCTTTATTAATCACACATCAAACCACTGTCACTTTTACCTTGTAAATTTGTCTTCATCTGTAGTTATTTCTGTCCTTGTGCTGCTTCAACAATCTCTTATCTAATCTTATTAAATATTGTACACACCTCTACCTGTCTGTGTGCACACACACTGTGATGATTACAACATGCTGCAGTGTGTTTGGTGGGAAACCGTTTGAGCTTCAGCGTCTCGCCTCTTTTAGCTGTCTACGGCTGTGCCAGAACAAATTACAACTTCACCACCAGTTTTTCTAAAACTTTACACTCACTGTCACTATTTGAGTCTGTATAAACAAGTTGAACGAATATCCCTTAAAATAATCAAACGTCGTGTTTTATTTTACAGGTAACGGTCGTTTCAGACACGAATAACGGTCAGCGCGAGACACCACCGCAACCAGCGTCAACGCCGGTTAGTAGCTACACGGGCTGCTAGCTGCTTAAAATACCGACCTGACTTGGCTTTGTATGGAAACGGTCAGCATCTCCAACGGGGTGAGGGATATATATATATAATTGGCAACACTGTAAACACAAGTTATGTATGTCTAATGTAAGCTGTTACATGTTTGCAGTAAGCGATATGTGTAGTAGGCTGTGTAACTTACCGCTTTCAATCACAGCGAGCTTGCTGTTTACTTTATGCTAAGTTAACTGTTGTGTCTGTCCCTTTAACGTTATTTATTTTATAAGTATGTATTCAACAAACAGTCGACGTGATTTTCTCTTGTTGTTAGCATCTCCCACAACAAGTTTTTCAGTTTTTCACAGCTCTTTTTGTGTGTTTTCATGTAACGTTAGATAATAACTTAAGAGTAACTACGTGGCACTGACTGGCACTTCTCGAAAGGAAAGCTGTGCTGACTGACTGCGTTGGTCTTTTTTTTTTTGCCATTGTAGGTTCATGTTACGTCGAGCCGGAGATAATGAGGAAGGTTATTGTGCTGTCACTGTTGCTGCTGCTGCTGCTGAACATTCATCATGTCATATCGGCACCCAAAGGCGTCACTGCCAGTCTAAAAGCAAAGTGGAACATGACGCCTTTCCTCCTGGAGACAAGGTATTTATCCCTTGACATGAGTATCTGGCACTCAGACTAATTTGCAGTAAACAGGGCTGTAGCCAGGATTTAAATGTTGAAGACATGTGTTCAAGCCACTCAAATGCAGCATATACCCCCTCAAACAATAAACTTGTCTTTAAATCTAAATTTCTTAATATGTACTGTAGGTCTACGTGCTTTTTCAAACCCCTGTGAACATTACCAAGACTAAAATAGGATCCTCAATACTGAATCCTTTCTTTCTTGGTTTTATCTAAATATACTGAGTCTAAACAATTCTGTAGTTGGCCTGTAAAATAGCCACGACGTGTACGTTTTTAATTCTAAACTCCCACTGAAAACATGCCCTCAAATGCACCACATACCCCTTCAAACAATAAACTTGCCACTAAACTGTCTTTAAATGTAAATTTGTACTGTAGGTTTAAGTGCTTTTTCAAAGCCTTCTGCACACTACCAAGACTAAAATCTTTGTAATATTGGGGCTAGAAGCAACTGAAGACTGTAATTCCCCCAAATTATAGCCTGAACTCAAATCTGCAGTAAACAGGGCTGTAGGCAGGATTTTAATGTTGAGGACATGAGTCCAAGCCACTCAAATGCACCATATACCCCCTCAAATAATAGACTTGCCACTTTCTAAACTGTCTTTAAATGTACATTTCCTAATATGTACTGTGGGTCTAAATGCTATTTCAAAGCTTTTTGCGCACTACCAAGACTAAGACTTTCTTGGTTTTATCTAAATATATCGAGTCTTAACAGTTCTGTAGTCAGCCTGTAAAATAGCCACTATGTGTATGTTTTTAATCATAAACTTCCACTGAAAACATGCCCTCATTGTCGTCGCTGGTAGCTACAACCATGACAATATATACAGAAATTGTTTGAACATAATATTGTTTCTTCTTGGTTGCCTTATATTATAGGAGCTGGAAACATCTAAAGATGGCAATTCCCCCAAATTGTGCCCTGAACATGGGTATTTGGCATATTAATGTTGAGGGCATGAGTCCAAGCCACCCAAATGCACCATATACCCCCTCAAATGATAGACCTGCCACTAAACTTTCTAAACATCTGGCACTCAGACAAATCAGTAAACAGGGCTGTAGGCAGGATTTTAATGTTGAGGACGTGAGTCCAAGCCACTCAAATGCACCATAAACTGTCTTTAAATGTAAATTTCTTAATATGTACTGTAGGTCTAAGTGGTAAATCATTTCTTTCTTAGATTTATCTAAAAAAAATTTTTTCCGTCTAAACAGTTCTGCAGTTGGCCTGTAAAATAGCCACCATGTGTACGTTTTAATAGACCTTTTTTTCAGCATATCTCAGCCATTTTGACAAACACAGGTGTTAACAATAAGGTCCCATTCCATTCAGCTCAAACAGAGTCAAGGTGCTGCTGTGATGCATGTTGGTTCTTTGCTACAATAAATGGAATAGAACCTTAATTAGTATCATTGGAAACACCTGTGTTGACCCTGGAAAAGGAAAACTGTCAGTGAAAACACAGAAAACTTGCACTCATTGTCCTCAGTGGTAACTACAGAAATTGTTTGAATATAATGCTACAATTTGCTACAATTTCTTGTTAGTTGCCTCATATTATAGAGGCTAGAAACAACTGAAGATTGTAATTTCCCCCAAATTGTGTTGTCCATTGGGGAAAAAGTGCACTTAAATTGACGTTCATCAGTCAGAATGAATGATTACATCCCATTCTGTAAGTAAGTGCCTTTTAGTGAATTATAACTTAAGTAATTATACATAATGTGCTTCAATAGCAGCCAAAAGTGATTTTGTTGTTAACAGTTAATTACTTGTTATATATAAAGTTCTCTTTTTATGGTGTTATTGTAAATTTTGGTCATCATTTGGAGTGCGAAAATGTTCTTATTGTAATCAGTGTCTTGCCCGTCTGTGTGGTACTTCACAGTGGACTTTATGGAACCAAGACGGAGACAAGTTGGGTGCAATTATTACCAGAAAATATAAAATGATTGTGTGGTGTGCAGCTCTAACAGCTGGGCAGTCAGAAAATGATCACTGTGGTTTTGACTAATGCTCACTACACTTGTATTTTCTCTCATGCAGCGAGTTTATTGGAGAAGATGGGAATGAGAAATTCTGGCAGTTTGTTGACACTGTTAAGGAGCTCACTGTATACAAACAGGGAGGTACGTTATATATAATAATTGCTGTATCAGAATAGATTTAAATAATTTTGCCAAGCATCAGGCGTACTTCTCTACTATAATGCTTTATTATTACTTATGTTCTTGTGTCTCACAGAATCCGTGCGCTCGTACTACAACTTGATCCTTAAGAAGGCTGGCCAGTTCCTCACAGATCTTCAAGTTAATCTTCTTAAATTTGCTCTGTCCCTACGGTCATACTCACCAGCTGTTCATGCATCCCAACAGGTATGTTGTGATCAAAATGTTATGTATTTAACTATTATAAAACTTTCTCAAATGCAGCCTAGGTATATTATGAATGAGCCAGGTCCATTTCTTGTTAGAGGCTGTCTCTTTACCCTAATGTTGACCCAGAGTGCTCTGCAGGCCTTACTTGCAGTTTTTCTCAATTGCCTTGGCCCAGTCTTTAAATGACAGTCATTATTTTCAAACTACTGTGTGAAATACTCGACATCGATAACTCATTTTCTCTCAACAGTACTTGTGGTTCAAATCAATTAGACTGAGTTTTATATTACTCTGTATGTGCAAATATTACGTATATATAAGTTGTCACTGTTGCCTCACAGCATGAAGGTTCTTTGTGGAGTTCATGTGCATGTTCTCCCCGTGCCTAAGTGAATTCTTTCTGGGTACTCTGGCTTCCACCCACAGTCCAAAGACATGCACTTAATAGGTTAATTAGTGACTCTAAGTTGGCCGTTGATGTGAATGTGAGTGTGAATGGTTGTTTGTCTCTAAGTGCCCTGTGATGAGCTGGCGACTTGTCCTGGGTGTATTTCGCCTCACACCCTAAGTCAGCTGGGATAGTCTCCAGCCCCACCGGGACCCCGATGAGGATAAACTGTTACAGATAATGGATGGATTCAAGTTCGACTTGACATTTTAGTTCAGTCTATTCATGTTGTCAAATGTAGCTTTGCAATGAAAATGTTGCAAGTTTTGGGAGGCTAGCCATTGGGCTACCATGCTAGTTGACATGTGACAGGTGGCTCTAGCCATGGCTTGGTATTTTCACCTTTATTGGACAGCTTGAGAGTGAGTGAAGGTGCAGACAGGAAATGGGGTGGGGAGTAGCCAATAACCGTTTGGCTACCAAGGGGCTCCAATATGTACTATTCTGGATGATATTATTTTCCTCATCAGTGAGGGGTGTTAGGTCTAATGATTATTCTGAGACTATAGTTTTATTCCCTCGCGCGAATCAAAAGACTAAAGCTTGAAATTGGATGGTTTGTCCCAGTTGAGAATATACCCTCATGCAAGCCAAGAGACAAAAACTTCAAATAAGATATTTTTGTCTTGAAACTTCACTTTAAAATAAGTGTTAATGCATCCTGGTGGATCTATAACATACATGCCTCTTGTAGCTAACCCCATATGAGATATAATTGCTAATTAAAGCTGGTGTGTGGGGCTTTAAGGTCTGTAAAATATTTTTTACATTCAGTCATTCACCAAACAAATTCATGCAGTGCTAATTAAACCTGTCACTGCCAGGTAAATCTGTATTTCACAGAATTGGAGTTTTTAAATATGTTGCCTGCGGTGACGTTCCTTTGTTCCTGTGCACCAGCAGTGAAGTGTTTTATGTCAACCAGCAATGACTGGTTTGTCAGAACTGAAGGGAGGCGCATGGACTGGAGTATGGACGTCATAAGTGGGAGTATAAGCTGAGGCAAGAGACATTTACTTGAATGAAGTGAAACTGCCTTGCATAATCATCGCAAAGATTTAAATGTTAATATAAGATGATTTCACGTAGTTAAACTAGCAGGAATTGATGGTGCCAAGATTCCTGAGTGTGATACAGGCAGACATAAGAGGGGAGCAATATCTTGCTCAGAGGTGAGGGTGTAATAATTCATGACGGTTGGGTAAGTGAAAGGTGAACAGAGAGGACATGGAAGCAAAAGTAGAAATGAATGCTCTGTGTGAGCACATTACAGCAGAGGCTGTCATACTTTTCCCACAGTCAACAAAAATTATACGCGAGGTCAGTGAGGCAAGATGGACAGAAAGTTCCAGAGGATTTTGTCTTTTCTTTCTACAATGGTTTCTAATTTTTGGATTTCACATTTTATATTTCTGAGACCTGTGAAGCAGCCTTTTGTTGAAACTGGTGTTTATAGGACATATAGGAGTTTAAAATGGGAACTACTCAGTGGCTGTCGACCAAATTTGACTTTTATACTTGGTGACTCTTTCAATTTCAGTGCACTCTGTGTACACAATTGCTTAGCCTTTCCATTGTTGAGGTTTCAGCAATGATGAGGAGAAAATTTCATTTTGGTGACAGTGATGCTCCAGTTGATGAATTTCTCTAATTTTAAAATGTGTTAAACATTTGAGTGAGTAATGGCCTTTTGCTGGTGAAATGAAGTGTTGTGCCGCACAGTGTAAATTGCTGTGGTGATTGCTGGAGAATATTGAGAATAAATCAATCACGTAAGTGATTTAACTATGATTAACTTTGGCTCATAATGTTGTAGCCAGTATGTTTATAGAACACTTTCTCCCTCCTGCTCTTAATAGATAGCTAGTGATGAGCCTCCGCCTGAGGCTTGCCCTGCCTTTGTCTCCATCCACGGTCAACATAGCTGCAGTACCAAGGAAATCAAGAAGCTCCTGAAGGCAGCTGCAGGCAGGTAACACAGAATGGCAGCGACACTGTCTTCCCCTCTGTGGATAAAGTCTGAGTAGAACAAAATGAAATGGTTTTTTTTGGCATTTGATGCTTTTACTGTGCATATTTCCAACATAGAAATGTTGATACAAATAATTTTATTCCTTAAATGTCTTTGCAGGCCAAAACCATATTTATACAAGAATGATCACACATATCCAGGGGTCAATAAAACAGACGTGCCAGTTGTGATCCTCTATGCTGAGATTGGCACCAAGAAGTTCACGAATTTTCATAAGGTGCTGGCAGAGAAGGCTGGAGAGGGCAAACTTGTATATGTGCTACGGCATTATGTAGCGGTGAGTAGTAATACTTTGCAGCCATTTTATATTGATGTTGCACTGATTAAATGTTTTTTAAAAAATAAATAAATATGGCTCACTCTACCTCTCAGTGAATAAGTTATCTACTAATTTAACTTGTAGATTAGACTTGTAGACTTGCTTGTATCTTTTGTTTTGCACACTGAAGAGTTCTGTTAGGTTTAAAAATATATATATATATATATTATTCTTGTTGTCAGCAGATCCCATGAAAAGACCAACGACCATTCTTCTTATACTTCTACTGTCTCATGTTTACTTAAATGATGACAAATTATTCCTTTCGTTTAAATCTTCATTAAAAAGATAGACTGAACGGATTGCAATACCGACAAGTGTTCAAGAGGAGAATGAACAGATTTCTTAAAAACTAACTGATACAGACGCCTTTGATGGAGTAAAAGGTGATTTTCTTCAAGACATGCTGGATTTGTTGGAGAAAAACAGAGTGTGGGTGTGAAAATCTGACTGTGCCTTTGAAAGAAGCAGTGCTTTGAGTCTTTGTGACATTAGTGTCAAGGTTGAATGGCAGTGAATTTGCTGCTGCATGTGGTGGTCCACATTGCTTTTTGTTCCCACTGGTAAAAATGTGTTATAGAAACATAACATTCCTCAGAAATCCTCCTGGTAAACAGGGGACTTATACATCCCAGGGAATGATGCAGTCTTCATGATCACAGTACTTTTAAAAAGTAATGTGCATGTAAACAAAAATCTACAATGTTTTGCATTTAAGCCATTACTCTGCTTCTCGCCGCTTGCAGGATCCAAAGCCTCAAAAAATGCTTTTATCTGGGTATGGTGTTGAGTTGGCTATTAAAAGTACAGAATACAAAGCTGTGGATGACACCAAAGTAAAAGGTCAGTCGGTGACTTATCAAACATTCTGTGCTGGACCTCACTCTGTTCATGGCATTAAAACACAAATATTTTGCTTCGTAGATTCAAAGACAGCTATAAATGCAGAGGATGATAATAATGATGAAGTACAAGGATTTCTTTTTGGAGCATTAAAGTAAGTAGCTTAATTGTAACATGTTAATTGCCATAAAGATTTTAATCTCTTGTATTTTCTGTTATTGCTTCTGGGGCGTCTTGTACTTTGTGTGACTTGATAAATAGATAAAAAGAAATCTGTGCATTGTTTTTGTATCTTCTACTTCTCCTCAGGAAATCTCACCCTGAAATCCAGGAGCAACTCAGTGAGTTTCGAAGACATCTCCTGGACAGTACCAACGACATGGTCCCTCTCAAAGTGTGGGAAATGCAAGGTATGGATCTTCTATTTCATTTGTTAAATAAATGGAATTTTGTTGATCTAGCTTTGGAGTTGCAACTCGAGATACTTTTATTTTTTAATGTTATCTTTGACTAATACTTTGAACATAGCCAGTATGTCACAACACATTACTCCTTTGATTACCTCGCATGGATTTGATTTGTCTAAGCGTCATTCATAGATGTAAAAATGTTGATGATTTCATTATTTGATCCACAGATCTCAGTTTCCAGGCTGCTGCCAGAATCATGTCCGTGCCAAAGTTTGATGCTTTGAAGCTCATGCGAGACCTCAGTCAGAACTTCCCGAGCAAAGCCAGGTAAGAAGATTCATCTCATTTTCTCTTTCTGGCTGACTGGCTAACGCATTTGGTACCGTTCCAAAATCCATATTTTTCAGGAGCTCCTGCTCCTGTGTTGCAATGTGTGAATCCAGGCACAACAAATGCTGTTAAGCGCACTTGAAATATGTGTTTGTCTGAGCTTTATACATAATAAATACATCTTTAATACAGAGATCTAATCAGCGTTTTGATGTTTGCTTATGTTGGCTCAGACAGCTTGTAATAACTGCAAAAAGTGCTGAGTAAGAGTCGGGTGTTTACAGGGAATTGACTGAAAACGTACCATCTTGAGAGCCCACAGGTTTTGGAAGATTAAAAGTGGCATTTTACTGCCGGCTGGGGATGTGGTAAAAGCTGATGGTGACTGTACATGTTTTACTGTTCCCACAGATCACTGACAAGAGTGGCCGTAAAGCGGGAAATGAGAAAAGAAATTGAGGAGAACCAAAAGGTGCGATATCATAAGCAGCATTCTCACCTGATAGTGCAGGAGGGTTTTCTTTGATAACATCCTTAGCCATTGCACATGTTTTATTTTTAGAAAATGACTTTCTGATCTGTATCTGAAATAAATTCTGTAACAACATCAAATGAGACATTTTATTCTTACTTTGCTCTGAGTCTCTGTGCACACTTTATCTCTTCAACTTACTTCTGTAGACTTTATGCACATCTTTTCGTGCCGAAAGATATAAGATAGAATCGCTCATTTGACATTCAACTCGTTGAGCTTGTTCTTTCAGCATCTCAGTGAAACCATCGGTCTTCACCCGGGAGACGGGGAGCTCTTCATCAACGGACTGCACATTGATCTGGACATTCACAACCCTTTCAGGTAGGAATCCAGCAGGAGGGAGCAGTGGTCTGCCCATGCTTTCCCTAGGAAGCCTCAGATCAATGCATTGGCTCTGTAATCCTGTTGCAACAAGATCAGAGTTTGTTGCAACGAAAAACCACTGCCACACAGCTAATATGTATAAAAAAAACGAACCTGTGATCTTGTATTCGCAGCATTTTGGACATTCTCAGAGGAGAGGCCCGAGTCTTGGAGGGGCTTCATAACCTAGGCATAAAAGGGGAACATCAGGGCAAGCTGCTGAGGTTACCTGTGAATGCTGTGGATGACAGCTATGCCTTAGATATCAGGCATCCAGCTATAATGGTGAGTCCTGCCAAATAGCATTATTCTTCTGGCCCAGATAAACTCTGCAGGTGTTATTTTTCTTCTTTGTGTACTTACACCAGGGTGTGAATTAATGGATCAGTCGTAGGGCTATTGCAGCAGTCTCGAGCCTGCCAGAAACTTCTGTTATTAATTGGGAAGTTGGCCAAGAAAAGCTATCAAATTAAAAAGTTTTAATTTTGGCCCCTCTGGCCATTTTAATATTCTAGGTACAATAAAAACGCCAAAGAAATGAAGATATTAAGCCTCTTCACATTCAACCAAGAGGTCTGTCATTTCAGCTTGCATCTCCCCCTCTAGAGACGGAGATTATGTACAGCATGTGTGTCTGAGAGAGAGAGAGAGACACGCACACACAAAGGGAGACAGAGAGAGATAATGATAATGTGCCAGCAAGGCAAACGTTTGCTCTGTGGGGATGCTTGTACTCTAAGTTACGGCGAGAAAGACCACTGTTAGAGCCAGATTGGCCGGCAATAATTAATCATTTCACAGCCATGATTCTGGTCATTTGTCATTAAAGGCCATATCTAATAGCTGATGGTGGGTAGTTGAGTGTACATGTTGAATGTTGCACACACCAGATCCAGCATTATTCTGTCTACAATTATTTACAGGCATATAATTACCTTTATTGAGCATGTTAAGCAGTGCAGTCAAGTCTGTATCAGGTAGGTATACAGCAGAGAACAGGAAAGAAATTATACTTTCAGAAATTACCCAATACAACTCTGCTCAATCTTGGTTCAATATCTTGGTTCTTGACAAATAACAGGATACGCTTATCACCACACTGAGCCATTAATGTCAAGTACAGGGTGTAGTTGTTGTTGGAAATATAATCCCGCCCAGAAATTCAGTGCTGCTAGCACTTGATACACAGCATTTGTGAATGAAAGTTTGGAATCTGGAGTGGGAGAGGTTGCTGGTGTGGGTAAAAGATAAAATAAAACAAATAAAAAGATCCCAATAATATATTTGATATCAGAGTCATGTGTTGTAACTGGGTGGCTCGTTCTGTCATGCATGCACTTGACCGAAAACTTGGTTATAAATGTAAGCAATCCCTCAGAGAAAGCAAAAGCCAGTATTTTAGTTTATTTTATAGGCCTTAACAGTTGAAGAAATGTAGTAAAAATATAGAATATTACCAGTCAGAATTGTCCTTGAATGAGGTCCAAACTCTCTTCCTATTCCAGTATTGCTGTTCTGTTGCTTGTACGTAACTCACACAAGCCCTCTTGTTTTTCATGCACTTTTCAGTGGATAAATGACATTGAGAATGACCCAGTGTACCGCAGCTGGCCAACAGGTGTACAGGAGCTCCTCAGAGCCACCTTTCCTGGAGTCATCCGGCAGATCCGACGCAATTTCTTCAACCTGGTGAGTCCCCTGTAGGCCAGAAATGTTGAGGGGTTAGTGGTGATGAAGGGAATGGAATTTAGAGCAGTTTTCATTTTGGTGCAGTTTTTATTTTTACTTAACTGAACTCTGTGAAACTTATTGGATGCCTCTGACTCCTCTCTGCTAGACCTAAATGAAATATTTTTGCCAGATTGTGTTACATTTCAAACAGTACAGTCAGACACACTCTTACAGAACATTGGGTGCATTTCAAATACTTAAAACTGACTGGGTGCATTGCTGTCCTCTAATTCATGTATGATCCAAGTCAGATACAGAGTATTTGTAAATGCATTATGAGTGTGATGATTTGTTTTTAGGTGCTGTTCTTAGATCCAGTGAGAGAGGAAACTGTTGAGCTGGTGAAACTAGCAGAGCTTTTCTACAAACACAAGATCCCCCTGAGGTTGGTGCTGTTATTTCTCACGCAGCTGTTTATATGGTCCACTCTTGGCATTTATAATCTTTACCAGGTAGTGAGTCTCATTTCACCTGCAAATTGAATACTTGTTTTTGCGCCCCTTTCTATAGAATTGGATTTGTGTTTGTTGTCAACACCAAAGATGAGATTGATGGCTCCTCAGATGCAGGGGTTGGATTTTACCGACTGCTGAATTACATTGCAGACGAGTACGATTTATCCCAGGCTCTGATGTCCATGCTTTCAGTAAGTATGTCCCATATATAAATCTCTGTTGTTTTAGCAAGCACCTCCTTGAAGAATAACTAAAGCTCATTCCTCGCCTCATGTGTCTTCGCGCCTCAGAAGTCAGTTGTTTTATGGTGCCTTGTGTTATCCCGTGGTTTTAGACGTTATTGGACGAGATGAGTCCGTGGGATTTTCCTCTGGTATCAAGTCCTTCAGATAGAGTTGGGAATTATTGACAGCTGCAGGGATTTGAAGACAGTGATGGTCAAATCTGATCTGACTTGCCACTCTCTTGCAGTTGTACAACAGAGTAGGTGTTGGGGAGACGCTGTCTGTTGATACAGTCACTGCTTATCTGAAGAAAAAATTCCCCAAAGCCAATGCTGAAAGGATTCTAGGTGCAGAATCTGAGTATGACTACAAAAGACAGGTAGGTAAATGAAGAGGCTCTCCGTTTGTTTTTTTGGAAAAAAATAATTAAATGATTAAATATGAGCATCCAAACACTCAGTCCATGTTTTGTCTGCTTCAGGATGGTGCCCTCTTTTACAAAAAGAGTGGTATGGGTGACCTACCTCTGGCTTTATTTAATGGAGTCCCTCTGAGCTCAGATGAGATGGACCCAGACGAGCTGGAAACCATCATCCTGCAGCGCATAATGGACACCACCACTGCCTTCCAGAGAGCTGTGTTCATGGTACGACATGTTTGTACACAAAGAGACTCATGCGTCATATTCAACCTACTAAACTTATCTATTTTTATGTGCTAGGGGTATTGACTTTTGATTGATACATGATTTGACAGATGGAAGGACATTGCAGTTTGCAGTGTTACAGTTTATAGCATATAAATATTTCTCCTCGGCCCTTCACATTATTGCATTTGTGGACATATTTACACTTTGTTTCATGTTAGTTGTTGATCAATAAGGTGTACAAGATCCAGCATTTCCTTCCTATGCCTACAGGGTCAGTTGACTGAGGGCTCAGATGTGGTGGACTATCTAATGGAGCAGGCCAACGTCGTTCCCAGGATGAACCCTCTTATTCTAAACACTGAGCGACAGTACCTCGACTTCACTGCCAAGCCAGGTGACTTGTGCTACCAATCTTAAACTATTAATTATTGTTTCACTGCCTATATTCCTCTCATGTGTTTTCTCTTTTTCTGTCTTGCTTTGCAGTCGTGGATGAGTGGGAGGACACAACTATGTTTTCATATTTGGACTCCAGAGACAAAACAGCCGTCATGGCTAAGAGAATGAAGTACTTCACACATAGTGGTAAGGAGTCACTAATTATTTTATGCCTTGGTTTCCTAATTAACATAATTTTAGATGACACCATTTCATTTTAAGTAACTCAATGGCTTGCAATGATATAAATCACTTATTCAAGCATCTGCGTCTTGTCATCTAAAGAAGAACAACTATTCTGCATTTACTTGTTAAACAACTGTAAATGAGCAGCAAATAAATAAAAAATTAATCCTACGCTGCTTTGCTGATCTATGAAAGTGTGAAATTGACCTTTGTTAAAGCAGACAGGCTGTGCCTCCAGCAAGATAATTGCTGGGTCTGCTGACTGGCTTCGTGCCAACAGTCTAAGTGGTCGTCAGAGCTGCATTTCTTTGCTCAGGCCTGGAGTGTAGCTGTCTCAGTGAGGCTGAGGAAGCTGATTGCCATCCTCCCTCTGTGGACTAGTTGACCTGCTGACTTCCTGCTTCTCTGACTGACTGACTGACTGATTGACTGACTGACAGACTGACTGACTGACTGACTGGAGGGAATACATGTGATAGGTGGCAAAAATTCTCCTTAAATATGCTGAGCTTTACCAGATCTCTGAACATCCACTGTAATGACTGAACCTCATTTTCTTTCTCACTTTCATCCAAGAGTGTCAGTATATAAGCATAAGCTAACCCTTTTAAAGGATTAGCAGCTCTCGCTAAATGCCGTGTAAGCATTATGGTTGACTTTGAGATGGAAAACTGCTCAAAAATGCATTTTGCCCTCCACTGGAACTTTCATTGTATCCCGGTTTATCGTACAAACACCAGGGGACTGGTCTGAACGTATTTTAACATGGCTCCAATTGAAATGCCATGTGATCTGTGCCATATGTATTTAGAGTAATAACGAGTTATTGCTGTTTTGGCTTAGATCCGGATGGCATGACTGCTGTGACCTTGTGGATAGTCGGAGATTTTGAGAAGGTCCCAGGAAGAAAACTTTTGCTCAATGCTCTGAAACATGCGGTGAGTATCACAGACTCTCTGTCCTAGTCACCTCACCCCCCATTCTTTAAACCCATCATTTAGTTTCCATGAGGGAACGCTTTGGAAGGCATGATCTACACTTTGACATATATGTCATGAGTTTATGTGTGTTGCTGTTGATTACGTGTTAAAAACATCAGTACTGAAATTTAGTGCAGCGAAACTAATCAAAAATCCAAACTCCGGTACAAGATTTTATTATGTAGTCCTGACAATATATCACAAGCCTTAAATTCTTAGAATAAATGAATGTTGACTCGATCAATAACATCTTTCACATCAGCGTGTCTTTGACACCAATCTTGTAGCTACAGAATTTCTCTGTTGTAAATCTATAACCTCACATACAAGCAGAAGAGATGACGTACGTTAAGAACAGGCCCAGTGATACAAAACTAAGAGCATTTTCAGACCTGTAGTTCGTTTGCTTTGTTCTCCCATTCATCAGAAATATTACCGGGAAGATTTTTCTCAAAGCGCTTCCTCCTCGTACTTTTTCTTTATTATAGAGCTCCAGCAGTGTGTATTAATAATTGTTTTCATCTATTCATGTGGTTAATATACAAGTGTTAAATGGACAAGATATCTAGTTCCAGTTCTAGAACAAATGAATCTTATTAGATAGGCTGCCTCAAAAGCTCACTGTTGGAGATGGGCTCTCCACGCACTCACACGCCAACAGATTTTCAGACCGTGCAACAGGTGAACCTTATTAGATTATCTTTAATCGTCAGCCAATGCAGGATCCAGTTATTTCAGATGTTAGTGTTAATTGCGTTCTGACTGCAAACAAACCACTCCGGAGTTCAAGTGGAGGCAAGCAGAGACCCTTTCCAGCCAATCTCGGTCCGCTTGTTTTTCCCCCACAACCGTGTGATGACTGTGTTCACATATTCCCAAATGAACTGAACCTGTGGGCATACTGCTCCACGTTTCTAAACAACTGGTGGTCCAAATGAGCCAGTTGTGAATACAGATTAATAAATTTACTCTAAAAATGAATTTTCCGCATGTTTGCTCTCACAAAAATCATCAATACAGACGGCTCTAAAATGAAATATTCGCTGTTGATTTACTACAGCTCAATGAAGTGTGATGCAGCAAGCATTTTTTTTATTTGTCGTGGAAAAAAAATTGCTTGCTACTAGAATAAGCAGAGTAGGAGAATCCTTTACTGTTACCTTTAAGCAATCAGCACCCCCTCTTCCCAAAGCTCTCCCTCAGTGACACCTATGCTCTGTGGAACTATGAGAATGTGTGATATTTGTGTGAATTTATATCACTGCTTTTTTGTGTGTGTGTGCTCGCAAACAGAAGGCCAACCCTGGAGTACGTGTGGGGGTGATAGATAACCCCAGTGGAAAGCCCAGCGAAGATAACACTGTGCTGTACAGGGCTATATGGGCCTCTCTCCTCACCCAGAAGAATAAGGTTGCAGCAGAGTTTGTGCAAAAACTCCTGAAAGAGGAGAGCAGCCAGCTCCTCCAACGGGGCACCAAGATGAAGGATTTACTGATTCAGGTAAGGTTGGACTAAAGAATGTAGTTCTGTTTTATTTTGTTCAGAAATGATCAGAATTCCAAACATTATTGATTTGCTGATTATATTGTGATGAGAGGCTAGATGAGGTCTTGGATTGTCATTATCAATAATAATTTGCCTGTGCTGAAGGCTGCATTACAGTTACAGTAAGTCAGGATGGATCATTAATCATCATACTTACACCAAACCACAGTCAAAAACCAAAAGCTGAAACCAAATGTCTGGTCAGATTCATAGTCCTTTAATTATTTAATCAGATACGTCCTGATTTTAATCATTGTGTTGCCAACTTCATTTAAGTTTCATTTAGTGTTGTATAGATGCTAGTTTTAGGACAACATTTAAGAACCTTGGCTTTGCTTGAGAAGTTAAGGTTTTGCAGAAAAACATTATCTCAAAATATAAAAAAAACATTTTTGGTTTTGGTGTCTCCAGACTCCAGACTCAGAATTGTTATTGTTCTGAAGGAAATGAACAGTTCTGAGCATATTATGGTGTAAGTATATTATGTTGTTTCAACATGTGTGAACTAATTAGCCAGCAGCATAACCAAGATGGCACCTTGATGTCATATTGAGTTTCACAAAGGCACAGTTTACATGCTCAGCATTACAAGCAGGATATGTGACAATTGAGTATATCCAACCAGCCACCACACAAGCAGTAAACATATACATTTCTGATGACAGCAGTCAGGGCTGATAAGAAACAACACACCAACATATGGTTAAAATCTTCTGTTATGGTATGTGTAGTTTTATATTTTGATATTGATATGTATTGTGGGAGATGCATTTTGTGGAAACTCAACTGAGAAATCATTTGGACATGAAATAACTAAATGTAAATGTTCTGTTTCAAGTTAAACCAGTATAAGAAGTGCAGTACCTGAGGTACTTTATGACAGTGATGCAAAATCCTCCAAAAACTGCTCACTGATTTGCAACATTGCCTCCATGGACTAATACAACCAGATATATTAAAGGGATACCTACCTAAATATAAACAGTAAGGTAAAAGCTATAACAGCTGATAAATTTATATTATCTTATGGTGTATAGTGTCATATAATCCAACCCATAAAGATATGTGGGAGTATAGTGTGAGGTGTGAGTGTTACTGTGTTGAAAAAAAAGTAATTACATCTTTTGGTTTGGATGGTTTGATTTAAGGTAGGTGCCCTTGTGTCTGTGAAATGTGTATCTGTGAAATGTATCTCTGCAAAATGGGAGGAATGTTATTCAACACTGATATAAGTGACAACATTTTAGGATAGAATTGATGCATGATGGCAAAAACAAGGAAAACAAAGGTTGGATATAACCACTTGCGAAGATTTGTCTGCCACTGCTCTCTTGATTTAAGTGCACAGTCGGGGGGGAAAATGGTGATTGATGAGCCCATCTTCGCATTCCTCTCCTGAACATCAGCTAACAGAATACATTTCGAGCACGCATGATGCTCCACAGCCTGTGGATGCCAAGGCAAGCAGCCTACTCACTGTCAGTTCCACTTGATCTGTCACAGGGGCCAGGACAAGGCGGGCTCCACACGCTGAATCTTTAAATAAAAAGTGCTGGTGGATACCTGGTCTCCAGGACCTGAATGAATAGCCGAGCTCCTGCTCACTGTTCATATTGTGTGCTCAGCCAAGCCTGACCATCACTCTGCTGCTGTAAGCAGTCCACAGCCACTAGTGTTTTCCATGCTATAGTGCGCAGTATCCACCCACACATCATTACACGTAAGAATACGAATTTACAGTCACTAATCAACAAATCAGCTGACAGGAGCGCTCCCAACTCTTCCATTTAGGACTCATCATACAGCACAGGCTACATTTGGGACCAACGATAACAAACTGTCCTTCAATTATACCCTGCCTTAAACAATGGGGAGAGAATGGGCTGGAAATAGCAATGGAAAGATAGGTAGGAGGTGGCTGTGTGAGTTGAGGCTCAGAGTCAAGGGATATGAGTTTATTATTGGCTGCCAGACAGACTTGCTGACTGGATTGTGCTGACATTATTGGTATTTCACCTGTTCTCCTGAGGAGAGATGTTGGAGAAACTAATAACCTGACTCCACAAATGCTCCACACTCCCACACCTAATTTGTTATGGACAAAAATGGCCTTGGCTTAATTAAGAGTTTGTTATATTAATTACAAATTGATTCATCTAATTTTCACACACGTGCATTCCTTACAGCTCGGCCCTCCTTCGTCTGAAATATTTTCCGTTTTTGAAAGCTGCAGTGATTGTGCTGATGCAAGTCATCAATGATATTGTGAATAATTCTTCCGCCTCGCATACATCATTCCTTACGCCAATGCATCACTCAGATTTTGTTTTGAACATGCTGTAAAGGCAGAAAAGTCCTTGAGCTAGTCTATTGGAATTTACAGTACATCACACATTCTTTAGAAATATGTGAGCCAACAATGCAATCAATTTATTTTACCCAGGCGAACTTTTGTTATTATTTTTTTTTTTAGGGCATGGATGAAGATGCCTTTGAGAAAAAGTTCAACACAATGGAAGTGGATTTTATACGTAGTCAGCAGCTGTTTTGTCGAGACGTCCTGAAGCTGAGTCCTGGGCAGCGAGCAGTGATCAGCAACGGCAGGGTGAGTGGACTTCAAATGCAGTTAGCATCTTCTCAGTTACTTCAGAATACTAATCCAAAGTTTGTCTGCATACAAAGTTAAATAAAAGACGTTATGTCGTTGTGGTGTTGCTGCTGCTGCTATTGTTTGGTACAGCGGAGCAGGATCCTCTCAGCTGCTGCACTTTAGAGGATTTTCCCTCTTGTGTGTTCAGAATGCTTCAAAACTGTAAAATCAACATGACTGTTTCTCAAAGGTCACAGGTGGCACAAACTGCACTGTGTCTGTGTGTGTGCGTGCGTATATTTGTGCGATTGTCTGTATGTGCTGATTGTGTGTGTGTGCGTGCGTATACTTGTGCGATTGTCTGTATGTGCTGACTGTGTGTGTGTTCGTGCGTATATTTGTGCGATTGTCTGTATGTGCTGACTGTATGTGTGCGCAGAGCTGATGACTGATGTCTCAGCAGCAGTGATGCTGACAGCCACAGCTGAAGAGGCCAGCCTTTGAGATGGCAGTAACAATTAATATCATTTTACATTGTTCAGCCGCAGTGGCAAGACTTTAGTCCCGAAATAGAAAGGAGGAAAACACATCCACTGCGATACCATGACTTTAAGTGGATAAAACAGTGTGTTACTACCGTACACGCACTACACTTAACACCCACTTGACAAACAGAAAATACATGCTGAGGTAAGATTCAGAAAAGTCGTGTCTGACTACATTCTGTTCCTCATGTTAGATACTGGGTCCGTTTGAAGAGCAGGAGGAATTCACCGTGGAGGATTTCCACTTGCTGGAGAAGATTACACTCAGCGGTTCTGCAGAGAAAGTCAAAGCCAAAGTTAAACAGATGGGGATGAAGCCAAAGCAGTATGTTTGTATTTTTCTGCCCTTGTTATCTAAGGAAAAAAACATCTCTTCCCCTTGCCTTCTTCTTTAACTGTCTGTATTTAACATTTGAGCATCCCATTATTACAGGATCAGTAGTTGTTTTAATGTGAAATACCTTTTACCTTTTAATGCTAGTCTTGAGTTTCTATAAACAAACAGTCTTCGTCATCCTCTGTTTGAAGTTACAGGTAGCATTAACTGATTTATGAGGCTACTTTGTCAGCAGTTTGACATCGCATTATTTGAGCTCTGTTTGACATCTCTCTTAACACATACCGTTAATAAATAATGGGCTGACCTTGCTACATCTTTTTTTTTTTTTTTTCCTCCCCTCAGTGCCAGTGACTTGGTTATGAAAGTTGATGCTCTCCTAACTGCAGCACCGAAAGGAGAGGTCAGAAGGGATGTCCGCTTTGTCAAAGACAGCCACAGGTGGGCAACATTTTTTTTTTCGCCATCTGTTTACTGTCCTATTTGCCCTGCTGTTTCACAAGGTAGAAGGTGGTGTTTACACTCCTTTTGTTAAAATGGATCTGAAAATTGCCTCGACATCATTTCCAGAAGTCCAGAAAAAAATGAATCTTTTGATTTGCAGTTCTGCTGAATAAGAGTTGTATAACCTTGTGTTGCTGAAGCTGCTTTGGTGTGCTGTTCTCCTCAGCGTGCTCCATCTCTCCCCACGTGAAAACGAGGTGTTCTATGATGTTGTGGCCATTGTTGACCCACTCACAAGGGAGGCACAGAAGATGTCCCCTCTGCTGATTGTAAGCTGTATTCTTCTTCTCTCTTCCACACTTTCAAATCACTATCGCTATCACAATTCAGACAGACCTTTTCTTTTTTTACCCTCGCATCATGCTTTGATCGGATGTTTCATAGCTGTATTCTTTTCTGCAAATAATTTGAGAAGAAAGAAGAACGCATTTATCGAGTCAGTAAAGTTGATCAGAAAAACAGTAAGCCCTTAGTTTATGCTTATGCCTTCTTTGTGAGCGAAAACAAGTACTCTTATTTATTCATTGAACAGATATTGTTATTTAGAAATGGTTTCCTTAGCGGGCTTAGTTTCACTGAATCCCATTAGCTGTCTGCTGCATCTTGCCAGAGGCTTGCTGTGGTAGAATTTGACTTGGGTGAATATGAAAATATGACTCACCGTGCCTTTACAGACAGCCACCTTCAGTAGCTGTTGTTTGCAGTGTACACTTTTCTGTAGTGTACTGCAGTATGCGGTAGAAATTACGATGCCAGCATATCGATGCCAGTGTGCCCATAACGACTGCCTCATTATTTTGTGACCACTGTTCTATTGCTATATATGTATGGTATAATGTGTTTTATGTATAATACATAGTATATCATTCATATATATATAATATACAGTACTGGGGTGAAGCTAGCAGCTGCTTTTTTTTGTTCAGCAAAAGGCTTGTGTGTCTGCTGCCTCTCTGCTGGGCTGGGCTGGGCTCTACTTGACTCCTGATTTTCTAACTGGGTCTCTTCTTCTGTGACTCTTGCAGGTGCTCAGTCAAGTGGTCAATGTGAGACTGCAGGTGTTTATGAATTGCAGGGCCAAGTTGTCCGAGATGCCCCTCAAGAGGTAAGCTCCAGCTCCAACAGTAATTAAATTTTCCTGTTTGGCTTGTTTGTGTATCCTCTGACCGCTGCAGACTTAGCATCTCTGCCTCGCTCCTTCCCTTTGTAAGATTATACTGCACAGATGCAATCTGCTTAATAACACCACCTTATTGCTTTGGGCCTCCCCTTGCATCTCTGGGCAAATTGCTTACAGCTTGCACTGTTGTGGTTCAAGCCATGCAGTAAAAACAACAAAATAAAAAATAAAACAACAAATGAAAGGTTGTAATCACCCATTAACATTCATTATATAATTTGGGGTGTTTTTTTGTTTTTTTTTAATTAGTTCCACAATAGTTTGAGTCATTAGTAGGTATAGTGTACTGAAATAGCTGAAGTGTATTTTTGGAGGGACAGTTCACAGTATGACCTTTACTGACCTCTCTCAGAAATGAATGAAAACAACTCTTCCCTCACAAATCACTCAACAGCCCCTCCCCCATCCTATCACACTTCCCATCTCACTTTCTACCCACAGTGACAATTGCCTGTAATTGACACAAATGGCTACGTGACAGACCTGGATGTCTGCAGTCAATCTCCTACTAGCTTGTCCACTAGTGCAGTATTTCACAGTGCAGAAACATTTTGTGTTATTAGCCTTTGTGACAGTGTGTTCTGTAGTGCTAGTTGGCCTTCTTAAAGTACTGTCCTTTCATTGAACCACTAAAAATGTGAGTACCTGGGTAGAGGACAGACTGTAAAGCCAAAATTCTGAACACATGGCAAGATAATGTTTGTTAATGATCAATAATTCTCAGAAACTCCACGTAATCACCTTTTTAAATGAGGAAGATGGGAGCTTTGTTTGTATTTTTTGGTTCTCATCATAAAGATCATCATCATGACGGGCTGAATAGCAAATAAGTTTCGTAATCATAAAGTTACAACTTCCCTGTTTAATGTCGCCTGTACAACCGTAAGCGTGGTAATCCTATAGCCCACTCCTGGAGACACTGCTGCCAGTGGATCATGGGGTTCATTTCATTCACTGGGATACTTCTTACAGTGGTAAGACCGCAGCAGAGACCACATGGCTGCTCATCTTCTTTCTCTCACTTTCCTTCTTGTGGAGAATTGGTCTTCTGGCAAACAAAGCAATTGAAAGAAGACAGTGGGTTTCCCCTGGTGTACTGGATTTCTTCCTCCCTTAACTACAACCCACAACCTCACCACTTACCTGTGCTGTGCTGCGGTGGCTCGGCTCCCATCTCACCTTGAAGTCAACAGCCCCACTGTAAGCTCTCTGTTCTGGTCTGCAGAACAGAGCTGCTGTGGCAGGAATGAACTTTTGTGAAATTTCCCTGTGAATAAAAAAAAAAGAAGTGATTTACCTTTGAGGATAAGAAAGTATTCTAAATAAAAAGAATTAGCATTGGTAATGTTTATCATCTGCCACGTTATCTACCCTCATTATGACTCCTTGGTGTCAGAGGGTGCACTGAAGAAAAGCAATTAGCATAAAGATTAGCCCAGAGCTAGTGTCTGCGACAACTCTGAGTAATAATGGATAAAGGGAACATTTCTTGTGCACAGACTACCACACATATTTCTCTTATTAGATGAGCAGGAACACTGGCAAGTAATAGCTTTAGATTCCTCACTTTGAAGAGATTGTATATACCCAGCTGTCACAACAGAGCACATCTCTCCTGTTCTAGAAAGACGACTAACATGTCATCATTTTCCGTTTTAGCGAAGAGGACAGTGCATTTGTTGGATGGAATTTCTGACTCTGGTTTTGTCTGGTGGCCATTTAAGGAGTTTCAATTCTCGACTTATTCGTTAGATGTGTTAATTCGCAGTTAATGGGCAAGCACTTGCATTTCAATAATCTCTGTTTGTCTTCACAGCTTTTACCGCTTTGTCTTGGAGTCCGACGTGGCTTTCTTGGCCAACAACACAGTGTCTCCAGGACCAGTTGCTCGCTTCATGGAGCTCCCGGAGTCTCCCCTTCTCACCCTTAATATGATCACACCAGAGAGTTGGATGGTGCAGGCTGTCCGTAGCCCCCATGACTTGGATAACATCCACCTGCAAGAGGTATCTTAGCTCTTTAGTCATTACTACCAGCAGTCTTATCATTCTCACCTCTTAATGAGGGCCGTAGTGCTTTCTATTAATCATTCCCCTCTTGTTTTTTTTTTTGTCCTCTGCAATTTGTGCTTTCACTCCAGGTGAGCGGGGTTGTGACAGCGGAGTATGAGCTAGAGCACCTTTTACTGGAGGGCCACTGCTTTGACCTGTCAACCGGCCAGCCTCCCCGCGGACTGCAGTTTACCCTGGGCATGAGTCGGGACCCGCTCATGTATGACACTATTGTCATGGCTAACCTGGTCAGCAGCGTTCTGTACTCAAATACTAGAGTTACCAAGATAGTTTTCTTGCATGGACGGCATGGATATCATCGTAGCTAACCACAGTTCTCAGTTTGGAAACTGTTTGGTATCTGGGTTGAGAAAAAAAAAGTGAAATGTATGCTTACAGTGAATACTCTGTTTCAACCACAACAGGGATATTTCCAGCTGAAAGCCAATCCTGGCGCCTGGACCCTAAGATTACGTAAAGGGAGATCAGAGGACATTTATCAGATTCTCACGTGAGTATACACCACTGTCTACGGATTATTGTTAATGCCACTGTAGTCTTCCCATCTCATCCCTTACAGACATACTGTACATATAAAGTTAGGTAATGATGCTAATTAGGTGGCTTCATCAGTAGTTCAGCATCAAGGTTGTTTTCAGCTTCTTCTCCATTTCATACCGGCAGCTCTGAAACCCATCACTATGGTAACATGGAGAGCTGCTGACACTGTAGCAGCTCAAGGTTTTGATGAGTGCAGGGAGTTCTGCTCACCACAGAGGGGAGAGAGACAAGTAGGAGGAGAAGGGGTGCTATTAAAGAGAAGACAGAGTGGAGGGATGATTCAGCTGGTCACCTGCCACGCCATCCACCTCAGACTGTAAAATATCCGCAGCAGAATGTGTTTTAGTTAGGATGGCGTAGGTGTCAAAGGCTGCGTATACTAGACAGAGTGCGTTGGCGTTGTCTAATTTCCCCGGACGAAGAGAAATGGTGTTGATTTGATGCATTTTTCAAACAAAATGCAATTTTCTAGGCCTCGTATTCTTTTAATTTTGCACTTTGACTTAAATTAAAATGTACTGTTGTACGTTCTGCTTTGATCTAAAACTAACCAAATTTGTCTTTTCAAAGGTATATCATATCATTTATATTTAAGGTAACAAAGAACAATAATCCCTCACTGTCAAGTTGTGGTAATGCCTCAAATCCCAACCATGTATGTGCGTCTGCATGGGCAGCTGTAGTCATACTAGATGTCCCTACAATCACAGATATTGTCCTCTCTGGCTATCCTCACATAAGATTTAGGACACATACAGCCCTCGGTTCCTCTGGAATCATATCAGACAACCAAGATTTATTCCCCAATCCTCCAGGTGAAGCTAAGAGGTGATGTCATTTTTCACCTTGGCAGTGTCATTATTCTTGTGGTTAGCGGCACTCTGGTCTGGTTAGGTGGCCGATCAGAGTCTAGTGGGAGTGTCTGTGCTCTCCGGTCCCAGAGCCTGAGTTTTCCTCTTGCGCCCTGCGCTGCCACTGCGCCTGGCCTTGACAGCGATGAATGAGATGGCCAGCTCTCCTCTCCTCAGAGCCGGGATACAGATTGATCTCTGGTGCTTTCTAACACAAGCCCTTAAGGCTGAGTTGCATCAGTGACAGCAGAGGGGGGCAGAACACAAGCAGCATCTGAGCATAGTGGGTTGGGTGGCGGGCACTTCGGGCCCAATGAGGAGCAGGCATTTATCATAGTGATAAGGTTAGTTTTTTTGCCTTTAGTAAGCATTGGGGTCATAATGACTTGCTGTGCATCATAGCCTATTGCTCATTTCTTCCTGAAGTTTGCTCTCTGGTGTTTCAGCATCAGACCCTGCAGAGCCTGCCCGCCAAAACACATTCTCCACTGGGCAAATCAGCCCTAAAACAATTACAGTGAAAGGCCAGTGTTACGCAATCAATACTGTACAGACTTTGTCATTAAATCTACCAGTATATACAGCATGGCTGGGAAGTAGTGATGGATAAAATAATGGTGAGGGGATTCTTAATGATGATGGAGGGTAATGAATATGGTCAGAGTGTGACCCTGGCAGCTATCCCAGTATCCGCTTTTAAGTGTGTGCTCTCGCTGTCTGTCCATTAGCTGCTGTTGTCTCCTTGATGAGAAGAGCCTATACTGTATATTTTCCTTGCACTGTTGCCATGGCTAAAACATGAGAGTCTCAGTCAGTCTGGTTGTTTGAATAGTTCTTTAAATGTGTATATAATGTATATATTATATGAACATTTAGAAAGTGGTGATAAAGCTATTTGTGCTAATGGTTAATGTACAGACTGCAATAATTGGCCTGGAGGTAGCTCCTCAGCTGTATCACAATGAACAGACTAAAACCTTCCCTGCAAATATCAGCATTGGCTGATTTCAGACACTAAATGGTTTATTCTCCAACTCCACTGCTGAACACTGTCTGCACTTGGCTTGTGAAGCACAATTAGCAGTTCAACTTTGTTTACATTATAATTCTGTGCCCTGCTGGCTCACCTGTCAGTCAAACATACATTGGTCTTTTTTTTCTTTCTTAGACTAATAATTGCTGAAAGGGATAACTTTTAATACTTCAGTTGGTGTCTAAGATATGTCATTATAAAAAGTGTTGTGACTAACCTGTAGAATATAAAGTTGTATGATATATGCTAATACAGTCAATGGATCTTTGTAATGCAGTTATAAAAGCCATCCATAGCCAATTAATTTGACTGAATCTACGACTGATTTTTAGTTCTAATTAGAAAGTATACTCTTTAACAGTCAAGTCAAATAGTAATTGTTTTTACATACTTTATATCTCACAGTTGTCATGACTCACGGAGCATTTAGACCCGTCATAAAACGGGCAGAAAGATGGCCTTGACTGGTTGTATTAAATTGCTTTTATTTTGTAAACTATGTATTTATGACTGTTGATAAATTTTATTCTCCGCTATTGACAGGTTTTTGTCTCCACATGAGGCCTTCACCTTTGTTAGACTAAGCAGCTGCAGATCCATTGTCCAGATTTCAGTCATCACCTTCTCGCTCTCTATCCACTTTTTTCAGGCACGATGGAACCGACTCCCCTGCAGATGCTGGCGACGTCATAGTTGTGCTCAACAGTTTCCACAGTAAGATCATCAAAGTCCGAGTGAGTGTGTTTCTTGACTATTTCTTAAGTATAGTATCAGAACTCTGGACATTATTCAATGTACAGTAAAATGCCATTCAACAGGTCACAAATTGAGGATGTCAGCATGATTTTACACATGATGAATTCATTGTTTTGTGTCTCCTTTCTTACTGTAGGTGCAGAAAAAGGCAGATAAGATCAATGAAGACCTTTTAAGTGAAAATAGTGAAAGCAAAGGCATATGGGACTCCATAGCAAGGTGTGTGTAATCTGTTCTCACATACAGCTAAACATTTTGTTGGTTTCATTAGGTTTAAAACACTCCTTCAGCTGATTGACAGTAACAACTGTAAGCTCATTGATTGGTGGGTTGTTGATGTGCCTTCTGTTTGTCAATTATGTACTGCGGTTTCAGGAGATCTTACTCCTCCCCCCGACCCAGACTGCAATATTATGCTGTAAGATCTAGTCTTGCAAAAAATATGTGCTTCTGTAGGTATGTGTGTGTGTGCATTTGTGTGTTTTCCCCGCAACACTTCCTAACTGTGTGATCCTGTCTTCTCACTTAATGCTTGCTGTGTGAAGTGTTTGGAGCACTTTTGAGAAAAGGTAGGCAGTGTTGCTGCAACCCATTTAACACTTGAAACTTCTTTGTCATACTCATTAGCATGCAGTGTTTATTGGTTGCTTCCAAATGTTGCTCTACTCTACTAAGTTTTGTAATGAATGAGAATTACTTAATAATATATTCAGGATATGGTAATACTTAAGAGTGGCTAAATATGATATTTACATTTTCATGTTTTTTATTTATGTATTCCAGTGTTTCCATGCATAAGTGCATAAAACAGTCTACGGCGACATGATGTACTGTACACAGGTACACACAGCCCTAGGTATACTGTGGTTTGAAACTGAAACTTCAAATATCGAGGCCCTGGAGAGCGCACCACCTGGGAAGTTCCACTTAAGGGGCACGGTTGGGAGGAACAGCCTGCCTGGTGTGAACCAAAGTGCTGTTTTGTGATTGAACTTGTGTGCTGGCTATGGGGACTCCCCACCAATGCCAGGGTGCTGGAAACTGTTGAATTGTTGATTCAGTAGGAGCAGTGCAGACTCCATCCTGGTCACGGACCAATGGACAGTGCTTTATTTTTGCAACAATATTGGAGGGGTCTTGGGAGTTTGCTCATCCAGTCTATGTGTCATTTAAGGTGACCATGTATATTCGGGTGTATAGGAATATCGTATGCGTAGCTAGCTGTCGCTACGAGCAATCCAGAACTTGTGGAATTGCAGTAAGAGCTGTACGTACGTCCTTAGAAATCGTTCATGCGTGTTCTTGGTGGGCTCACACAGCCTTGGGGACGAGCTGAAGAGCCTGCTGCTCCCACATGTTGAAAAGAGCTAATGCAGCTGGTTCGACTGTCTGATCAGGATCCTTCCTAGACACTTCCTGTAGAGGTATTCAAGGCCTGTCCAACTGGGAGGACACCCACGAGGCAGACATAAAACAAGCTGAAGGGATTAAAAATCCCTCCTAGGGCATCTTAGGGGAGAACAACATTTGGGCTTCCTTGTATAGCCTGCCTCTGCTGTGACCAGGATAAGATAAGAAGCTGAAAGTGGTTAGACAGATGTATGAATAGATTTATAATTGAATGTAATCTTAAGACCATTTCCCATGATATGCTTGCATTTGAGTAATGGCAGTACTTATAGGTTAAAAAAAAGGTTTAATAAGAAGCTTTAAGAGACATAACTGCTCCTTAAGTGCCCGTGATGTATAAATCTAAAATTGACTTAAATTTGACTGCATTTGGAGAGAGTACTTACTTTTGGCATGTGTCCAGTGGTTTCCTTTCAAAACAAGGGTACATAAATCTCAAGACTTAGAAGCCACTCATCATGTTGAAGAAAAAACAATTTATCCAAGACTGTGCCCAGTTATTCTCTTATAAACATGCTCTACCCTAACTGTCCCACTTAGTCCTATTAACACTCAGTGAAGGCAGCTGCTCTCAGCTTAAGTTTGGAAATGATGACTAGTGAAAAGACAGGCATACTTCTAAAACTTAAGGTTATGGATATAACCCTAGTTCTCTGATGAGCATGGGTGAGTGTCTCACTTTGGGATCACCAGAAGCTCAAATAACATTATGTCTTCTCTAACTGGCTGGCACTGGTGAAGTCTATGTCAGTCCTAGGGACCTTATTTAAAAGAGCCTCACTCTTTTCAATAAAGATTAAGATCCAGAGAGGCTACCCCAGTGCAGGATGCGTCTCATATACAGGCATCCCAGTGGTATGACCACTGCAGAGGAGGCCTTCAGGCCCAAAAGCCTCTGGCATTGTTTGAGCGTAACCATGTTGCCCCTGCGGAACACTGCTCGGTTTGTCTGCATAGTCTCCACTGTTTCTGTGGATAAAAATGCCATGACATGGAGAGAGTACAGAGCAAGCCACATCAAAGTAATACACTGAGCAGGTGTCATCATGCTTTTTTTTCCACATTTATCTGAAATCCCAGAATCACCAGGTGTTGCAAGAGAGCAGCTGTAGCTCAGTTAAGATAGGAAAAACTTGCTTCCCCGTCTTCTTCACTTTTAGAAGTTTCTGGCCGTCAAACTGAGATCTTATAACCTCTGCTTGGATGGCCGGCCATGGGATGCTGGGATGCTGGTAGACACACGCTTGCACATGTCCTGCATGTCAAGATCCAAGGGAGACAACGGCAAGGGTTGGTTACCTCCCCCGGGACAGGAGCCTCAAGTTGGCTGCCATCCTGACCAGTGGCAGTCAGTTAGGGCTGGTGTAATGTTATGAGATTTGGATGAGTTCATGCTGGAGGCGCTGCAATAGCTCACCAAGAAACAAATGCTTTCCAATTTCCATTTTAATCGAGAAACATGAAATGTTAAAAGAATATTTGCTTATTTGACAGTTAAAGGTACAGTGCGTAAGATTTAGGGGGCCCAATTTGCAGAATATGGCAGAGATTTAATATAATGTGCTGTTTTCATTAGTGTATAATCACTTGAAAATAAGAATCATTATGTTTGTGTTATCTTAGAATGAGCCTTTTATTTTTATTTTCTACAGACCATGTTAAACTGCCATGTTTGTACAGTAGCCTAGAACAGACAAACTAAACACTGGCTCAAGAATATGGCCTTATGCATGTTTTTCACATGTTTCGTGGCCACTGTACTTTCTCTTTTGTGCTCGGAAGGAGAGGATGAGATTGCAGTCAGCAACTGCACTATTAGATGCCACTAAATCCTACACACTGGTCCTTTAAACCCTCACAAGAAAACACTTTTTTCACTGATAAACAGACTCTCAATGATTTTTCCAGGAAAATACATTTTGAATTGCCTTCACAACACAATAGTAGCTCATGGTTTGCAAACCTAAGATGGTCTAAACATTTCACCAGACCTTGTATACCGGTATATGTAGACCTTGAGCAGTGATACTTACAAAACGTTGTTAGTTTTAAAAGTAAAGATCATAGCACAGCGCATGCCATGTAAACGGTTCGATTCTTTGTTGAGCTTTTAGGGCGAGGGTGTTGTAAACCTCTCCCCGAGTAGTCACAGGATCTTGGAGACTGTTAGATGGTGCTGTGGCCCTGAAGTGAATCCAGATTATATGGATATGTGTTCACTGAGATTTTAAAGAGAATGTTTTTTTTTTTCTTTGCTTTGTACATGCAGAGCACAGAAGATGACCAAATTTAGCAAGTAGTGAGTAGCAAGTTGTTGTGTTGCTTTCCACATTGATGAAACCGGTTTTGGTTTTAGCTGTCATGGTGTGACGTGAGGGTAAAGTGTAGGTGTGATACAGTGTGGGCGGTTGGTAAAATCCTTTCTTCATGATTAAAAGTTTGCCTATGAAGTATTCTGTACTGTATAAAATTACTGTTTTCCAGTACTGCCTGCTCAGTGGCACACATCTTGATGTTTATTTCTTTGGATGAACTCCATACAGATGTTAGAGAATGATTTTGCTCACTCTACAGAGTTGGAGGAGAAACAGAAGTAGAGTTTTGTCCAGTTAGTGACATCCACTGCTCAGGATTTACCCAGAGCTTTGTTGATCATTCCAGAGGTCCAGATTATCTCGAGTGAGTCAGCCAAATGGACTCTCACCTGACCCTCTAAAGCTGCTTATCTGGTGGGGCCCCACTGTAGTGCTGGAGGCCCTTCATAATGGCTGGCTTAGTCATGGCAGGCAGGCGGTATCCCCAGACCCTGCAGATGTGTGGTGACTCCCCAGAAGCCAACTGCCCAGCTAAACAGAGAGCTGTGCTTGGTTTTAGGAAAGAGTGCAGGGAAAGAAATGCACTAAATGATTTCAGAGAAAAAGTTGTGTTTGGAGGTGACTTGCTTACCAGTCACTTTCTTGTTTGTGTGTGTCAAAGCTGATTTTAGAGGACACGTAGAGACAAACAGTATACCCCCTCCCCTCGTTTCACAGCTCCTTCTCACTCACTGGTGTCTTCCTAGAGCCTCGGGGGCCGAGGCCGTGGTCGTGATTGAGTGAGGGAGAGACACTCCTTCACTCATCAGCAGTCTGTTGCAGACAAGGACACACAGTTTGACTGCAGACATGTCTCCCCTCCAGCACAAGTCCTGATTTCTGTCCGCTAAATGTGCTTCGCATCATGAGCCACAGCTCTTCAGAAGTGGTTAGGGTACGTTGCTTCAGAGGTGTGGAGAACATGGACAACATAAAACCATTTTTAGTTTAGTTGGTAACTCATTAGCACTTACTCAAAGGTAATGGACTGATTTGACACAGTAGGCGCTACTTTTTGTGCAGGCAAGTTATGTAAAATGACTCCTGAGGCTATTTTTCTTTTCTAAGATGCAGTGGGTTGTTTTTTTTCTCTCTTTCTCTTTCTTGCTGGTTCGGTATTTAGGCGGCACGCTGTGCACCACAATTAACCACATTTTGTGCTGTGTGCTTTGAATGCCTAACATGAGTACGTGTTCAAAGCACACAACATGAAATCTCTGACCACACTATTTCCATCACTTTGATCATGCACATTATGTTTTTTTCTTGCCTTTGAGAGACAGATGTAGCAAATCTGCCATTTTTACTTAAATAAAAAAATTATGAATTATTAAAATTAGGGTCAATACATTTTCTGACAATGGTTGCAACATTAGTTTATACAGGGCCTGGATATAGTAATATCCTCACACACACACACATACAGTTTCTGAGGCAATTAAATGTCTTCTCTCTCCTCTGAGCACTCTGCTCTCTCAGGATGATCCATTCTCACCAGTTCTGTGTCTGTATCCCCCATCCAACACCACCAGGTTACCAGAGCAACAGTCGTGTGTGTGTGTGTGTGTGTGTCTGAGGGTCTGGTAAAACGGTGCCCGAAGCATTGCATTTTTAATTACCATATGATGTGTTAGAGCAGTCATGACTATTCATAAACGTTTTGGTTAAATTATGCAACCACACAGAGGCTTCAACAGACTCATTTGTGTTAGTTTTCTAGTAGCAACATTTTTTTTTTTTTTTGCATTGCTTCTAATTTAAATTGAATGCATTTGAATATTTACACACAGGCTTGTTAACGTTGTTTGTCATATTATGTCATTTATAAAGTAGCTGGATGTGGAATATGATAATTCTGAACTAATATCTGAAGAGACGTGTCTAAAACAGTACTAAATGTGAATTAAAACAAAGCAGCACGGGCTGCCGTACAGTTACTTAAAACTCAGCACGTCCCACAGGAGAATGTTAGTCCCTCCTCAGGAGAAGCTCCTCCACACTTTCCGCACCATAACCAAACTGTCATGGTGGGGAGAGCACTGCTTTTAAAGGGGATGAGTGGAGCTGATGTGATTGGATATGACTGTTACCAACCCCTAACGTAATTAACTATAATGTATGACGATGCATTTTTGCAGCTTATACTCCATTTGCTCGCGGTGCTGCGACATGCATCCAGCCACGAAAATAACAAGTGTGTGGCAGAATTGCACATCGTGGGTAGTCCCACTTGACTGCACCCTTCAGCCTGATTCACAAAATGGTGCCTGATGTGTTTGATCGGCGTACTGCTACCAAAAACTTCCCATAACACAATGGTGTCATTTAAAACAAAACAGTGCAGCGGGAGAACTGAACTGCTGTTAAAATCACATCAAAATATTGCTTTCCGGAGCATTTTCATTTGCATTATTATTGTTTCATTTCATAAAATACCTCAGTTTGCTGCACAGTAATGCATGGTTTGTGCTGGCTGTTATAACCGTTATAACACCCGGCTCTACAAAAGCATGGTGGCCAGTGGCTCAGTTCTGATTTACTGTCACTATATGAAAAACATGCATCAATCAAAACACAAGAGACTCATGTATTATGACCTCATTTACAGCATCACAGGCGGCGGCTCGAAGAAGGATGATGCAGAGAAGAAGAAAGAGGATGTTTTAAACGTATTTTCTGTGGCGTCGGGCCATTTGTACGAGCGCTTTCTGAGGTGGGTCGCTTTCACTTCTCGATCACTCACTCACACGCTTATGATACCGTTCAGGATTTTACATGTTACATTCATTTTAGCCCTGATCCTCAAACTGATCCTTCTGTCTGTTCCAGAATAATGATGTTATCCGTCCTCCGGCACACTAAAACGCCTGTCAAGTTCTGGTTCCTCAAGAATTACCTCTCCCCCTCTTTCAAGGTACTTCTCTCACTTCGTGACTCTACAAGTATTCTCTGTTTCCCTGAGTGTTCAGAATAACTTCTTCTTCAGAGACTTATTTAAACTAAGCAAAGAAAAGATCTGTGGGTTCTTCTCTCCTTTGTAATGCTCTGTGTTTAATGTCAGATTTTCTATAGAGGTGAATCTACTGTGCATTCAGTGCCGTCTGTTAACACATTGTGAGTTGCAAAAAGGAGAGACGTGAATCAAAACAGTTTACATTTTTTCTCTTAATGACTTCTTTAGTGGATACAGGTTTATTTATATACAGCAGTTTGCCTAACAGGCATGCAGTTGTGCCTCATCTGCCTTTTTAACATATCACCTAGCATTTTCTGTTTTCTACTGGACAGAATCTTGCAATATGTTATGTTATTTAAGCGTTAATGGTTGTTTCTATGTGTCAGTCTTGTGATGAACTCGCGACTTGTCCAGGGTGTACCCTGCTTCTCGCCCAATGTCAGCTGGGATAGGATGAGGATAAGCAGTTACAGCAGATGGATGGATATTATTTACTGAAATGTCATGTTGATGTTTAACAGATATTTCTCCTTCACAGAATCAATAAGAAGCTTCTCACTAATGTTATTAGTTGCCTCAACAGCTAAATATAATTGTGTGTAAGGACTCCATTTGAGACGGTATGGTGGTGCAGTGGAGTTTACATGTCTACGTGTCTGCATGGGTTACCAAGGCTTCCTCACACAGTCCTGAGACATGCACTTAATAGGTTAATTGGTGATCATAGGTGTAAATGTGAGAGTTTGAACTGGTGACTTGTCCAGGGTGTACCCCGCCTCTCGCCCAGTCTCAGCTGGGGTAGGCCCCTGCCCCATGTAACCCTGATAAGGGTAAGCGGTTACAGAAAAGAGATGGGTGGATGAAACCTTTTGCCTGTGACCACTGCATATATATGTACTATCTAGTATGCTCCTTATAGATTTATGTGAGGCTTTCCTCCTTATCATTTACAGAATTTTGTTTCTTAAGTGTTTAGTTTCTCAAAAAAATTAGCTTTTTTGTTAGATTTCTATAACCTCTGGTGTTTTTTCGTTGTGGTTAGGAAACCATCTCTCACATGGCAGAGACGTACGGCTTTCAGTATGAGCTGGTACAGTACAAGTGGCCACGTTGGCTCCACCAGCAGACTGAGAAGCAGCGCATAATCTGGGGATACAAGATTCTCTTCCTGGATGTTCTGTTCCCTCTGGCTGTGGACAAGATCATCTTTGTGGACGCCGACCAGGTGAGGATGGAATTGAACTGACACGAGAGAGAGTGAGAGCTGTGTGCACGTGCGAGGTGTGAAAGTAAGAGACTCACCTGTGTCATTCTCAGCGCTGCTGTGAAGATTGGATGAGATTCACCACTGAAGTGTCGTGTGTCCTCTCCATACTCACCGATGTTCTCCATCTCTCTCTCTCTCTCTGTCACAGATCGTTCGTGCTGATCTGAAGGAGTTGAGGGATTTAAACCTGGAGGGTGCTCCTTATGGCTACACACCGTTCTGTGATAGCCGCAGAGAGATGGAAGGCTATCGCTTCTGGAAAACTGGCTACTGGGCCTCACATCTAGGACACAGGAAATACCACATCAGGTACACATCGTTAAAAACCTGTGCATATTATATATATTTTACCTAATGTTCAGCCATATGCACTCTACATGAACACTGTAATCCCCTCCCTTATATCTTTTGATGATTATAATTTTTAGGAAAACACTTGGAAGACAGAATAAATATCTGCATTGTAAAATGTTACCATTCAGAACATTGTGCTTCTACAGCCACTGTCTTCGTCCTCGTAGGACATTCACCCAGTTTATTTAGTTGGGTACTGAATAGAATGAATAGAATAGAAGTCTAAAAGAGACCACACAAGAAAATATATAGAGAGTACATCTCTCATAATCATGAAAATACATCTTCCACTTTGCTTGTATATCGTGACTTCAATTCAGTAAATCATCTGAGTGAATTATTCATTATTCTGCAACAATGTTTTTTTGTTTTTTTTTTCGCTCTCCCAAGTCCCAAATCTGACAGATAAGTAAGAGGAAGTGTATTTTTGTATTCTTGAATTTTAGGGGCTGGAAGTGCTGTCGTTGTTTTTTGTTCTTTCTCCTTCAATCTATCTCGATCTCAGGAACCGGTCCAAGAGAAAACTAAACCTTTCATGTGGTTTTAAAATACACGCCAAACTCAGGATAGAAATGTGCCAGAAGTTTTAAAGCTTTAAAGAGACACTTTAAACATTTTTTTTTGATTTGTCATAAAAGTAAAAAATGACTTTCCTGAAATTCATTTAAGCAAACTGAAAGCAAAGCATATTGGATTATAAAACATTTTGAATTTTCTTAAAAAAAACAAACAAACAGAATGATAGTAGTGTATTCCTCCAGTTTCCATGGTGATTGGACCTCACCAATTATAGTTGCAGTTCTTGTGGCTATGTTTTCGGGGTGTGATTTTTGTGTATACAGCTATGGTACATATTAAATCAAGCGCTAGCTAGGTATGAAATAAAAAAAATATAAAAAAAGTTGGGCATGCTGGGCATGTGGAGCTGAGTTCTCCCTCTGGCAATGTGATGGCTAATCAGGAGACAGCCAGTGGCTGAACAGAGACGACAGAACTCTTCACTTTGGCTGATGAGGACAGGGAGAAAAAAAGGAAAAGTCAGGAAACAGTGAAACACAGTCATTTGATTGGATGGTGGTGTGCTGCTTAGCTCTGTGAGGCAGGACAAAAGCAGTGAGGGTGAATGATCAGCATCAGTGACTATCTTCTGTATATCCTCTGGCAGATTTAACTAGTAAATGTTGAGTGAAACTACATCGTCTACGCTCTCTGCTGGGTTTATTAATGTGCCATGTGCCTGAGGTATTTATCTTTATTGAGTCATCATTTTTATTCTTATTTTGTCACTCCTGTGAGCTTTCCCCTTTTTAGGAAATGATTTTCTCACACCTGCTTTCTCTCACTTCTATATTTCAACCAGCGCTCTGTACGTGGTCGACTTAAAGAAGTTTCGGAAGATCGCAGCAGGTGACAGGTTACGAGGCCAGTACCAAGCCCTGAGCCAAGACCCCAACAGTTTGTCCAACCTGGACCAGGTTAGTCACAGAGATGACGTCATTTCGCAATATTATGCCGAGTTTGTTCACCTGCAAAACATATTTTGTTTTATGCTATTTTTAGGACCTTCCTAACAACATGATCCACCAGGTGGCCATCAAGTCTCTTCCACAGGAGTGGTTGTGGTGTGAGACGTGGTGCGATGACAGCTCTAAAGTCACAGCTAAGACTATAGACCTGGTAAGTCTCAGCAGGTAGATCTGATTATGGAATGATAATTAATAATGTGAAGGCTAACAGCTGTACCTGAGAATCGTTAAATAATTCATCATCAAATCTAGCTGTTCCTATTTATTTATATCCCTAACTTCCTTTTGTCTTTTCTTTTTAATCCTTCTGTGTGCAGAAAGTATTTATATTCCACTTTTCTAGCTTTTGTAGGTTATAATAGTGAAGCTGCTGCAGCAGCACTGACAAGCAGGCGCACATTCCCAGCCACTAATGTCCATGAGGCACTTGGCATTTAGGAGACAACTGAGGAGCAATCCTGTAGTCTCCTAAACTAATTTAGAGAATTACTGGACGGGCTCCAGTAGACTGGAAAAAGAAGCATTGTCTCATTGTGGTATAGGACACCACTTGGTAATTCAGACACAAGACATGGGCTAATGTTCTTTTAACAGAATTGGAAATCAAATTAGGTTCAAATGCCTGCCACAGACAGCGCTGGGAATGGCAATATGACTTGTTGGGAGAAAGTGGCACTGGTGGCGTTTGTGATGTGTTTTGTCTGCCGCTCCACTGCAGTGCAATAACCCAAAGACCAAGGAGCCAAAGCTAACGGCCGCGGCGAGGATCGTGCCTGAGTGGGTTGAATATGACAACGAGATAAAGCAGTTACTGAGACAGGTCCAGGGACGGGAGGACACAGCAGCGCAAAAACAGACTCCCTCTCCACAACATAAAAAAGGTTAACAACAAAAAAAAACATGATTTATTCTCCGTGTCTCGAAGGTTTGCTCGTTTTAAAAGACAAATCCTGCTACTCCTGTATGATTAACCTTTTCTTGTTCACATTTTCTGTGCTCATTGTCATTATTTCTTTCCAACATTGCTCCCCTCCCTCCTCCCCTCTCTCCTCTGCGCAGCAGACAACCATGATGAACTTTAGTGTCTGCCAGCACCACGCTGAAGAGGAAGGAGGCAGCTCCTGTTGCACGCAGGCCACCTGTGAAGCTTGAAGACAGACAATTCCATCTAAACTTAGCCATGGAGTGTTACATCCCCAGCCCCGAGAAGGATGTGATATTTTCAAGAGATGCCATATCTGCTTCTGCCGCAGTCAATACGTCTTACAAATTTAACACGCAACGCAAGTGTTAACTGCAAACTGTGAACTCGCGGTGCGCTATCAGCACTGCAGTCAGGTATCGGTTAGTGTGTGTGTGTTACTGGAGAGTGAAGTCAAAGACGAAAGGTGTGAGGTCAGCGAAGGCGCTCGATTCGGTTTAGATTGCACTGATGTATGAAAAGAAGGCACATTTCTAAGAATCTAATCTCAAAGTTTGATGTTTTTTTTTTTTTTAATGTAAAATTATTCAAAAAGCCACTTGGTAATTTTAATTTGAGTCTGCGTTGACTGAAATTCCCGAACCAAAGTTGTATCTGATAAAGCTCATCATGTTCTTCAAATTTCACAACTTGCTGCAAAGTTGTTACATTATGATTATTACTGCAGTTTCTGTCTTTTATTAATTTATTTTTTTGTCTTAGTCCTTAAGTCTGTTTAGTCCAGCCTAAGATTTATTATCTTAAAGACTGTCACTGGCTCTCATGGGTCATAAATGTGCGTCTTATATTTTCCTCATCGCCATGAAACAGGTAGCTAATGATCGTTTGAGAACAGATCTTAATAGTCATTACTGATTGAGCCTCTCATCATTTTTCACGATCCTGTGAAGTCATGAAAAAAATCTAAAAGTTAAAACGCGTCTACAAAGTTAGAACATGATCCGGTGCACGTTCGCCATCGCACGCTGCCAGTTGTTGTTCTGATTGGTGAAATTAATCATTTACAGTTTGGAACGTCGCTCTAAATTTCCTTCACGATCTGATCTGAACACGCTCTTCATCATTCGTTCTTTCACAGTCGAACTGTAAACAAGACGCTGAGAGCTCTGTTTGGCTCCACGAGGGGAAAAAAAAGTTCCCTCTGCGCCTCCAGCTGCTGCTGAAAACACACCTGATTAATGTTTCTGGTTATGCGATTCATGTCGCCTTAATCAGTTTTAATGACACCTCATCTCAGGCTACGCCATCGGATATAATTCATATTAAGTTTTACTATTTGGAATCTGAGGGTGAGGCCAAAAAAAATAATAAAAAGTTACTCGAGCCTCTCAAAAGTACCAGCTAGCGGCTGTCACAGAAACACACAGGAAGGCTTCACGTGTGCCCAGATTACTTAAGTTTTTCATAGTCATTACTATATTTATATATATTTCTTTTTATTATAAATCAGGAGTTGGGGGTGCTGGTGGCTATTTCCCAACTCGGCTGTGCATGAAAGAGCTTTACTGGTCCGTAGAAAGAAAGCGCATGCTGCACACAGCTTTGTGTAACTCTGCTGGAAGTCAGCGAGCACTGAACTTTAATCTACCGATGATGTTACCCGTGCACTCTTTCAAACAGCCTGGCCGTGTGACCTCATATCATGTTTGATGCTTTGCTCACAGTCAGATCATCTGATCTCACACACTTCAGGCTCCATCATCATGTGATCTAATTCAGATTCCTGTTTGTTGTAATTCAGGGTGGAGTGAAAATGTTGCCGTGCTCAAGCCAAAGAGCTGGAGCGTGTTCACAGCTGTGAAGCTCTTTATTCATAATCACAAACAGCTGTATTTTCACCTCTTTATGTTTGCCAGAAATATCTATTGCTTTTTATTTTTTCACTGTTAAGAGGAGGGCCAAACAAAAATACACAACTCCACCTCAATAACTTCAGTGCTGTCCCGTTCACTGTTCGCTAAACCCCGCTCCCGAACAGCGACGTCCACTTGTAGCATAGGTCCCGGGCGATGGGGGTTATAATAAGAACCATATCTGAAATGTCAAGAGTTTGGAGGGTGGTGTTTTTATTCTTCAGTCATTTTAAAACCCAAAACAAAACCGCAAAAGTGTAAAGAACAGATTAAACTTGATGTTTATCTGCTCTAATACCCAGCTAACGAATTAGCTTCCCAACATACCAAAGAAGTTACCGAGCATTATTTCCAAAGGTAAAGGGGCGTATGACCTAACTACACGAGTTTAAGGGGCCTACACCTTCCTCTATAGTGAGCACTGGACTATCTATGAGTTATGTTAGAAAGCACAACCTTTTACACACATTACACTTTCATCAGTGTGAAATCTGTGCCATGGATCCTCAGTGGGATCTTTCTGCCTTGGACACGTGTCCTTTAGCGTGTATGTAGCCATCATGTGCATATAAATGGTACTGTTTTTTGTTTTTTACTTTAAAACTAATCAACAACATTAAAAACTCAGCTGACGACAGAGTTTCTAGAGCTACAACATTGAAATTGGACAAAATTGTCGGTCATCAGCTACAAATAAGGAGCCTGGTTTTGTTTACTTTATCAAATCTGCCACTATTATCGTAAAGTTATTCTATGAACCACACTACAATGGAAAGCTTCAGTGGCAAACAGTGATTTAGGGGACAGGGCTTAGCGAACGGTCATCTATCTGCTATATGTGACTGCAGATCAGGCTAGACTTTATTATTGCCCAGTTATGGATCAGAGAATCCTCATTTGCACACTAAAGGTCACGGTATTTGGGTAGAATATAGGAGTTTAACTTATTACAGTATGTTTACATCTTATGCACATCCAGCTTCCCTGTATTAATTCAGTATTTGAATTCTTCGATGGACCAGTGTTTTCGTCTCAGGAATAGGATGGGTGTCGCTGCTCAGCTGAAGCCAACAGTTTGTTTTGGTTTTTTTTCTGTCTTTTCGTCAATAAAAATGGGTGCAGGGAGTCTGCTCTCAGGGCACCCATCTTTCACTGTGCTGTGTCAAATAGACATGTTTATATTACTGTCTGGTGAAAAAGAATAAATCTTTGCTACAAAACCATCATTAGAAAAACTTTTTGTGAAATCTGTTGTCCCCTAGTGTGGTCAGTGGGTGTGTGATTCATGCACTGAACGTCCTACGTTGAAGGGATGTTCTTAGACTGTAATTTGTTCCTCGGTATAAACCATTTTACCAAGTTGAAAATGCATTTATGGGGAAGAAAAGCAGTTAAGATTGCTGCAATTGGAGAAAGGGTAGATGTAATGATGAAGAAGTACCGTTGTACCAAGTGCCATTTCTCAAACTAGCCTCAATTTATAAATGTAGCGAAGTCGCTCTCCAACCCGCCCATACAGCAATACTCGTGCCCTTTAAGTTCAATTTAAAGTACATAAATAATTCTTTATTTACAGTTCAGAAAAACTCCATTCATATAAAAATAGCACTGTACCTATGTACAAATTGAATCTTACGAATGGATGTGAATTGTAGAGTGTACAATACATTGGAAAGGATGCAAGTGTCAGATTTAAGCACCAACACTTTGACACATAAAAAAAGCTGCTTCGAACATTGCAGATATTTGTTAGCATAGCAACAGATCTCGCCCCCCTACCCAAAACGGAACGCAACAATAAAGATGCATCTTTAATTAAGGTCACTGAATTAAAAGTCATTAATTGCGCCGTGTTTTTTTTTTTTTTTTTGTGAGACTCGTCGGTGTGCTCTGACATTCCCTATGCCAGCGACCTCCCTTTCAAACAGGGAGGGGGAAAATACAAAAAAAAAATCCAGTCCAGCTGTGCTGGACGAGTACAGAAACGGTGCTTGCAATTGTTTATTTAATAGTGTTCTTTCAAGATGAGTTAATTTATTCCGTTATCGTGATAATGAGATGATTCATCAAGTGTTTTGTCAGTACAGTGGCCTGTGAAGCTTCAGCTGATAGTCTGAATGGTATTTGTCCACATTGGACGACTCGGTGCAAACAAAACTGTCATCAGAAACTAAACCTTTATTGACATTTATTAATAGGCGTATTCACAATAATCACTCCAAATCCAACAATAGAAAAATCTGTTTATGTACCTCTCCAAACTAAGAGACCTGTTCTGATGCTCCCCTCCTCCTGTTCAGGACTACAGGACAGCACAGCGCCGCACAAGCATCCCCTAATTTAGCCTAATCATCAGCACAAAACAGCCTCATGCTGAGCTGTGAGGTTTAACAGTAATCCAGGGAGACCTCCCAGATCGGGACATCTGTCACCTGCTTTGTCACTATGTGTGATATATATGACTGATGAGGAGCAGGTGAGTGTTTGTGCTGTGAAATGGTTAAATAATGAGGCTAATTAACGGGGTGGGTGTGTGTGCAAGTGTGGCAATATCCATGGTGCTGAGACAAAGTGGAGGAGATCGACAGGCAGACTATGACAGTTCGGTTTAGCCTGCTTGCTTTTCGTGGTTGTAAATAGAACTTTAGGCTCCCATTATAATCCACACAGACAACGCTGAAGGGAAACAATAGGAAGTGTATGAACGGAGAGAGAGAGAGCTCTATAATAAAGCTGTGATTGCTGTGAGTGATCATTGTTTATACTCTGATTTATAATTGTAAATAAATATTGTTTGTGACAGTTTTGTTGAGTTTTAGTACGTAGTCGTCCGATGTGCACTGTGGACAGATAACGTATCACTTCACAGGAGACTGTAGGAATACTTCAGCGACAAAACACTTGATAAATTATCTTATCGAGCGCCGTTATCTCGGAATAACGGGATAATTAAAAAAAAAAAAAAAAAATTGCAAGCACACTCTCTGCCTCCACAGATGTGAGCGTCTTCAGTTGAAGTTGAATTTAAAGTTGAAAGGTCCAGAGCCAAACGGATTGAAACCCTGGAAGCCTTGGAAGCCTCCATGGAAGTTATGATGATGATGGTGACCCTGCTGGCTTTCTGGATCCATGGGGTCCTCCCCGTGGTCAAACTTGGTTCTCATCTCTGGAAAGCAAGATTATTTAGAGAATTAATACAAAAAATATGTTGTTAAGTTGTAATATAAGCAACATTTAAAAGGCAACATTTGTGGAAGTCTCTCGAGGGTTGACATACAGGACTTTGAGTGCATTTCATATGAATTTATGACGGACTATCTGGGGATTATGAAATTTACAAGGATGCTTTTGTTTGGCACATTTAATGCACCATTTGAATGATCTGAAGCAGTAATGTTAATATTAAACGTGTGAAAAGAACCCAAAATAAATCATGAACGTCAATTAAAATGAAATTTTACACATCGATCGAAACACTTACTCGATGGAGTCCAATTAGGACGTAGTTAATGGTGGTAAAAGTGTGACACTAGCATAGTTAGGGCTGTTGGATCCACCAATGATTTTCCGGAAGACGGTTTGGATGAAACTATTTTACTGAAATAAAACTGATGCTCAGTGAAATAATGAAGGTCTCAAGCTCAAAATAGCAAGCAGTGAGCTGTTCATGGCTGCCCCTCAGAGGCCTGACATTTAGTGGGAGATTGGCAGTAACAACTTTCCACTGACTCCACAGACCTCGCACTTCTTACCTGGGTCAGTGAGAACCTCTTTAGCCTGAGCTATGTCTATGAACTTCTTCTCAGCCTTCTTCTTTTCCTCTGGATCCTGGAAGTTGTCGGGATGCCACTGCTGTGCCAGTTTCCTGTAGGCTCGGATAATCTCCTTTTTCTGGGCAGTTCTGTGACAATGGGGGGGAGAGTATTATCAGCACATTTATTTCAGGAAAAACGGCTTCTCTTCGCTTCTTTTCAACAAAAACTGGGTCTAATAATAATCGTCCAGTGTTAGCACACTGGCTCTGATGTAATAAACCATTACTTTTTATAACTAGGAGACTTAAAATGTAGTCTTGAATTGTGAATTGTGCTTTTGAACACAAATGCTCAAAAGAGAGAAAAATGCTGTTTTCCGGGGCAGTAGGGCTTTTTGTGGGGCAGTGGTTATTCAACACAATCCCATAGCAAAAAAAACAAATTGCTTTCTGGTGCAGCAACCCATTTGTAAAGAAAGACCCAAGAAAAGAAACTTCTCTACACGTATATAAAGCGTAAGAAACATCCAGAATGATCAGTTCCCACCTCTTCACTCCCAGGATCTTATAATAGTCCCTCTTCTTAGACTGTTTGAGGAGTCGCTGAGCTCTCTCCAGGCCTTCTTTTATCTGACGGTCATTCTCGCTGTGTTTTGCAGCGGTCTCGTAGTCCTTAATAGCTGGAAAATAAAAAAGAAGAAGATAGAATGAGAATTGCTTAGTCATCCAAAGCAGCTAATGGGAAGTGAAGTACTGTATTTAAAGGACAGTCTTTCCAAAACACAGGCTTGTTGTGGCAACGTGCACGCTCCTAAAGTGTCTTTGAGTAATGAACCGAACAAAAGACAAACAAGAATGAACATCGACCAGCCGACAATAATTACATTATTTTTTTCAATCTGTACCTTAATTTCCTCAATTTAGCCGTCGTGACGCGAACATTTCTGTGGAACACGTCTATATCCGGTTTCATGATTCTCTGCTGCCCGACATTTTCAGACATCTTCGCTGAAACAATCAATCATTAAAATAATGAAGACAAATATTTACTGCAGTTTGTGGCTGAGTTTGGACTCGTGTAGAAAATGATTCTGGACCCGGAGCCCGACACTCTGATTCATCTAAAGTCATCATCCCATGAAAAGAAAAATGTCTACAGCACTGCTTTGATTGAAGATGTTTTGCATTTCCAGTTTCAATATCATCCTCACACTGTGATATGTTCATCTATGTAGCGCGCATACATCCAGGATTAGCTAAAATGTGGCATTAGGTGCGTGGAGGTAAAAGACTACAATCGTGGCTCCAAACAGGAAATATCAGGAAGGTGAGTGCGGATCAGGACCAAATGAGTTCTGGTTCTCACGGTCTTTAGTCTTTAGTCTATGCTAACAGTACAGTAGCCAAGGCTGATGAGAATGTCTTGAGGTTATCGGGTGTCCAGTCACGAACCTTTGGGTAAACAGAAATTCTGATGCGATGACTGCATTAAAAGTGATTACAATTCACCCCCGAGGGGCCACGAATGTCAGGACTGACTGACATCTTCACAGCGATGCTGCTAGCATGGCTAAAAATCAAACAAGCGACCGTATCTGAAATGTTGTCACGTTTATCTAAAGACAAACAGCTGCACTTCAGTGACATTTGAAAGAGCATATTTTAATTAAAGGTTAAACAGTATGACCTGCATAACATTTAGTGTCCTCAGTAATCCATTTCTGAAAAAGCTTGATCTCACACTAATAAATAAAACCACTTTATTCATTAAGTAAGCTCCATCTCCTTCGGATCGTGTTGCAGCAGCAGCTCCGGGCTGTTTGTGTGCACACGTTTGGCTGCTTTGAAGCTTGTTTACTCTGTGAGGTGCACTGAAGTGAATTTAACACCCATGGGTCCTGACAGTTTAAAAGCCCACATGAGGTTTAGCTTTTCCCCACCTGCTGATGTGTTCATGCCATGTTAATGACACCTTACGCCGGCCTCGGCTCAGCCAGCATCCACGGCGGTTTGCGGCTGGATCTTAGTGATGTTATTCTGGGGCTGAACTGCCTGGAGTAATGCTGATGTTAATTGGGGGTTTAATTAGACGTTTGTGTGTTGTTTTTTTAAGTATGACAAGCTCGGGACTTGTTTTGTTCTCTCGTCTAAAAGTTCAAACCGTATTTTTGGGTTCTACGCCATAAATGAAAAACTGCCATAGAGGTTTTAATCCATCTCCTCTCTTTTTTTATAGCTGCTGTTTTCTTTATATCTATCTAACACTTCTATGAGCCGTTAGCTGAGATGAAACTAAAATTAAAGCATCAGCGTGTCACACTAACCTTGAGTGGATGTGAACAGAAATACATTTCTTTTCTACAACTTGTACCCGTAAAGCACCAGACGTTAGCTTTTGGCGATTTTTTTTTTTTGTGCAACAGATGAATCATTTATTTTTCTTCTCCACGTGAGACACAGGTTTTACTTTTTTCAAGAACTTCACCTGACAAGTCAGCCTAAGGGCTTTATTTTCAGCACCTGCACAAAGTGCAGCTCTGTGCTGGGCCGAAGTGGCATTTCTCGACGTGTTTCATCGCCTGTGCCAGTTTGCCGTCCTGGTGACTCACGCCGTGTCTCAAACAGTCATGTTTTGCTTGTCTGTTTCACTTTATAATGCCTTGATTAACTATTAGACATGTTTAAAAATGATTTTTTTTTCCGGTCGGGTTGTCGTGCAGGTGTACCCGTGTCACCATAATGTCACATTCAACCATCAAAATAAAGGTAAAAGTGCTCTAACACGTACTAAAAAAAAAAAGTTTTGTACTCATCACGGCAATGATGGCAGCATGACGGAGCAAATTCTGTCCGATTCCTACCAGGATGTCTCATCGTGACAGCCTTTCCTTTAAGCTGATTGACAGCCTGTACGGCCATCTGAAAAGGTATGAGGTAAAAATGTTTTTCCATCTGCCGTCTCCAATTTGAATGACGCACTTTGTCTGGTCACACACACACACACGACAGATCGGCTGTAGTTACCACGAATCACTTCAGCTAGCAGCAGGCTGTTGAAAAATAACCACTGTAAAAAATATTGTGTGCATCACACTGGGTTGGTTAAGAACTTATGAGTCATTACTTTACAATTTATTAGATGACAAAGTGCAAATCAATAGAAGTGCTGGAGCCTGACGGACTGGAAACAGTTTAAAGTCTCATGAAAATGGTGCAGATAGAAAATGAAAATATTTTTTATAGGCCTCGCCTGACAAACCTATACTCTACTTTTAATCCTCTTTAAACTTTGGGATCCAACAAAAACTGTTGGTAGCTTTTCTTCTTGTCACGATGCTTCTTCAAGTACAAGGGACTCCATCCTTTGACAGCTGACACCCTTAGACTGCAAATTTCTGCTTTGGCCATTTGCTTTTCGCTACATTACCATGACTTGACTGACTTTTCTATATTTGTGATATATATATTTGTAGCATGTAGACATTTTTCCAATATTTGATCCTGTGTCGGACTCCGTGAGTATCGAACGTGTGAGAGTTTCAAACTGTAATACACTGAGCAGCTGGAGAGTGGAAACTAGAGTTCACACAGACACCGGGGCTGTGGGTGGAAGGCTTTACACTAAATTTCAAAACTTGACTGACGGATAAACATAAAATGTAGGCAGGGATTTTGACAAAAATATCTGTTGGTTGTTTGCGCGGCGGTAGCAGAACATCAGGTGACAGGTAAAATGATGGCTGGGAGACAGACTATTCCTGGGGATTTCACCACCTGCCATCACTGGACTTTCTGCGATTTGACAACAGATAGTGGAGGCTGTTGTTTCTGGCCCTCCTCGCCCAGTAAAATACTCTGTGGAGATACTAAGTGCTGTGTGTTTAAGTGTGTGTATGTGTGTGTGTGTTTTGGCACAGCCACCAAAGAATAGCTTCAGGCTTGATAAACAAGATATTCTGCATAATTTCCTTTAGATGTTTACATTAAAACCACACTGCTTTTTTTCCAGCAGACATAAACAAATTCCAACAAATAAAGTGATCAGATGCTAATGTGTATGAAGTGTCATTGGCGTTTTCTCATCATTTCACTGTGTTTTCTTTATGTAGTGTTACAAGGGCCCCTTGTGTTAGACTCTTGCCATGACACCGGCAGTCTTAGGGTTATTGCAACACTTGATTTATCTCAATGAGGGGAGGCTGAAAAGCAGAAACGCAGCAGAACAATTCAACAGCGCCACAAAATGACCCAAACACATTTGCAAAGGGTTTAACTGCATTGCTTGTAGATTTCAGTAACTTAATTTGAATGGTCCTCATCACTAAGGGGGGCTTTCACACCAGGATAGTCTGGGGGACTTGGTTCGATTGGGTGGGGAATGCTTAAAAAATTCACAACTTCATTTGGTTTGGTTCACTTTCACACTGCACCAAACCGCCTGGACAACGTCATGCAGTTACAACAGCTGCTCTTTTGGGGACGGTATTGCCTGAACGAGCACTAACCAGGAAGAAAAAAAAAAACAACATGAGGAAGAAGAAAACCCAGCTCATCGATTGGCCAGGACTAAAAAAACAGGAATCCAACAAAAACAAACAATGGAGCAACACCAAATTTGTGCAGTCTTGAGGTTTGTTTTTACACTGGTGTTCAAACCTAATTGGTTTTTCACAAGAAGCTGCCCAGTATGAGCAGCAGGCGAGGCAGCAAGCTATCTAGCATGTTGCTCTGTACATGAGACGGATGCAGCAGTACCAAAAAAGACGGCTTTGGTTCACTTCCTCTCTTCGGTTCGCTGGATAGTCTGTTTGCATTTCGCACTGCAAGGCGGACTGGAGTTCGCTTGTTTGGTCCACACCAAACAGCTCTGGTTAATAAAAGCAACTCCTTCGTCATAACTCAGTCCATCCAACAAACATCAACTACACCTGACAGGCTTACCTTCCTCGTACTCTTCCTCTTGGATGTAGGCCTCGGCTCTGTCTTTCAGCACGTTAACGTTCTCCGGGTCCGACTGGAGGACTTCGCTACACACTTGGATAGCTCTGCTAGCTTCCTGGCTCTGGTCATGACACACACACAAAAAAACACGTTGGTTAGGTGTGTTGTTTCATGAAGTCAAAGAGTGAGTTGATACCTGTCGTGGCAGCAGCGAGGTGTCTTACCTGTGCCAGCGCGTGGCAGATGCGCTCTTTGGCAAAAAGAGAGAAATGGTGCACGTTGGGCTCAGTCTTCATCACTGCCTCATATTTGCTCACTGCCTCTTCATACCTAAAAAGAGAGCAGGAGGCAGGTAGGTGTTGAACAGCAAACGTGGATCATTGCACCCACTGAACATCATGCCACTCTTGTTATCCAGTCTGTTCAGTCTTGGGAATGTGATGTCTTATGTATGTCAGATATGATGCGACATCCATTCACACTGGGATGGGATTTGCATGCCTGTTTGTAAAACCAGAAAGTCAGAGTGCTCGAGGGAATGAGACAATCATTCTCCAGCTGATGCAATCCCTGGTATTCAGAGGGAATATTATTTTATTTTTACAAGGATATATAATTTCCTGAACACACACACACATACCTCTGCTCTTGCATGAGTTCCTCTGCAGACTGGATCTGCTTGTTGAGCTTTTTGACCTGCTTGTAATGGCTGTAACACTGCTTGTGATCAGGATCGAGCTTCAGGCACTCGCGTACCTCACTGCAGATCAGACGGGAGGAGGAGGAAAGTAAGAACACGCTGATTTTCCATATTACATGATGTACATGCAACTTACAGAGGATGAACAAAACAACAAGAAGACTTTAAACTAACACACAACAGTCCAGCAGCAAAAAAAAAAAAAAAAAAACACTTTGATGAGTGTTTTCATGTGGTCATTTGTGAAGCTTTAGTTAATTGATGATTGTTGGCAGGGGTTAAACTGGGCTGAAACGCTGCAACGGTGCTTTCTGCCTCACGCCTGATGTTTAGTTAGAAGTGTTTTCAGCTAGCTAGCCAAACAGTCTGATGTAATGTGAAGAGGAAAATGAGAAATGTTATGTGTGGGGGAAATAGATAATTGATTAAATATGTGCCAAGACCAAATAGAGAGGAGTGAAGGAGTTAAAAATAAGACTTTTAATTTGTTTCATCAACTGGTTGGTGGTAAAGGAAAAAAAATAAAAAAGGCTTTTTGCTGTTTTTTAACCAAATGATTATTTCTACAGTTTTATTTGTATTTTTTATTTAACAGTATTATTTATTGATATATTTAGTTTGATCTTGGTCGATCAGTCTAAAACACTGAATTTAAGATCATATTAAACAGATTAAGAGCAGCAAATTTTCACATTTTGTGAAGCAGAAAACAAATGCAGGAAGTGTTCGTGATCGACCTGGTTCGCTACATAATAGGCTAGTAAGCTGAATACCAATCAGCAATGTGTTGAAGCTATTAAAAGTGAAAATAACCATTTTTATGTCCCTTTTCAAGGCAACATGAGACAACTTACAGAGCACAGTTCCCTCATGCATACATCCACTGCAGATATTTAATATCTGGTGACTGGAAATGTCTTAGTTATGACTGAAAAATGACCATCAGGTTTGGTGACAAAAGGCCCTGCAGGACTGTTGCATTGTATCGTGATATCTTATGTTATTCTTTCCACCTCATTATCACAGAAAGACAAATGCAATTCATATGTAATGAGATGCTCGTAGCCCTAATACACTGATATGAAGTTCCTCCATTGTGATTAAATAATGATAGAATAGAGAATGTTTAAACAGATGTCATTGTACAAAAGTGACATACTGACACAGAAGCAGTAACTGAGTCTTACTTGAGGGACATCTCGTGGTCTCCGAGATTATAGTAGATGGTGCTGAGTTTGTAGAAAGCCTGGGTGTTGTCACTCTTTAACTTGGATGTAGCTTTGAGGTCACTGATCGCCTTCCCCATCTCTCCCATTTGAATAAAACACTCCACTCGCATCTCACGAGAGGCCACATCCCAGACGCAAGTCTGTAAACAGGTGGACAGTGACTGACTCAAACTGCAGCACTGGTGACTGTACACATGCTCTGTGCACCCTGCAGTGATGCTAACACAGACAATGTCACTCTTACAGGAAAATTAGGCGCTGCTGAGAAGGTAGGTATCTTACGTCAATGATAGCGTCAAGCTGGGCAGCAGCTGTCACATAATCCTGGCTGTTGAAGCTGCTGCGTGCCTGAGCCACCAGGCGCTGAATTTCATCCGATTTTGTCAGCTGACTCTGGGCTTCATTCTCCTCTTTGGCGCTGGGGTTGGACTTCAGCTGGAAGATCGCAAAGCAAGGCGTTACACTGCATACTTACACTCGTGGATGAAGCAATATTAAAATTATGAGCTCTTATATGTCTGAAGAGGTTCTTAAAAGCATCGCCTATCACAGAAGTAGCAGTGCTTACTATTCCCTAACCCCACTGCATTATAATCACCCTCATCATAGAGGTTATTATATTCACAAGAGTAATCTCAGGTACACCCTTTCCGAATAGACCTAGGTACCCATTTAGAGTTTCCTAGGCGAGATCATGATGCATAAATAATAATAATATAATTATAATTACAATAATAATGCTAGCCCAACGATGTGGACTGCAAGAGCAGTGAACAGCATGCGCCTTGACATTATATGAGCAAACAGCACAAGTGTGGATGCCTGTTGGCCTCTGTTGGGAAAGCGGCTCCTTGCCCTCTTGCAGGCGGAGGCATCCAACTTTGCAATTGCAAAACTTTATATCTGTTAGACATTCCCAGAAAGTGACTGTTGACTTGTATTTAAAAAAACAAAACAAAAAAAAAAAACACACGCACACTAATAATACAGTTTAATATTGCACTCTTCAATATTAGCTGCCTGAGGTTAGATTACAACCTGCCAAACAGGAATACAAGACTAACCACAGAGCCTCAACCCTACATACTGTACGGGAGGTGCTAGAGCACTCTCAGCTCAGGAACAGCTCCCTGCCCTGTAACATATTCATATTTATGCTACTGTCTATACTGTCCTTGTATCTGACATATGCATCTGATATATAACGTATACACTGTGTTTATTTCTTCATATCCAGCTGTTTATTCTATAGTGCAGGCTGCTAGCATTAATCATTCTTACACCCACAATGTATATTTACACACATTTACACCTGCTGTACACAGTATTTCTTAGTGTATTTATAGATACCCCTCACTGTTATTTATCTACCTCTGCACTAGAATAATCATAATATTAATTGTGATCAAGATTTTGGCTTCCCATGATGAAACGCACATGATCGATTGCGATATTGATGTTTCGGATGCTTGCTCAGCCACCGGGGGTGATCGATTTGGCTTCACTTTTGGACGGCTGTCATGCCACTGCGTGAGCACCCCCCGGCGGTGGCAGCTTGTGGAAAACTTTCCTGGATGTTGCGGCTGCGCTGTGCGTGCAGTAGTGTTAAGCATATACAAATCATATGCAAAGAGTGCACGAGTTTGCGTCAAGAAGCAACAAGCATGTAACCTGTTCGACCGCCTGAAAAACAAACTGCAGTGTGATGAAGGCCAAGAAGATTAACGTCACTAAAGTTACCTCCCTCCTTGTCCAGCACCAACCGAGACATTCAGTTTTTTGCACCTCTAGTTAGATACTAAACTTCTTTGGTGTCTCAGTACGTGTACTCTGTGCAATGACAATTAAGTTAACTCTCTTTTTTTTGTGTAAAGTCAAGGTGCTAATGATCAAAACATGCCTATGAGCTTGCAGGTTCTGCCACATGCCCCTGGCAAAATGAATCTAAGAATTAATAGTAGATATAACAAGGGCACTTATGTCTTCTGGGAGTGTTGTTAAACTTCACTGTAAAATGGTAATTCTAATGGAAAATGCATTAGTGAGCTACAACCTTAATCCTTAACGAGCACCTAAAAATGGCCTGAAGGCCCAAATGAGAGTACACTGCCAATTTAGTTATTATCTACATTTTGTAAGATGGCTTATGGACGCAGGTTTTCCCTGTTCTCCAAGGTCTTATGTGGCCTGAGTGCATCCATTCTTAACTTCCTTGCTACGTGGCTTCAACAAGTCCAGTCAATCAATCCATCAAAACCTCTCATGTTGTCATCCGTGTAGAATAACTGTGTAGAAAGAACATTAAGCCTCGTTTTCATGCTTGAGTTTAGTTTCACCAGGCTACGGATCAACACTGACACCTCCTGGTGAACTCTACATATCTTAACAAAAATAGTGTGTCTCCTTCAGTCGTGTTGCTGTGGAGTTTTATCTGGATATTACTTACCACTTTCTTGAAGTCACTCTCAGCTTCGTCTAGTTTTCCTTGCTTCAGAAGGAGATTTCCTCTCTGAAGTCGTGCCTGTTGACAGAGAGAGAGAGAGAGAGAGGAGAGAGAGAGAGAGAGAGAGAGAGAGAGAGAGAGAGAGAGAACATGCTTTGCATAAGACTGTAAATGAAGACTTATCAACACAGCTGAGATACCTGAGCAGTTTCCCAAGCATGCAGACTGTTAATATAACTGCAAACATAAAACAATGTGCACACTGCACCTATATCCATGCACACTTTGCACCTTTTACCTCTGCTGCTACTCAATTTTTATTCAATATCTACCTCTCTACTGTACATACCTAATATAGTCATACTGTATATGTCCATATGTAGCACACATACATACATACATACATGTACATACAGATCCTAGTCTGTTACTCTCTGTCTGTTGTTTCTTGTCTGGACGTATCTGCACTTTACGTAGCCCTTTTTGTATTATGTGTTGTAATGTGTGTGCACTTTATTCTAGCCCTGCCTGCACTATGTTGTTGTTTCATGTAGCACCACGGTCCTTGGTGAAACACTGTCTCACCAAGTTGAATATAAACAGACCTATAATATTTAATCTTGAAATGTGAATGAAAGTAGTCAATACATTCTCACAAATCTTACATGTTAATTCATGCTGTTTCATGTAAACTAAGTCCATATTTATTGAATTCTTAATATTCCGAATATTTAAATGTTTCCTGATATTTAAATGAGGCTTTATATACACTTCCTTGTCTGTAGTTTCTTGTCAGATTGTTTTGTCTCAACGTACAGCATTTTTTTGTATTATGTGTTTTAATGTGTGTGTACTTTATTGCAGTCCTGTCTGCACTGTTTTGCACATGTTGTTATGTTTCATGTAGCACCATGCTCCTTAGCAAAACAGTCTTGTTTCACTGTGTACTGTGCGCATGGTTGAAATGACAATAAAACCCCTTGACTTGACTTAACTTGAGTTATTTAAACTATAAACTTGCACATATACCATGTGTGCATGCATCTTCTAAATACTTTAAGTCAGACCTTGCATGTATGACATAAAACTGTGTGCAAATAAATGATTGTAAAGCAAGCAGAAACTCACAGATGTGAAATCTGGTTTGAGTTCAATGACTTTGCTCAGATCAGGCAGTGCAGACTTTGACTTCCCCATCGCTAGAAACACTGTAGCTCTCCTGTAGTAGGCCATGTAGTTCTTGGGATCTCCGTCTGAGGATGAAAAGAAAACATGACTATGCAAATTATAGATTTCCAAGTGTAAAAAGGTAAACACGTCTTAAGGTCACTTACCCACAGCAGCATGGAAATGAGAGAGAGCATCTGCTAGCTGGCCAGCAGCGAGCAGCTTCTTCCCCATCTCCATGTGATTATCCACACTCCCATCCCTGCCACACTTCACTCCTGAAAAAACACACACATAACACTGATATATTACCACACGCTACTAAAGTGCAGTAACGTTACTCCAGCTTTTTTTCATTTTCCGTTAATAACCGAGAATTTGACTGCCTGTCAATCAAACCGACAAAGTTAACTTTGACATGTAGCTAAGCTAGCTGTCAAACTAGGTTGTAAGATAACGTTACTAGAACAGGTAAGCTAAAGGTCGACTGGCTTACGTTACCAAATTACCAACTACCAAATTAGTTATACTAGTTAGTTTTGGTCACCTGGAAGCTCAAACAAACGAGTAACTTTAAAAAATAAGCTAAAAAAAACCCGGTTGCCTCGATATAACTGATTAGCTTATCGTTAGCCAACGGTCGGTTATCTGTCTCGCGAGCTAACGTTACAAACTGACATTTGTGACGTAACGCTGACGGAGAGCAGCCTGTCAAAGTGTTCTTACTTAGTTACTGGTAACGCTAAGTAACCCAGTAACTACCAGTAAAGTAAAGTAACACCAGCTATAGTGAGCTTCTTACCTTCATATCTCAGGTCAATCAACACAAGAACATACGGGATGTAAGTCAGTATCTTGTGGGCTACATGGTCGATGGAAACCATGGTTAGACCTTGCACCAGACCAGGTCCAATCTCGCACTATGTCCCACACACACTTAGTTATCTAAACTAACGTTTCACCTCACACACTCAACAGTCCCATGTGTTGGCTACTACTGTTGTTGAGCATTGCTCTTCTCTTTTCCCAGCTCCACAGCGGACCAGCGAACTCAACCGACCGGTCGTGGGTGACTGTGATTGGCTGGGATTGTTCGGAAAACCCCGCCCACCGCTGTTGGTTCAACGGTGAGGAGCCACGGCAGCATAAAATGGTCATCATCAGTGTGTGTGTGTGCGTGTGTGTGAATAAGTGGTGGAAAAAGTACAGAGCACTCTGTTATGTAAAGATACTCTATTACAAGTAAAAGTCCTGCATACCAATTATACTTAAAGCAACATTATGTAACTTTTCCTCCATAAAGTAACGTTTTAAATCATGTTTAAGTGACACTCACGTGTAATCAGGTGATTGGTGTCTCTGTCATTTCCACTCTGCACCCCACACGTCTGTTCTTGCACTATGTATGAGTACGGAAACAATCACCTATGAGAAGAACTATTTCACCGATTTTTTAATAAACTGGATCATATTTTATGAAGAAGTCCTGGAGCAGCTGCTGCGCATCAAGTCTCTAAGTGAACTGCTGCAAGCTATAGCTGCTGTTAGATATCGTTAGTTCAGTTTGTTAGCTGGGCTGCCCGGACTGTGAGCTCAGAGCACTGGGGTGGTGTTAGTGTTTGTACTACAGGTGTTTTGGACCATCAGGAAGAAGAGGTTTTCAGGTGAATGCTGACAGGGAGCAGAGCCAGTGTTGTGCCAGAACCAGAGCTGGTCTGATGTCCTCCAGCTGTTGCGCCTCAACTCTCTAAGTAAACTGCTGCGAGCTATACCTGCTGTTAGTTAGCTTAGTTTGTTATCCGGGCTGCCCAGACTGTGAGCTCAGACTAAATCAAATCAAATCAAATCAAATTTTATTTGTATAGCCCAAAATCGCAAAACACATTTTGCGATTTTGGGCTTGGAGGTGATGTAAAATGACAGATGTAAATGTAATCTGACAAAATCTGACTCCCCTCCTTTTTTCCTCTCTGTTAGGTCAAAGTATGCCAGCAGAGTGAAAATGGTTGGTGTTACAACTTGCATTTTTAATATAAGAGAGGAGTCAGATTGTGACAGATGTAAATTGTGACCCGGAGAAATCTGACTCCCCTCCCTTTTTCCTCTCTGTTAACACTAGTTACAAATAACTTTATACATAAGTAGCAGAGGTCACAATATGCCAGCAGAGTGAAAGTTGTTGGTGTTACATCTTCCATTTTTGATATAAGAGGGGAGTCAGATTGTGTAAATTGTAATCTGACAAAATCTGACTCCCCTCCTTTTTTCCTCTCTGTTAACACTAGTTACAAATAACTTTATACATAAGTAGCAGAGGTCACAATATGCCAGCAGAGTGAAAGTTGTTGGTGTTACATCTTGCATTTTTGATATAAGAGGGGAGTCAGATTGTGACAGATGTCAAATGTAATCTGACAAGATCTGACTCCCCCCTACTTTTTTCCTCTCTGTTAACACTAGTTACAAATAACTTAATACATAAGTAGCAGAGGTCACAATATGCCAGCAGTGTGAAAATGGTTGGTGTTACTTATTGTACAGACAGACAGACAGACAGACAGACAGAGACCATCTTTATTGTCCTGCATGGAATTTGTTTTCCAAAGCCAGTGCATATACAATAACCACACCAGGCTATACAGAATATACATAAACACATAACAATTTATTCCCCGCCTGTCACAACACACGTAGGCTATCACTCGGGCAGTGAGCCAGTTTGTTAAATGCTGCTATGGCAGAAATGACAAAACCATATCTAGTCTACGGCCTGAAGGCAGTTTTATATGGATTGAGAGATGTTGTTTTTGGTAGCCTAATAGCTTTAATTGTTTAATATAGCGTAAGAGGAGACTTGAATTTCTTTTAATGAAACTTGCGAAACGAAACTAAGTGAAATGAAATCCATCTTAAAACCATCAAAATGCCGATTTACTGGGCTATATAGCCTATTCGTTATAGTCATTTGTCTTGCAGTAAACAGAGAAGAATGTGTAAGATTGTTTCCTTAAATCACATTTAAACCAAAACCAGAGCTTGGCAAGCGGGCAATGTGACCGGGCTCAGCTACGTGGCCAAGCAAGAGGCCACCAAAAGAGAGTAAATCTGGGACTGACTTTTAGTCATTGGTGAGAGCTTTGTGAAATAAAAGGCTGAAAGACAGACGCTGAGCTGGGCTTCTTGCTGTTGGACTAGTAAGTAATGTTAGCTGGCTGCTATGTGTTGTGTTATTGCACATGCTTGACGTTTGGCTGTCAGCAAAGTTGTGAACTTGCTAGTTTTTGATCATAAGTAATATAATCATAACAAATACATGCATATAGCTGCCCATATTTACAACAGTAGTACTCAGAAACTGGGACTGCTTAATCGCAAAAATACCAATTTCCACACAGTGTTGCTTTACGTAAAAGTGCAGCAATAAAAGTAAAAGCATTCTTCTTGCAGAGTGCTCCCTGTCAGGGTTCCTATGATATTTTTGGGTCATCATTAATGATTCATTATTGTAAGCAGCTAATATTGTACTTGACTTGGAGCAAATTTTAACTGTTTAATATACATTTGCGTTTTACTCATAACAGTGCAAACATATAAGCTGATCACATGTTTTGTATTTGAAATCCTAATCTGTGAACTTCAGCTCTACAAGAAAACATCTAAATAATTCATAAATACATGTTTTGTTATACAAAAGTGATCTTTTGGATGATTTTATTATATCATCTGCACCTTGTAATTTCTTTCAGCAAGGTGAGAAGTCCACTGGACATGTTCAACATTCAGTATATCTAAAAAAAATTTTGCATAGACACAGGAGAATGTAGACATGTCACAGATGGAAAAGCACAGGTGTGAATAACACAGCCAGTGATGGCTGGATTTGCATTTATGCTATTGTGCATGTCGGCTCACTGTCACGGCTTACGGGGACACTTGAATAGACCAGAGCCATCGTTAATGTTCTTAGTAGCACCTGTGCTTTTCCTGCTATGACAAGTCAAAAGGTACAGAAACACAGAATTCTTTCCACCTCTTGAAAAGAGGTCACACATATTCAGTTTTAACTGTTGACTTGGTGGTAGTGGTGATTCCAGAGATGCTGCTGACTCTGCTGCCACTGGTGGCGGTGGTCCTCGATTTTCTGCTCTCGCTAATCTCCGAAGCCGAAGATGCGATACTCTTTTTCGCCGGAACAACTGCGTAGGCGTCAGGGAACTGGTAGGTGGGGTATCTTTTTGAGCTGTGAGGTTTAGATTCAAGAAATGAATGGTTATTTTCTTCTGTAGGCGGATAGAGGGTGGAAATGTTGGTATGAAATTAATGATATACTGGCAGAATTTTACCTTGAGTGGCACCCTTCCCTCCCTGCAAAGATACTGTAAACAAGGCCTCCGACAACAAGTAAGGTGGAGCCTCCCCAGCCGATAAAGACGCCAACGCCTATTTCAAACCTGGCAATAAATAGAATGATATATAAACCATCTGATGAATGCGAATGCATTAAATAAGCTGAGTTTGTTCATTTTAATTTGACATACCTCTGAGGCTTGAAGTTAGGGTCCTGGAATTCTGCTCTAATTTTGTTTCCATAATAGGAGAACGCAACCATAGAACACATACCTGAAATAAAAGGCACATATCAGCTTTGAGATTAATCATGTTGTAGTGTATTGCAATATATCTTTTTACAAATAACTCTGTTATTACCTCCGATAAGGTAGTTCATGCCCCCGGCAAAGGTTACTCTTGCATTAATAATCTCTGTTCCCCCGATCTTAGTGCACTTCATTCCCACTAAGACCAGAATTGATCCAAAGAAAGACAGGATAATGGAGATGATGATAAGAGCTCGGCACATGTGAATGTCCCCTGTCCAAGAACAAGATGAAGTTACAAGATGCAATCTAAGTAGACAAAGTATCTAAGTTTTTAATTATAATCATGCCTTGTGCTCAAAATACTTACAGTTCAGTGCAAGCATTGATGGAATTCCCTTGCAGTCAGATACTCCAGTTGAATCAGATATACAATCCTTCCACAGGTTAGAGAAGTAGTTAGAAGTGGTCAGGACTATGCTGTCTACTTCAGACCAAGTCCAGATCTCCGTGGGCATGGTGGAACAGACCAGGATCCATCCAGTTACGCAGATCACAAAGCAGACGATCTCCATGTACATCACCACAGTCCTGTAGCTCATGATTGCTTTAAAGTCGAGCCTCCAGACAGAGAAAAAGGCAAATCCGAGGAATGGCACAGCAGCTACTGTCCAGCAACGTCTGCCCCGAAAGTTCCTTCCTCAGGTGCAGACGGAAACACACACACAAAAGGCCGAACGCGGTTTGTGTACATCATCACATGTTTTGCCTTGAACGATGAGGGTCACTTTGGTAATGTGTTTGTTGTTGGTATGACACACACAAGGCTACCAGCATGGGTTCAGTTTTGTTTAGCTCACACTTCAGATGGAGGGTCAAAGTCTAAAAACATGAGCAAGGAAATGGCACATGCTCGAAACTAGGAAAAACCTCATCACGACCTTGAATGACACAAGATTTATAATTGATGATGACACTGACAGACAAATAAAATAACTTATATTTGTGTAAAAGGAAGCGATGATATACAGATGCAAAATCACAAGAATGTTCATATATATTCATTGAGGAAAAGACTCAATACTCATTGTAGGTACAAAGGTTTTTCTTTTTATTATACATCAATTCAGAGACATTCCAGTGACATTCACAAACTTAAATGATGAGTAAACACAAGACAGTGTATTTATATATCAACAAAAAATTACAATTGTACATATGATGCACTAAAGAGGGAGCTCATTCTATCTACAGTATTAGATACATGCTGATTATTAGTTAATCAGATTTGGAGCTATCAGATATATCTTGTTTGAGCTTTGGGCTACTACACAAAAGCATCTCTTTCTGAGTTTTTTGTCGGTGTTGTCTGAGAGATCTTTGACATGTATGAGCTGCCGGATCGTCCTGAGCCCCCGTAATACCCGTACTGCCTGGAGGGTTTGTAGTATCCGGTGTACAGGGTTCTTCCTCTGGAGCGTGGAGCCATATATGTGCCTCCTCCTCCATAGGCATATACCACTGTGCTGTAGGACCAAAACATTGTCAGAGTTAATAACGTGGTATGAACTCAGCAGTCGAAGGGTAGAAGTTGAGGATGATGAATTGAAATACCTTTCAGGACATAACACTCGGAAGACTGTCACAGCGTAAAACACAGCCCCTAAATAGATTAAAAAACATCCCACCAGTCCTAAAAATATGGGAGGTCCGAGGTCATACCTGGAATAAGTGGAAATGTACAAAGTCTAGATTTGACAATTGAATTAAAGGTGGACATTTCGACAATTAGTGATGTAGATCAGTGTGACAAAACATACCGTAAGACTCCAGCAGGTACAGTGGAAGCAAAGGATGTTCTGGCGACCCTGTTGATGTATAAGCAGTAGCCAGCAATATCTGACACACCTGTGTAGAGAGGTTTCGTTGATACCAGGAAATAATGAGGGCAAAACATTTCTGTCATTTACAGAGGCAAAGACGTTCTGTACTCACCTCCAGCAACGTGAAACACAGCTCCGGCAAAAAGCATTTTGTCCTTGGATTTTTCAGCTCCACCAATAAAAGTGCACTCCATCCCAAGGAAGCAAAGTACTACGGCAAAGAAGCCAAGCGTTAACCCGCACATTAGCAATCCTCGTACTGCCTGGACAAAAGCTGTGAGAAAGAAAGAGGTCAGGCGTGAAAAAAAAAACATTTAACAAAGAAGTTCCATTTCTCACAGACAGAAAATAATCTAATGTGAGCGTAAAAGAAATAGATATTCAGAGCTCCCTATACTCACTACAGGAAGTCAAACTAAACTAAATACTCTCTTTGCAATGTCTTTAATCATTTTGCTGAGACTTCCAACAATGGTTTGATTCAGCCGAATGGTAGCTTTTGAAGCATTGGTGGCAAAATATAAGTTGCACCTTACAATCTAATGTGATCCAATACAAAAAAGTACAGCTTCAAAAATGACTACAGTCAACTGAATTAAGGCCTTTCTGACAAAGTTGTAACAAAGATTTCACAACTTTTTTTTTATCGTGTACACACATTATTATTATTATTATTATTATTTTTATTTTAGTTATGCTGTCTTTGTAGAAGTCAGTGTTTAATAGTTGTATTCTTAAAACTGCAGACTATTTAAAGATTGCCTTCAGAAAATTAAAGGTCCATTGTCTAATGTAAGTTTGTTAAAGGGTTAATTCATCAGACCATCTTTATGTAGTAAAGTACATGTAACCATCTAATATGATTCTTATAGAAGTTATAAGTTGCACCATCAAAAATGGCCATAAATTTGAATCAACACCTCTCTGACAAAGCTGTAGCAAACGTTCCAAGATTTTCATTTTACTGTGTTGCACCTTAAAGTGGGTCTTGGCGACTAAGCAACTTTTCTCTCAAAGGCGGCCTTAAGAAATAAGGGGATAAGCTTATATATTTAAAGGTAGGGTGACAGTAACACACAAATAATAATAATAAAGTCAGCTAAATGACCCAGTAATGTTATTGACTACCAAAAGCAACCAAAAACAAGTCATGACAGGACAAAGTAAGGCTGCAGTGACTTAAGACAAAGATTGTGTTATTTGTTCTTTCACGAGTCACGTAGTCTCACTTTAAGCACTTGTGTGAACTCAGTGTCACTGTGAACACCCATTTAGTTTCCTGTTGTTGCAGGACTGTGCATCGTTCTTTTCATTCACAGTGAAAGAATCACAGAGACAGCATCTGAAACATCATTACTGAGGCATATTCAACACATGGAGTACTTACGGGTGACACTCCAGAGCACAGGGAAGTCTCTACAGTTGGTGACAGCTGTGGAATCGGTGAAACAGTCCTTCCACAGGTTGGACCAGTACCAGGCCACTTTGATGATAAAGGAGCCTCCTTGTCCTCCTAATTGGCTGATCCTCCAGTAGTCCATGGCCATAGTACACAGTATAAACAGCCATCCCAGTGATGTGATCAAGAAGCCAAATATCTGGATCACACGTTTCCTCATTTCTGAAATCACTAAATTAAACCAGCGTCCACTCAGATGGGTAAAGGCCTAAAACACACTAAACACCCGGTCAGCGGCAGTGTGTCTGTGCCGTGTGCCATTAGTGTTGATGAGGGCTCTGTACAAATGCGTGAGATGTTTACTGTAAACTTTCTGGAGTGTGCCGCCCACTTGAGATAATTCACACCACCTCTATGCCTTTTCAGGTTTACATCCCTTTTTAGCAACAATACATCTGATATGTATCTAAAAAAATATATAATTTTTTGTCTACCAAAATAACTATTATCAGGATAAAGTGCTGAGAAAGTGAAACGCCTGACTCTCGCTGTCCTTCTTAAGATAACAAACTGCTGCTTCAGACCTGCTGTGATCACTGAGGAGCAGTTATGACATCATCTGCTGACAAAACAAGAAAAACACAAAATGATTTGCTAATGACTGATTTTTGTTTTTTTGCTATTTTTTATTTTTCATGTCATATACTCAAAAAAAAAAACAGATGTCCATGTCCGGAGTCTCAAGTTTGCTTATTACAAAATCATAGTTAATGGTTATGGCATGGAAAACAAGAGAATCTATGTTTGACACAGTTTTAAATATTGTCATTACAGATTAACAACATGTTCGTGTTACTTACAGTTAACGATACAACCAACAAAGGAAATGTCTTACAAAATATTACACGCTGACATTTAAAAAAACTAAAAAGAAGAAGAAGAGGATGCAAGAATTAGATTCATTTGGACCAAATGTTTTTAATTCTAACATTGAATGCACCGTTATATATAAAACAGCCAAATATAGAAAATATAAATTCCCCAAGATCAGAGAGTAAACTGTATCATACAACTTTAAATTCGTACCCTCGGAAGAAACACATAAATATTTGAAACTTAATTCCTGGTGAGCCACAGATCAATATCATCATATTCTGCTGCTGTTAGACAGAAACCACCAAGTTCCGCACAGTCTGCTGTATCTTTCAGACTTATTATACAGTATATCTTTCAAGGCTCAGCAGTGGCTTCAACTAAAAGTGTTTTATATTCACATCCCTCACACATATGCATTCTTATCAAAGTGCTGCATCCTGGAGGAGTTGCTGTAGTCCGGAGGCGGCCTCTGGTTTACAGACTTCGCCTGCCCTCTCGGGTAGGAGGAGATATGAGAATGGGAGGCAGCACCTTTATAGATATAGTTTGCCTGACTGTGGCTGTAAAGAGACAGAACACAAATTCATCTTCACAAATCAAACGCATATGAGACTCAACCAAATTGATTCATACAGCAGGTTATTTACAACATGTATCTTCTCTATAATGTAAACATAGTATATATTACTCATACAAACCTTTTGCTAAAAGAACCTGCGATGGAGCAGCAGAGCATGCTGCCTCCGAGGATACAGAGGATAGAGCCTGCCCAGCCGATAAAGAGAGCAGCTCCCAGTTCATACCTACAGACAAAGACCAGTACTTAATGGTCATGTTTCTTAACAGACTGTTAAAACACTCTCAGAAGTTGCCCTGTACTTACTTTTGTGCCACAAACATTGGGTCAAAAAACTCAGATGTTATCCGGTGTGCATAGAGGGAGCATGCTGAGAGTGAGCAGAGGCCTGAGAAGAACAACAAAAAGAGAGCCCAATTAGATCACACAGACAATTACACATGTATTACAGAGATAAATCCACTATACTTACCACTAAGAATGAAATTCACACCAGCAAAGCAGGCAATCCTGGCTTTGTTTTTGTCCGTTCCTCCGATTTTGGTGCATTTCATTCCAAGAAGGGCAAATATAGAACCAAAAAAACCCAGACAGATGGCTGCGATCATCAATCCCCTGCATGCTTGGATGTACCCTGCAAACATTAATTAAACAGAGGTCAGCTTATATGCTATTAAAAAGACTCTTATATCCTGTGGGTCCATTCTGTGGTTTCGCATTCCGTGTACGCTGCACACCCCCAAGGTCAATGAGTTATTGACCTTGCGGCCAATTTACACATAAAGCAAGAAATACAATTTGTCACGAGCAAACCTAATTGTTTTTCAGGCACTTTCTGGTAGTGTGGTGACTGTCTTGGTATGAAACTTCCCATTCAGACGTGATTTTGAGGCAAATATTACCTTGGAAGTTAACCCCTGAAACTAGTCAGCCGTGGGAGAAACCGCCCGAGGATACCAGTAAATCTCCTTTATAGCTTTCAAGCCCTGAGAACAAAGGCTAAACATTGACATATTTGGAGGTAAATGAGTTGTTTCTTGAAGATTTCTATTAGGCCCCAGGATATCTATTAGTCCATGAGCTTCAACTTGAATTTTCTAGCAACATTTAGAAAGAGAAGGAGCATTTATTAGGCATTTAGGATGAATCGGCACTAGTCTAAACATATAAACGTATGCTAAAAATTATGCATAACAACCCTTTCGGGTATTAACATGTACCCTTTAACTGAAAGAAAAAAAGAAAGCAAAGAATACATTTGATATAATCAAGCAAAACAACTAAAGAGGCAGAGAAACAGGTGCGGTCAAAGCAATGAGACCCAATAATCCAGTAAGAAGGGAAAAGAGCTGACCATCCAGTGCCAGCATCGAGGGAAAGTCTTTGCAGTTGGAAACTCCAGTTGAATCAGTGACACAGGTCTTCCACAGGTTGGACCAGTAGGTAGCTGTGGTGATGACTGTTCCATCAAGTGAAGACACCTTCCAGTAGTCCGTCGGCAGGGTGGAAGACACCAGCACCCACCCAGAAGTGGATAAAATAAAGGCCAAGATCTCCTGAAACATGCCGCTCATACTGCAGACAGGACTCCTCTGAACTGCCCCGTGACGACCAATTAAGACGGTGAGATCTCAAATTGATTAATGCTTCCCTGGCTAGTAAGGCTTGTTGAAAATGTAGCCAGGCTCTGCACGAGTAAGTTCAATGGATAGGCTGTGATTGATAGTTAATGTGTTATGGACTGTTATATTCTGTAGGGAGGAGTTTGGCCCTAAACATGAACAAGTGGCCAATGGTCCATTATAGCGTCTTCCACCCCCTCACCTTGTACACGTCACTGTGACACAGTCGTAGATGATGGGGACTAAAAGTCATGGCTGTAGAAAGGGTGATGACATCAGTAATGACTCGTCAACTCATCTGATTAATGAGTAATGATACCATAATTGAACAATACTTTGTTAAAATCTAAACTTACTGAAGTAAAAGTACATGCACTCGTGTATCATGTGTTTCATTCACACATTCATCCTGAGGTGTGTTAAATTGTTATTCTTATTTTGTCCAGTACAGCCTCCAAAGGAGAACATTTAAGAGGTGAATCAGCACATTTCTGACAAACTCAACAAAACAAAAACATTAGCAAAATCTTTTAAAGTCACAAAGGAACCGGATGTAGAGCAGACATTTGAGAGAGGATACAGTACAGTGAATGTGTCACCTTGCACTACCGTCTATGATTATTACACAACAGTGCTTCCTCATAGACCTAAAATAGCAGGATTCAGATAACTCATTAACAGTATGTTTATAAAATGTGATATATGGGGCGCCCTGTTGGCTCACTGGGTAAAAAGCACACCCCATGTGTTAAGACGGAGTCTACACTCCAGTCTTACTGTCATCCCCGCCCTCCTTTTCTGTCTGTCTTAAAGCTGTCACTGTCCAATAAAGTCTAAGAAAGCCTCCCCTAAAGATGCAAACAAGATGGAAATCACACGCAAACAAGGAATCCATGAAGCTTTTGAATCACAGCACCATCTTGTGGATTTACAAGCTGTAGATGTGTCTTTCATCACACTGCTGCCACCATCAGATGGAGTTGTGAATTAAAAAAATGAGTGGTGAGGTGAAATATGTTTAGCAAATAGAAAAAATGACCAGAAAAGAAAAGAAAATAACACAACAGACAAAATATAATCCTAGATAATTAACCACATATTTATAAACATATCAATGAATATAGTCAACACATGGATAAAAACAGTAACACTGGTAAAAGGTTGTGCATATCCAATAACATCTAATTATAAACAAAAGAGCAGAATCCATTCAATATTAAATTAATAATGCAACTATGAACCACATAAAATATGATTAAATATATAATTTGAATTGAATGGCGTGCTCATTGGCTCATTACTGCCTACAACATGTCTTTATTTACTTCCTCCTTCCCACTTGGCGTCTGCAGGAGGTTCTCTGACTCAGACACAGTTTGACATTTCCAACAAAGGATTACACATTTGCCACAGTTAACAAGTGAACCATAATGTGGAACAGAAATTATTCTTCACTTATTTTGTCAGCGCGAAGTGATGATTTAATTTTTGTTAGAAATCTGAAGCACTATTGTCAAGACAACAAGTCATTTGTGATTGTATCAGGAATGATCATAGTAAAAGATAATCATACAACTATACAATGTCATTATGGAACTTGTAAAAAAGAGTTTTATTACAATTAAAAAATAAATAAATAAATGTATATATGCAATCTAAGATGCCACAAGATGATGAGTAACTTTTAAAATAAAGATAAACTCACTGACGTCCTTTTATAAGAGATACTTGACAATACTTACATTCTGCTTCCCAGTAACCTTCAATGGCATTTTCAAAGACATTATTGCAAAGGTGGTAACTTACTATAATGTATAGTACAGTCATGTACTATGGTAAATAATGTTTATATACACAAAATATACACTGAATTTCCTCAGGACAACTCCTGGCCATAGTACAAAGGCTGCGTTCACCCTTTAGATGCGTCATTTACTTTGTATTTCACCATGAAAGTTGTGAGACGGATACGTCACGCAGCAGTGTGATAACATACAGATACTATATGTGGTCTCTGTGAGACCCTCTTAGCTTACCTGGCAGCTGCAGGATAGTATGATGTGGTCTGCAGTGCAGAGCTCCAATGGCATTTCCAGCACAGTTGTTCCACAGACCCTGGAGCACCCAGGTCGCTGTGATGACTGAGGATGCCCGGCTGGTGGCCCTCCATTCATTGGACACTGTGGCGCCAATAATGGCACCCAGCCCGGCCACGCCACTGAGAAAAGCCACAATCTGCAAGCCTGACATTTGGAGCTTTAAGATATGTTCAAAGTCTTTTAGTAGATTCAAGAAAATGAGAAGAAATAAAAATCGCTCCAGGCAGGCACAATTACACTGTGGACATGTGTTTCATTGAGATGATTTACAGACAGGACATCTTGCCTGCATCTCTGGTGGCGAGGGATGGACACAGTGAAATAGTAAAAGAAGCATGAGCTGGCAGTTAGTCATTAAATTAGGAAAGCGGCATTTGATGCTCCACGTTTTGGTCTAAAAATAAGGTCAAGTATCATATTAACATAAAGAATAATAAAGGAGTAATCAGTAATCCTAAAAACAAGACGCCATGTGACAAAGTCCAGTTACTGGTTCATCTATTTCTGCACACAATATTTAGCAAGGGAATGACTAATGATTACCAGCTCATATGTGAACATGTATGTTGTTCACCGTTCTCACCCAGGAGAGTGTGAAGACAGAAAAACAAAAGAGGTGGTGGCATCAGAGCTAGATCAGATGTGATGTGAAACTCAATAATGTCCTACGGGAAACTCAAACTAGGCCTTGTAAGGAAGATCAGAAATCTGGCATGCTGACTTTTTTTCTATTATTTTAAATCAGAGAATAGGAAAAACACAAACAGATAATAAAAAAAATCATCATTTTATATAGGTTACTGTTTGTGTAACACAATAAATGTCTTGGGGCTGCATGTGGAGTAAATCTTTAAGAACAAATAAACATCCGAAGTTTACAATGTTCTTATTTGGTGTGGGATTCAATGCATTTCATATAGAGTGGTGTTAGATCAGTCAATGTCTTGACAGACAAAAATATTTTCTAAAGACATAGATAGTAGGTGTCTCCTGTAGGTGTCACTTATCCTTTGTTTGAAAACTAGAGAAATATGCTTTCTGTTGATTATTAACATTTTTCCCACCTATGTTTTAATTTTTCTTATTGGCTTTTATTTGTTGTAACACTTTGTCTTTGAATTGTATGGTCTAATTTTATCTATCTTTTCATTGTTGTCTATTTCTGTTTTTATTTTGCTCTGTGAAACACTTTGGGCTGCATGTTTGCATGAAAGGTGCTATATAAATAGATAAAGTTTGAGTTTACTGTACTTACTTAAGTACAGTTTTCACATACTTGTACCTTAATAAAGTGTTTCCATTTTCTGTTACTTTAAAGGTTATCTACACTAAAGAGGGAAACACATCATCAACAGTTATCTGACTAGAGCTTGTGGTGACTTTACAGATTATGATTGTGCATACTGCACACAGAAAGAAATCTCAATTCTACTATGTAGTTTTAGCCTGTAACTGAGTAAACTTGTAAAATAAGTGCCAGAAATAATGTAATTAGTCTAGCTGATTTTTATTATTATTAAAAAATGACTCAAATGACAAATAAAAGATGACTCAGAAAGTTTATCATATAAAGTTGTTAAAATTAGCTCCTCTGTGAGCAGCTAACATTGTTCAGGTCAATAGTTAAACGAATTTAATAATATATATATATATATATATACATATGTATATATATAATGTTTAGTTTAATATATATATAGATAAATATTAGAATCCTATAAAACACTATAAAGGTATGTACTGCACAAGTAGGCTACTTTTATTGTTACATTTTGTACTTTTACTTGTAATGAAGTATTTGGAAAGCACTGCTGTTCACTTGAGTAAATAATCCGACTGATAGATAGATGGATAAATAAATAAATAATCCATCTTCTCTGGTTCTCTGAGTTCAGGTTTTTGGAAATAATGATTGACTTCATGACATGAAGGAGTGATGGAGACTTCTGTCAGCCAATCACCAGGTGGCGGGCGGGACTTTCCAAACCGGTTGTGCGTCCCTCATAGTAATCCTGTCCTGAATGTGTCGGTAGGTGTGATATTGACAGACCCTGGAGTTTACAGCTGCTCTTCTCTCACTGTTTCCTCCTCTGAGTCTTTCTCGATATCCGTCTGCCACACAGCCTGCAGAGAAAGTCTTCAGGTTCGCTTTTACTGTTTGAGGGCATGGAACTTGTGCGGAAAGAGGCAAAGGATAATCCGTCGGCTTCAGCTAATCTTCTCTCCAAGATTTTCTTCTGGTAAGAAAACCGGCCCGCAGTGACAGCCGTGTTTGACGTTAATTGAATGGAGAGCCCTCCTGTGTGACAGTCTGTGGCCTCTCAAGACAGACTGTCCCCTGGATGTGATAGCAGGTGGCTGCTGAGCATCCGTCCATGCGTAAACATAAACCACACTGTTCCCACATGGAGGAGGGAGCTCATGCTGCACTTTATTTCTGTGGTCTCAAATCACAACAGACACAGCTGATCAGGGTAGCATGAGGGGTGCTCCATTACAAATTAAACTGTAATAATAACTTTAATTGTGTCAGCTGAACTTGACAAATTATAAAGCCCCTCTCTCCTTTGTTGGGGATCTTCTATTGAACTGAAACAATGTTTTAGTTTGATGAGTAATAGAATAGTTTCTCAGAAGTTGACATTTTGGAGATACAACAATATTTTCAACTACTGAACATACTTTCATATGTTTTATCTCTAGTTGGCTGAATCCCTTGTTCAGAATTGGGTACAAGAGGAAGTTGGAGGAAGATGACATGTATAAAGTTCTCCCAGAGGATGCATCAAATCGACTCGGAGAGGAGCTACAATGGTAAGAAAAAGGCGTATTTACAGTATGTTATGTATATATAAGATTAGATTCAAGGAGTCTGACACAGACTCCAGTGGGATCTGCTATGTATTTTATAGAAAATCAACCTCTTAAGTGTCAGAGCAGCTTTCAATCCTGGTCAGGAGCAGGATCGAACGCCATTAAGTCCTCTTTAGCTTGATTACCCTGCTTCTTTACCAGCGATCATTGCCAGTTCGTGGGGTTTTAAGAGGACAGGCACAAGCCACCTTCTGATGACATCCACTCCCATGACAGCAGTTTGGGAAAATATTTTCTGAGGTACAGGAAACCAATTTCCCATCATATAGTCAAGTTGTCAACTTGGTTTCTCTTGAACTTTCCTGAACTTGTGGACTCTGCTCTTAATCAACTTTAAGGTTGCCTGAAGGATAATAGTAAGTGGTAGGTTTGGGCATTCTTTAAGACCTGATCCACCACTTCAGGAAAGGAATAGTACTCAAAACTGCTATATGCAAACAACAGTCAGAGCTGTATTCTAATAATAAGCTGCAGTGACTCACATGTGTGTTGCAGCCAACCAGAGACTCATGGATGTCCCCACCTCTCGGTCTGGGCATAATAAACAGGGGACAGGCCACCCCCTTTTGAGGGAGCTTGGTGTCCGAATTGACAAGCTGACCTTAGAGGTCAGCCCACCTATATATAGACAGTACTTCTCAAATCACATGAGAGCAGGCTCCTCCCCCGACACTAATCCCACTACCTGTTGTAGGGGCTGCCACTTTGACTGGAGAGCTTGGTTTTCTTGCTTGGGATAAAGCTTATTTCACTGTGAATACTGTTAAGCATACCATAATCCCAATCCTGTTTATGATTTTCAGGGATGGGATATTAAGGCAGAGGTGGGGTGCCCGTTTTAGTGACATGTGGGCATCACTTTCCTCTGGCCTTACTGAATTACAATCACTATTGCTTTTGGAAGCAGTACAGAAGTGTTCTCCCCTGTGGTGGTCTGTACCATCTAGTTGAGGGGTGATCAACACCTAAAGTAGAAGACTATGATGCAAGTACTTCACAGCTAAGACTATTAAATCCAATGCAGAAGTCTTAAATATAGAGTTATTATTGTTGTTATTATTTCGTCATTATGATGCAATGTTACAAAATTTGACTACAATATCTCATGTAAAGGCTTGCATGTAAATCTGTATACTGCATCTTTGGTTAATGTCCAGACAACAAGATATTATAATAATGGATTTATTCTGCTGAAAACACGTAGAATTGAGTTTTCAGTAGCGCCATAGTGCATTATATAAGTAACAGTGGTTAATTATAGATTACTGACTGGAAGTAATCACTGCTTTTCTTTTCACTTTTCAAAGGTACTGGGACAGAGAGGTTCAACAGGCAGCAAAAGAGCTCCGGGCACCCAAACTTACCAAAGTCCTTGTTCAGTGCTACTGGAAGTCATACTTACAAATTGGAGTATACATCTTTATAGAGGTACAGTGCAATCTCACAGTGAAGCTTAATGTCTACAGAGAACAATGCTGCATTAAAGGTCCAGTGTGTAAGATTTAGGGGTCTCTATTTACAGAATATGTCAGAAATGGAATATAATCATTTGTTTTCATTAGTGTACTATCTCCTGAAAAGAAGCATTGGTATGTTTTTCTAAACCTAGGATGAGACTTTTATATCTACAGACACTGCAGGTCCTCTTCCATGGAGTCCGTCATGTTGAACCAGTATGTAGTCCAGAACAGACAAATCAAACACTTGCACTAGAAAGTCCTTTTTCTCCTTCAAACTTGAAGCAGGAGTGCAGGTGGAGAGTGTAACTATAGATATCACTAACTTTGTAGAAGTTACATTTTGTTATAATGCAGCACATCGCCATATCTGCTTTACATCTCTTTTTCTCTTTTTTCAGGAAGTTATCAAAGTCATTCAGCCAGTGCTACTCGGGAAGATAATTGAGTACTTTGAGAGTTATGACCCCTCCGACACAGCTGCAGTCTACGAGGCCTACAGCTACGCTGCAGGCATCTCCCTGTCAACCATTTGTCTAGCAGTCCTTCACCATCTTTATTTCTTCCATGTGCAGCGAGCAGGCATGAAGATTCGTGTGGCCATGTGCCACATGATCTATCGGAAGGTCAGTCATTACGAGACACCCGTGTAGAAACGTCATCATATGTCATATTCCTGTGGTTTGCAGGCCTTGATTAACCACCTTTGTTCTGCAAAGGCTCTTTGTCTTAACAGCAAAGCATTTGCCAAAACTACCACAGGACAAATTGTAAACCTCTTATCCAACGATGTCAACAAATTTGACGAGGTAATTATCTGAAAGTTACTTATTCTCTTTCATAAATACAGAGCACACCTCAGTGATTGTTTCCTTGTCATTGTTTTCTTACAGGTAACCTTGTATTTACACTTTTTGTGGATTGGCCCTCTACAAGCAGCAACTGTGATAGTATTGTTGATGTATGCGATTGGACCATCATGCCTTGCGGGAATGGCTGTCTTCTTCATCATGATGCCAGTGCAGACGATGTTTGGACGCTTGTTCTCTGCTCTGAGGTTTGTAGTTCTTCGCCAGGTTTATCAAATATGGATAAAAACTGTCTCTGTGTTTAAAGCTTTCTGATGTGTTGTTGCATTGGTGCCATTGGTGCAATTTGTGTCTGATGCTTTAGGGCTGAAACAGCAGTCCTGACAGATGACAGAATACGCACGATGAATGAAGTCATCTCTGGGATCCGTGTTATAAAGATGTATGGGTGGGAGAAGCCTTTTGCTGCATTGGTGGACGAGGTCAGAAGGTAGATCAATTCCACCTCAAATCCTCAAAATAAGTACAGTAGTTAATGTATCTGCACTTCCCTTTCCCGAAAAACAATTACTACCATATGCTGCCAAAAATGAGAGTGATCATGTCGCCTATATTAAACAGCATTTACTGACAACGTGCCTTGTTACTGTGCAGAATGGAAATCTCCAAAATCATGAAAAGCTCCTACCTGCGTGGCCTGAACATGGCGTCTTTCTTCGTGGCCAGCAAGATCATCATCTTCATCACCGTCTGTGTCTACGTGCTGACAGGAAATGTGTTGTCTGCTAGCAGAGTGTTTATGGCTGTTTCCCTCTACGGGGCGGTCAGACTCACCATCACACTCTTCTTTCCCTGTGCCATAGAGAAGGTCTCCGAGTCTCTCATCAGCATTAGAAGGATTAAAGTAAATACACCACAGACAGAGCCATGTTTATGACAGGTATGGGTTGATTACTATACATGGAAACTGAAACTCTGAATGTGATTCTTCTTCTAAGAATTTCCTTCTGCTGGATGAAGTTGCTCCTCAGCATCAGGGGCTTCCTGTGGCAGAGAAGAAGGACTGTATGGTGAAGATTCAGGATTTAATATGCTACTGGGATAAGGTGAGAATTAGTGGACATGTCTCTCTCATTTCTATCTATATATTTCTCACATACAACAATCCTTGAGGGTTTAAATAAGGTTAGCTAAGGTTCGCTACAGCCTGCAGATTGTGAAGCCTCTAGGACAAACCTGTGATTTTGAGCTATGTGAGTAAACCTGACATTAACACATGGCAGTGTTTCAGTTCATTTATTTTTTCTTACAGATGCTAGAGGCTCCAACATTACAGAACGTGACTTTCACAGTCAAGCCAGAGCAGCTCCTGGCAGTAATTGGACCTGTCGGGGCTGGAAAGGTCAGGTCTGCTCTGTAGTCTCAGGTTTATAGTCGTGCACACACTTGATTATAAACTTGTTGGCGTTAAATATGTTAAATAACTCAAAATATAACATAATGTTATCAGTTGTATTAATTACCAGCAATATAGCAGTCAGTGCTGACGTTGTCTGGTCCTACCAGCAGTTGAATGTCATATAAAAGACCATATTTTTTCTTTTTGCTGCATGGTCTCAGAATATTATATCAAAACCTGTCAACAGCCCGACCACTGACCAACGTGATCATTGATAAAACACAGTCATCAGTGCAACAGGATCCTTACGAAAGTCCTCCAGAGTTTACAATAATGTTACAAGTCATGAAGTCCAATAGATATATTAATGTGCTTTGTATGTGTGGCACATTCTCAGAATAGTTTGTTCAAGGTCTGTTCAATATCACTTTTAATTGTCGCTGTACCTGACCGAATCACAGCTGTGCTGATATTCAGTACAACAGCACTCCCTCTCGCATGTTATTGTTTGTATACATATGACAGTTCTACATGCGTTATATATTAGTTAACAGTAAGATCAGGTAGCCTGGCTCTCTCCAAAATTCAAACATACTAGCATCTTTAAAGCTTCCTTATTATCATATTGTCTTTCATGTGTTTATACACAAACAAACAAAAATTACCATTTGTGGTTCTTCCTGTTTATGCTATCCATAAGAAAGTGAGAAAATGTTTTTTGAAATCTTAATTTTTGTTCTGTATTTGTGCATTGTGTCAGTCCTCGCTCCTCAGTGCCATCCTGGGAGAACTGAGTCAGGAAAGTGGTGTGGTCAAGGTCAAAGGAGAGCTGACATACACTTCTCAGCAGCCCTGGATTTTACCTGGTACGATTCGAAGCAACATCCTTTTTGGCAAAGAGCTCAACCCCCAGAAGTATGATAGAGTTCTGAAAGCCTGCGCCCTCAAGAGAGTGAGAATCACTTATCACATGCCCCGCTGAATTTTCATAATGTGTTGTATTAGAAAGGTCCACACATCCAGCTGTTAGTGAGTCCAGTGTAAATGTGAATGATTGTTGAGGGTTGTATTTGGACCCTGTTCAGGACATGGACCTGTTGCCAGGTGGTGACATGGCGATGGTCGGGGACAGAGGGGCCAACCTCAGTGGAGGCCAGAAGGCAAGGGTCAGCTTAGCGAGGTGTGTTGGATAACTATACAACAATCCGCCTTTTTCTTTGGCATCAGTGCCAGAGGTAACCTCCATTTGTGTGTATCTTTAGAGCAGTGTATCAGGATGCAGATATCTACCTGCTGGATGACCCACTCAGTGCTGTGGATGCTGAGGTGGGAAGGCATCTATTTGAAGAGTGAGTCTTGTCACTATTATCCCCCTTTCCACTTAGAAATCCAGTGTAAAGTACATATTCAATTAATCAGTTATTTATTATACTGATAAAAAAAAAAAAACAACATGTTCACAGATTTTCATTTCTGCATCCAAATATTTGTTTTCTTCAGGTGCATTTGTGGACTTTTGAGGAAGAAGCCTCGTATCCTGGTGACTCATCAACTGCAGTACCTGAAGGCTGCGGATCAAATAGTTGTTTTAAAGGAGGTGCGTGTCTAAGTTTCTGCATATTTATTTGTGTTTACATTTAAAGAAACGTGTTCAGGTGGTGATAAAACCGAATTTCAGTGCACTAGATAAGCCAATACAGAATTTATTATTGATAATGATGCTCCATCTCCTCTCAATGGTTGCTAATCAAATAGTTTTAATCATAACCACATGTGTTTTATGGTGTATAATTCTGACAGAGTTAACAGTCACTTCCTTGTAGTGTCACACTTAGCAGCGATGAGTGACGCATGGACATGGCTGTGATGGAGTGACTCTCTAACTGATTATTGCTGAAGTGTCACTAACTTATTCATGGCCAATAGACGGCAGAAGAACTAAAGAACAAGCAGAAACAGTCTAGCTGCTTGATGAGTTCAATCCAGTTGCCACTGGCTTTTTAGGTCTGGCTTGGTCTACTTTGACTCCTGAGAAACATCTTTCTAGATGTTTTTGTGTCTTCAGATGCTAGTCGCTAACTTTGACTGGTGCAAAATGGTTGAGAATAGTGAGTTTTTACCACTTATTCACTGAAAAAAGCTGCTTGCTGCTCAGGATTGAAAAAGAATAGCTCCTCAAGTTAGCGCTCTACATAGATAAATGTTCTTTTTATTGGTATTATTGGCAGGGGTACATGTTCTTCTGCTTAAATATTTTATATTTCACTGTCAGATGCTTTTGTGTGTCAGTTCTTGTGCTGTAAACCACCTCTCTGTCCTGTTGTTAGGGCCAGATGTTAGCATGTGGGACCTACAGTGAGTTGCAGGGCTCTGGAGTAGACTTCACCTCCCTGCTTAAGGAGGAAGAGGGCCAGGAGGAGAGACAGAGCACAACCCCCATCTCTGTCTCATGCTATCCCCATACGCTCTCTGACAACTCAATGTCCTCTATGTCCTCGCTCTCCTCCTCTCAGTACTCTCTGATTGACGGAGCAGAGCCGCTTGCAGTGGTAGGTACATGTGAAACATTTAAGCATACATTTATAGTCATCTCATTGTGGATGAAGGCTTGTTGTGCATTCCACCAGCCACTAGAGGGCAGAAGGTACTCACCTTTTCCCTGCCACTCATTACAGCCTGATCTGCTGGATGACTGGCATTTACTCTAGTGTCTATCTGTAGGTAGTGCAACAAACGGAGGAAGAAAGCCGCTCAGAAGGGAATGTCAGCCTGCGTATGTATGTGAAGTATTTCAGGGCAGGCGCCAACTTCCTGGTCCTCTTGCTCCTCATTGTCCTCAATGCCCTAGCACATGTGAGTTCATTTCTGTCAATTAGTTTGGTCTATGTTTTGGTATTCATTTTGTAAAAATAGAACACATCATTTATCTCAAGGAAATTCCATACAAAATAGATGAATTTGTGTAGTAATTGGTAGTTGAAATAAACTGTTTTGGTAAGTGTTTGAATATTTAATACATTCCTTTGTGTGTTTGCTTGTTTTTGTGTCATTTAGGTCACATTTGTTCTTCAGGACTGGTGGCTTGCCTGCTGGTGAGATTTTGTTTCTTTTACACCCAGTGTAAACATGCTGGCAAAAATGAGAATATCAGGTTTTGTAAGCCAAATTGACAGATTTCCTCAGACTGGAAATGGTTGATGATTTAATAGAAGACAACTGAACCAAGCTTCTTTTTTTTTTCTGGCATTATCTGTCACTTGTTGAAACTGACCTTGCGCTTCAGGATAAGAGGAATGTGTTTTGTATAGTGTCTTCATATTGCAGCTTTCTTTCTTGGTTGTGTTTATTTGTCCTTGTGGATTTTTTGTTCTTTTGTGGCTGATTCGCAGGGCCTCTGAACAGAAGCACATCAATGTGACAGAGCACCTCAATGGCAGCCTCCCTCGGCAGCTGGACCTTGACCTGTACCTAGGTGTTTACGCAGGTGAAGCTCACCGAGCGCACATTGCTTTTTGTGTACTGTTGAGGCTCTGAATACGGCAGCCATTCAATGAACAGATCCACAGTTCTTTGGCTGTGGCCCAAGGCCTTCAAGGCCCAGTGTATGTGTACATGGGCCTCAGCTGTACAGGGAGATAGCAGTGCCTTTCTAGTTCTTTGCTGCTGGATTGTTGTGATTGTCTCCCTGTGACTCCCAGCCTCTTCACACTTTCAGGCTTTGTATTCACAGTGATAGATCAGCATTCGAGACAAAAAAAACATCACTGAAGGAAAAAGTAGAATATATCTGCTATTTTTTTGTGTCATTCAGCATGCTTAATAATGGCCCCTTAAATGCATAGCTGACCTTGGAATAGGCACAAGGATAACGTGCGTGCTGATGGATTTTTTTTCTGTCCTTTTTTTTTTTTTCTTTCAGGTTTAACAGCTACTTCAGTAGTGTTTGGCTTCCTTCGTAGCTTGCTCTTCTTTAATATCCTGGTGAGCTCAGCCCAAACCTTACACAACAGAATGTTTAACGCCATCCTCCGGACTCCGGTACACTTTTTCGATAGCAATCCAATTGGTAAGTTGGCTCTCCACCTCGCCAGGTTCTCATTTAAATAACTAATAACTGATTTGGGGTGAAGGCGATACAGGAATGATGGGGATGAATGTGAGATGTTAACATCTCAGTGGGATCTGCTGTAGAATTTGCTGTTGTAACATCTCGCCACTAGAGAGCAGACTGTTACTTAATTTGCCATGTTTCGATCCACTTTACATCCATATGCGTGCCCTTAAACTCCATAGTTAGTCATTGCCATCAAGTTCTATATAATATGATAACACGTCTTCAGGTATTACATTTTTCATTCAGTTTTTTGAATAAATATATTTTATTGAAGGATTTCATAAGCAGCATAATTCTTAGACGGTTAATGCGATCCATCTATAAATAGAATTAATAACTGATAGTTATTCATCAGAATATCTAACTATAACTGAACTGCAATATAAAGACTGTACTACTGCGCCGTAGTACCAGCTTGAAGCTGGTTTTATGTTTGTGGAATTTATAGGATTTAATATCTGACTGAAAATGAACTGGCATCTTAAAAGTCAACGCTGGGAAGTAAAGCTCGTATAACCAAGTGGCCAATTCAGTCAAAAAAGCTTGCGATCTGACTTAATATATGGCCATAATGTATTTAAATATGAGTAAAGAGAGTGCTATCTTTTTTTATTGTGAGCCTGAACAAAAAGCAAACAATCATATTGAATAAATACTGTTTGCACTAGATCTTGGACAGTGTTGTGTTTGGACTATAGAGCTGTGTAAATACAGACGTATTTGTCTTGCGCGCTGTATCAGAAATCTTCGATTATTTCATTAGCTTTGTAGGCTGTAGCTGCTGGGTCAATGGAGTGGGCAGATGGACATGATTTTAAAAGTGAGCAAACACTCCAAATGTGTCTGACTTTACTCAGGGAGGGCTGCTGTTTTTTTTTTTTTTTTTTCTTGAGGTGTGTTTTTGCATCACCTTTAAAAAAAAAAAGAAAAAGAAAACCAATAAAACTGAGAGCGTATTTTTTGTTGTTGTTGTTATTTTATCCCTCTTTTTTAGTGGCATTAATTAAAGACCTCCTTTAAATTAGGTGAAGTAATGTCGCTATAATCTGTCATTCATATCCAAAGTCAACTGTCAAGTGGCCCACTTTGATAACTTTAATTTTTCTGGAGCATTGTTCACCTGTCAGAAGATAATTACTCAGCCTAATCTCTCCATAGTGACATGCATGTACAACACAATCAGCTCGGGTGGGAATTCTCAACAAGAAGGGAACTTGTATCTGTATAATGAGTCATAATAAGCTGGTAACACAAGTCTAAATATGATTTGAGGGTGTTCAGGAGCTTGTGGTTTCTCCTGGCATTAGAAGTGGGTGTAGCGACAAAGCTTTCCTTTTGCAAAGCTGTGTTTGGAGCAAACACCACAGGTCTTAATCTTTGGCTTTTGTTTTTACTGCTGCTGCTGTGTTATGTATTGGACTACCTGACGGCTTATCTGGGTGTGCCTTCCTTGGTAATCTACGCACAGGAGGAGGACAAACACTTTGAATAATGTAATAATCTGTTTAATAGTGCAGCAAAGGAGAAGCTTAACAGACACTGTTATCTGATTGCTGTTGTGCTGCTATCAGTAACCATTGTATGACCAGTCCAGTCATTACTGCTTGGCCTCCAGGCTGGCAAACAGCACTGTGTGTCGTGTCTGACTGGATTTATAGACAACTGTCCCAGAGTTTCTTTTGTCCTTTGTCCAGTCAACAGTAGATTAAGCATGAACCTGACCTTTTTATCTATACAACATGAAAAAGTTTCACTTATTTATTATATATTTTTTTCTTCTCCCGCTCTGTATTTTTTTCAACTGATTCATTCGCTCGAGTGAAACAGAAAAGACCAGAACAAAGACAGCTGTTGTCACCTCTGTCGGGCTTTTTTTCTCACTCTTCTTTCTTTCTTAATGTTTTGCTTCTGTCACTTCCATCACAGCTGCTTCCACATCCACTTCTGTCTTGAAATAAGTGTGAGTAATTTGTAACTCTGTGTTGCTGAGGATTTGACATCTGTTTACATGTGTAAGTGATAGGTGCGCTGCTGCTGCTGAACACAGGCACAGTGTTTGATAGCTGTCCACGGAGTTAAAGGTTACCATTTCAAGCGTCACTGCACAAAGGTCTTATTTGTTATTCTGTGAATGTGGTTTGTAACAATGGAGCACAGCAGAGGTGAATTAGGATTGATGGAGAGTCATTGAATTCCTCTGCGCCATTCAAATCATGTTCCTGTGTTATCTTTTGTCCTGTGTGTGGAAATAGTTGATTTCCAAGTTGGGGCATTTGTTGATTAAAACCTTTATATTTCATAACAATACTGTGTGATACATTTCAAGATATCTAGATGATACTAATATGACTACAGAGTGTCATTTCCTGTCTTTATTTGAATTTATATAAATTGTTATATAGTATGTTGCTCAATTTTACAAATATGTACAGTCTTATTACAGCTGTTCATCCAAATGTGATCCAGTTAAAGCAGCACAGACAGCAGTGGATGTGTTGAGCTGATGTTGATCCCTGTAATTTAGTGTCATTGAGTGGGCTAATCCCCTCAGAGACTGCAGGCCAGGGCTTCAGCTCATCAGCACAGTCAAGGAGTGGAGTTTCAGTCAACACACACACACACACACACACACACACACACACACATACATACCGTCCCCCTTTCACATCGGCATGGAGGGCCATCTCACTGCTAGGTGTCACTCAGTTGCTGTTGACGCGGGGAACATTAGATCTTCTGTAGTCAGTGATGTGAGATTCTAATTGTGTCTACAGAGGCAATGTTTTTAATGTCTGTATTTCAGGTCTGGGATGCAAGAGTGTTAAGAGCGAAGTGGAGGAAGTACTGCAGTGAGGATGATGATATCGAGGTGTGTAAATTGAATGTGGAGATGGAGCCGTGTGTGTGTGTGCAGTATGGCTGATAGGGCTCCCCCTCGCTCGGCACTTCCACTATTTAATTGCATGAAAGGGAAGGAGAGGAGATTGCAGGAGCCTGGCGGTGTGAGCGAAGAGAATGGATTTAGAATGTATTAGTATTGGCAGCAAGGCGCCGGCGGTGGGAGGCTGCCCCAGGCCCCTGGGCTCTTCATGGAAGTGCAGGTGAGCTGTGCCACCTCCAGCCTTGGCAGCCTCCTCCCCAGTATTCCTTCATTATCGCACTTGCCTCACTGAAAGACCCCTCCAACTGCACTGGGGCCCACACATGGAGCGGCTCTGAGTCGTCCCCTTATCTTGATGTTTACAGGGAACAGCGATTTGCCACACGCCCTGCTCTAGCCGGACCCCACTGTTCCACTTCTTTAAGTGTGATTCGGGGGCCCTGCTCACCTAATATCTCCACCTAAGGGGCCACCTTAGTTGGGAGGGCTTGATATTTCCTGAGCCTGAAAAAGTGGTGCAAATCACCCCTGGAGTCTTAAACCATAAGAAATTGTTTGATACTAATGCTGCTGATATCCTGAAACATCTATACCCCTCTCTACACAATAGGTGATATTGTTGACAACCACCCATAGTGATTGAAGCCATTGTCCCATGCCGATCTTACCTCATAGGCATTTCCATGCAGTGAATGTCTTTGTGTAACTGCATCACTGTAATGTATCCCCTCTATAGTCTGCGCAGGATGGAGAAGGGTCTTTACTTCATCCCCTCTGAAACTCTCTGTTAACTGAGCCGCTTGTCAAACAGCTGATAGCTGACTGATGTTCTCTGCTCTAACACCCTCTAACCATGGTATGATGTAACGCGGAGAAACCTATCCTTTTCTTATTGGCATTGTTTGTCAGATATGCATGAATTTGGGTCATCTATGGCTTAGACAGTAAAATTACATAAAATATTATTGGATCTTCCACAAACACAGTTTGACAAGTACTCCCCCCATTTCCCAGTCTAAAGCAGCAATATTCTACACTAGTATAGTAGCAGCTTTACCCCCTTGCTTGAACCCTCCCCTCGGGATGTCTGCATGCTAAAGGGGCACTCACACTGTGAATAAGATTAGTCTGCCTCCAAGTGTACAACATGCTTACGCCACTTGACTTTGAATCAGTACTGATTTGGAGCATTGCTGGGTTGTTGCGGGGAATAATGCTCTGGCTGGGTTTATGCAATGGCTGTTATGGGGAGCCCGGCCTCGTCTGCATGCATGTTTTAGGCGGGAGCGGCATTTTGGATAAAGCTGTAAGCTGCTTACGGCCGTGGAGAGAGGTGATTACAGGGCCCACCTCCGTAGGACTGGCTGGGAGGCTGGGAGGCAACTTTTAGGTCAGTGGTGCCATGGCTCTGCCACGCCTCCGGAGTGCCATACCGCCACATTGTGCCAATGTCCCGCTCAGGCGTTCCCTCTCTCGGTCCTGTACCAAGTCCCACCCTGTTTCATGGCCTATTCTGTAAGCCTAGATAAACTCATCTGCATGCTTGCGTGGTTAGTTTCACTTTACCAGGGGTTGTAGCCTATTTATATGAGTGCTGCTTTACTTCTATTCTCCTTAGGCAAATATTATTGTTTGCTTAGTGATGAGAGACAATGGGTTTCTTAAGCACAGTGCGAAACATTATGACTATTTTGGTGGCGTGTTGACAGGGAATGCACACTTCAGAGTACACATAATAGATCCACAGCTTGTTCGTGTCTTTTTAACTTGAGTCCAGTTCTAGTTGTGGCAACGCTGGCACTGCTCTGGTACTTTTTGTCTGCCCCGGAGAGTCCCAGGGCTTCCTTTAGGGACAGAGATAGAGAAAGGCTTTCTGTTTTGCCTGCCTTTAGGTAGTGTAGTGTGGGGATTTGCTATCACTGACCCTGCAGTAAACAGTGTGTGAAAGCAGCTGGAGTGTAATCTTATGTGCTGTGGGATCAGACTAGGGGAGCAAAGATACTAAAAAGAGTCACAATAAAGGGCTGCGACAGCACCTGCAGAGCACCAGCCAAAAGAATGAACACCTGAGCAGATTGGAGGCAACTCAATTAACGTCACTGACACTGCCAGTCAGAACATAAAGGCAGGTACGCAGCTTCTGTTGCCCTTTTGTTTCCAAACAAAAGGTTCCCTTGCGTATTCAGCCAAGAGTAGGGCGGTCTTTATGAAATGCTAGACAAATAATGATTCATTGTATAATCTAGATAGGCCTATGTTTTTCATCTGATATCACACTCAATGTATTAGTTCTTTTCTATTAAATTGGAGGGGACTTTGGTAACAGTTGCTCAATAGTCTAGTGAAACAAACAAAATATTGATTTTTATGGGTGCAGAGTACCTACTGGATCAAGAATATCTAACTATTTCCATAACACGATAAATACTCCAGGTGTTCTCTCACACTATACCATGACACATTACATGACCTTAACTCAGTTTTACTGTATTCATTCTGATTATACTAATGATACACTTGGCATCTTTATAACCAATAAAGCATAACTTTGCTGTCGATTGTGTGATTCTGTCGTACACACATCTACTCTAATGTCATCTAATCTGTTCTTTTGTTGTGTTGTTTCCTAGGAAGAATCCTCAACAGGTTTTCGAAGGACATTGGTTACCTGGACTCTCTGCTCCCATGGACGTTTGTGGACTTTATCCAGGTGAGTCTCACCTCGGCAGGTTTGGTCGCTGGCGCTGCAGCATGGGAAGGCCATTTCATGCCTGGCTAAACCTGCTTTGTGGTCCGGGTCCCCTAATCTGGAAACAATTACTGTAGGATTACCCGCCAGCGCAGCCCAGCGCCTGCACAGATTTAATAAAAGTGTGCACATAGGCTGAGGGCGTGGCTCCCTCAGTGTGACACAACAGAAGCGGCATCTTCAGAGAATGTGTAAGGAGACTAAGCAAGTGATTGGAAGAGAGAGAAAGGTACCAAAGAAAGGTACCACAGGATGATGGGTCCGATGTGGAGGAAAACAGTGTGGAGGAGGGGGGCGGGTGACAAGGATGATGTGTTGAGTGGCAAAGGGAAGAAGTGTGAGCAGCGGGCGTACGATGTGTTTGCAGGAGTGGAGCTGGAAGCGTGGTAGAAGGGGGGAAGGGGACAGGTCAGTTGGAACAGATCCAGAGTGGGACTTGCCCCTCTCAGCCCAATTCCCCTAATGCTCTACAGTCTTACAGGCCTGGTAGCCAACGGCCACCCTGGTGCATAACCAGGTTAGGTTACCAAATGCCACCCTGCCACCGTGACAGCCATCTCCCACGAAAGCCTGCAGAGATGAGCCAGCTCATGCACCTAGCGCCACAAAGAAGGGAATGTTCGCTGCACAATTCGAGGTAGAGGAGCAGGCGTGGCTCTTTGGTTAGGGCCAAAGAATAGAACAAAGGCGCACTGAAAACGAATCCCCCCTCCACAATGCCTGAGTGATGTTTGTGGCAGATACCCATCTCACAGTAGACAAAAGCCATCTTAAATGCTGAAAGCACAAAAGATCATACGCACAAAAGCTTTTTGTCTGCTATAGTTTCCCTCATTTTGATAATAAGGTGAATAATGGCTGGAGTAAAATAATAACTTTGTAGAAGGCCCATAGGTCCAACTGAAAACAGTGAAAGTAGACTAGGTCATGACAGAAAACCGACTTTGTTACACATATGTACTCACTGTACTTCACCACCACCATAATAGTTCCAATCTGTGTTATAATGACACCTATACTATTGTACTATTATCTGGGGTTGCGGTGAATAAATAACATTTCACAATTGAAGAGTAAACTGTCAAAATAAGACTGGATGTGTCATGTGCACATGTTTCTGCCGGTCTTATGAAGCAATTGTGATAGCTGACAAAGGTGGCATCCTTTGGACAAAACACTTTTGTTTGTGCCGCTTTCTGCTCTTGTTTGCAGGTGTCTTTCATGGAGCAGCCTTTAATGCTTTCAGGAAGGAAGATTTTCACTCTTTTTATCAGAGTATTAGCAGCGCAGAAAAGCTGCTGATCCTGACTATTGTTGCTCATTCGCGGAGGGACATTTCCCCATAGTCATTGTTTAAATGGTTGTCAGTGGGGAATAAAGTGAAACTTCATAAACAATGCCCTAACTGGTTTATCTCTCTCTATGGGGAGAGGCCGCTTCTGTGCGGGGATTTGCACCAGAGCTTCCCCCCCATTATGGTGGAGTAAGCACTTCACAGCCCCTCAACACTGCCCCCATACCCACCTAACAAGGGGATTCCCTCAAGCTGGGGGAACCTGGTTACACCCCAGAGCCCTATTTTTTCACAGGTCTCATTTAGTAGTAATTTAGTGTATTGGACTCTTTCTCTCTTCTCTTTATGGTCATGGGACAATGACAGAAATGTCAATTAAAAACACCTCAGGCTTTGGGGGCTGTCGGCCTTTGTGTAGACTTGACCTTTAAATCCTGGGTTGCCTCTATTTTCAGAGAGGGGGGCAGAGGAGGAGGGCAGGACAATAAGGGGTGAGTACAGGGGTCTTTCAGTGCAGGATTTTGTGTGAAGGCTCTTGACCAAGTCACACCACTAACTGTGGGGTCCACATTCATAGGTCTTCTGAACCGTGCACGCAAATTCAGTTTGTCAGCTAAGACACCAGCTGACAGTTACTGTCATTTAGCCCTGGACTCACCAGTGTTAATGGCATACAAACGTGCATAAACACTGGCTCGTAAATCACATCGGTAAACCTCACAATCATCTGGAGAGAAAGAATAGTTTGTGTGCGTGTGAGAAAAAGAGGGAGTACGTGTGTACAATACTCAGAAACAAACCCGGCACAGCAGCACTGAAGACGCACACAAACACAGAGCGAAGATGGCTATTGTCTAAAAACACTGGCGGGTGGATCGTTGTGTGAGTCTGTATATTGTGGCACATTGTGTGTCAGGTCTTTTCAGCGGCTTTGTGGGATATGAGAACTGCTGACGTAACCGTGAGTGCTGTAGGATGGGATTTCACCGGCTTTCTCTGCTTCTTTACCACGCTGGTGACAGAAGAAGTGAAGAATGCACTGGCTCCAGGCGTTACACAGGTTATCCTGAGAAACACAGGAGACGGTCCTGTTTGGAAATATATAGGCTGCGCCATAAATCCCCTTTTGAGCATTGTTTTATGACAGTTGCCATTGTCTTCCTGCACAAGGTGAAAAAATACAAGTGACACAGAAAGATGAGAAGACTAAAGACTTACTCATCTTATTCAATTGTTTGGTCAAATTAGTGTAAAAATATACCTGAACACAAGAAAACAGTGTGTGGGTATGTGTGTGTGTGTGTTTGTGTATGGGTGTGCTTAGCCGGCCACTCAGCAATACCACACACGGTCATTTGATGGCGAGCATTGGCCAGCAAAAGCTTCCAGTGTGTGTATGTGTGGTCTCCCATGATGCTGCGGTCCAGCACCTCAGCTGCTCTGACTCAGACATACAGGCCCTGGGAACTTACATAACAAAGTCCCAATCTAATCTTGAATCTCACCTCATGTCAATATGATGAAGATAATGAATTCTGTGCTTTCTGCGAGTGACTTTTTGTGTTTGTGAATCGCTGTTTTCGTACACGTTTGAAAATGTTTTTTTGTGTTGTTTTCAAGGGGAAGAGAAAAGAAGAAAGGAGCAATGACCGAATGAATGAATTTGCTGGACACAAGTGATTTATAGTAGAGAGAGAGAGAGAGTGAAAGAGAGAGAGACCACATTTCAAAGCCTTTCTCTTATTTCCAAAATGGGGTTGGAAATCAGCAGCTTGACTGAGCCCAAATAAGTGACTTCTTTTACCTTTTCACAGCACACAAAAGCCTAATCCTAGGACTACTTGAGCCACCAATGTAGACAGCGACTGAGACCACCACAGTATGTGTCAGACCCTCCTCACCACACACAAAACACATTGACTGCAGCTTTATGAAGTGAAAATGGCCCAGAAAGAGAAAAAGTGAAGGAGGTGTCCACAGTCATTTCTCCAAAAGAAAAGCCACAGCATCTGGGCATTTAATGCTAAAATAAAGCCCAAAGACAGAGTAGAATGGATTGGGTCACTTCTATTGTTCCAGGGCCCGAGTGGAACAGCCCTGTTTTGTTTCAGTACCACTGACCCTTGCAACTTATTGTGCCGCTCTGTCACAGAAAAGTGTGGAGTCAAAAAAGAATAAATTCCAGCGATGACAGAGGATTTCTTTTGAGGAATTTGCTCTCCTCTCATTTCCTGTTTTTGTTTGCACTTTGTTTCTTTTCCCAGTGGCAAATATTGCACACTGCCTGTAAATAAAGGGAGGATGAAAAAGGGCTTGTAAAAAGCGTTCTGATTCCCTGTGTCCGGAGGGATGTTTAATTAAAGGCAAGTGTTTATTTTTCTGCAGCGGAACAACTGTTGCTATCATTGCTGAACACAAATATAGCAATTAACTTCAATTTTCTACATTTATTTGGACATCAAAGAGCTGATGGAATCATTGAGAAAATAAAGCAATTAGGGTCAGCAGAGATCTGAATGGTCTTTGGACACAGCAGTGCGCCCAGTTTGCTTGAATAACTGAATCGCATGCGTGCGGTAGCTTTCTTTTCTTGCTAAAGAGCAATTAGCGGTAATTCTTTATTTAAACTGTTTGTATACAAAACCTTTCATCCTTTTATCCACTTTTATGTGCAGCGGGATGTGGCTTTGGGAGTTTTCAGTTCCTGTGTGGTTTCATAGGAGATATGACTGTGGTCTGAGGGGGTGAGGTGTATGCTTGTAGGATCACTTATCTGAGTCATCTGTGTGTAGTGTGGGTGGGGGCCACGGTGTTCCCGATGCTGACATGATAAGCGCCAGACCACGCAAATGGATCACATCAAACGGGGTCTTGGCGACAGCGGGCCCTGGGGAGCAGGAGGAGGCAAGACTCCTATCTAATGGTTCCTGTTCCTCTTCTTGTCCCCTCAGATGACCCCACTGTCAGATAAGCATGTCTCGGACCTTCCTCCGAAATGAGCCCAATTAGAATTTAAATGAACCAATCAGCAAACATGAATGAGCGGTGTCACTGTGTCACCAATCAGCAGGCAGGGGAATGAAAGAGAAACAGTATATATATGATAAGACATTTGTTCAGTTAATATTTGATCCCCTCTCGGGAAGGCTGGATAACACGCAGTAATGGCTCATGTGCCACCATCTCACTTTGCAGTCTGGTAGCCTTCCATCAAGGCTAAGATTGAAACTTATGTACTGTGAAATTCTTGGGATCAGTTGTGCTCAGTAGCTTCCACTCACTGTTTGATTGTGTGGGCTCCACTACAGCAATGGTTAGACTAGTAATACCCTCTTATCAGAACTGCAAATGGAATTGAGTAGCTTTTCATCATAAAACTACACTGAAAGTGATCATGCTTAAATGTGTGCTTAAGTGGCAGATAACATCCGTAATTAAGGTGCTAAATTAAATTTTCATCTCTCTGGGCTAGTCTGAGACCACTGAAGGTAACAGTACGATTCTAATCTCCACGTCTTAGGATTCATCTCTTAGGACGTGTCTAATTTCAGGGTGTGAGGTTTCAATTTTATCATCTATCAATCGAATATGAAATATGTAACACGGTATACCTTTCAGCTCAGAAGAAATGGTCTCTCGCATATTCAGTGGTGGAATAAGTAATTGGATCATTTCCTTAAAGTATCAATATCACACGGTAAACACAGTCTATTACAAGCCCTCCATTCAGAATGCTATTGAAGTGAAAGTGTAGAAGCATTATCCCCAAAATGTACTTAAAGTATCAAAAGTAAAAGCACTCCATCAGCACAAAAATGCCCCTGTCACTGATGATGTACAGTAGTATTAATATATATAGAGAGATATTATAAGGCTACTTTATATAATCTTTTTGGTAAGTTTGGTAATACCCCTGTCAAATGATCACAAGATAAAGCTCAGGTCTCATGGGAGGTTTACTGGTGAAGGGACTTTTTTGGACATTCAAAAAGTTCAGAGGGGAAATGTGTCTCTTTGGTGGAACCGTTAACAACTCATGACAAGGAACTCTAATAATCCTGTTTTGTAAGGGGGCAGAAATAAACACTATGTATTTTTCTGAAAATTCTAGCAGTGAACTAGAGCTGTCAAATATATATAGTGTATTAAAAAGTACAATATTTCCAGTAAACAAGCATGATCTGTGCATTTACATCCATAACTGCATGTAACTGTCTGTCATGAAAGAAGTATTCAGATTTACCAGTACATAGCTAGTACTGGGGCATGTGCCTCATGTAGACCTTGCCGCTGCAGCCAGCAATTCGATTCCCACCTGTGGCCCTTTGTGGCATGTCATCCCCTCCCTTTCTCTCTCTTTCTCTCTAGGTTCCTGTCACTCTTCAGGGTTCAAAAGCCCAAAAAATATTTTTTAAGCAGCTAGTAGTAGTGAAAGTATAAAAGGTGTACGTTTTCTATTCTATTTTAGGCATTCAAAATGCTACTTAAGTACAAATACGGAAATGTTATCACTAACTATAAATGTTGACTCAAAATGAAAGTACTCTATTTGCAGAATGGCCCCATTCAGTTATCATATCTAATATAATATTTGATTACTATCACAGGTACATTAACACGCAAGCAGCATTTTAAAGTTGTAGTTTGTTGAGGTGGAGCTAATACTTCATCGACTGTTGATTTTAGTCTACAACAAATAGGCTAATCATGCGTGTTGTAAATCAAAATCTTTTTAACCTTTATTTATTCAGTGCAGGTGTGGGTGCTTTGGAGTCGTCAGACTCATTGCCTTCAATCCTGTTTAGGCAGCTCTGGTATCCTGGTCTAGATGTGTCACAGAGCCACTAACACGGGTGATGAGTCACTGTGTTGTTGAGGGGTTGTGTGGTTTGAGTGTGATGTATCAGACACCCACAGTGTGGTTCCCAGAGCTCTCTGCCAGTCACTGTGGCCATGCCTGCTGGCTGGCTGCTCTGCCAGGGAGGCTTACAGGCCAGAAGTGTTGAAGGGAAAGCCCAAGAGAGCCAGGGATATGAGCTGCAGTGGCCAAGTGGTAAATTCTCACCTGCTACTAAGTGAGAATTAGCGCTGTGATCGTTTTCCTTTCACACCGTGAGTCACATAACCTCAGTCCCACAACCTGCTGTTACCTTACTGTGTGTCCGTGATGGTCTCACACAAATACAACTAAAAGAGTTTCTCTTGTTTAGCCTTTAAGAAATAGGCCTTGTTGCGCCAGTGTTAGCCCTCACAGCAGGAGTGGAGCTTTTGACTCTGTTGCTCTTTGGTTAATATTGTGCTCACATTTCTCCTTCTGTCCCAGGTATTTCTTCAAGTCATTGGAGTGATCGCAGTAGCTGCCGTCATTATCCCGTGGATCCTCATTCCTGTTGTTCCCCTTCTTGTTGTCTTCCTGTTTCTGCGGTGCTACTTCCTGCAGACCTCCAGGGACATCAAGCGCCTGGAGTCTACCAGTAATTTTTTTTTTTTTTTTTTTTGGTGTTGGTGGGATGGGCATGTCCATTTGTGGTAAGAGACAAAAGCAGACCACAGGAATGCTAATCGACCATTCAAGAAAGCCATGGTCATTAGCATAAAGGCTAAAGGTGGCAGTGGCCTATGGCTCGGCCACACGCAGTTTCCTCAAGAGACGGGAGTTCATGACATCACATACAATGGGAAAAATGCCAAGTGGGCATGACTAGGCCATTGCAGGCTTTAGTTCATCTATTTTATTCTGGGCCGAGAGCCCAAATGCACATTGACCAACAGGTTCCATCATCTTAAAGAACAAAAGTTCTATCACAAAGCTCAGAGGAAACATTTAAGTTTTGTCTTTGGTTTTGTAAGCCTAAACAATAGAAACAAAAGACCACTCAATTGCAACCTTTCCCTAAATCAAAAGTGTTTTGCATCAGGGACATATTAAATGTTTCTATGTCTTCTCAGTAGACATATATATTCTTTTGATTGCCACATCACATTTTCTTTGTCAACACCTTCTGAAAGTCACTATATTGAATAAAAAACCTTGAAACATCAAATACATTCTAACATAGAATTCACTAGTTATGAAAGTATAAAATATATAAAAGTTCTCAAACATTTTCATAGTTAAAAAAATTTTCTGTCAAATTTTTGTAGAGCTGATTTTTATCATTTGTTCAAATGCAAAGAGATATGGTTTGTATACTTTTTCCTTTTAGCTCGGAGTCCTGTATTCTCCCACCTTTCGTCCTCTCTCCAAGGCTTGAGCACCATCCGTGCCTTCAAGGTTCAGCAGAGGTTTCAGCAAATGTTTGATGAAAATCAGGATCTTCACTCAGGTGAGAATAAAAGAATTATACTTCATTAAAGTCCGTTTAAAGGCAATTCTGAGATTTCTTTCAAAATACATTAAATATGTTGGAAAATAGTTGCTGAAAACGTGAAAAGACTTTGAACGATACTGAAATGTGGAGTTAGAGGTTAAAACAGTTTTTCACCAGTTTTCAGTCCAGGATTTTGCAGGCGGTACTTAAAGGGTGGCTCGATGACACGCTGAGGCCACCCTGAGCATACCCCTGCACCCCAAGCGGAGAGATATAGATTAATTCATCTCGCTCAGAGTGTTTCAGAGTTAGTCATGTCATTTTCTGAACTCATCTGACACATTTCAGTCGCTTCAAAATGGCTGCTTGACTGCTCCCACGAGTGGCGTAGCTTCAGCGCCTTCAGCGGACACACCCCCACAGTCCTGGAGCTGAGAATACTGCAAATTTTTACCTGATTTTGACACCTAATTTCATAAACTTGTTGATATTTTTAATCATTCAGATTTAGCTGGGTGGTTAATAACACTTTTTTCTTTGGTCTGACAAACTCAGAACACATATTTAATCTACACAGACTTTAATGATATTCACTTCTTATCCTATTTAAAGCCATTCAGAGGCTACTGTAATGTAAATGTGTTCTTCTTCTTTATGTTTGTTAACAGAGGCCTGGTTCTTATTCCTGACCACATCTCGCTGGTTTGCTGTGCGTCTTGATGGAATTTGCTCAGTTTTTGTCAGCATTACTGCTTTTGGCTGCCTTTACCTCAGGGATGGTACTGTATGAGCTTTTGGATAAATCAAGTGACACATTGTTGACATGTTAGTCATTCTTAGTGAAAGCATGATGATAAACTCATGTATGAATGTGTGTTTACTTTTCCTCTGATAATATAGGGCTGGAACCAGGTGCAGTGGGTCTAGCTCTATCTTATGCCGTGACGCTCACAGGCATGTTCCAGTGGGGCGTCAGACAGAGTGCAGAGATCGAGAACATGGTGAGAACATTTACATTTGAACTCCACATCACATCCAAGACTCCATCTTTGGTCAACTTAATTGTTGTAGGACTGGATTCACAAACATGCTAAGAAAAAACATGCTACTAGCCGCTCTCAACAGTGGGAATGGTGGCTAGTTAACTAGTTAACAATGATGGCTAGTTATTTTACACATGAAGTTCAGTTTACACACAGTGTGTGTACTACTCAACCTGTGAAAATAGTTTAATAGATTTAGGATTTAGGAGGCAGACAGAGGGTCTAATGAAAGACACTGTTCAGGTTGCATTATAGGAAATGTAGTATTCAGTGTTTTTGGCCTCTGCTGCCTATCTGTCTGAAGAAAGCTGAAGGAGCAGAGTGATTTCTGTATTATACAGTCAGTGACTGATTCTGACGACTGCTACATGCATCTATGGCCCGGCCTCAGTGTACAAAAGCACAACTCAGTGAAGTTTATTCACTGATTCTGGTGAAACTGGATCATGTTTTAGACAGAATACATTTGATTTTTTTTTCTCGGATGTACTTCGGCTGCTTAACTTCAATCCTATGTGATTTACGGAGTTTCCTCATGGGCAGATAGCTTTAGCCTAATGACTTGCTACAGTAGCTAACCATGAATTGACTGATACTGTGGACTGTATCCGCCGATAGCAGGCAACAAAACTGAGCCCAGCAGCCGAACCAGACTGGGTTTGAACCAAACCACTACTAAATGTTAGGTACGCTGTGCAGCTAACCTGACTTACAAAGCCTTGGGATGCCAGGAGCCAAGAAAACCACCTGGGTAGTCTACTATATTCTCTGTCAAACTGGTGACTGCTGGTGGTCCTTGGTCTAAAGGTAGACTGACACTAGATCATCGTGCTACCTGCAATGGTTTACAGGAAACATGTAAATATGCAGAAGCAATAGCACTTTGCTTTTTGTTTCATGGGGACTTTAAGTATACTGAAGCTGAAGTACATCCAGCATTGTTACATGAAAGAAATATCTTGTTTTTGTAGATGACATCAGTGGAGAGAGTGGTTGAGTATGCAGAGCTGGAGAGTGAAGCGCCCTGGGAGACGGACAAACAGCCTCCACCTGATTGGCCCAAGACAGGCTCCATCACCTTTGACAGAGTCAACTTCTCTTACAGTGCCAGTGAGCCTTTGGTCCTAAAGAACCTGACTGTTGTCTTCACATCCAGAGAAAAGGTACCTGTCTTTATTCCAACCTGTGCATGCTTACTGGTGTGCACAGCCCATGACTTAGGTTGATATGCAGTTAGCGTAGAAGGTGTGATGTGATTCTTTTTTATGTGCCATTATTTTCAAATCAATTATTAAAAGGACACCATATTGTGCTGCTGAATCTTCAGGACTATACCATTTGTGATTCATGGAATACATATCATGTAATTAAGACTGTTCAAGTGGATCCATTTGTTCCCAATTTGCATTTTGAGCTACCTGACGGTGACAACTGTTTATTCACTATAAGAGAGAGGAGAGGCCAAGGGAGAGGGGTGAGGTAAGAGAGAGAGGAAAGCACAGGGAGATGGTTGAGGATGATTGAAATTGTGTTTAATGCAGGGGGTGTATTTTGCATGGCTATGGTTGGCCAGGGCGGCTGATTTCACAATGGATGGGTTGATAAGTGTAGGGGCCCTGGCTCTGACAGCCCATGGGAAGGATCTCTGCCACATGCCATGGGGGTGAAAGGCTTTGTGTATCCTGACAGTTCCCCTGACACCCTTTCACCAGGAAACCTGCACTTACCACCTACAGTACAAGATCAATTCACACAGGCTCTCTCTACAGTGATATACTGTACATAATCATGTAAAACTCACTACAACACCAAAGCTGACCTTCAATTGTTTAGAAAGAAATAGCTTCGTAAGGGCACATTCCTTATCTCTAAGACGTAGAAAATCAAGATCAGTGATGCACTTCTACATTTCATTATGCTATAGATAAACTGTAACTGCACAATATGGTTTCTTAAGATGGAAAGGTAACATGTGATAAGCTTCTTTTCTTATACTGTGATAAATGAAAGCCAAGGAAAGTGTGACTGATCCATCCTGAACACTGTTTCAAATGCATTATGAGACTTTTCTACTGAGAAAACCGACCATTGTTGGCCATTTCTTCAAATAGCTTCAAGTGACCTTTGTTTATTATCAATCAGGAAGTAGTGTGGTGTTTTTATAATGCAGCTTGAGGTGGATGGGCAGTACACAAAGCCTTTGAGTTCACATTTCGTCTACTACTGTCTCCTCTTAAACATTGAAACAATTTTCCTCTAACTTTAACAAAGTATACGTTTTCTTTTAAATAAGAAAATACATATACAGGTCATTTCACAGGGCCCATTACAGACCACAAAGATCATTTCGGATGTTGCTTCAAAAGGGCCAACTTTGTTGTTAGGATTTTTCTTTTCTTACAGTTTTACAGTTTCTACCTTGTAAAACATTGACCTATGCTTTAAAATTGTCAGCTCTCATAATAGACCTTTTCATAGCTGACGTTCGACTTGTTGAAGCAGTTTAGCACTTTTCAGATCAAGCGTACAAAGAGCTTCACAGAAAGAAGAAAAAAAAATCATAAATCAGTCAAAACATTTATTGAATACAAGTAATAGTTTTCTGCCTAGCACAGAGCAAGGTGACTTTCCGTGAAGCGATGACCCATTGTGTGTAGCTCCTGTTCAATGGCTCCATTTGTGAATCAGTGGTCGCAACAGTGCTTTCTCCTACTTCCTCTTTGAAAACATTCAATATGTGGGAATCTGTGTTCATTATAAATATCTAAATGTTCTCACCTTCGCTGCCACGTGGGTGGAATACCCACAATACCAATAATGATAATATGTCCGGATCTGGAGAGTTCACACATGTTTGTGTGTGTATGCACTTTGGTCTTTTCAGTACATGCCCATGGTGCTGATTCTTCCAGCATTTAAAGTCCATGTAAAGTAAGATTAAATATGTGTTCTGAGTTTGTCAGACCAAAGAGAAAAATGTTATTAACCACCCAGCTAAATTTGAATGAATAAAAATATCGACAAGTTTATGAAATTAGGTGTCAAAATCAGGTAAAAATGAGAAGTATTCTCATCTCCAGGACTGTGGGGGCGTGTCCGCTAAATGAACTGTCAGATGAGTTCAGAAAATGACATGACTAACTTTGAAACGCTCTGAGCGAGATGAATTAATCTCTATCTCTCTGCTAGTGGTGCAGGGGTATGCTCAGGGTGGCCTCAGCGTGTCATCGAGCCACCCTTTAAGACCGCCCAAAAAATCCTGGACTGAAAACTGGTGAAAAACTGTCTTAACCTCTAACTCCACATTTCAGCAATATATCGTTCAAAGTCTGTTCACATGTTTTCAGCAACTATTTCCCAACATATTTAATGTATTTTGAAAGAAATCCCAGAATTGCCTTTACATGGACTTTAAATCATTTAGGTGCAGCCTCTGCAGAAGAGTCTGTCATATTCTACTGTCACATGGCCTCCTGACTTGAAGTCACAAGAGGTTTGGGGAGAGATTGTTTAATCTTCTGAAATGTTTCCTACAGGGACCGGGTAAAGGCATCCAGTGGTGCATTCCTGCATGCCTCATGTGATAATCGCTTGTGTTTCTTGGGGCCCTTTTTAGTGGGACCGTTTCACCTCACTGGATAGCGCTCTCTGTTTGTTGTCTATTAAGATAGCTTCACAGTTTACCTTGGCTCAGAGAGAGTTAGGGTGTGTCCCTTTCAGTATACTCAAGTGATGTGTTTACAGGGTGAGATCAAAGCGGTGCCTCATCCTGTACGTCTAATAATATGCAGTTCGTTTAGATCCTGGATCATTGAGCTTGTTCCTTTCTACTTTGCACCTAAATGGGCAAAGAATGTGAAAAAAATGGCATTGTTGCATCCTCTCTGTGTTTTGGCATGTTCTGAGGCACACACAGCGGTTCTTTGTTATGCAAGCAGTATTGTTGGTAAACCCCTGGCTAAACAAAAGGTTGCCCATTGGCTATGTAATGGCATATAACAAGCCTATGTGTTGGCAGGCAGCAGTGTGTGGCACCAGCAGCCCAGTTGAGTGGAACAAGTAATGATTTGCCTCATGGTGCCATGTTTGACAACATTTGGTACAAGGTTGTATTTGGGTCTCTACGGAGAAATATGCTCTGCTGTCAGCCAAAAAAAGAAAATACTAAATACTATAGGCAGTTGGATCTAGACGTCATTTTTTGTGTGGGAGAACATACAACACATTCGAGTACATGAAATAAAAGATAGGCGGTTAAGCCAATAAAGCTTATAGAACCTTGACTTCCCCTGTTGAAAAAAAAAAAAAAAACTTCCATTATCTGACAAGGTTATGTGACTACTGTCAAAAAACATGATTTGTTCTACCCAGTAGTATGTTTACCATCAATATCTTTATCTAGTTCAATCGTAGTTAGCCCTCAGTGACGTGAGCATGATTTGTCTTTTTATTTTTGTGATTTATTTTTGTGTATTTATCCAGAAATGAATAACAGTTTCATCTCTCCGCTGTAGGTTGGCATCGTTGGACGAACCGGTGCCGGTAAAAGCTCCATGATCTCTGCCTTGTTCCGGCTGGCGGAACCAGAGGGAAGAATAATGATTGATGGTTTTCTGACTTCTGAGATTGGTCTGCACACCCTGCGCCAGAAAATGTCCATCATCCCACAGGTGCTCTTTTTAATCTGCCCTCAGTCTCAGCTATTGTGTCTTGGCACTTGAAACTGAATATAGTAACAATGGGTGAATGTGAACGAAATTAGCTAAACAAGAGACATCATATATTAGAACTTAAGTACAGCATTTCAACTTCTGGTATGGTATCAGGCTGCATTTAATGTTACACTTTGTCCTTTTCCAATATTGCTGTTTTGTTGCTTTGATAGTTTCTGTAAGGTTCTCCCTTAGATTCCTCATGATTGAGAAGAAATGTCAGATGAACACTGGTAACAGACACCTTCATGCTGTGGCCCGTTTTTATACGCCTGGCTTTTAAAAAGCTAAAACAAGTGAGGAGAATTACAGTCGTCTCTCAGGGGATTTCTGAAAGTGAGACAAACGGATGCCTTGAGACAGTTTAACTTTATTTCCGCTTGTTGAAACTGATACGGCATTAAGAAAATGCCAGCCTGCGGGTGAGTGTCAGCAGAGTGGAGGGAGGGGAGAAGACTCCCACGGCCTGTACTGTGAAGAGAGCAGTTCCCCATCCCTGACAGAGGATTAGCCCTCTACCCCCCAAACATGGGAAAGCTGCTTAGAAGAAGTCTCCCCCATCCTCACAGCCAGAGTCCCCTTGTACACCGTCAGTTTGCCCAAGTCTCAAACATTTCCAGGGTGCAGCCAAGATGCCCAAAAACAGTTTCATTAATGCTTTTCTGTGGATTTGATAGGTTTCTGGCATTGCTACCACTTCAGATAAAGTTTTACTTCCTAGTCCAAACTAGTTTGAGATGGATGTGATGTGTGTTTGATGTGATTTTGTTTACTCTTTCTGTCTCTCCTAGAGGGATAGACTTGCACAAAGTGGCATGTTACAAGTCAGAACTTTAACTGCACGCCCATCTGTATCACATACTGGATGACATTTTCATGATATGAAGTCTTACTGGCATTCAGAAGAGTAGAGTTTCTCTGTAGCATGCTCTTAGTTTTACAAACTTATATAGCGAGAAGCAGCCTCTTGGATTTACACAAATTCATCTGAAAGCCTTTTTATTCTCCCACCAGACGTCAGAGATAAAGTGATATTCAGTCAGCCTTTCACATGGAAAAAAAAAATCTTGATATAAATTGCGAGTTGCCTTACCTTTTCATGTGGAATTTTGAGAGTTTGATATGTATACTATACATTGCCAGTGAGGAGTTTCATTATTTGCCACCCACAGATTTGATTATGATAAGCTTTTATTAGCATATGGCATTAAAAAAGGATCCATTTCAGTTTCTATTGAATTCTCAGGAATGACTTCTGAAAAAAATGAATTCTGCGGCAAACAGAGGGCTTAGAATTGGTGGAGCACATAATCGGTCTATGGAAAGCTGTGCTTGAAAGCAGTTTTTTTCCGACCTAACATTGAATCCTCAATTAAAGTGTGTCACAAAACTAGTTTGAATTGGGACTTCAGCTGGCTTAATGACAAGGCGGTATTTTGGTGACAGAAGGAAAAAGCTCATTGGAAGTAAAGAGGTGGAACATTTTCTGAAGGCACAGGTAGCTTTTCTGTCCTGAAAGCTTTATTTTTCTGGATGAAAATTGAACAGTTAGTCCTGAGTCTTCTGACCTACATGAAGGTTTGTTGAGACATGATTTTGTGTTTGAGGTGTGTGTGTGTGTGTACAAAGGATAAATCTGTGTGCTTACACACATGAGTGCATGCTGGATTTTTTTCTTCTTCTGCGTAGCTGTCACAGCACTGGCTTTGAAGCTGACCTGCAAGAGAGCAGAGATGAAGGCGTGGATAGTGAGTCACATTCAGATTAGTAGTTCTGTGTAACCTTAACGCGGGCCACTTTTAGACCCATTGTGTATTTTACTCTTGCTCCTGGTCTAATCTGACAGTTGCCAGGTGAACATTTCCTATCTTGATTTGAGGTGAGATTCATATCTTGAGTAGGCTGGAGTATTGCATTACCTCGACTGTGATGACAATAGAAGTCTATCCGTCTTTCTTATGGACAGTTACTTGCTGTTGCTGTGATAGACCCTCATTACGGCCTTTTTCAAATGGTCATTATAACCTTTTAAGTGTCATAAATTCAGTGTTATGTTTAAAAAGGAAAGCACAGCTGTGTTTGTTCGCTGATAAAACAATGTGGAAATGAAGCCATATGAAAAGCTTATCTAGAACAGCTCAGTACCTTGAGAGGCAAGACGGTCTCTTTATGACGTCCTGGGAGAGTCCCAGGAAGTGTTCAGTAAATCACTTCAACGTCGGAGCAGGATTTATGAATAAATATCTGACCTGACACGAGTAGACGCTGGCTTGCTCCTGTTTATCAGGTTTACCACAAACAGAGTGGCATGTTGGAAGAGTGCCTGTAGACTTGCGGGCTCGTTCCTCTGCACTGTAATAAAGAGCTTTATTTACTCTCTTAAAGATGGCTGTGTGGCTGAACCTTGATACAGGTGTGTGGCTCACCATAAATACATATCTCTCCGACATCCTAGCTGTCTGAGATCTGAGGCTGTCCTTTCATGAGGGTAGTCAACTGATGCGATACTCCCTCTTGATGGTGTCTGTTTGACAGAGCGAAGCTGTTACTTTTGACAGACATTTTGAGGTGATCATTTCAAATACAGCTACTGTATGAAATCCTTTGTCTGGTAACATAACAGTGACTAGATGGTCCCTTTTTGTGTCAGACAACCTCGCACAGCTCAGGTTTTCTAAGTAAAAAGATCAACTTATTGAAGCATAGTTGGCCAGAGCATTGAATAGATCTCCTGAGTGGAGCAAGTCCTTTGTGAACATCTTCCACTCAAACATTGCCTAGCGGCGCTCTATAAAGCTTGTCTTAACCCTTTCATACATCTTCCCCCTTGTCATTATCTTAACTGGCCACGGCCTTCTCTTTCTATATCCATCTATCCACAGGACCCAGTTCTCTTCACGGGCACTGTGAGGAAGAATCTGGACCCTTTCAGGCAGCACACAGATGAGGACCTGTGGAATGCACTCCAAGAGGTACTCCAGCGTGGCTCTGAATGATTCCCCCTCGCCGGCCCAGGGGGGGATCCCTCTGTCCCCCTGTACAATGCTGCCATTCAGCCTCCCTGCTCGCCACAAGTCATGGGGGGAAATCCCATTAGGGCCATGGGGCCCAGCTCAATGTGCGGCTTGTAACTGGGAACCATTGAAAGTGCTGGGGGAGATGTGTTTGGGCAGTCAGGCCAACCAGGATGAAGGCTCCCCCCACAGTGAAGGGCTTCAGCTCCTGGTCCTGCCTCTGAATGGGTTTGGTGGCCTGGATTAAAGCTAGAGGCTGGCCACAAGAGAGCACTGGCCAAGGTCATCAGTGGACCTGGCCCTGCATTGTGCCAGGCGGTTAATGGGTGTGTTTGGATAGCTCTTTAAAGACATCCCCACAGGAAGCCTTTATGCAGGAGTAATGAAGGGTTGGGGCTCTGCTCTCCCTCTCTGCAGGTGCAGATGAAGGCCGTGGTGGAGGACCTGCCCAATAAGCTGGAGACGGTGCTCACAGAGTCAGGCTCTAACTTCAGCGTGGGCCAGAGGCAGCTGGTTTGCCTGGCCAGGGCCATCCTCCGGAAGAACCGCATCCTCATCATTGATGAGGCCACAGCTAATGTGGACCCAAGGTCAGGGGACACTTGAGTCTTAAAGTAAAACATTTATTCTCAATATAATATATCAGTCCCATCCACATGTAGCTTGTTCACGATAAACTAGTGCTACTTCAGATTGATATTTTTACCTCCCCCGAGTGGGTTATGTTTTCGGTGCAGTTTGTTTTTTTTGTCTGTGAGCATGTTTATGGAAAATTACTGGCCTGATTTTCATCAAACCAGGTAGAAGGGTGTAACATGCAACAAGGAAGAACCGATTACATTTTTCACATTTGTTGACATTGGATATCATAGATTGGACTATTGGCCTAGTGTACTTTAAGTACTACTCCAGATGTATAGAGGTACTTCTGCACAAATAAATCTATAGCACACAAGTGAAAAAATTTAATTTTATATGAAACAATATGTAAAAGGATTATATTTATTTTATATGGTATGAGTGGAGGCTTACAGTACACCAGTTGCAGTCCGCAGGATGACTTTTAATGAACAACATAATAACAATAATGATGATAAAAGTCAAAATAAACTGAACATACCTTTGTTAACCTAAGGAGCTCGGCTATCCTTTATCCTTTGTGCCTGCTCCTGCACATACCTCGCTGCTGATGAGCCATTGTTCTGTGCTAAGTAAAAATCCCTGCCCAAGGGTGTTTAGGAAGAGAGTTTTTTTTGTGCTGAGGTGTTGTGTTCCCTGCTCCTTTAGAACTGACAGCCTCATCCAGCAGACTATCCGGGACAAGTTTCAAGAGTGTACGGTCCTCACCATTGCTCACAGGCTCAACACTATCATTGACTGTGACAGAATACTGGTAAGTAAGAACACAGTAAATTTCCATTGTCAAGCACTTTTGTCTGCATTTCCTGATATCGCCTTATAAACTTCAAGAAACCCTTCTTGTCTTATCAAATATAATAAATTGCGCACCTGTGTGTACAGAATTTGTGCTAAACATGAAGTAGCCTGCAAAAACACGCCCACTGCTGTACGTCAAGCACACCTGAGATTCAGAGCTTTCAAACACTTTTTTTTCTTGCTACAACAGTCGCAAGTTTTAATACACTTGCCCTATTTTGCAACAGCTGGGCTGATTTCTCCCTCACAGCATTCCCTCTCATTGAGCCTGCGCTCGTGCCACTTGATCTTTGGCCCTTTCCTGCTACTGCCTGCAGAGGTGCCAATTAGTGCCATTTGTGGCAGCATTTGTTAAGCGTCTATGGAGGACAGGGCACGACCTGGTGGCTGCTCGGTCACTTTGGGGGGGGGATTGCTGAGAAAAGCCAAATATCGCACAGCGGGGACTGTTTCACACCTACACTTGTGTTAAATGCCCCCAGATTGTTACGCACTCCAGGAGAACTAAATTGGGGCCCACCTGAATTGCCTTGTCCAAATCCTAAGTTGTGCCATATTTAGAAGCAGAATGTTTTCCATGATACAAACTCCATCTCCTAGTATCCTGCTCCTAAACTGTCGATTATGACAGCAGCTGCAGAAGTCTCCCTTTCACACTAAACACTCCCTGAAACTGGGCTTTAGCAATAACAAACTGCTCATTACCGCTGTAAGGGGATCGAGCTTGTTAAAATTTGTCTGTGATATAATTGTAGTCTTTTCCAAACTGCTTGTATTGGCACTATTCTTTGTGTGGTTTATATGGCATGTGATGACACAGAAATGATGGTAATTTTCTAGAGTGTCTTCAAGGTGTGATTGTTGGATTTGACTGAGGACCACCCCTGAGCCGCTGAAATGCCAGGATAAATACATGGATAAATCACTGATCTTCAGTCTGTCAGAGTCAGCGCACTTGACTTTTCATACTGCTAACAGGTTACGCTCATTGTCCGCGTCCCTGTCGAGCAGACCCAGGCACCTGTGTTTGCCGTTGCATGAGTCACTTAAAATGGATGGTTCCTATGTGCAGAGAACTACTGTTTCCCCATTCATCTTCCACTGTATGCATGCATCGCTCAGCAGTGAAATAGCTGAAATGTCAGTTTTCCCCAAAGTAAAGTATACAGCTGGTGGCACACATACACACATACACACACACCCAGCATTGTTTGTGTGATTGCAGGTTCTAGCCGCTGGCAGAATCCAGGAGTATGACCAGCCATATGTGCTGCTCCAGAACCAGGATGGGCTCTTTTACCAGATGGTCCAACAGACAGGCAGAGCTGAAGCCGCCTCACTGCTGCACACAGCCAAACAGGTAACCACACCTACCTTTGTCCCAGGATGGGGCTGTCACTAAATAGAGTCCAGCCGTGGCACACTAATCCCAGACTCTCCCTTTAACTCTAGACTTCATTGCTCACCTCCAAAATAATACAGTTAAGCAGGAGAAGACGCGCATAACCCTGACAATGCATAGACACTTGATTACCATTTTAATTTAAAGTGCCTACTTGGAGCATTGCAACACCATAACATTAATTTCAAGAGAGAAATTGTCCCTTTGTAGATTTACATCCTCTGATTTTATCGAAGAAACTCTCCGTATAATCTTTTTTTCTCATAATGTAATTTTGAGATCATTTTGGAGATGATTCTGGAAAAGCAGCTTTCTTTGCACTATATCTATTTGGAAATATTGGGTTTAACTTCATCGCGATTTGGGATAAACTTTCTATGGGGATTACTGTAATAGAGAATGTCCATATTTCTTCCCTGTAAAATTCATTTGTGATGTATTTCCCCTTCAGACACTGAACAGATAAGAGCCGGCTATTCATTGTTCAATTCCATTTTATGTGCATCTGTCTGGGACTACAGATACCATATTGCAACTTCAAACAGGTCTTTGTGAAATAAGAAAAAGTAGGCATCATTTCATTTTCTCTCTGTCCCTCGCACAAATTTATCAGCGGAACTGTATCTTCTCAGCCAGAGGAGTGAAATGAGTAAAATACTGATTTCAAAGACTCAGCACACTGTGGTATTATTTGGTATCGTCTTACCCTGCACACTGGCGGATTGGTAGTGACATTGTTCAAGCCCTTACGTTTTCTTTTCTTTATTGTAGGGTGCTCTCCTTAGATCAGATTACTGCAGCATCCATAACTGTCTAGCACCACTTATTAAATACTGAGATGGTCCACATGTTGTGTGTCAAGTTTCTATAGTTGTCAGTCAAGGTTTAAATACATTCAATAATCTGATATCAACCTCTAGCGCCTTTGTCCACGTTGAAAGAGAATCCCAGAGTAGACCGTATATCTCGTGCTGAAGCCGGGGCTGTTTTCACCAGTTTTGCCTCTTTTTCACTCAACTTTGTGTTATTGAAATCACGGGTCCGTCAGAGCCTCTTTGTATTGAGAAATCAAGCATTTCGTAGACCTGTTTAGCAAACACACAGGTACAAATGAACTCAAATAAAACAAATAATTTCAGAGCTTATATATTTTTCCCTGTGGATTTCACAGTTTATAAGCCACTTTTGCATGCTTCAGCAGGTGACAAATCCCTTCACCCGTCTCATGACTGTATCTGTCATAAATCACCCCTTTATAGATAGCAGCTTAGATAAGTCTGTGTGCTTGTGTTCTGTGACACTGCTTCCCTGATACGCTTTCAGGTTTACGTGAACAAAAAGCGAGTGACAGACGTGCGCTGTGCCGGGGACATCCGTGTCATCTTTGAGACGTCTCTCTGACACTTTGGAGAGTCGCTGTGGCCCTCGCGCTTGCCATCGCTGACCAAATCTTTTACCAGATGTACTGAGATTCCTTAATGTGTGTTTAGACGAGTGTATAGTGTGTGCTCTGCATTTGATTGGCATAGTCCTTTGCTCTGAAACAGAAAGTATTTGTGGCAGGATGTGCCTTTATTGACAGCATATTACTGCATGGCTTTTTTTATTGATTACACCCTGCTATATTTATGTGTGTGTGTTATGGCCTCTTGGGTAGCTTCAATCCTGCACTGGTGCTCAAAAGAGTGCAGATATTGGATGTGCAATAAATTATTAGGGGCTTAAATTATTCTTTTAAGGCAATCATTGTTTGGTAGAGCTGTGGTCTTCTTATTATTTGGAAAATGCTTGAAAAGACGAGAAGAATCTGAGAGGAGACACCAATGTTTTCAGCAATCATTGTGCCTTAATCAGACTATTGATTTTTTTGTAATTGCACTGTTTTAATTGAGTAGTCCTTCAGCACTTTGACGATAGTGGTTTTATGTCTACCTCAGCTCTTGTCAGCAAAGAACAGTAAAGTTTAAATGTAACATGTACAGGCAATGATGATGATGAACACCAGCACAGACGTGAGACAAAAGTTTAACGTTTATTGCCTCTGAAAATGTTTCTCCAGTGTAACATCAACATATTCTTTTGGTAAATGGGCTATTTATTTATTTATTTAGATTATTTGTTTTCTATATCTTTGTGTATGGGTTTGTAACAATAATTAATTGTTGTTTGTAGTCATAAATAAGTGATACAAATGATCACTTATAATTTACAGCAGATGGAAATCAAACCACACATAATAAAACAGCATTGCTCTGATGTTTCAGTACTGTCTTCATTTTGCGTTTAAAACATTGCCTCATGTAACACTGACTCACTAACCATTTCCTCCCGCTGTTGCTCATCTTATCGTCAGATGTCTGAATGGTGTGTTTTCTTCAGGTCAGTGGTTACAACCGGTCTTGACCAAGACGCTACAAATTGGTAAGTGGTTAAGGAAAACAACCTGGTGATTATTTTGTTGAGTCAAGTGATTTTTAAATTCAGTTTCACGGTGGTAAAGCGGTGTAGCTATTATTCCAACGTGTCGTTGGTGCAATATGACGATTAAGTCCCAATTAAAATGTAATTTTGTCATCACCAGCTCAATTAGAAAAGAGCTGTTTAATTCGCCTTCATGCAGACAAGAGCAGAGCCGGTGATTACACATTCAGAGAAGGCTGTCAGTAAACACTTAGCATGGTATAAAAGGCAGTATTAAACCAGGCCCAGATTTGGGTCGTGAACTGCGGGACATCAGTCCCTTTAAGAGCTGAGTGATTTACACAATTCATTAAAGCCAGTGAATCTTCAGCCAGCGTCATATTAAATGGTTACTTACTCTCAAATAGCCCCCTGGGAGTTGAATTGTTGGCTTCCGAATAGATTAAAGTTTACATTGAAAAGAGAAATTGAATTCAGAGGTAATCAATAGCATAATGGGCCAGTGAGAGGAGCCTGCTGCCTGAAATGAAATTACCATATTTTTAATCTTAATTTTCCACTCTGTTTATCTGACAGTGTGGATGTGCAATCCAAACAGATAATGAGAGAGTGGGATATTGACAGTGGGGTCCTCTGGAGTGCTTGTTTCAGTGATTAAACGCTGTGATCTGTGATTACTTTGTGTCGGGTGTCAGGCTGGCGGCCAGGGCCCGGGGAGACACAGGCACATAGCAGCTGGAGCATCATGGGTCTCTGAGGTGCTAATGCACCTGACACAGCATTGACAGCATTCGAAACCCTATCAGGGACTGCACCACACGGCAGCTGCCACAATAGGAATACTCATGGCACTATCTACATCAGAGTCAGCATATATCCTCTCTGCTCTCCCCTCGATAACAGCGAACACAAGAATGGTGACAACAAAGTTTGCACAATAAGTATTATTAACCAGATACCTTCCTACGTCGGCCAATAATAGCGCCATTTTAAGACATATCTGAATAGGTGTGCAAATAGCAACGCTGTCAACATAGTGCTGATATAGCTTTAATAAATAAATGTCTGAGGAACCTGGCTGTCCACACAATGAAGTTTAATCCCAAAGAAATAAAACACAAAATAAGAGTCAGCACAATGTGGAGGCTGTGAATGAAATGATGAATTCACAGTGTACCGATCCGCACTTTAAGGGAGAAGTGACACGTTGGTGCTGATTCGAGGATGTGATACATGTTCTGCTCAGTTAAAGACATTTTATTGTCAGTTGAGAGAATAATGTAACAAGTATCTATAACAAGTGAAAGTGGTGTAAATTGTTTAAGGTTGTTTTGTTATTGGGCCAATAAATAACTGGTCTCAGGGCCATTTTGGGTTGAGGAGACAATGTTTTTCACAAACTTTCTGTTGTGCCAGCATTTTCTTTTGTGATGGATACTGCTGTTTGACAAATGGAAACAAATTGCATGGTGCAGGCGCCTGAATGGCAGGGAGTTGGGGAGTGTCAAACTCGGTGCTGAAAGACGATGAAGCGAGAGCCTCAGGTTTTTGTGGGCGACTCAGACCTGACTGATCCCAGCATAAAGTACTTGTTGAAGAGAAGGAGAAAAGGAGAACAGGATTTCGACAGGCTGCAGTGAAATTAGGAGAATTGACTATGGCGGCTTTGTTCCTAGCTGGTGACGGGGTGGGGGAGATGGGGAGACTGGAGCGATTCCCCAGAGACTCTGCGCTCAGCCTTTCTAAAGTGACTACAAACTGAATATCTGACAAGTTCCCAAGGCCTGACATGACTCTGTGTGGAACTAAGAAAAACAAACAACAAATGGCACGTTTTTAAGATACATGTGGTGACACTGGATGTAGTGTGTTAGAAAATGGCTTTTTATCTTGTTAAAAATAGGTTCTCAATTCGGGAATATGTTGATGCTATATTTTCTAGATTGTCGCAACAACCTAGTTAGACCTAGTTTTGACAGACTTTGTGAAAGTACACAAATGAGCAGTACCAAATGTTGATTTCCAACTTATTAAAGGGCTTATAACTAGCACTTTCTCTTTGATCTTGCATCATAAAAAAAAAAAAAAACAGATACATTAACTACAAGTAGTTGTTTCCAGCATGCACACGTGAGGTCTGATCAGCCACACTGTATCATGGTGTCTCAGCAGTTTAGTGACCACCCCGGACTGGCCTTATGGACTGGCCGACTAATACTGCTACAAACAGTAATTATAGGTCACACATGGATGATTATGCTTCGCATACTCTGCAGGCTGTGGTCTGTTTCAAACTGTAGTGTGTGAGTATATTTAACCTCACATTTAACAAGTTTTTATGCATATTAGCATAGAAAGAAAGTCTTACTTATAGTCAAGGTTTTTAAATAATAAAGAGTAACCTCTTTTTACTGGAAACAACTACTACTACTACTACTACTGCAAAAAAAGAAGCAGAACAAGCGGTCTCAAAGGAGCCTGGGTTTTTGTAATATTACCTGCCCTTGTTACTTGGAACTAAACTGGCTAATGTGGCCCTTTTGAAAGGCCACCAAATAGGAAACCTCATGCATGCTTTAGCCTTAAATGCCGGGCATGCTCTGTCACCTTCCAAAAGTGCTGTTTGATTCTTCAACTGCGAGAGAAAGAAGAAAAGTGGAGGGCTAGACAATAGCAGAGGGCTTATCTCATCAGTAAATAAGGCTTATTGCTTAAAGCTATAAAAGGCTATGCTTATTGGTGATGTCATCCCTTTGTGGAAGATTGATGAAGCTTGAGGCTGGGGGGGGGGGGACATAATGTGAGTGTGAATGTGTGCATGGAGGAGGAGGAGGCGTCCTAGTGCACCAAACTCAAGAATTTTCCAACTTTGCCCTGCAGAGTCTGATATAATTTAAAATGTATGACATATATTTTAACTGCTGCTGCACTAAAATTGCAGTCTTTGGTGGTAAACTAACCCAAATGTACTTCAAAGTTCCAACTGGCCAGGGGGCTTTTATCCTTGGCCATGAGAGCGGTTGATGTTCTGTGCATGTAAACGTGCAGCTTTGGGTAAAGGTGGGGACAGCTTGTGTCCCCCATTATTGTCTGGTTGCATTTACGTGGGTCCAAGGGCCCACTGTGTCTTTTCGGGTTACTTTCTCATCATTTCTCCTAATGTAGAGACCCACAGGGTTGGTGGCAAGCGCACAATGCGGCTGTTGTATGGTTACTGTCAGCTCTCTCAAATAAGGCTTCCTGTTCATTAGACTTCTTTTCACCTCCGCACAATGCGCCGGCTTTGCAGCAATAGTGAGTCGACGCCCATCTCTTCAATGCCATGTGAATAGTTCTAAATAGTGTTTATGCAAGCCATTGTTGTCTATTGTGTGTCCAGTCTTAATGCACAGTGATTTGCCTGCTTTTGTAGCCTGGGATACATTATCTTGCCTATGTGGCTTCAGATGCATGCCTTGCTTTTGAGCCAGTAAACAGTCTAAAAGTTAACTCCCTATGGACAATGCTAGAGATGCCTGATAAAGTAGCACGGAGTATACTAACTAGCCCATTTCATGTCCCTCTGTAATTACTCAAATGGCTTCTTCCTCTGCGTAGTACATATCTGTTTTAAACTTTGTAGCTGCATCATTTTATAATTTTTTCCTGAAAAAGTCACATCCCTAATTTAATTTAGAAGACTGAAAGGCATCTTTTTCTTTTTTTTTTCCTCTAGGAAATATAATAATTAAAAGAAAGTTTGAAGAGGAGCGTTAACCTTAACCTCAGAGATGATTTAAAATCAAAATCTGTGAAGATCTTCCTTTTTTTTCAATAAATACATAGTAAAGTTCATAGTGCTGCTTTGCAAGATTAGACTGACACTATCTGTTGCACATCTGGTGAAGAATTCCCATTCAGTGGGGAGATGTATTTAAACCCTGTGTCTTCATTCTTCAAACTGTCAGTGTGAAAATGAAAGGGTAACACAGACAGACAGCCAGCTGAATAATCTGACACACATCACAGTCAAAGAATAAAAACTTTTAAATCTTGAAGATAATGTCAAAACGATATGTCTTGTAATAAAATTTGTATGTTTTAAATCTTGAAGATAATGTCAAAACGATATGTCTTGTAATAAAATTTGTATGTTTTGTGACTCCCGTCAGTTACTTTAACGTGGATTTTCTGTTGTTGCTGTGTGTTTGTACCACAACTTTATTGATTTAAGCTGATTTGTAGAAAAGATAAGAAGCACGCAAGCCGTACAAATTGTGCATTCGGTTCAGTTTGTGTACAATCTGCTTCGCACTAGTTTCGCTGTATTTTCTGTTTTATATTTAACAAAGTAGTTCCTGCTCTTTTCCTGTTAAACATCTTAACTGTTCGGTTATCTTCAGGTTGCTGCCAGAGCATTTGTACTGAAGTTCGATTCAAAATAAGCTTCTACGTCTTCCTCTATGAAAAAAAAGAAGAAGAAGAAGAAGAAGAAGAAAAAAAGTTGGCGGCACCTAAAATGGTTTTCCAAAAGAAAACAAAATAATCCTGAAAATTGAGAGAGCAGGAATGGGCAGCATATTATATCCTTCATCTGTTTGTGGCATTGTTCTAGAGAGCGTATACATCACCTCCAGAGAGTAACTGATAGGCCTAACCATTCACATGAAGATATCTGCGGCACAGATTACATTATACTCATTTCAAAAGCATTCACAGTCAAGTATGCAGAATGGAAAAAAAGATGCTTTTAATGCCAGCCAATGATTACAGGTGAGTGATGTAACTGATAGTTGGCCCATTATTGTTCGGAGATTTGGTGTGTTTGACCCCCTAAAGCATTCTGCTGCCAAGGGAATTTAAAACAACCTTTGGACTCGGAGGAAAGGAATGTTATGATTGCTCTCAGTGACACTGATACAACACTGTCACACCACTGACTCCAGACTACAGGAGGAGCTTCACTGCGACTGAGCCGAGTCTCACTACATCAACACTTAGCAGCAGGCATTTCATTAGACTGTCAGAGAGAGGCTAGATGTTGCTTTGTCTTTGATTGCCACATCCCCTTACGCTCATGCTGCTGCTTATACATTTGACCTCCATTAGCCCACCAGGTGTGTTTCACATTTTATTTAATGAACCGTAGTCATGAGGTAATTCATTGCCTGCAACAATACTCCTTGAAGCAAGTTTTTTTTTTTTTTTTTTTCTTCTCACACCAAAGTAGTGATGTTGACTTGTGTTGCTTCTGGGCTGATATTTTCATTAAAGGCCCTCTTATCAAATAATGAAATAAAGAATCTGCTTCTTGCCCAATGCTATTACCTCCCACAAATCAAAAGGTTTTCAGTGTAATGTCTTGCTTCCCATGCCAGTTAATTAGGTAGCGTTGTGCTACATACTAATGCTACTTTCATGAGAATAATCTGAGACAATAAGCCTGTCTCTTTTGTGTCCTTCTGCAAGCCCTCTTAATTAATATCAGCAAATACAAACCAAAGTTAATTGAAATTTGAACATCCCATCTTTATAGTTTACAATAATGCAATCGCTACTGTTTTGTTACTGTTGTTGAATTACTATAATAGCTGGTATCATATCTCTATTTAGTATTTCATTGATCGCTCTCAGGAGTGCTGCAGAAATATAAAAGAAAGAAATGTCTTAACCATGAGTAAACACAGGAGGCAATATATGCAACCCCAACATTGATTTGGATGGAGACATTAATATTCACACTCCTCCAGATAATCATAGCAAGGTGTACATGATTTGTTTTCATTGATTAAGTGACATTGCTCCGGCTTCTCGCACCATGGTTATTAATATAGTTTGCATTGATATTATTTCTGCATTAACAACAATTTCACCAAGTGAGAGAGATTACAGGACTGATGCAAAAGAGTAGCATCTCGGTGGCAGATAGCTTTAATCAGAACCCCCTTTTGATGCAAAATCTTTACAACTTTAATCAATCTTTATGGACGAGCTTTTCAAACTGTATGCAAGTTTGAATAGCATAGTTTTAAAGAGGCTGTGCCCTCCTGTCAGATATCTGATGTGTTTTGCAAATTACAAATCCTTCTAGGAATATGAATTAGGTTGTGCAGCTCGAGTGTTTCTCCCGTTCATGGTGTACACACTTCAGATTTCACGTGGTTTACATGAATTCTTAGTACCAGCTAATGTAATCAGGCCAACAATTCAACTAGCGTGGGATTGTAGTACACAGAGCCCGCAACAAAGCCTAATCTGGCATGCTTCTATTCCAGTAGGATTTTTTTTGTTATCACACATCTTTTGTCACATTGGCCCATGAACAGAAATAGCTAAACAAAATAAATAAATAGATAAACAGTGGGTTGTCTTTATAGCCTTTATGCAGTAATATTTCAGAGCCAAGAACATTTCTGAAGTTAACAGTATTTATGTTCCGGTAGTGTTGGTCACAGTCTGTCACACATCATTTGCATCTGCATGTCCGATTAACAAATATGACATATTCCTAAGATCAGGCTCCTAGCGCTCTAACCACCCACCATGGCAATTAACTGTCTACTAAGCTAACAAGCGTAACACACATGCCTGACGCAAGCCAGTAGAATATCAAGCTACTCTTCTCGATGTATCCCCGTTTACCCTGTAGTGCCACTGTGTACACACAGCACACATCTGAAAAGCTCATTTCAAATGTTGATTGACTCCAGGCGCTGGACTGAGAATCTTTACTCCCACCACTATCGTTACTGGGTTGTACGTCGGGAGTACAACATTTGAGATCCAGTAGAGATTGAGAGAGCTGTCATCCACGTGAGAGACTAGTGTGACCTTGTCAGGGGGGGGGGGAGCTCTCAGACAAATTCAATGGGCTTTTCTCTGAGCTTTTCTCTCTGTCTTAAAGACTGTTAGTAGTGAATCTACTGAAATTATCAGCACTGATAGCCTCTACTGTGTACAGCTGACATGCTAAAATCACGCTGACCTTCACGATGCTTGTTATCACTGCTTAGTCAAAGGGAAAAAATGAATCTTTATAAAGACAGATCCATACAAAGTAGCAAAGAAGAGACCACACATACTACATTCAGTCATCCTCATTGTAAGCCAGGTGCTAATGGATTTACAAGAGGCCACTTCTGACAGTACACACTATGTACACATATTATGTTGTTCCTGTATGGAGTCTTAACCATTGTTGACACTGCTGGAAATATAGATCCGAAGATGTCATTTCATCGTTGCCATGGGTTCAAAGGTTTAATCCAACGTGGCATCTAAAGTTGTTTTTTTTTGTGGGAAACCCAGATTTTTCTTTTTTTTTTTTTTTTACAGCATGCTTGCCACTAAACTAAACTATCTGTTCTACTTATTACTAAAAAAGCATTGACCAATGGGGCATAGCCAATATGGAGGTTAATCCATTCTAGTGTCTATACTATGGGATGCTTATGGAAGCATATTTGCTTAGGGCAGCCATGCAAATTATTACTTACTGCCCTGTAAGCTGATAACACAAATTAGATACCCATTAAAGTTGAACAATGTATATAGAATGAGAAAAGATTGCAAGTGATACCTGAAGGGATGCTTAAGTCGTATGGCACTAAAATATGCCTCATGCTTGCAAACTTCAAAAGTGGGGAGATGTTTATCCTTGGGATTGGAAGATGCATAATAGTAATCTCATATGCACAGAGGCAGCTGCCAGGTGGAGGAGAGCACACTGCATGTTTATGAATAGAAATCATTACAGGGACTGGGGAGCATACCGGCATGGACCAGTGACACAGAACTTTTTTTTTTTATCATCTACCCAGCGTACACTGCAGCACTTAAAAGTTCATGTGCTGAAATGTTTTGTGACAATTAGTTTAGCTGTGGTCATTTTGTGCTTTTCTTTCCGCGCCATTTGCTTGTTGAATAGATCCAAGTGTTAAGAAACATTAGTCCCTCTAACTTTAAGTCCTGACCTGAATGTGGGTTGGAGTCGAGAACAACGGGTCCGTTAATACGATCCTGCCACCTGAGGGGCCTGTGAAATCAGAAACACGCCAGCTTTAACTGCAGCGCCACAACTCCGCTGGGCTTCTACCTTCACTAGCCTCTGCTCTTATCAGATGAGCCTCTTTAATGCATGTGCCAAACACCTCTCTGAGGGGCGAACACAGAATGTTCAGCAGCTTTTAAGAAGCGGAAATGCTGTTTGTGCTGTTAGACGAGAGAGGAAGTGCTTCGGGCCTGTTTGGGAACCCCCGGCTAATACTACCTTTGACTTGCCTGTTGTTGTCTCTGAGCCCCTTTCCCTTTCTGCTCTTCTGGCCGGCTGATAGTTGGGGATTCATCTTAAAACCTCCCCTTTGTCTGATGGACCGTGGAGTCAGCAGTTATTCTTCAACTGACGACTTTCACTGCTTGGCGGTGAAAGAGATGAAGCTGAAACACAAAGGCAAATTAAGGGTACAAAAACACTCGCCATTGTCCCATTGTTGAGGGTCACAAATCGTCAAGTAAAAGCAACACAGCGTGGTTGAAATGTATTCGCCTCCATCCCTTTCCCCCCTCCTTCCCTTCTCCTCTCTTTATATTCATTAGATTCATTATAGGCCACAAAGGATTGCCAACAAAACAGCTTGTGATTTTAGTTGAATTCATCCCCCTCTGAGGCCTGCAGGGAAATTAAAGTAGGTGACTATCACTGGAGGGGGAGCAGGCTTGACACATCTGAAGCTTTCAGTGATGCTAATAGTCAAGCGTATCCAAAATACACAGGAGCTGACCTCAAACAGATTGTGGGGGTTTAAAATCATTAGTTTGCAAATGAAGCAAAAGTACATTGGTTCTATGGTAGAATCAGCCCACTCTGAACCTTTGATTAGTGTTTGTCAACTCCCCTTTCTCTCCATACTCCCCCACCCACTTGCAATCCAGAAATTAATAAAGGAGACATAGCGACACTTTGGAGGGAAACGCTTGCATCTCCAGCACCTGTTAAACAAATGCACTTAAGGCAGGAATCAAATTGCAGGCAGGTTTAAATTGGTGTAAAATCTTCATTTAGATGATGTCCCCGGGGCCTGCTTATTACTTGAGATTTATATAGCATTAGTTCTGCCTCGCAAATGTGGTGCACCATTCCACCTCAGTGAAATATGAAGAGGTTTGATAAAAAGCTACAACAGATTCTCTCATTAAAAAAACCTAAACCTTTTAAAGATTCATTAATTTAACTTGTGGCATGCAGCTCTGACATGCACAGAGTTCTGTGCTTGTGCCCTTGAGCGCTGTATGTTATACGGTGTAAGATGATGCTGTGGCTCATTGGCATAGGTCTCTGAGAAGAAGTGCGCTGACAAATTAGAGAGTACCTGAAATGTTGAATACATCTCATTGCACCGCAGATGTTCATTTTGACGCATGTGCCGAAACGAGAATAAGCAAAGTATAAAGAATTCTGTAAGATTCTTTTCCACCTGTTATTTTTAGTCAGGATTTCAAGTTGGTTACACTTGCTATCACATGTCATGCTGCCGAGAATGGCACACATCATGGTGAAGGCTGGAAAGGAAACAGCCACAAAGGCATTTCATTTGTAGCAGTACCCCTATTGAGTATGTCTGTTTCAGTCACCAATCTGTTTTGTTCTCCGTCCTTTTCAATTTGTTTACATTTGGCCCCTACTGGAGAGGGACAGTCTATTGATTTATTGTCCCCGCTTCCTGAGAGTGCCGTTAAGAGTGCACAAGGCCCCCCCGTCTTCAGGCCTTGCTCTTACATTGTGTCGCCTGGTTGCTGCCTTCTGTTTCAGAGACAGGCCAGGGAAAGGCCCTGCACAAGCATCACAAGGACCTCACAAGAAAAAAAAAAAAAAGCCTCAGCCGCACGAAGGCCTGAGAGACAGCGTCGCAGCACAATGTAGCTCCATCTGAATAGCAGACGTTGTGGGACCTTTGCCTCCCACGGAGGGTTTTTTTTTTTTTTCTTCTGTGTTCAACAAAATCAAACGTCTGTTTAATCATAATCAGAAATGTTACTATGCAGTATATATTTATGTATGAATGTGAATAATATACAGTATATAAAGGGGGAAATATTTATATATAATATACAATATATATACACAGGTTTTTTTCTTTGTATACACACACACACACACACACACACACACACACATTTTTTCGTCCTCTATCAGGGTGGTTTGTATTCATGTTTTGTGACATCTCCTTTTGCAGATTGATATTTTTTTATGAAAAGCACTGAAATTCTACAGAACAATTTATATGAGTCAAAGGAATCATTTCAGATGAAAGTTGAAATGCTATTGTAAAATGGCCTTTCACTCCTCCCGCTTGAAGATAAACAATTTCCCATGAATATATGGCTGGGCCCCCTATCTATCACAAAAATCAGAATGTGTCCCATACTGAGCCTATTGTAGTCCATTAAAAGAAATCCTTCCCTGTGGCAACCATTTTGCAGGTTTCAAGTAGATAAATGCCTTCCAAGAGGGATAAGAATGCATTTCTACAAAACTGCATTAAAGAGTAATGTTTGTCAACTACTCCGATAAAAACTTCACAGTCACAATTCTTTTTAGAGGCAGCAAATGCATTGGCAATGTGTAAAGCTGATTGGTCTGGGGAGGCTGCCTACAGGTTAGCAGGCCTCATTTCCAATCTCTGACAGCAATATGTGTCGCCGTGCGCTTCATCCCGATTGCTCATGTTCAACACAAACCATGGTCACTCTATATATGGAAATCTCTGTCTTCAGGGCGAAAAAAAATTAAAAAGGTGAGATTGGCACTTTAACCTCCATGCCCCCCTGAAAATATGTTTTAGTCTGATACATTATACTACTGCGAATTATTTATCAAGAAGATACAAGCTTGATATTTCAAAAAAATAATGAGATGTTGAGGTGGCAGCTGGAATGTTCTGGTCCAGCGAGCAGCATCTATGAATCGGGGGAAATGAAGTAAATATGGCTGGCTGGGACACACCATGTGCAGAATGTGAACGAGTGGAGTGCAGCGTTTAGGTGGCACTGACCAAAAACTTAAAATATTTCCTTTGTGGCCGACCTTTTGGAATACTGGCACCAAATTTAGCTGTGTATGCAGCATTAGATACTATAACAATTATTGATTCGAGTTTTAAAACGCACCGTTTGCCTAAATGGTTAAAGTGCTTCAAGTGCCTATGCTGCAGACAAAAATCCAACGGTTTAAGAAATGGAAACTGAATGTCTTGTTTCCTGAAAAATGTCTACTATTTGTGGCTCATCAAACAGCTTAAAAGACGACGAGCGTCCAACGTGGAGCCTGGAATCTCTCAGGCAAAAACAAAATATGTGTTGTGCAAAGCTGAGTTGAAAGAGCCCACCTGTCGACACGCTACATTCAGAGAACAAGTCATCCAGTTGTTGCCGTTCATACAAAGCGAGTGAAGAGAAGAAATCCATTCACACACTCTGAATGCAGCTGAAGTGTGTTTCTCCTCAGATGACTGTTATTGGAAAGAACAAAACGGAGAAAGGCCGTGTATTAATTCACTTCAGACACTGTCAGTCACTGCTTTCACTCCACTGTTTGTCTCTCACGCTTTGATGAACACACGGCAATCAAGGTGAACCATGACTTGTTTGATTCTTTAAGGCAGTGACTAACATGTTTTTCATCACATCATCTATTCATGCCTACACAGTGTCATTTAAAACTGAGGTATGGTTTTAGAGACATTGTTGCACAGATGCATCATTCTGTAAAATAATTTTAAAATATCAATATTTGTATTTACGTCATCAGACTTGTATTTCCACTTGTTGACTAAATTAAGCAAATCAAATGATAAGGGGAAAAATTGGTTTATTTCAGAGCCCCCCCCCATTCCCCTCCCCAAACTCTTGTCTTTGTTTTGATTTATTTCATCCTCTCAGAACATCCCGTTGCTTTTCAGGGCCCCCTTTGTTCTTGGTGAAGGGGTCTTTTATTTGGGAGAAATCTCCCATCTCAGACCAGCGCTTTGCCTTGATGCAGATCTTCATTAATCTCCGGGGCCGCTGTGGGCTCTACAGCAGCCTGCCGTTTTGATGGGAATTGAATTTGATACTGTATTGTGGCTTGTATGGAAGCTAACAATGGCCTGTGTTCCTTCCTGTGTCTGTGCACAATCAGAGAGACCCAATTAAATAATTTGGTACAATAAAGGGGAACAAAAGGATACCGAGGCATAAAGTGAGGGCTCCAACATTTGCATTCTACCTATTTCTGTATCATGTTAATTAATTCGCTTTGAAAACCACGGGGGAAGGCACAATGGAAAACTGTGCAGCTCATTTCAAAGTATGTCTGAGGATGCTTTATATTCAGGTGACATGCTAAATCAACATTTACAATAGAAAAATCACATTTTTCTCAGAAGCGCCAGAGACAGTCAAAAAAAAAGACTTTTCTTTTTTTGAATACAGCTTCTTTTTTTTTTTTTTTTAATAAGTTTTCACTTATGTAAAGAAAACTTTATACTAGAAAGTCATCATTTTAAAAAAATCCCAGTTTTTCTACATGTTTAAATCATAAAAGGCTCTTCTGTGCCTCACTTAAATAATCTAACCATGTCTGAATAGAATAATTTTGCATCTAAAACGACTGTCATGATAACCTGCTCTTAATTAACAATGTGTGAATTGTGTGATATATAACTGCTTTTGTTGATGGTAATATGTCATATCCAATGAAGGGTAAATGAATTATCCACGAGTGCCCCGTGATAAGCGGTGATGGGACCCATATGGAGCTGTCAGTGGACTGCTGGTGGGCTCTCCTAGTCCAGCCGCTGTAATTGAAAGAAATGAGCCATGGAGCTGACACATTAGCAGTCTCCCCAGAGATGGACCACACAGCACACACACACACACACACACACACACACACACACACACACACACACACACACACAGGCGTGCACATCCACATTTTGTCACTTTTTTTTACACATCATCTTTTCAGACTCTATCTCACTGAAAGTATAACCCAGACAATGTCAGACAGGCTGATGCAGGACAGCGCCCTACTGTAACTGAGACAGGGTGTAAGATTGGGTAGGTCTCCATCTGGGTTAAGGGGATAATGAGAAACTGCCCTGCAGTGAGTTAATCAGCTCATCGCTCTCCCAGCACTGCCATTTATTTGCTGTTTATTCCCCAGCACAGGGCCCCCAGGGGGAGGCCTGTCTGTGAGGCAGCACCTGCAGCTTCCCCGACGCTTGATTTAGTGCTGTAAATGCTGCTTGTGGGCCAGATTACGCTGGACAGTGATCAAACCTTATTTGCACTCTGATTAGACAAACTGCTCCCTGCACTGACCAGGCTGAAGCAATTCTCCTTTAGCAATTTTATACTGCTGCCCTGCGTAAAAATGATTAACACTGCCTGGATGAATGTGGCAGCCATTCACCACAGTCATATTCCTGCATACTGTAGTCCTGATTCTGGATGAGGTATCAGTCCCACTGCTATAAGCCAACTGTTAATCATACATATATAATATATATAATCACAAATCTGAAAAGGTACTTTCTTTGAAACCTCATGGAAGTGATCATAGTTTAGCAACTGTTTATACAATTGACGACAACAGATTACGCAGAGAGTCATTTGTGTCCGTGTATATTTCCTGAGATACGGCTGGATGATTCAGCAAAGCATTGCCCCCCTTTTCACCTGTCAATATCTCTCAGGCAACTGTACGTCTCCCAGTTTGCCAGCTGCAGCCTAAAACAATGATTGTATGAATTTCTGGTGTTTGTTTTAATTTGTGCCCAGTAGATCTTCTATGTATCTTTGCTCTTTAAGCAGAAATATTATATATAAAAACGCTAAAATTACATGTACATTGCAGATAACATACGTACAGTACATAATTAAAAAAGAACCTGAGCCTGGAAGACACTATAACAAGGGTAGGGGTGACTTTTAGGGTTAGGGTTATCATTAGGGTTACAAAGGGTTAGGGTATATTAAGTTATAAACCAATTTACAGAATTAATTAGCAAGAGCTGAAGTCCACAGTAGCAGGTACCACTCTTGTTGCCCCTAAGAAATCAAATCCTCTACCCAAATGTGAATGCACTGGTTAAAAACTGGTTAATTATTCAATATATGAAGAGAAGTTTTTTGGAAAATCATCACAAAACCAATGAAGGATATGTTTGGGTTTGACAAATACTGCTAGCTGACACTCAAGCTAATGAGTTACCGAACTTTGCATCAATGTTTACAATAGTAAAATTATTACGTCTACATTTTTCTTTTACATTTGCTTATGTGCAACCCATGCATATGCACCATAGACAGTATAACACATAGACGTTCTATGCATGATGTCACCCATAGGGTTCTGAAGAGCCTTTGTGAAGCTCAGCGTGTGGTGGCTCTGGCCGTTGCCATCTTGGCATTCCTACCTCCACCGGCTCCAGGCTAATCCAAAAATGGGCAAAGATGTGGAGCCTGCGTGGAGCTGAAGTAGGATGAATGAAGCCTGGCTGCCATAACTAGCCACCAGTGACGGCACCCACCTGTCAATTGATTCAATTCAATTTTTTTTTATAGCACTAAATCATAACAGAGGTTATCGCATGCAATTTCCATATAGCACAGGTCTAGACTTTACTCTTTATAATATTATTTACAGAGACCCAACAATTCCCACCATGAACAAGCGCTTGGTGTTAGTGACAAGGAAAAACCGTTAAAATTAAGAGCAACCACACTCTTAATTATGCATAACTTTATGATTTGAACGAGTTACGTAGAAATTCAGACTTCGTACAGTTGTCATGAACGGGAAGTTAGCTATAGAGACCAAAGGTTTTTTTTTTGTACCAGGCTGTAAACATGTTTATTTCTGTTGTGAAGTTTGACATTTTAACATGAGGGCTTATGGAGATTGCCTCATGTTGTAGCCAGCCTCGAGTGGCCATTCAAGGAACTGCAGTTTTTGGCACTTCCGCATTGGCTTCACTTCACAGCCAGAGAGGTTGCCACTTGATATTCGCACACACACACACACACACACACACACACACACACACACACACACACACACACACACACTCCTAAAAGCAGACAATACATCCTGTAACCTTCAAATGTATTGTGTTTAGAGTAGGTCCCCTGTTGCATTCAGAGTGGAAAGCACTTCAGCTTGGTCACTGTACAGCAGATTTTCATGCTTTAATGCTACACAAAGCCTGCTCTTTCCCCAAATGATCAGGCCATCTTATTGTTGCACCTCAGACTGAATAGGTACGTATGTAGAGCACTGACAAGGTCTCCTTTCTTTCATCTGCTTCTGTGCAGAGGCTAGCAAAGTATTAATGAAGCCATTTTCTGATCTGCTCTCTTTACCCTGATCCTCCCCTCAGGATGCCCCTCCATCATTTTTCTAGTATTTACTTTATTACCATAACCCTGATGCAAGGCCCATTTAGAATTGTGCTTGAGCGACTGGGAAGCATATTAAAGCAATGGGGAATTATTGTGAAGAAAATATACAGCGTACACAGCTGAAAAGAATAGAGGGCAATGCGCATAATGGAATCTGAAAGCTTTCATTTTTTCCCTCATTGTCTCTCCTTCCTTCTCTAAACAACCTTCCCCTTTTTTCAGCTATCAGAGCAAAGTTCTCAGAGAGAAAATGAAGTTCATTCATGCATCCTGAAAGAGGCTTTTAAGGTTGAGTACAGCTCAACCGGCTGGCCTGAGTATGACTCAATGTTTATAACCTTGGCGTGGAGAATTCAACAATACTGAGGAAATGAATGAAGCCGGCTATAAAGCACATCCAAGCCACAATGCCCAGAGACTTATTGGTATTCATTAACATGTTTTGTCCATGTCACTAAAGTCATGCGATCTGTTGTAGGCTGTGTGAAATATTTCTGGTCAATTAAACTCAAGTAGACTAGTGCTGTTGAATTTGGGTTGTAGAACTGACAATGCCAGAACTGATAGAATTTTTTATTTCAGATGTTTCTTTTTTGAGAGAAATAATTCTCTCGAATAATATTATTGTATTTTTATTGATTTGGAGTGCGCAAAAGATATGCATCTTCAAGATGAATGTACAGTTACGATAAGATACAAAGAGTATTTTTCTTAGCTGTCAGGTCCCCTCCCACTGCTCCCAGCCCCTTTCTCTCTTCATTTTGCTAACTGGTGCTCAAAGCTTCTCCTCCGCTGACCAAGCATCAGCTTCCCTGTGCTGATAAATGGGCTTCTTTGAATTGATGGCAGGCTGGAGGAAAAAGAGATAATCCTAGATAATGTGGACACAGTTTTCATTTCTTGTCACCCAATTAAACTGCAATTATCCCAAGAGCAGGAGAGGAGAAAAGTGGAAAGAATGGCCAAAGAATGGGAGAGCGAGGCTCCCTGGGACACTCTCTACCAGACACATTAGCCCAGATTTGCTCCATCCTGATAAAAGAGACCCATTTCTTGCACTTGGCAGTGCACAGCGAGTGGCAGACCAGCTGCAACCTGGGGTTTTAGAAAAGAATGCCTTTGCAATGTTTGTGCCATGCCTCAAAGTGGCTGGGAAGAAAAAGATCAAAATGTATACAGGTTGTCGCCCTATTAAAGCATGGTGGCTTTTGTGTGGCACTCCATGTGTCTTTAGCTGAGGACATCAATGTTTTATCCCTTAAGAGCCCGTATGGATTTTTAAAAAATATTATTATTATGCTAATGTCCAAGACACATTGTCGAAGGGAACAAGTGTGCATTTTGTGAAACCTTTGTCGTCACTGACTGATCAATGTAAGAACCCTGGAGCTGACTACACAGGGGTTTGAAAACCTTCAAACAAGCTCCTCTTAGCATGTCCAAAAGTGCTTTGACCGAGAGCCTGTGTGCGCCTACTATTCCTTAAAGAGAATCGACCATTGCTTTAAAAAAAAAAAAAAAAAAAAGGGGGGGACGCTTCCTCAGTGAATTGTTTGCCTCTAGATGAATCAAGGCTGGGTGAGACTCTCCCCTGGCACAAAATCTAAGAAGTAAATTAATGTCTTTTGTAATTACTGTTCCTCTTAGTAATTATCACACCGGACAATTTATGGATTAACATATTGATTTCACTTGACCCCTCGGCGAGGCTTAATTTGGACAGAGGAGATACTTTTGGCTTGTGCTGCCAAATGCAAACAGCCCTCGGGGCCCCCGCTGGAGCTTTGCTTTTTAGGCGTGTCACAGCATCTTTAGCAAACGTCCCATGGGATGATGATCTGACACACACAGGGTCCTGGCCTTTTGGGTTAGCTATCCCTTCAGAGTGCAGCTCTGCATGCATGGGTATTGACTTTAACCAGACATTTAAAAAAAAAAAAATGCATGAGTGAAAACTGAGATGAGCATTCACGAGAGTAATTCATTAATCTTCACGCAGACGATTAGTGCTTTGAAGTCTTTGATTTTGAAAAGCTCTGCTCCTTGCTTTACTATCCTTCCCCTCGCAGGCTGCGTAGATAAACATTGGAAATAAACAGATTAGTTAAAATCATTAGGCAAACATCTTAACACGCAAACACAGGTTGCCTGCTTCGGAATGCTGATAAGTGTAACCCCTCTGCAATGGCATCTAATGATGTTGTCGCATGTGCTGTGTGCACAGAATCAGCAGTGTGGCAGTAATGCATTGCTGATTATGGAGCGGAGAGAATACTCTGTCAAAATATGATCAATATTTCCTATAAGTGCCCCCGCTGCTCTGCATGAGTAATGGCCTGATTAAGCAAGCAGAGAGAGAAAGAGAGAGAGAGAGAGAGAGGCCAGTATGAATCCACTGCTGTGTCCATCAAATAATGAGATCACCTGAGACAGCCACTGTCATGCCCACCCCCCCTTCAACCCTCTCCACCACCACACCCGAACAGGACGTGCTGACAGGACACTTGCCCTCCCATTGATCATATTGTCATTCAAGCCAGAGCTTAGGAAACACATGTACACACACGCATTCACACGCACACACCCACGTGCTCGCATGCAAACCCTGAAATGCAATACAAATATCACTAATCTTTTGCTGTGTCATGTGCCTGGTATAATGAACTCTTATTCCAGTTATTGGAATGGCCACATGTTTTGTCCCTGAGGTGTGTCAGACAACACTGGCATAAAGGGCTCACCTAGAGAGATGTGACATTCAGCTACACAATGAGCCATCTGCAGGAACTCGGCCATTTCTCTCTTTTGAAAAGTGGGACTTTTTTTCTTCCTCTCTCTCTCAATGACATGGTTATTATCTTGGTCACTTAATCTCCTCAAATAAGATTGATTTGTCCTTTCAGGCTGTGTTAGAGTGCCTCTGTCAGAAGGCGCTCAGGCCATGGGAACCATAGAGTTCCAATGCATCCTCACAATTTTCCCATTTGATGGAGGTCACAGTCATTCGGGCTGCTTCTTTGACATACTGATGAGTACACACACAAAGGCTCTTTCATTGTTACAAGTAATAGAGAAGAGCACGGCTACACTCACAATACGCGACAGGAAGAGATGCAGGGCTGTGAATGTGTCATGCAAATGCAAACACGCATTCTGAATTGGAAGATAATTATATACTTAGATGATAATAACCAACTGGCGAGAATGGCTTGATTGTCTTCCTGTCTTTGTCTTAATGTTCGCAGGTGATTAAGAAGCAGGCGAGACAAACAACAACAATGACACAAATGAATGTTTATTTAGCGTGAATGCATGGACGCTTCTGTATTTTTAAGATTCTCAAGAAAAACTCAACAATGTTGGCTAAATATTGTTTGGTTTAATAGTTGTCCGTCGATTTCTCCAAACTACTCGGAGCAACACTTAAAGTAATGTTCGCTGAAAGAAGTATTCATTCACAGCGTGGTCCACTGTCAAGGTCAGTGTTCTGGTGCAAGTTTGATTAAAACATCTGTTTTTCTTTTCTTTTCTTTTCTTTTTATACTTTCTTTATAAGTAATTTTGTTAAGTCTGTTTTTCATAAAACACTTTCGGATAGACTGTGAGGTCTGACTGACAATGGATGTCAATTTACACAAAAGAAACAGAAATCACAAAAGGTCATGTTTAAGAGTAGACCTATGAATGCTTTCAACAGTTTTGCAATTTGATTTGATCATATTTAACTTTTCACTTTCAATTTTGCAGACCCATGCATTGAAAAGGCTGTGAATTTGAATAAATCTTGACCTTTGAAGAACAACCTTTTGAGTGTTTTCACCTTCTGTTCATTCAACCCAGATAAACACAAATCCTTAGATTCAGTTCTTCATTTCCTATTCATAACATCAGGGAAACTTGCAACAAGGGTCAAAGGTGGTTAATAAGCTGGAAGCACTATACTGTCAACTTTTATACAAGTGTGCTTGATGTTCTGTGCAATGTTAAAGATGAACAAGTCACCCTCTGGATTTTTTTTTCTCTTGCTCTGAAGGACGATGGCACACTATGAAAGCCCAAATAGCATGTTACTGTTCTGCCACGGGTTCAAGGAGATTGGATCACTTTTTGTTTGCGAAGCGGCCTCAATTCAGCTTTCACATAAAGAGCGAGAGACTAGGAAAGGACTGAGAGAGAGCAGTCTTTGTGGGGTTGAAGGGAAGGGGTGGATAAAAAAATTGCCTTGGTGCATCAGTTTTCTCTGATCCCAACTGGAACTATAAATGTATCTGAGAGATGAGCTATCTGTGGCGGGCTGTGCCACAAGCAGGCCTTTTCTTCCCTCTGTCCCTGTGATGAGTTAGCAGGACCTGGAGTGATAAAGCTGATAGAAGGGCTGCTATCAGGTGGCAGTCTGGGTAATTACAACTCTCTATTTGGGGCTTTGCAGTGATGCTGTGGTGATAAGGGGAATATAATGAGGAAGAAAGGCCAGCGATAATGTATCCGCTAAATGGTTCAAAATAGTCTATCATGGGAAAAGTCATCTCTGTGCCTGGAGGGAAACAAGTATCTGTGGATTTGGACCTCAGGGGCCAGCGATTGAGACTATGTGGAAGGTTTAAGCTAAACATACAGCCTGTGGGGGGTATCAGCAATCAGAGTTCAAAAATCTGACTTTCCACCAAGGGTAGGTTAGGTTTTTTTTTTTAATGATCCAGGAAGTCGTTTGATTGCCGCTGCTATTTTGTTTGCCCCTCAGGGTGAGTGATATTCTGCAGTGTGAGATTACATATAATACTTTGACAAGCGGCGGTTTAAAGATGAAGGTCTTATCAAGCTCGCGGACTCCACATCCTTCTGTGCAGCCATTCTCCCTCCATAATGTGCTTTGAAAGTTTGTTGTATCTGTCAGTTCAGGTCCTCGAAGATTGAACTGACAATCACTCCTCTTTCCTCCCTCTTTACCATCATTCAAGCATTCACTCACACACACTCACTCAATCCTCAGGGCCATTTTCCTGTTCCACTCCCCAGTATTTAATACACACTGCAGTGTGTGCAAGTGTTCTAGCTTGTATGGCTGTTTTATTGTGAATTACAGATTCCCTCACTAGGGATCATGACCACTATCAATAGTATTTTCACTAATGTGATTAAGTTAATACTGTGCTCTATGAGAGGATTATTTCTCAATTCCTCTTGATATGCGTAATATTTAGGTTGTGGTTGAGTAAATATTTTGGTTCTTCACCAAAATAATTCCCACTGAGACAAAGACACGAAAGTCTGCCCTAAGGAGCAATAAAGACTGTATAATTAGAATGATTAAAGAACTGCACAACTAATTTGGCACTTATTGAATATATTTTGAGAACACAACGTTCAAAATAGGTCACATATTTAAGCCACAAAAAAATATTAACTTTATTCACATTAATTATGTATTTATTCAGACGTTCAGTGTGACTCATTTGAAGTGATGCTGAAGTCGGCATTGTCTCTTTACCAATCCGATCATTATGTTGCCTCGCGCTTAAGCATATTTTCTACGTATTGTAGAAGCTGTAAAGAAACCTCATTAGACAAAATGACTTGTAATCTAAATGCAATCATCTTTAAATAGTAATCAATTGGATCCCTTACAACACTAAACTGTTTGTCATTAGCACTTTATCAAAGGCTCACTTAAGATAAGATTCTGCAGCTAATGGCGTGTGATAGTGACAAATTGACTTTCAATACCCTCCACATCACGCAGGAAACACTCTGCCACTGTAACATGTTTGCTTTGCAGTAAAATGTATTTACAATTTTGAGATTTTGTTTCCTTGTTCAGAAACTGTCTTTGATATGAATATCTTTGTCTTAATCTTCTGCAAATTGGAATTTATTTCAGCCAGTGATTAATAAAAATAGGCTACGTGTTGAAAAGAGTCAACTGAAAATATGCAGTAATTATGCTTGAAACAATATCATATTTCTACCCACTTAAAGCCTCAGTATTATAACACCAAACATGCTTTTAAATAGGTTTTTTAAGCAAAACTAATGAAATCTTTTGGTCCAGATTTGTGCTGTTTATCTGCTGTATAAATCCTTAATCTGAAAATCAGCTGTAAAAAGTGGAGCAGTTGGCATGTTCATACAAAGATGAATGAAAATCCTCTGAACACAGATGAAAATGAGATGACTACCTATTTTTTTTTTTTTTTAATTTACTGTAAGGTGCATTTAGTGCTTCTGTCTCGTCTTGGCTCGGCCTGCATGGGAGGCAGCTCCAGCTTTAAGAAATAAAGGGGAAGGGGAAGATCCAGGGCAGAGCTGTGATCAGAGAAGCAGAAAGAAAACCACATCAGGTACACAATCAGGACCCCTCCCTCTCTCTTTCTTCAACCCTCCCCGATAATGAGCAAACTTTCATGTGGCTGTAAATACTACACTCTTCTGTTTGAAGTGGCAAACAGAAGATATTGTTGTTTACCCTGCTTACTTTTTTTTCCCAAAGAAAAGCCATCTGATAGCAAGAAGTCAACTTATGTTATCTTGAAATTAATTTAAGACTTGATTCCCCTCCCTTCACCTCCAATGGTGCCACTTTGAGAGAATAACAGTAAACACTTTGAAAAGAAAAATGAGGTACACATCCTACACTACTTGTTATAGATGAGGGCTTTTTTATGCAAACTGGGATTATCCAGGGATCCTCATCAACTCTCTGTATAATTTGTTGTGCTTTCTCCCAGAGTTTAGTGGAGTGTCGAGCAGAATAAACTGTTTGGTGCTATCATGAAGATTCTTGCACCTCCAGGGGCTCCTATTTCAGAGTGATGGCTTTAGCACTTTGGAGTGAACTGTGTGCGATCTCTCCGGGTAGGAAAATGTCCCCATGGGCTTGTTGTTGCTGCTGTCTGCCTTCTATTTGCATGATATTTTTCTATTCAGTCTTATCATCAGTGTGCTGTGAGGTGGGAGTGCTGGCTCCGTCTCAGAGGCTGGACCCGGGCTTTATCGGCAGGTAATTCTCCCACTCTCACTAACTCATCTTGAATTATTTAAGTGTTATTTCCAGAACCCAGGCAGAAGTAAAAAAAAAAAAAAAAAAAAAAAAAGAGGAGGAGGGGGGAAACACACACTGGATTGTTGTTGGTGTTATTATTATTTTTTTTATAATCAGATATCATTAAATTACTAAATTGAATAAATTAATGTTTTCCCAGTCTGCAAAATAATAAGCTGTTTGGTGAAATAAATACAACGAATCTTGACATTATGATCAGTAGAAAAACATGCTGGATGGTTGCGCCTGCTCCCGTTTAATGCAGGCTCAACAAGGCCCTGGCATCATCTAAAATCCTCCAACACGTGTTATTATTGGGAGAAAAAAACTGAGGCCAGAGGAGCTGGAGATGTATTCATATTCATCCACGTCAAATAATTCTAAAGAAAATAATAAAATTAAATAAATCTGCAGAGAGAAATAAAAAATTAGGAAATGTCCAGGGGGAGGGAGAGGGACAGTGAAAGCACGCATGTGTGCAGACACTGAATTGCACACCTCTTTAACTGTCTAATCCCGATAAGAACTTTTCCACCGTAACTTATTCATATAATTCATAGCATTTTTTTTTTTTTTTGCCCGTTTGTGTCATGAGAGGCATGTGCTCCTGCGGAGTGAGTGGAGCGCTTCATTGCAGTAATGTTATCGAGGTGAATGACAAGCCGACAAAAGGGAGCGCACCGGTGTTGAGAGATGCTGCGACTCAGTTTAAGGCAGCAGCAGGTTTGTCTCTCATCTGGTCCTCCTGACGCGCGGATCATCCTCACCTTGTCAGGTTTCTCTCTACTTGAGACAAAGAAGCGATCCCTCAGTGAGCCTTTTCTCCGCTGCTGCAATAATAATAATAATAATGATAATAAAAAAACAAAACAAAACAAGCCTAATCCTTGTTAACAGGAAATTTGGAGGCTCAACAAAAGGGCGCTTTCTCTTCTATAAATTGCGCATCACCTCTTTGGGATACGTCAGCGTCATCACTCAAGTTTCACCCCATCAATATTTGGCTAAAAGCAGAATTATTAATCCAATATTTTTTATTCAATAATAACAACAATAATAAGCACTCATTATATATTGTGCAAACAGTCCTTATATTAGGCTCAACCATTTCTAAAAAGAACAACAGTATAGTGAATTGAATTTGACATCCATTTATATCCTAATTTAAACGCTCGACCTACAGCCTAATTCGTCATTTATAATATTGTTCGATGCAGCCCTTCTCTTATTGCCCCCTCTCTTTTTTTGTACACATACAATTATGTACAACGGAGAAGGTGCGAGAACAAACCACTTAAACCTACAATTTACTCAACAAGTCCTGCAGATAACTGTAATTGCTTAGTTGAATATTCGACAACCTAATTTCAGTTGTCGATTCGCTGCCCTTGGGAAAGTCCTTTGAAGTGAAAGTAAAGAAGAGAGTGGGGGGGATTTCAGGAAAGTAATTAATTTCACCAAGCGCCGATTAGAAACACTTCAGACCTCCTCAGCATTCGCGTATTTACGACAAATGCAACAATATCAGAAAATTAAAGAAGATATTCTTTACCTCTCTTGTCGTCTTACGCACTACTTTTTCAATGGCAGTGCCACCCACGGGGAAGGGAAGGGGCAGGGAGAGAGAGAGAGAGAGAGAGAGAGAGAGAGAGAGAGAGGTGAGGATGAAAGGTGAGAAAGTGGAGTGACAGATTCAGGCTGGTTTGATTGTCAATTAAACAAATGAAACAGAGGAAGAGGCGATTAGGCGTGTAATGATACACGTTTTAAATAAGGGAGTGTGTGCAGGCTGGTGTGTGTGTGTGTGCGTTTTTCACCTCGGCTATTTAAAGATTCAATGCAAGTTGAGACTTAACTTCAGCGACGTGCACCTGTCTGCTGCAGCCACTTTCACCTGTTATTGTACGAGGCTCGCACACACACACACACACGCTGCCATCCGCAGGTATTTCAGGTGCGTAAAGGTGCGAATGACTTTAAATTGAACTAAACTTGCTCTTTAGCATTAATATAATTATATTATATGGAACTAATGAGTCCAAACAACACTTGGATCATCGCTCGGTCAGATCATAAATGAACACAGCCTCTATAATAAAGCTACGAGATGCGTTTCCTCTTTAAACAGGGTGGGATTTTTTAAAAAATCGTTCAGCAGTCCGTCTGCGTGCCTGTCGCGACTGCGCATGCGTCAGTTGCACTTTCACTACCTGCCACACAATCCTGTATTTCACATGGGGCAAGCGGGAGTTATCATCCACTTGCGTAAATGCTGCTGCTGCTGAGTGGTGTTTGACAGTCTCGGGCGACAAGAGGAAAACAAGACAGCGTTTTTTCTTCTTCTGCTTCTTCTTTTTCTTCCTCTTCGCTAAAGGCGTATCACTGATGGATGCCACCATGGAGCAGAAAACATAAGTTGAGCGCTCATAAGGACGCTGCCACTTGTACTTTACAGAAGATAATCATCGTTGTGATGAAGAACTGAAGTCTTAGGTAAGTAACCAAAACACGAGCTGCAGCTGTTGTGCGTCTTAAATGTACATAACTAAACTTTTAAAAAGGAGTTTTGTGTGTGATTTTACTCTGATTTTGTGATTTAGACTTATTTTCTATATATTTTCTTTATTTCAGTGAGTGTTTGTGCCGACATGTCTAAACCAATGGATCACGTAAAACGCCCGATGAATGCTTTCATGGTTTGGTCCAGAGCCCAGCGCAGAAAAATGGCTCAGGAAAACCCGAAAATGCACAACTCCGAGATCAGCAAGAGATTAGGAGCGGAGTGGAAACTTCTCACCGAGTCTGAGAAAAGGCCATTCATCGACGAAGCCAAACGACTGCGAGCGATGCACATGAAGGAACACCCAGACTATAAATACAGACCGAGGCGAAAGCCCAAGACTCTGATGAAAAAAGATAAGTTTTCTTTCCCTGTGCCCTACAACCTCGGGGAGCACGACGCGCTCAAAGTTAACGGGCTTTCCGCTGGAGCACTTTCCGAGTCCGTCCTTGGGAACCCTGATAAGGCGGCAGCGGCTGCAGCGGCCGCAGCAGCGAGGGTATTCTTCAACCCGTCCATGTCTACGAACCCCTATTCCTTTTTCGACCTGGGATCCAAGATGACTGAGCTTTCTCCACCTTCGTTTCCGTACGCGTCTCCGTTGGGCTACCCGCCGGCAGGCGCCACGGCTTTCACCGGGACTGGCGGTGTAGGTGGCGGGACGCACACCCACACTCACTCACATCCGTCCCCGGGAAACCCAGGCTACATGATCCCTTGTAACTGTACGGGCTGGCCCTCAGCAGGACTCCAGCCGCCCTTAGCATACATCCTACTCCCCGGGATGGGAAAACCTCAACTTGAACCGTACCCTGCATATGCTGCAGCATTATGATAGGCCCACTTTGGACTTCTAAGAAAATGAAATGTGAAAACATTAAAAAAAAAAAAAAGCTATTCATGCAAGAGTTTTATTATGCATGCACAAACTTGTACATGTGATGAAGTGCTCGTCGTCTCAGATATCACATGTGTATGTATATTGATTAATGCCTTTATCTAAGGTAATGCTTATTTAGAGAACTCTCTAATCTATTATTACTCAGCCATCACCTCTCACAGCCCAGAGGAGAAAAAAAGGACTAAAGGATGGCAGAAATGATGCACACCTTTGAGAAGAAATAGTATCAGAGCAGTCCCCCCCCATTTTCAAAGGTACACTATTTGATTTCTATCTTTTGCACCTGCTTGACCTGTTGGAGCCAACGGCAGCACATTGAGCATATTAATCACAGGATCACGATATTTCCTCTCAGATAAGTTGTTGTAGGCTAAATGGGTTATAATCCACGGATCAAGGAGGATTGTCACAACATTTCTTCCCTGTTGAATGACTGTAAATGTGTACAGATAAAAATGACTCTAGTTTATTTGCCGTTATAGGCTTAGTGTTTTGAGATAGGGCCAGGAAAACCTACGTATTTCACTAGAAATCCGGTGTATATTTTGAGTTTTTAAACCGTTTTATAGATGTCTGTAATATTTATTGTTTAGTGGAATCTATGGTGACCCAGACGATTTTAAAAGGACAAGACTAGTTCTGTAATATTTGCACATGAAACGTAGAGGATGTAATTTATTTTGAAGGTGATATTCAATTTCAGTGCATTGCAACTTTCGGGTTTGATTCATCAAAGCCGTTTTTTTTAAAACCTCCAAACAGTAAAAAAAAGAAAATTTAAAAAAAAAAAAAAAAACGGAAAAAGAAAAAAAAAGTTTAAATGCAGATGGAAGTTTATTCAAGGAGTTTATCATCTTTTGACCCCTCACCCTCCCACTCCTCGTATCATGTGCAGCAGGAAAAAAAAAACGTTTTTAACTAACTCTTATGGAATTTGTATGTTTTGTGTTTTCTTTAACCTCCGTTATGTACTTCAACCTATTGCTACTGTTCACTTGTTGAGCAAAGGACTACAATAAAGCGTATTCGGATTAAACGGAAGGGAATCGCGGCTGTGCTTCTTGATGAGATGAACAAGATTGTTATCTTTTCTTTTCCTGCTCCTGCTCCTCAGTCCAGGTGAAGTGTAAGGTATCCTCCAAAGGCCGCTTTTGTCCGCGCTTTCAATGGCATTACTGGGGGGAAATCTAAATCAGCCCATTGTAATCAAGAGCCAAAACCTTATTTATCACAATTTTAATCGTGAATAGGAAGGAAGATAAAACTGTGTGGTACTCTGAGCTTTTCTTTTTTCCCATGCATGCAGGGACACACACACACACACACACACACACATTCACAAAAAGAAAAAAAAAAGAAGCTGCTTTTAGGCTGCAGAACAAGCTCGTCTTTGAGGCTTTAAAACAACCTGAGCTGAGTGTGTGCAAGCCTGACAGACATTTAATATCAATCATAAGGGACACGCTCTTATATATATTTAAAAAAAAAAAAATCATGCTGATTACCTAAGGTGTGCATGCTCTGATCAGACAGCAGGTGTGTGTTATTGGTGCACAACATTTCATATTAGATCTATAACGTGTGATGTATGTTATTTAAGCAAACTGCCCCTCCTGTGTGTGTGTGTTACACTGAGAGATTAATTCATAAGGATCAGAGCGATTATGCAAAACTAATTTGGACAGTCCAGGGATAATTATCTCCGTCACGGTTAATTAAACCCTTTCACCACGATGTTCTCCATTGTAACACCCCCCCTCCCCGATCACTCCTCTCCACGGAACTTCCTTCTTGGCCCCCCGAAAATAACGCGCAAGTGACCCTGTGTTTCTTGTAAAGTCTTGAGCTGTCACAAGTGGACTTCATGTTGAAATGAAAAATTGAGGTTATTATGTGTTTGCATATATATTTTTTATTTCATGTTATATTATTCAAGTTACCATGGTTATTATTTTTTTTTGTTATGCAACCAAACAGGATAAATCTGATCATGTGTAATCTAAAATAACAAAATGTAAAAGTTGCAGCTATAATTTTTTTGAAATAATTTTTTAGGTAAGTGCAAACAATGTCTGATCAAAACACAGAGAAGGTCGTCAAGTCAGTCAGAGAACTTGCATTATGAGTTCAGTGGCCATTTCTTTCTCTTTCTTTGGCCTTTTTTTTATTATATTTTTCTTTCTTGAGGAAAAAGGGGAAGAACGCTGAAAGAAGTTTTTTTTCAACTCTGGGAGCGTTTAGACGGTCGAGGGGGTTTTGTCTGGGAACAAAACGTGGGTTGGGAGGTTTTGTGAGAGTGTTGTTTGTTGAAGTGGAGCTCAGCAAAAGCGGCTGCTTTCCCTCATTGTGATGAAAGCAATCAGTGGTATTTGGAAAACTGTTAGCATTGTGCACTTCTTCTGTGTCCGTTGTGGAGGATTTCTTTTCACAAGGTTTTTTTCAGCCGATCCAGCTGGCCGGAGTGAATAGCACTGCAATGTGTACACGCTTTGTCCCTCCAAGCCCTTCAAGTAGCCCACATTGAATAGAGTGAGTTGACACTGCATGACAGTGAAACAACATAATAAAAAATACATGAGCGCATGAATAGAAGCAGGCGCATAAATAAATAAAATGGGTGGCCAAAACTGGATAAACTGAATGACAAAACGGTGAAAGGGGAACAAAAAGATATTTAACACGCTAGATTAGCATTAGAATGCAATCTACAAGCCAGAACAATTGATGAATAGGTTTACCGGCCAAGAAAGAAATGGACTAAATGCCTTTTGAATAGATACCCTATGTTTTTGTTTTTTTTTCTAAGACGGGACTGAATGAGAAAGGTGGAGATGCAACTATGGAAATAAGTGGGAGAAAAGTTTTTCTTATAAAATGTTTTTCACTCTTGATTCCAAGATCCTCAGTAAATCAGGGGCAATAAATTCAGCTTCCCAGGTTGAGGTCATTTTGTGATTATCATAGAAAATATTTTATGAAATCAAACCAAGCAGAAGTATTTGGGTTTCAGCCTGTGAGTTTCTCATCTCACACAGGCCTCAAATAAGTTTTATAATTCTAAATTAAGGGAGTGACTTGTTTGAATTAATTTACAACATTAATCTAAATATACTCAATCCACACAATTGTGATAAGAATAACTTTTAACATGGCTGAATAGGTGATGGGTGGGTATAAATGGCTGCATGGTGATAAGCAATCTGGCCCTGATTTTTTTTAAAAAAAAGAAGGAAGCTGTAAAGGTGTTGAACAATGTGAGCACTTGGCAAAAACATTGGATAAACTCAAGCGGTAGTTTCGGATTAAATGATGACTTTGCTGAATTTAACACACTCATTCAAACTAGTTAAGATTCTGTAGTGGCAGCTCTGTCACAATGCCTTTCTCTTGGCATTAGAGGAGTGTTAAAGATTACGTTTTAAAGAATATCTTTAGTAAATTCAGTGAGAGTGTTTACATGAGATAAAGACTGGCCCTCCTGCAGAAGCAGTCTGTGTATTAATTTTAGTTACATACTTTATTTGTGTCTGTTTTTATTCAGAACAAACAGGCAGTTAAGTTCTGAAATGATAATACTGTTTAGTGGTTTTAATTAAACCTTTATTCGTATTGTTTCAAGAACACAATATGCAGAAAAGTTTTAAATTTAAAGCAATGATTTGTGTGTGCTTTAAGAATATTGTAGATAAACAAGGAAATTAGAATTTTGTTTGTTTTTATAAGAAATAAAAAATGTAAAATTGCAGCAACGTTCGCCTTGGTATTTAGCTATATTGACAGCCGATACAAAGCTTTCTGCAGAAGATTTAAAGCTATGGCTGCCTCATGTTTTCATAAGCCCCCCGTCTGATGCCCTGATATCATTATGTCTTAGTGTTAAACCCTTTATGTGCCTGTAAGACATTTGTAGAAGTGAGATTAGGCAAATTAACATACATATGTATCACCGGTTCAACCATGTTGACCTTAGAGGGATGTACAATGGTTTCCTCATCCCTAATTCGCCCAGGGCTGCCCCACAAGCATGTGGATTATCACCTGACTTCAATGGCTTGAGATGGATCATTTTAGTATTTTTTTTTTTTTCTGACATGAATAATACATCAATATCATGTCTTTGAGGATATTTTTTCTCTATTTGTTTGCAGGAGTCTTGCTCACCTGGTTGTCATAGCATGTGTGTGCTGTGTGCAGGCTATGAGAGATATACAGCCAGTGCTGGCTTCTCTGTGAGGAACCTCAAAGAGTCTGATCACTGACTTCTCCATCTCATTTTAGGCAAATCAAAGTGTGAAAAGTCTCTCCTGGAGCAATATCTCCATCATCAGGTTGGGTCAAGAATGTTTATGAAGGCTGTGTGCCATATTACCTGTAATCTCCGCAGTATGAACTGCTGTATTTCTTACTTCTCTATGCTCCCAGGAGGGAAAAAATGCCAAAATTATCTTGCATTGCACCTTTTCCGCAACACCTCAACGTGGCAAATCAAAGCCTCAAAACCGTACATGTCACTGTGCCCAAGGTCACCAGAAGAAATGAGAAATCTCTGTGTACTGTACAGTCCATCCCTATAAACATGCCACACAGCCTCTGAAGTCTGACTCTGCTTTTAAGAAGTCCAAGTTTGTTTAATAGTACATAATGCAATAAGTCGATGGACCCCTGCTGGAGTTCAGAGAGGGAACGCTTGAATTAGGTTGGGGGCAGATGGGTGGAGGAAAAGAAGGGGGGGGGGGGGGCGTTGATGGTTGGAGGGTAGTTCAGGTAATCATGAGTTTTGCAGGTGAGACGAGTGAGCTGCACTCATAGTGTCTACGAGACTGTCTGGCATCCAAAGAAATTTGCAACAATATCATAGCCTGACTTATTATGTATCACTGTATGTTTAATACATTGTTAACAAGGAGCATGTTGCATGTTTGGAATATTTCTTAGATGATGAAATCATACTGATAAATTTGTTGTGTGGAAACGTACATTACTGTTTGTAGGTACTGATTTTTGAGGTCTCGGAAGCCCCGGGTCATTCATAACAGCTCAAAAAAAACATACATAACATTGTTATGTTAGCTTTATATTTATATTCTTTCCTAATTAAATGAGACTACATTTTTGAGGTGACATACTGTAATTCAGAAAGTCAGCTACAGAAAATTAAATTTTTGGGATCTCAGCTGTAAAATGTGGCTAAATAAAATGGATTTTTGCATGCTCTATATCTGTACTTTTAGTGCAGCTCTCCCCCTCCCACGTCCTAAATAGGTGTGTACACACACTTGTCAGTCGCCTATTTGGATTTCTTTTACAGTCTGTTCATAAGAGGTCTGACAGGGTGTTAAAACTCTCTGAGGTTTATTTGACCGCCAAAAATAACTACCGTCACCGTGCAGGATAAACTGCACTGTGCTCTTTTTCTTTGTTAAGGACTTTTTTGGCAAACAAAGGAAATATGTATTCATTCTTCATACATAACACTAACAATATTGTCTGGTGTAATAACAAAGCTTCACGGACATTTCCTGTATTTTGTCACCTTTAAATCTGCAAATTCTGGGAAGAGATTTGATACTTTTCAACATGCTGGGTTTAAATAAGGTCAGAAGAAAAAGAAATTAGTAAGTAATAATAATCTTTTATATTATTCATGCACATACATGACAGGGATCTGTGAAACCCCAAACAAAAAGGAAGCAGGCACTGACTTTCCTCATCAGATCACTGACGTCTAAGTGAAATAAATAAACAACGGTTATCCATGCCTCTAAAATAGATGTTAACACTCATCTCTAAATAGTCTGTAGTCTTTGAAGTGTGCTGTAAAGACCACCATGAGGGTGTTGTATTCAAGTCAGTTTTAAAACAGAAGGAACTCTGCTCTCAGCTGGCTGTATGACTCTAAAGCTCCCACTGCTGTCTAAAGAAACTCACTGCACTACTAACTTCATCTTCATATCCAGTATTATAAAAAAAAGAGAATTATTTCACAAGACATGTTCAAACATCACAAAGGCTGGTTTGAAAATATACAGGTTAATATGAGAGTACTATATACAAGCACACGCATGCTTGAAAAAAAAAGGAGTACAGATGTTATAGGGTGACACAATTGAATTTTTGACAAGATTAGGCTTTTTCAAAAGATCCTATAGCTGCTAGGTAGTCACTGAAATCATTACGTTAATAACCTACAACATGAGGCATAAGATTACTCTGTGAATCCATCAATAAATTAGAATAATGTCAGCGAGCCGCCTTAAAAAATGTTCTTTAAACTGACATGACATTTTTTGTTCCATTTCCAAATGACCGCTGGCAGAGATTGCTGGCTCTCCTATTAATTCTCAGGTTTTCAAGGAAAAAATATATCTATCATAAGTAGAAATAATGAAGTTGAAGAGCTGATGCCCCGAGGAGCAGTCACAAAGAATTATATCTTTCTATAACACAGGACACAGGCAAAAGATAAGTACCTGTCAGTTGGCATACTTTCTGCTACATGTGCCTATCAATAAAAGAGATTATTTTCCCCAGTTATTACAACAAAGATCTGGGGGGCTCGAAGATTGCACCTTTAATGAGAAGGAATGATTTCCTCCTGCACACTCACAACCACACTTGAAGTGAGTGAGCTGTAATGCCATCAATTTCCCCTCTCTCTCGATTTTTTACAAGAACTTATTAAAATGAAATATTGCCAACATTAATTCACAGGGATTATTTATTACATTTTAACAGGATTATGGTGTGCAAAGCTTGATTTGGGATTCACACCCTGTATTGTGATATCGTGGTTTAGCAGTCAAAATTCTGCAGTTTTGTTGTAATTAACAGTGGCAAAATAGATCATTGCCAAATCATATATCGCTCCATAGCTAATCTTCGCGTACTGCAATGCTGGAATACTGAAGAATGTGCTCAGCGGATGGAAACTTGGATTTTGTCTCTATCAGTGGAGGCAGTACTTTTCTGTGTAAAAGAATCCAGTCCAAATTGCAAAAGGTGATTTCCTCATAGCTGTTATTGAATTCAATAGTGTCAGGTGTAGTGGTGTTTAATAAAGCTGACACTGATATCATGTCTGTAGCTGTCAGATTTGTTTTCCCCACACACACAGTTTTGTAGCCATGGTGTAATGCACTGGAACAACCATATAGATTCCTCAGTAATGACAATATAAAGAATGCAAGTGTATGTACCTTGATGACAGCAGTGCAATAATTCGTACGGGTACCTTATCACATTTAGCAGAAAATCCAACACTTGCAAAACACGTCTTTAATCTCGAAACGTGGCTGGATCGTGAAACGTGCCATTAGTTATACTGATGAAGGAGCATGACTTCATACCTCAATTGGGTAGTAATGCGAAGGTCCTCAGAACAAATCTATTATGAATGGTCCTACTAGACATCACACACAGGGGTCCTTCTGACACCCCATACACTTTAGCCACAACATCACGCTGTGTCTACTTGTATTGTGTTGTGGAAATTTTCCATGTTCTTTCTTACCACAAAAAGGGTTACATTTAAGGTAATGGCTTTTCAACATTGTATTTACACTTGCTTTGTTTGCTTGTGTGTGGGAAGAAAAGGGGTCTATAAAAGGATGCGAAACAGGGAAAGCAATCAAAAGTCTGGCCTTCGTTCTCACTATGCTGCTTAGAAAAATGTTACAAGGCTAGGAGCTGCTGAAGTACCTGCAGACATTTCTGTCTCTTTCTTTTGTGCCACAGAGAGGTCCTCCTCTCAAATGTTTTTCTTTATTCTCCAACATGTAGGATACATGGTTTTATTCAGCCTCTTCTCTTGCAAAGTAAATGGCTGTCTAAGTTAGCAATAGCAATTAAAAGTATGGTTTTAATAAAGCACACTATAAGGATGTTACATTGAACTGCTGCTACATAAGACAGATCAGTGGCAAAGTCTGGAACTTTCAGCATTTTAATTCAAGCACACTGAAGTTGTTTGTATGAAAAATAAAATGGGTCAAGTGGAACAGTGCCCTTTGACAGTCCTTTTCAAAATGGAATGAAACCTGGGAATAGAGGCTTTTTTTCCCCTCTTCCTCAAAGAGATGGCATCCATACAAACTCTCACAGGAGACACAAATGAACTTGAATGTCTAAAAGCAAACCTCTGCACTTTGATATTAGTGCAGACAGGTGTAAAAATATACATAGCTAACACAGAGCAATAATAAGAGATTTATGTATGTAGGGCGCAAAAGAAATGCAGAGCCGTTGCCTCGTGCTGTCAGGTTCATTTTCCTGTTGCGTCATTCACCATGCCGGTGCACAGTGAAGCCAAATATGGCAGAATCCTCTATTTCCCATACCACGTGCATCATGATCTCTTGTCAGGCAAACAGATGTCTGAGCACCATGAATTGTTGGATGTTTGTACGAGTGTGTGCGCGTGTAAGAAATGAGTAAACAAGTTGAAATATTCCCCCCTTAATTTGATGCACAATGCATCTTGACAGCCAATTCAATTCATGCAGATTCAAGCCCGAGTGTCACATGTCAGGCCCTTTCTGCTCAGATAAGTAAGTTAGTTTAGTAGCAGGCGGCTAATAACTCCATATCGCCACTCAAAGCGCGGCGAATCAGGCGTTTCTATTTGTCCTGTAATATTATCACCTCTTTCTGACCCTATCTAACCTTTTACCTGTACAGTCAATACACTCAGAGGTGATAAAAGACCATGAGTGAATGGAGTGTGTGTAATGTTGCAGCCAGCAGCGATTACAGAGGTAACATGAACACTTGGAAGCGATACTGAGACAGGGCTTTTTGTGCCTCCTAAATTGCTGGACAGCTCCAGGGCTGACATTTAAAACATAACATCACCAAACAAAAACACATTAAAAGAGAAAAGCTGAGCAGGGGGCTTTAAGCAAAACCTGAAATTCAAGTTTTGGCTAAGGCAACTGACCCAAATTTCCTGCCCCTTCTTCTCTTTAACATGCTTCTGCAAGCCTGGGCCCTGGGGTGACGTATCCCTTACACAGGGATTGCCAGTGCATTTACATAGCATGGTTAATGAGAGATCAACACCAGGAAAGCGCCTTGAATATAAAGCTTTCTTGTAAAAATAATGAGCGAGCGATTGATCCATACTCAAACAAGCCGGTTTGCTGAGTTAATACCAAAGGCAGATTATAGCCAGTGCCAAAAGTGCCCTGGCGTGCGACGCCTTTTGCTTAGAGGGTCCCCAAACTTGTCATCACATTAGCACATGGTCAAGGAGTACATCCCACCACTCTCATAATCTGCTTTCCTGCACAATTAGCCTTCTATAATAAGGCAGCTGCCTGACAGCCAGCAGCGAGAAAAGAGGAAAAAAAAAAAAATCAGTGAGTTTCACATAGGATGGATGGATCGTTTGCTAGACTCTCTCCAACTCATCACCTGCTACTGGTCCTCACATTAGGTCTGAACGTTATGACAACATGGGGGCTTGCTCTTCTTTATTGTGCCAAGCATCTATTGCACTTTGATGAAGCCAGACAAAGGAGGGTGAGCGGGGGTGGGGTGGGGAGAGAGAGAGAGAGAGAGAGACAGAGAGACAGAGAGAGAGCGACTGAAAGAGAGAGAGAGAGAGTGAGAGAGAGTGAGAGAGAGAGAGAGAGAGAGAGAGAGAGAGAGAGAGCACCCATGGGCAGGGTAGATGTGTTTTTAGCTCAGAAAATCTGACAGAATCAGATGTTGGAGAGGGTAGAATGGCAGAGGATGGCAAGTTTTCTGAATAAAATAATAGATAATTTCATTCCGACAAAGGCAGGAAAACTATGGGCAAGAGAACAAAATAGCAGGAAGGGATGGAGAAGGGAAGGGGCTTGAAAAGAATAAGAAGAATTCAGTGCTGCTTCTTGCAAGGGAAAAGAAAAAAAAAACATTGATGACACCCGGTTCCATTCTTCCGCTCTCCCCTTTCTCTGCTCCTCGCCTCGCAGCACGGCGGGCTAAGCTGGGAGCTGTAATGTCATTAAATTGCAAATGCTTTTTTTTCATTTCCGACACACACTGTTTACTTATCTGGCAAAAACATATGTTGGAAGGAATCCGTTAAATTCTGCCCATTGCCTTGGGTGAAAGTGCAATAGAAACGGGCCCACTGAGCTCCTTCTGTCGTCTCCTTTTAGCACTTTGCCTTATCTACAAGGCTGCTTAGCAGCAAACTGGCGAGTTCAATGAAAAATGAAGATACAGTGCAAGATTAGGGAAGAACAGTGAGGGGAGAAATGCTTGGAGAGAGGGTCATCCCATTGCAAATGATTTCACTCCTCTCCATCTGCATAAATGACTATTTTTAAGGCATCTCCAGCGTCTGTATATTTTTCTCACTCTGCCACACATTTAATTTCACGCCCCGTGTTCTGAATATGCTTAAATGCATATCTCTGATGCACCTTTAAGCCAGAGGAAAGAGGATGGGGGGGTAGTGGGGAGGGTACGAAAGCAAAATTAAAGATAAAATGGTGTGATTTGCACTACAAGTCTATTACTTTATGGCATTTACATATAGTTTACCTCTGCAATTCCAAGATTTTTTTTCTAGCACCTTCCTATCAGTATTTGGGCTTGTATAAATATGTATAAATCTTTGTTGAGAAAAAATAGAATTCCTAGCACTGCACTGGAAAGTTTGAAGGGTGCACTTTCTTGCTTCAACTTCTTCTCTTGCTCCCATGAGACTGTCAGCATATCTGCTGGGGGTGTTCTCTCCCAGCTTGCCCCAACAAAGGCACAGGCTTCAAGCACTTTGTGCCCCATGATCCCCAGATACTCCTCCCCTCGGTGGAACGAGTGGGGAGAGGGATCCTGGGTCAAGGCTTGGCCATGGCTTTAGAGGAAGGGCCTGGCAAAGCCTGATGCAAGTGAGGAGCAGCATCCTTGTCAAACAAGTGGGTGAACAGTTGTGTGAAAGCACAACATGAACACTGAACAAGTATGTCATGAAGTCTGTCATAGACAATCTTTACAGAGGACCCCCCCGAGACTCCCACACAGATCTCTCTCAGTGACATGATGAATCGTGACTACATGTGTGCTATCAGGTGGATGTGTTGTTCTACAGTGGTGAGGAAGTTTGAGCTGTGAGTGGAAAGCCCGCCCCTAACAGCAAGAGAAGAGGAAGGCTGTGAATTGGCCTCGGAATGAAAAGGAGAGAGAGAGGGGCTATTCAGAGCACGATTCCTTTCCTTCATTGTCTGCCCGCTTAGATTTGAATACGCTCACTCAAAGCAGACGAGAAAAATGCTTCAGACCCTCGCATTGTTGGCTTTCTCTCTCTTCTTTTCTATTTGCAATTAAATGCATTTCAAATGGAACAACTGTACAGAGAGCATTTCTGATAAGAAGGAATTCCATTGCCTTTAACCTCTTTTGTAATGGCTTTGCAATTTTTGAGCACTCTTATTATGAGAATTGCACAATCAAAACATATCTTTGAATAGAAAATGCCATACAACTTAAGTATTGCTTCATTGAAAATTAAATTGCATTTAAAAATCATTTTTAGTCCCCTGTGTTCCTCATTTCCTAAGCCACCCTTAGTGTTTCTGTTTTGTTGCTTTGTGTGTAACATTGTGCCTTGACAGGACCCTTGTGTCCTGAGCAGTATCACACACACTGGTCCTAAGCATGGGATGAGATCAGTCAATTAGAATTAATGTCATCTGGTCATTTACAGCTAAACACCCTCCATATGCATTGTGTTTGCTTTGTGTGCAAAGCATCAACTGCAAAACCAATCTCATCCTCCAGACATGAATTTTTGAAGGATTTGAACGCTGTAAATAACTCCAAACCCTCTCTTACGAGGTTTACCCCTGGAGCACTTTGTAACTTATCAGGGCCGCCTTGTGCCTCCTCTAATGCTTGCATTATGCTCAAATGTAAATCGGTAAGCTGCCAGAGAGGTGGGCGGGAATCACTGAAGAAAGAATCACTGAAGGGTCTAGCCAATATTCTGATTGGGGCATAGCAAAATAAACAGTATAGTTTTGTTTTTTAGATGCCGGTTGAACAAAAATACATCACACTACTAACTGTTATATTCACAAATGAGAGTTATTTAGTGTTACACACAGAGATATTAACTCACGTAATAAAAAGTGAGACTCCTACGTTTGAAATATTATAATATTTGATTAAGTTTTTAAGGTTGTAAGTTTTCATTTTCAAAAGGCCAACACTAGTATAAAAGGAAACTCTAATATATTCTGAGTGAATGATGCCCAGGGGTCTGTTTTGTATTTCTAATTTCCATCTCTAATGGTACAAGAGACTGATTAGTAATTAGGACAGACTCATTGAAATGCATGTAATGAGCATTATAGGTTTCCCATATACTGTGCACTTCATACCGAAGAAAACAGATAGCATCTTCATCAATTTGAACGGATGTTGACCGTTAATGGCAATTAATCTGCAACACAGTTCTTCATGCTGCTTGTCCTTGAACTCGCATTATAGTGTAATGAGTATATCATTGGAATCTCCCAAATAATTGACCTCAAGCATGTTTCTTACCATAACTATTAATCTTATTTTCCAGTAAATAATTTGATCAGTTTGCAAGAGAAGTGGGTTATACAGAGTACAAACAAGTGCAGGCCCCTAGATATTAATTTGGAGATGGATAGGAGACTTAAAGAGGATTAAAACTCCATACAGGCTAGTCATTTCATATGACTGCTTACCACCCAGTCCAGTGTATATACTGTCAGTCACTGCTTGGCATGGTTGAGATTTGAAATGGTGACAGTTAAAGTACAAAGATGTCCAATCCTAGACTATTTCATGGCATATTTCTTGGAGCATCCTGAAGTAAATGCAAACTGTTAGGACCATACCAGTGAACCCGGGCCACCAGAAACAGCAATACTGCCCCCCTGCTATTGTCTACAGATACTGCAGCCCTCTCTGTCTAAACAGTATTACTCTTTCTTTCACACTAGAATATACTGTCATACTAATATAAAGCAGGCCTACCACATCTACCACAACTACTGTTAATATCTGCATGATGCCTTTTGTCATGCACAAAAAACACCCCATGAATGTCAAAAATCGAGTGTTTTAAAACGGTCATTCTTAAAAATTCCTCAACTAGAAATAACCACATGATATCAGAAAAAAACAAAATAAATATGAGACTTCAGAGACAGAGCCATGCTGTGTAGTTTTGGAATATTAACAACAGAAGTGTGCTACGAATGTTAAAAAAGGAGACTAATCAGACAAAGTGGATTAGATGTTTTCTAATAGAATTAAATAATTTTCAGTTGGGATGTGGACTTGGACTGAAGTTCTGAAGAATTAAACATGCCAGGATGTTTTAAATTTCATTAAGAATTCAAGAGAGTTATCTCAATTTTGGAATAATTACAAATGTTAGTTTAGAGCCATTTTATTAATGAATCAGTAAGTTAGATAGCTGCAATAAAGTTATTATGAGACATTAATTTCCAGGTGATCACATGACCTATGCTATGTTTTTAAACTTATAATGAACCTCAGGCAGCTTTTATTTTGAAAATGAATGTGCATCATTGTTTGTTTCCTCTTATATATTTGTTTTATAATCATTTATTTTGTGTGGTTCAATGCGATGTATGACATTTACTGTCCATTCTTCTTTATTTTCTTTTAAAATTTTAGTTTCTTTGTATTTTTATGGGTAAAAAATATAAATGTTTTATATTTGGTCTGTGCTCATTTAAGAAAAGCTCATGAATATGGACAAGAAACCCAAAAGCCCAGCAGGGGCTTTCTCCATCATTAGTTAAATAATACTAAATAAAAACAAACAAAAACATTTGAATCGGTCGCTTTTCACCATTACGTACGACACCGAGCTCAGTTCTTCAGTAAATGTAACTGAAGTGGCCTCAATTGAAATTTTAAAAGGCCTCCTATTATTTGGCCAACACATATTCCTATAAAATATATGCAGAGTGGGTTAGGTGTTAAGTGCAATATTCACAAAGCTGTCAAGAAAATGGATCCATTTCTCCATCCACATGGTAACAAGTAGATAATAAAGTACAAATGAATAATCACCTCCATCTATGATTCTCTTTGAAAGACCATTAAGAGAATGGTTTCATTTGTCCTGTTCCAAAGATGCATTATGGACTATTATGCACATCCTTATGTTGAACCCGAGAAGGGGAACTCCATATGAAAAGAAATTGAATAGATGTAATGAGTTTTGTTACTTCTGAGTGATAAGCAATTAAAAACCTGTTCCTGACACAATTCCTTTGTCCTGTATTAAAAATATCTTTCCATGCTGTCACCTCAGAATATCCTTCGCTAGTCGTAGAAATATATTGACAGTAAACCTATAATACCCTAAACTGATCAGCAGAAAGATCATATTTCAAATATGAAGACCTACTATCCTTTTAATAAAAATATTTTTCACTCACACTGTCGTGTCTTGCATGCCATTATCCGCAGCAGCTTGTTTCTCCATGGCTCTCTGGCACCATCCTGTGTTTCAGTAGGAATAATGGATTCTGTTTATTTACACATTTTGAAAGTGTCAGTTTAAGGCAGAAGAAATGTTGAAATGATAGAAGCAAAATATCTGAAAGAAGAATAATACCTTTTTTTTTTTTTTTCAGAGAATTTAACATTACCTCGATATTTCCACTGCAGTTTCATTAGAGTTAGAATATACACTGGATGGTCACTGGATGTCCATTTTGAAGAACTTATGGATCGACTGCAAACAGGTAGAACAATAAAATAAAAAAGACACAAGAAACAAAACAAAAGCAAGCAATTAAATTAATGCTTAGTACATGGATGGTATATATTTATTAGTATTTTTATTAGTAAAGCATGTTACTTACAACTCTGTGTCTGTTCTTGAATGTTTTTAAATTTGTAATTTGTATAAATAAATTCAGTTACCAACTCCTAATCTCTGTTAAACATGGAAATGTTCGAATTTAATGAGTAAATTATCCTAAATGTTTTTTCTTTGGGCATTCAATAACTCAAAATGTATCACATATGTGCAGTATGCACCTCTGTGAGTTTGTGTTAAAGGAGCTCAGCAAGTCTTTGTACATTTACTACACTTACTTTTCTTTTTAATTTACCTAAGGTAGATTGCTAAACCTTTAAGTCGGTGTGTTTTTTATTTGATAGCATTTGATTTTATCTAGCCTTGATTCAATTTAAGTTTGTATGCTGTCTTGGTGAAATGTATTCTGCTTTTTGCATGCAAGACATCATATTTTCCTTCACATGACGAGCCATGACTGTGATGAACAACAATCTAGTCATTGGTAAATTTCCCGGAATCACACACAACCGAGGCATGATCACTCATTTATCTCTTACTCACACGGTCACAGACGTGTTTGCTGAAATAAAAGTGAAATAATTTCCACAGAGACGTTCCACTTTACTTCGTCCAGGAATTCTGCTCACTAATCCTGTTGAGTGCAGTGAACCACACGGGACCAGCTATGTAAAAGACTTTGTGGTCACACATGAGTTTGCTCACAGGGCCATGTTTACATGTGTTCTTACCAGACGCTCATGTTTATCTGATACTTTACCACTTTAAAGGTATTTCAGTTTCATAAAGTAACCCACGAAAAGGTGAATCTAATTTTTTGTGAATAATTTACGTGCTGCAAGATGATTTGATAGTTTTGTTAAGTTTAAATTCAGACAACATGATTTTATATCATAATAAAGCTTGATTGTTATATTTCCATGCATTTAGAGTGAAATCATATGCTGAATATGTGACATGACATTGGAAAACTCAGGTTGTTAAAGTAATTTGATATATAGGATGTGAGCCACCAAACTGACTATAGAAATACTTAGAAAACAATGTCTTACTGTAATGAACACCTTCATCATTAATAAAAAGGACTCCAGAAACTCTGATCACAAGGGAAGGATAGTAATTAGGTACAAAATTCACAGACAAGAGAAATGTCTTAAAGTGTATGTGCTGTATCTGTTAATCTTCCCTGAGCTAATCAGCCACAGGGGGCTTTCCTGCTCATGCACAGGTCAGGGGGAAGGGGGGATGATGGAAAGTGGGAAGCTGGAGTGGGAGGGATGGTAAACTGAGCACACTTTGTTTGGTTGTTGGTTTGAAGTTTAAATATTGACATGTCGGTGTTGAGGCCTTACAGCAGCGGCCCCTGCATGAGTCTGACCCACATTCTTTGCTTCATGTGATGCTCCCTCTCTCAGCTGCCTTTCCTGAATCACTAACTTCACCTTTAACTCTGAATACTGCATGCGCTTACCGTCAGCAGTCACATGCCAGGACCTCTTGACAGGGCATTTCACCATCAGTTTCTCCCAGTACAAAGCTTCTTTTAGGACTGTGGCGCTCCTCTTTCTGAACAAAAGGCTACTTGACTTTGGCTGACATTATGATTTGCGGAGAGCTGCAAAATAAAAACCATATGATCATATCTAGCCACCATCTGTAATGACTTCTCACGAAAATACAGAACAGGGTTTGTTTTTAGTCACAAGTAAAACCTCATGGAAGTGTGAATGAGCGGGTAAATATTTGACCTTTATTTGGTTAAATAATAACAATAAAAGCAAAGTAGGGAAGAAATTAGATGAATTTATTCAGGTTTTGTTTTAAACCAATATTATTTAGTATATTGTTGATTTCTTCTACTGTCTGTCTCACTCCAATTCAATCATGCTTGACTTTATTATTCAAAAAGGTAATTAACAAAGGATGAATATTCTGCCTTTCAGTGTTTTTCGTCATGTCAAACTTACAGCTCTCTGTTCTTCAAGGACCATATCAATGTTTTGATCTTGTTTATTGCATAATCTTTACTTTAAACTTTTTTATAGACTGCAGTACTTCTAGGAAACACATTTCTTAAAGCTCAGTTTTTATAGACCCCTCATCTATTGTTTATTGTTGTGAATTTTGCAGACATATGCCCGGTGGTGGTGCTTAAATTTTTAAGTACCAATACAGCAATGTAAAGAATACCCAACAAAATATGCTAAGTATCAAAGTATCAAAAGTTTACAGGTTCTGCAGTAAACTGTATATGACATTATTAGATTGGCTCTGCGATGGTGACTTGTCCAGGGTGTACCCCACCTCTCGCCCAAAGTCAGCTGGGATGGGCTCCAGCCCCAACATGACCCTGATGAGGATAAGCAGTTACAGATGAAACTGTACTGGTGTAAAAAAAGTTCAAGTTTCATTATTATTATTACTTTCAGCCGAACAAACCACTCTTTGCAGGGCCTTGTGGGATCAGCACCTGTTTGATGCTGTTTCCGTACCAGGCAGTACCTCATCAGGACTCTCTTGATGAGGAGTAGAAATTCCTCAGTATTTCAGGAGAGCTTCTGAGGGGAAACAGTCAGAGTGAGTAATGGTGAAGGGTTAATGGTTCCTACAGTTGCTCCTTCACCTGGGGTGAAAAGTTTAATCAGTGAAACAGAAAGCTGAGAGTAGACCAAGCTGCTAAAAAATCTGAAAACTGTATACTCTGTGCTGGATTAAAGTGATTAGTCCCACATTAAGATTTACACAACAGATTCTGGCTGGCCCAGGCTCCAAAGTCAGTTCTCTTTATTGCAATAGCTGAGTACGTTTGAACAAATCAATTAATTTGTTTAAAGAAAATGTTTCTATTTCAAATGTCATGACCAAATGACTGTACAGGTGCGTGTAAACTATGTTATATGCCTCTTTCATTATCTTTTTTTCTGATTAACTTTTAACAACAAATCACTCACACAAACATTTGGTACAAAGAGATTATATAACATTTGATAGTCCCCTCAGGCAGTTCCTTGGTATTCATCCAGACCCGAGCTCCAGCTCACAGCTCTGCAATCAGGTGATGGTCACAAGACCAATGGCTTAATCCTCCTCCTCTACTCTACAAAAGCAAGAACAGAAATTACAGTCTTTCTTAATGTGCATGCACCCAAGTGGAACACAACATGATTTGGCTTTAAGCGTTGTTTCCACAGATGTTAAAACTATCACTGAATCTAATTTGAAGATACACAACTGGGGACCGTAGCAGACTGAGATTCCACACTCTTCAGGGAGAACTAATTGAGCATTTTACTGCTCAAAGTTGATGTACCAAGTGATTCGTCACCATTAACTGGAGGAAACAAACTGGTAAAATATGAGGAACGCACTGAGTCTTGGGCTTTTTTGTTTACTCTTTTGGCCTGAGCTTGCAGAGGCTCAGTTTCCTCGAGTGTGCTGCACAGTCGAGGGGATCCTGTCCAAGCAGTGCTGCCCCTCTTTGGGATCAGATCCCGCCAATGTGTGCGGTTCTCTGTCAGGGAGAGGAAGCTGCTCTCCTGTTCGTGTCGACAGCAAACCCTGGGGAGGACCATACAGACTGAGAAATGTTGATGACAGAGAGAGATGGCCGACCAAATTCTTCAATCAGACTTGCAGATGTACTGGTGAGTCATGTAGTTTTATTCAGATGCTGTCTTGGTAAATGTTGAACCTGGAACATCATCACCAACATCAGCATGATTTGACATGTTTAGTTTGCTCTCCATGTTGCAGGTAATTTTGCAGGGCACGACTGTGGTCAGTGTAAATTTGGCTGGACCGGACCAAACTGTGACCAGAGGAAAGCACCTGTGGTCCGGAAGAACATCCACTCCCTGACCCCTGAAGAGCTCCAGGAGTTCCTTGATGTTCTTGAACTGTCTAAGACCACCACACATCCAGACTATGTCATTGCCACCCAGCACTGGCTGGGACTCCTGGGACCAAATGGAACTGAGCCCCAGGTTGCCAACATCTCCATCTACGACTTCTTTGTCTGGCAGCATTACTACTCCGTCCGAGACACTCTTCTTGGTGAGAGCATAGTCACATTTCTTAACAACACCTGTTTTTAATTAGAAATAAAAAGTAATCAGTTTACTCATATATATTTAATTGTATTAATATTTCTTTTACATATAATAGTGTGTGATATGCATATTTTTGCCTTATGATCGCATAAATGAGCTTGCCAAACCCTTTGTTTCCTTGTAGGTCCTGGCCGTCCATTCAAAGCCATTGATTTCTCACACAAAGGACCGGCATTCATCACCTGGCACAGGTATCACCTCCTCAGCTTGGAAAGAGAGCTACAGGTATGTGTAATCTTCCTGATAATGTTATTAAACTAATTCATGTTGGCATGACTGGATGGGATCAGTAACACCTACAAGGGTTTATTTTTGATCAAACCAAGCAGTCGGGGAGATATTAATAAAAATATTTCTCATTTTGGATAATCAGATTTTTACTTGCAAGTAATTTAAAATCATATTTTTTTTGGACATTAGTGTCTGATACCGCAATTTATCCATCCATTTTATTAATAAATAACATTCTGGTGAATACATTCTTAAAAGCACAGATAAAAATCTTTGATTTGTATCCAATTCAAGAGTTTTTTAATTTCACATTCTGTCCTTCCAAGAATAACAATCTGTATGAAATGTAAGAATATAATATTTATAATTCCTGAATGAATATGGAAGATATTTAAAATGCAGATAATTGGTGCAAAATCTTGGAAAAAAAATGGGATAGAAGGATAGAGACGGGAAGATCAAGGAAGAGAAAAGGAGCATAAATAGATTTTAGACTTGATCTATTATTATCCATCAGGTAATGATCAAAATAAACATTTGTAATAATAATGTAAACTAATATCAATATAATGTGTGTCTTCCCTGCAGAGATTGACCGGCAATGAGAATTTTGCGATCCCGTACTGGAACTTTGCCACTGGGCAAAGTGAGTGTGATGTGTGTACCGACTCACTGCTGGGAGGCCGAAACCCAGACAACCCATCCCTCATCAGTAACCAGTCCAGATTCTCCAGATGGGGGGTGGTGTGTAACAGGTGAGCACAAAATACTAATGGAAGGAGAAAAAAAGGGCTCAATAATTATTGGTTGGATTATGATGAAATCATAGTTGTGGGGCAAATTAATATAGAAAATCAAAGCAAGCAATAATATTTTCATTGTTTCCTCTTCCTCCAGTTTGGATGACTACAATCGCTTTGTGACTCTCTGTAATGGCACCAATGAGGGTGTAATTCAGAGAGGGATAATGGAGGAAGGTAACAGGACTATGCCCACCATGAACGACGTCAGAAGCTGTCTTGGAATCAGAGATTTTGACAGCCCACCATACTTCACCAACTCTTCCTTTAGTTTTAGGTACAACTCTATTGTTTTTACATGAGTAATAATTTTAAATATATGCCTACCATTTTACTGTTACAACAACTCAAAACTGTTTTAATTAACTTTGTACTTTGTACATGACAGGAATGCCCTTGAAGGGTACGAAAAACCAGATGGAGAGCTGGATGAATCAGTCAATAACCTTCACAACCTCGTCCACTCCTTGCTCAATGGAACCAGCGCTCTGTCTCACTCTGCAGCCAACGACCCCATTTTTCTGGTTAGTATCTGATTTCATGGTTTACTCTGAAATGACACGGTGTCACGGTTTGTTGTCTTTATAATCACTGCGGTGTTTTCTGCTAATTTATCTTGCAGGTGCTCCACGCTTTTACTGATGCCATTTTCGATGAGTGGATGAGGAGGTTTGTTCCATCCAACGCCACCTTCCCAGATGAGATGGCCCCCATTGGTCACAACAGGGATTACAACATGGTTCCCTTCTTCCCTCCAATCACTAACGAGGAGATTTATGTTACATCTGAGCAACTGGGATATTCCTATGCTGTGTCTCTGGATGGTAAGAAAGTGTTAAAGAAAGACAAGTTCATTTTAGAAGATATACTTATTTGCTTTCTTGCTGAGTTAGATGGGAAGACTGCCCCCCCCCCTTTCTTGTGTTTGTATGGAGAAAATTAAGCTACAGCCAGCAGTCGGTTAGCATAGCTTAGCATAAAGACTGGAAACAGGGGGAAACAGCTAGCCTGGCTCTGTCTGAAGGTAACAAAGCACCTCTGAAGTGAACTAAGACATTTGATCTCTTTCAACAAAATATCAAACTATTATCTCTCTTGCCTACTCAAGTCTGGCACGAATTACTGGCGGTGGCAGGCTAGGGCTGATAAATAAAGTCTATTTTTTCTTGAGAATACATGCTTGCTAGTGGGACCATCCTCTGTTGTTGTAATTCCAGTGTTTTTGTTGCAAACCACAGTAAAAAAAAGTTAGTTTTGAAGTCGTTAGCTGAGCAATGTCACAGCTTCATCAAACCTATCAAACCCCTCTGTTATAGTGGAGCAAACATCTTATTTTAATATAATGAGTGAAATTTACATATTTTTCTGCTGCTGCTGCTGCAAAAAATGGTTTCTGTGATTTATCTTCACCTGTGCTTCATCTTTACAGACGCAGATGGAGGGCGGCCTGTGTTTGTGCTGGGCTCCACACTGGGGGGAGTCTTCATCGGTCTCCTGGTGCTTCTCCTTATCTTTGTGCTCTACCTGCGTCAACGGAGAAACAGAGGCTTTGAACCTCTGATAAAAGCAGACTTCACAAATAGAAAATACACAGAGGAAGCATAGAGTTCACCTGTTCAGACATGAAAACACTTATACCTAAGAGGGATGGAGCAGCCAACCTTCAATGTTCTATGGACCCTATGAGGAAAATATCAATCCTGTGAACAAACTACATTTTCATTTTATAGATATTAAATCTAATTTAAGAACAATCAGAAAATACTAATCATAACTCAATTTGAGTTTCAAGTGAGACCACTCAAATTTATTTTAGTGTGCTTAGAAAAATTACTCCATTTCCATCTTTGCCTTTCACAAAGTTCTTTTACAATTTCTTTATACGAGTCACCACAAATACAAATCTATTGGAATGTTTTTAATAAATATTTATTCTCAAGAACAGTAACAAAACACAAATGCAATCATCTTAATTGCACTGGAAAACAATAAGGCATATTTGCTCAACTAGTTCTTCACCCCTCTTAGTTTGAAATTCAAACTCTTAACAAACTTCACCTTAATAGCATGTGACTTCATACGGCAATGCACTGATTGTAAAAAATGTTGACTTGGTGTTACCTGCTAATTCTATTTTTCAGATAATTTCTCTGACCAGACATCCATTTTCAATATTTTATTGCAAAAATATTACCATTAAAAGTTCAATGATACAAAACATAAAAAGGGCATCCTGTAAGATCAATATTCACAATAAAGAATCCTTTTGAATGACACATCTGATGTATTTTTTTTTTCTTGCAACGTGGATGCAAACGCTGATGTAAATGCAATAATGAAAACCATAACAAATATTCATTGATATACTGCTAAGGGCATAACACTGGTTAATTCCTTGAATATGTAAGCTTAGCTGGCCCGGTGGTTATGGAGCTGACGAGCTCTCAGAGAACAGTGGATGTACATACAGGCTGGTTTTGTCCGCCCCCCTCAGCACTGCCAGGCCTCTCACATTCTCTGTAAGTACGCTCTACTGAGGAGCTTCACTGAAGCATTCAGCCCTGTCCAGTCTCCACAGATTCTCATTTCACAGGTGACTGTGGTCGGCTTCAAGCCTGTCTGTGCTGCAGACATAACCATTCAAGCTTTACAGATAAATTTAGGGACCCCTTTCTTTGCATTTCCAGTAACCACTGTGTGCTGTTTGCTACTTCGTCTCTTAATAAATCCCTCACCTTTTACATAACTGTGGTAATAAAATTTCAGAAATAGCGACAGTGAACTTGACTTTTTTAACTGTCAATAATTCTGTTTTGTAGGTTTTCACACACTGCAAATGCACATTTTAACGATTAGTTTATCCAAGCAGTTACAAGCTAAGCTTTGGCTATTCAATCACATACGCAGACGTGGCAAACAACGTTTCTTTTTTTTTTTGTTCACGTTGTTCTTGTATACGCACATCCAGAATTCCTGGAACTTCTAAAAATGATTGATATTTGTGGCAATACTTGTAGACTGTTCTGAGAATCAGAAGAATGGGCCCCGATTCCTGTAAATTTATATAAAGATCTTCTGCTATGGTGTTTCTGTATTGAATGGGTTTCCCTTTCATACTGCAATGTACCTTTATGCAATATAGAGAACAAGGTCATGTTTTCACACCAGGGTGTAGGACTTTATTACCCTTTATGAGGCTTTGTGATGTTAGCAGAGTATGTATAGTTCAAATTGTTTTTGTTTTTTTTAAATAGTTGTGTCTCTCTCTTGGCTGTGAGGCTTTGTATGCAGGTCACTGATGCTATAAAATGGTTATGGAGACACATTGGGTAACAACTCTGATTAAAAAAGCAAAATGAAAAGAAGAAAAAAAATGAAGCCCTCTCTGGCAGGAATTAATTGACCACACACACCAGGACCTGCGCTACAGAACCAGCATACCTATGATGGCACTATATTTGTGGCACTGTCACTGTGTTAACAACAGCTCCAGATGAATTCTGTCCAGGCTCTTCTACCCCTGAAGCCAAGCCTAAGAAACCAGCATGATATGAGAATTTTTAGATAATACATTTGTTTGCAAGGCAAATGAGTATATAAAAACGTCAATCTTATCCCTTTTAACAAAATGTTTTCAGCACAAGGCGGCTGTTGAACAGTTTCAGTGGATAGCTAGGAGCACAGCAGATCCAGAACCAACACATGATATACTTAACCTACAAGCTTCTCAAGCGTCATTGTTGAAATTACTGTGAAACACACGATAAAGCAACACGATTCAGTGGCTGTATCCAGTGGTGTAGTGTAGAGTATACGAAGGTATATGTATACCCACTTATTTTTCAGTCGGCATCGGGTCTACCCACTGCTAAATCCCCTCTGATGTTCCTGTAGTGTTGTGCAAGCTGAATTCTTTTTCTTGGATGGCAAAACGTTGTCCAATTTTTCATGAGTGGATGGAGTAAGGAATACTTGACTCACAGTACATAATTATGTAGCCTCATCCGCCTGTGGCTTATGTTGATTTCATCATGATCCCTACTTCCTGAACTCAAGCGGCAGAAGTTAAGTGACAATTTGCAAATATGACTGACCCATTTTTGGGTGAGCTGAATATGCAAGAGTCTTAGATGTCATTGTTCATTACAAGGGGTATTTATCTTTTGCTGGACGAGCTGCCTAAAAACAAACAAACTGGGGGTATAAATTAAGAGTATACCTACTTTTCCATGCACCACTACACCACTGGCTGTATCTGATCTTAGAACAAATATAGATTTATGACAACTTTGATGAATATTCAATCACATTTCATCAAAAATCAATAATTGGCACTTGATTTAATGACAATGGAACAAGGATTGAATTAAAATTTTAGGTGGAAACCACATGTTCCTGAATTCCATCATTATCCTTTGTATTTGTTTCAAAATATAATGTTAAACATATATTAAACTTATTGTGCCTCTTTTAGGTGCATCAAATAACCACATTCTCAACATTTTTCAACACACAAACAATTTTTGCATTAAAAAAATCAAAACAATCAAAGTGCGTGTTATATTTTTCCACATGGAGACCTACATTAATACCTGCCATATGTGCAAGAAATCTCTGAAGCAGAGTTTGTTGGGTCAGCATCAGCGTTAGATGGTGAAGAGATGCCATAAAATATCAAGTCAAAAGATGGCACTGCACAATCTTTGGGAAAGTGGGAAATCACAATGCTTGACTGCTCTCTTTTTTCAGAGCAGACTCCTCTAGCCCCGAGACTGGCAGCCTGAATACTGTCTGCTTGACTGTAGCTCCAATCTGCCTGAATACAAAAACTGCAAAAAAGAAAAAAAAAACCCTGCTGTCCATGTTTAGCCAGTTCCTCCAGCATTATCTCCATTGTCGGTGGAGTGCCAGGGCTGAGAGGGCCAGCATGGTTGGCAGGGCTACAGAGGGTGCACGGAGCGGGGCAGAGTCATCCACAGGCCCACTCCGGTCGGCTTCCACCACTGGGGCTTCAGTGGCAGCACGGTCCATGTCTGTGGGGCTGATCTCTGTGCAGCCGCTGCTACTGCCTTCGCTACTGCCTTCATCGCCTGCAACACCGTGACAAAACACAAGCCAGACTGAGCACATGGCTGAAAATGTTACATAAACAGTAAAACCAGATTTCACAAACGTGAACTGTAAAGCTACAGTGTGCAACATTTTCACGAATTGCTTACTCGTGTCCTGAAAGTAGATATCGTTGCCGTTGTAGGCATTTTTCAACTTGTTGGTCATCACCCTCAGAGCCATGATCTGCTGACGGATGAAGGTGTCTGGGCGGGTGATGTCCACACCCACCTCTGGGTTATTCACCTGGTTGGTCAGTCCATCCTTTTGAACTTCAGGGAAGTACCTTTAAAAATATAGCAAGATAAAATAAACTTGGTGTATTATTTTTGACAAGGTAAAAGGACAAGGAATCTGATGAGTGCTCATTAGATGAAAAAAAAAAAAAGGGACTCAAATCCAGTGTCAATAAGAAAGAAAGAGAACCAGAGAAAGGTTCAACTATGGGTCTAATTCCTAACCGGCACGTGAGAATCCCTCTTTGAGGTCCTAACAGTGTTGGTAAAAAGCAACATATGACCTAATCACATTGGATAATGTTCTTACGTACTTGTGAGACATTTCTCCAGGGAAAACATGTCAGCTGCCTGCATTCCTGCTTGTTAAATAGGCAGCAGGCCATCATGTGAGGGCATTTTACAACTCGTCTCACACAACAGCTAGAGTCAAAAGAAGAATGTTTTCACTGACGATATTCTTTTTTTTTTTTGGCCGCAGAAAACAGCAGCAGCTTCCACATCCCGTACCAAGATAAAGGGTAGAATTATTAACTTAAAGGTTACTGAGAGCATTTAAAACATGAATGCTGAACATCTTTCGATCATAGTGTTGAAAGCAGTAAAATTCTATTAACTGTGACCTCAGCCATAGCTGTGGGCATTTGGAAAGCATGTGCAAATATTTTTTTTTGAAATCAGATAACAGGGATGCATCGTGCTGGTTTCACATTTAAAGAATGAAAACACAGTTCTCTCAAACAATACAAGTGCAAAAAAACCCTCCCAGCAAATTATATTAGACAGCAAAGGATGAATCCAAACCAGAATTATCTTTTTGGTGAAAAACAGCAAAAGTGCGCCAAGCTCTTGCACAGCTGAGTTTAAATCAGTGAAAGAAAGTAATCTGGTCCTTAATTCTAGGATTAGACAGATTAACATTAGTCGAGTCGACCAGACTTTGGACCCTTTGTGTTAGCCTGTATTAGCCCCAGGCACTGGTGCTCTTACCTGCCCTTGGTGTGTCCATTCCAGCACTCGTCATCACTGGCATTTCCAGCGGTCACTCTGTCCTCCACGCACATCGCCTCAGGCAGGTTGGACCAAAATTTCTTCGAAAGCTTCAGTTTCTCTTTTATGTCAAGCACCTTAAGCAAAGACAGAGGTCATTACATGAGAGAAAAACAACAACAAATCAAGTCTGTGTTCCAGTTACAGCCTTAGAGTTACAGCTGAAAATGATATTGATACAGTATATATACAATGATACATAATACATACATCCACATGTACGGCATATATACAGTAAATCATAAAGGAAAGGAGATGTGGCTCTAAAAAATAATATTAGCTAAAGGTAAAACACAAGCTGGATGCTCAATGCTGGAATTTATTTAATAAGACATATGAATAAGAAAATTAAGTATAAAAGACAAATGTGTTAAAACGACACTCATCCCATACCCTTTAAATACACTTTATTCAAGCCGGAGCCCTCAGAGCCTTACAACAATATTTCTAATTACCATAACTTCTTGTAGAAACAGAGAAAATACAGACACTAAAAGACATTTTTAAAGTTTCTGATATATATGAAAAATGTGAATGTAAAAATATGAAAAATCTCTTTCTTTTTTCTTGTAGAGTCATTATAAGACTGCCCTCCTTCACTCATTACCACATTTTATCAAAGGGATTATAAAGCTTGGGATTTGATCCTGAGACATTTTAACTCTAAAAATTATTTGGGTTTAATTTCCTTCCCATGTTGACTATCGAATGTTTGCATCATGAAAAGTAAGACCATGCAGGCTTGCAGCAATAATTTCAGCTTGAATGTCAGACTTAAATGCTCCTTTGCATCCTGGCCATGTGACACAGTCAGATATCATTTCCTGACTTGAGCCTGTTGAACTCCAATCTTTCATCAAACACAGAATTTGACATATTTCACTGAAGCTGAGGGAAAGCCTGATAGCAGCAGGTTGGCCCCATTATCTTTTTCCGTCTGACTTGCTGTTGGCTTACGTGAAATTGTAGTGAACCTGAGCAGAACATGAAAGGTGCTGTACTGACTGTGTGACGCTGCTGTAGGCCTCGACTCTGCTTTTGATGTGTTAATCCTGTCACACTGATGCCAAAGCACTTCAGCAGCTGTGATACTGCCCAGAGGGTCAAAGCTGCACTCAATGCAAGAGATTGACTGGCAATGTTTGACTAAACCTCACACATTAAGTTTAGTTTAACAAGTGAGAGATGCAGTTTTTCTCAGCATCGGCTGGCAAATCCAGGCTGGTAGAAAGTTATTAAACTGGAAATGACATACTACCGTTTTAGTGATGCAAATATTTAATTAGCACCATATAATTGTACTGCCATGTTTCATGTAGCTGAAAATAGATAAAGTTCACCTTTATCTTATTTAATATGCTGCGATGGATGTCAACGTCTTAAAGATTATTGGATGTCATAATATTCTCTGCTGTGCAGTATTGACATATATGTTGAATGTTTACTGCACATAGTGCACTATACATAGTCTTAGCAGTTACATAAAATGCTCTATTGAGACAAATAACTAAAAGAAATCTACTGGGAACAAAATAAAATCATTTGATGAACCTAAAACATCTTAAATGTCTGATAATTAAAGGAGAAAGTTTAAAAAGAAGAGGAAACATTGAGCTTTTTCACACAATAATACCAACAATGCCTCTGAGAAAAGCCTCTCACCTCATTGCGCATTGCCCATGAATAAATAATACAACTGCAACATGCAGCCCCGCCATGCAACCAGCTGCGATGCACACTAGATGGCACTATGTCTTTTAGAAACGAGGACACGAAAGCAACCCGAGAGAAAATTCAGAGTGGAAATGAAAGAGAGGAAGCACATTTTAAATTCAAATCAATTACATTTACTAATGTTTCTCTCACATCAGACTTCATGTCCACATGAATCCCCATGTGGCCAAACGGAGACTGTATTTAGCATGGAAACAGATGTGAGACTAAGGAAAGCTTGTCCATTTTATCATTTCAGTATGGTGATGGTATGTGAGGAAGGAGAGAGGAAGTGTGTGTGGGGCAGAGATCCTCATTACAATCAGCTGCCTGTTCCTGACAGGGTTGATATTCTCATTAAAAATCAGAATGAACATCACAGGAAAATCACCTCCCCCTCGCCTCACATCAGGATATTAAATTGTATTTTGTTTTCCCTGACACCATAAAGGATTATTATTATGACAATATGTGATAGCTATTTTAATTCCTCATGACATTAAATGTGGTATAACTGTATGATACCTATGGTTCTTTAATAAAGCTTGGCAAGGCGGTTGATAGAAGCATTTACTCAATGGATGTGCAAGCCACAATCATTTACATTATCATTCTTCTTGCGCATGACCTCATGAACTTAAGCGAAACATGAAAATGTTACATTCTTAGAAGTGCTAGGAAAAGACAGACACAGCTTCTACGTGCATTAACTGCACAGATGCGTATGCATGAACGATGAAGACTTCCAGTGACATAGAAAAATGGTTTAATATGACAAATGAATGAAGTCCATCCATTAACTAGAACTGCTCCTTTGCAGGGTCGCAGCGGGCTGGAGCCGATCCCAGATGAAATTAAGTATTTAGACGTATTGCCACAAAGTCCTAGCACATGGATGTGCTTATCATTGCCAAATAAAAAACAAGTATCTCAAAATGTAGTGGCTTTCAGATAAACTGAAGGTCCTCTATAGGTTGATGTAAATTATCATATTTTTTAAAACGTATTGTTGCAAAGCTGAAAAGAAAGGGTGACATTTCACTTTAAGTCCCTAATGGAGTTGTATATATATATATATATATATATATAATGCTTTATAATGCTTATGAATGCTAAATACGGGGGACTTGTTGCAGAAAATGTTTTGCTTTCTCTCATTTTTCAAGATATATACTGTAGTTGTATGATAATGTCTTTGTGAAGTCAGAGTTTACTTTCTGTCTTATAATGCACTAAAATAAAGAAGAACAGAAGATTTGAATATATTTTCTATATTGCCAAGGTCTTTACGAGGATGGCTCTTCCTACAGGGATGTACATGGCCTTGCTCTTTTTCTGTTTTATGTATCACATCATCTATATTCTATGTTTCTTAAAGGCATGCTATATAATGTAAACAATTTTATTAAAACGTGTGCCTAGAGAAGAACTGTAATAGAATATTCTACTTCACGTTATAAAGGTTCTCTGTCATTCAGGTACAGTGAAAAGATTTTTATAAAGTATTAACTGTTTGTTTTTTATATTATTCTAGAAAATCCTGCGACACACAGTAGTACTCTTACATATTCAGAAAGATATAGATTCACATTAGGTTTCAGGTTTGGGGGTGCTACAGGTTTCAAGGGACAGTTGAGATATTCATTGTACAAAAAGTGCAAAAAAGAACATTCAAAGGAAAAGGGTTATTTTTCTATTTTGTTCTCCAACTAAGTCAACAAATCCCATCAAAAGACCAAAGCCAACACTGCTTTAGTGTCTCTTTCAATCCTTTCTGAGTTCTCGACCCAATGTATGGAATTTAGCCCTAATACCACAGAGTAATTGTAACAGCGTCACACTCGTCAGTGTATTTTTTATTTATTTTCTTTTAGCAAAAACTGGAGTGCTTTTGATGGGTAATTTTCAGCGTGCAGATCAATACACATTCTGTGCTGTATAGCGCACACACTGGGATGGTTTGCAGTCAAGTGTGAAGTGGCTGGGATGAGAATCAGCACCTCCAAATCCGAGGCCACAGTCCTCTGCCATAAAACGGTGGATTGCTCCTGCTGGGTTGGGAGTGAGCCGGCGCTCCAAGAGAAGAAGTTAAAGTATCGTCAGGGTCTTGTTTATGAGTGGAGGACAAAATTGAGTGAGAGATGACCAGACTGGTGTGAGGTCAGCACTAACGTGGGCGTTGTACCAGACTGCTATGGTGATGAGAGAACTGAGCCGGAAGGCAAAGCTTTCAATTTACCAATCAATCTACAGTATATCCCAACCCACCCTCACCTGTGGGCAGGAGCTTTGGGAAGTGACCGAAAGAATAAGACTGCAGATACGAACAGTGGAAATGAGTTTCTTCCACAGTGGTGGCTGGGCTCACTCTTAGAGATAGAGTGAGGAGCTCAGACATCCAGAGGGAGCTCGGGGTAGAACTTCTGTTCCATTGCATTGAAATGAGCTGGTTCGGGCTCCTGGTTGCCTCCCCTTGGGGGTTTTCTGGGCATGTCCAACTGGAGACCCCTGGGTAACCCAGAACACAGATAAATATCTTATCTGACCAGGAAACACCTTATGATCCCTCAGGAGGAGCTAGAAAACATTGCTGGGCAGAGGGATGTCTGGACTAACTTGCTTAGTCTGCTGCCACCACGATCTGGCCTTACAGTATATAAGTGGACAAAAATGGATAGATAGGCGAGCATTTACGACAGTGTGACAGTTCATTGATAATGTCTTGTTGTTTTTTGTACTTAATGGGACTTGATAATGATTGAAACGACTTATTCTCTTGTGTAAGAGCTTGTGGTTAGATAAAAACCTTGAGAATGAAAAGCTACTCAAGACATACTTTTTCTCTCCTTCCTCTTTTCTCTTTCGCCCTCTGTCTCCCTGTCATGAACCATATATTACTTCATTGTGTTTCTCTCTCTCTCTCTCTGCTTCCTCAACATGACTTTGGTCTCTTGTCTCTTTGGTCTTTCTTTCTGTTAGAACAGTCCTAAGTGAAAGTGAAGGTTTCATGGCAAGCTGACCCGTGATCTTAAACCAGACTGTTACTCTAAGGAGCTTTGTGAATAAAGCCTCTGGTCTCTCTCTCGACTGTGATATGAAAGTATGCTCAGTCATCTCTGGACTGTATAACACCTGCCCTCATCCACCTTTTCTCCACGTCTTCATTTGAAACATCGCAAGTACCACGATGGAAAGGAGCTGTAGAGCATTTGTGTGATTTTCTCTGCCACTTAATTTATGATTTATCGTTTGATAAATATAAATTTAATCATAAATGTAATTAAATCCATCATCTATAATTTCGTTCTGTCTCTGTTCTTGCTATTTCTGTCTCCTCGGGAACAGGAAAACAGGAAGTTAACGCATAATAAAGATTTATTCATTGTATACAGCACTGAGTATATGCTGCAATGCATTGCAGCACACACAGCTTAGTGTACCATGATTTATACATAACCTCACCTTTAAACTAGCTTTTTTTTTTCCTTTCGCCAAATAAAATCCAACCAAAGATACCAGCTATACAGTACAATGTTTACTCCCTGTTAGAAGTAACCGGCTAGCTCGAACGGACAAACATGAGGAAATGTTTACAGAGAATAATTATTTCTAAAACCAATAGTGTGAGCCAATGAGATAATGGTGTTAGCGGGCTTAATGTCAGCGTGTTTACAGATACTCCAAGTATTTATCATCAGTCTTGTTTTTGTGTGCATGCAGCTGAGCGCGCACACAGGCGTGTGAGGTTTTTGCACGTTAACTGTGTGGCAATTGTGTGCCACCTTTCCGCTCAGCATAGAAATGTGAGTGAACTGTACTTTGACCAGTGGTTTTCAGATGCCCTTGCCTATCCTCAGATCAAAAGCTGACGTGTCACTGGCTTTGAAGCTGCAGTCACACTCCTGGCAGCAGCACAATTCCAGGGGCCTAAGCTCTTATCTGGTCGTGGGATGACACCCGGACGTGCTATCTGCTTTTCAATAATAGAAAAAAAAAGAAGAAGACAGAAATATGTGGCCAGACAATCTCTCTAACTTTTACTCTCAAAACACATCACGCTCACCGCGCTGACCTACAGCGCTCAGTGTCCCCCCTGGCTGTTCTGTCAGCTGGTAAATCTCCCTTTCTCTCACTCACAGTGAAACAGGCTTATCAGACATTGCTTTTCGTGCTAGTTAAAACACCGTTATCTTGTTAAATTAACAGTTAGCCCCCATTCAAGCAACTATCTGGAGATGTCATCACAGCTTGACATGGAGTATATCCCTCTGCTGCAAGTCTGAGCTAAATTAGTGCATGTTCAATCTAATCATAGACTCGGCAGCAGGTCTCACCACCAAACCACAAGGGGCAGACAACTCCTCGATCAACTTATTTTCCCTGGCAACTGCTCCTCCTGTCTGCGTTAAAATAGTTTTTCATTTGATACGAATGCAGTTTTCTTCCTGCATCTCAATTACAGAGGTCAGGGAGTCGGTTCTGCTCATACCAAGACCTTGGCCCTGCCATGAGTCTCTCCCTGACCAGTGACCACTTTGAGGACAGGCCGAATAGTTTCTCACAAGGAGGAAGGCCACAGTAAGAATAACTCTGTCTCTTCATCACATTCTTCATCAAAGTTATATTGTTGACTGAGCCAATCCTAAAAACTAATACGTGTTGCTCTCTAAGTCTGGGTGCACTATGTGTTAATGTCGCCAACAGATCAACTGCTACAGTGTCGAGTATCAGGGTGCTGAGGCCCTGTGGGAGTATGTCCCTAGAGGTGGCTATTTAATCTGGTGTCTAACACGTCATAAAGTTCTCCTCATTGGTTTAGGTCCACCCATAAACAGCAGATTCTCTCAACCAAGACCTGCCATCTGGCTCTAAAGCATTTTAGCACATTAAAAAATCAGCAGAGTAGAAATAATATTGGCTATCCCAAAGTACACCGAGTAAATGACCTCTGTGATAATGTTTTGAGGAGCAGTTGTCTCCCTTTCATCAGGTCTCTTTTGTCCTTGACTGGAAACATTCACCTCAAAGGTGACTGGCAGTGCTGCTTGGAGCAGGTAACTAGCAGAGTGCATATAGATGTAGTTTTCACCCAATCAATATCCATCAACACAAGGCCAAAGCAAATATGTTTCCCCTCTGTGACTTCGCAATAGATGAGACCAGAAAGACATCGCCCAGCTGTTTATCTTGCAGTACTCACACAGATGGGAATGGTACACCGAAGCAAATCATGGTTAGAAAACAGAACAACCGCTTGCAAACTAAAATGTGGTCTGATATGACAGTGCAGCGGTGGTTTCCAGGCTACGCACCATGTGTTCATAATAAACCCATTTTAGACAACGCACTTTTTTCCAACTCTCAGCTGGAGCCGCCCTCCTTGTTCCTCTTGATTACAACGGATTATGTCCTAGCATAAATCTGCCACGGCAGAATACTACAACATGATTTACCACGGACATCTCAACAAAACTTCAACTAGGGCAGTGCATGTATCTTTCTTAGATTTTCTGGTGACAGCACCGTCAGTGACAGCACCGTCAGTGACAGCGCTGTGAGATGGTTATTATTCTGCTTCCTGGGAATGGATCCCTGACATACAGTGAAATCTATTGTTATTCAAAACTGGCTTTTATTTTGCATTTGTTTTGATTTTGCAGTAGCAGAAATGCTGAGATCCGTCTTAATGGTATATCTGACAGAAACTAAGGAAAGGACACAGATACTAGCGAGGCAATGAACAAAAGCAATGAATATTTATACACTCATCAGTGTTAAACATGTTTTAAGATTTAAAAAAACTGTCTTAAGAAATACTGTACAACGTATTGGTATAATAGTACAAGTCTGTTATATTGCATTTCCTACCATACTGTCTATCACAATTTAGTTTTGATTTCACGATTCAGTGAGAAAAAGCTGAATACTAGATTAAACACTCCAGTTCTGTGATACCCTGGAGGTTTAACTTTATTTTCAACTTCCAACAGTCTTCATTACTGTTGTAGGAGCAATAATTCATCATGCCTTTAATTTAATGTGACGTTAAATCTCTATGTACCTTGAAAAGACACACAAAAAAAGAGCGCTGGTTCCAAAAATAGCAGAAGCTATGTTGTTACAAGAAATGCATAATTATAAATGACCACTTTGGTCTCTTAGGCTGATTTGATCTGGTTTGGTCATTCTACTGGGTAATAATAATAATCCCCCAAAATAAGCACCTCAATATATATCTTATAAAATGATGTGGCTATCCTTTGTGATTTTAGGGACATTTGTGGTAACCTAAAATGATGCTTCATTAGTCATAAATGAGAAATCTCTATATGTTGCTGTGGCACATGTAGTATTTACATACTGTCAATGTACAATAGGACATACTAAGTGTCCCATTTTACATAATATTGCCTCAAACCATTTGCTCAGTCCCGTGGTATCTACACCGTTGGCCAATATGTTGTATCGTTTTGAGTAAAATTTATCACACAATGATCCCACGGTGAGAAAATATGACAGAATATTGATGAAACAGTGGTGAATGCGTGCGTGTGATTCGCCCAAGGCTACGACAGGAGAAGTTTGAAAAAGGGAGATGATTAAAGAGAAGCTATGCGCTGTGGAGAACAGAGCAATCATGGGCAGGCCTGCTCTCTCCCTGCTGCCCTTGCTCCCCAGAGAGGCAGGCAGCCTAGAGTGCAATGGGGCCAATGTCTCTCATTAATGTATTGACAGATATGAAAAGTAGCAGAGCTTTTATGGCACAGGCATTTGTCGCTGAGAAGGAAGGGACCATGCATTGAATGATTTTAGTAAAATTACTGACCTTTTTTTTGTCAAAAATTATAGCCTTGGCATAATAACTGCTGGCCGACTTGAACTGGGAGTTTTAAGGATTATCGTCATGATGACGACATATGAAATATTTATGGTTTCTTAATTTTTGGAACTGCAAAAATGTCCATAGCAGAATAATGCACCTTCAGGATACAGTTGTCTTTAACTTATATTACGATAAACTTAGATCCCATTTACACATTTCAAGGATTTTCTATTCATCTCTACACTTTTTCTTAAATGCCAATGTATGTGCTTTCATAACTCAGATCTCAAATGTAATTGCATCCGTCTCGGCTGTTCCTGTGAACTCCAGCTGTAGTCTGCAATCTAGAGGATAGGTCACCTGTGGCTTTTCACCAGGCTTGTATGAGACTGTAAGGAGGAGGCAGCGTTAGGTGACCTTCCAGCTTGTTTGGTATATTTCTATAAGAATGCGGCCAAAATGTGCATATGCACCACCTCCACATGTGGTCTGGCAGAGATACTTACATTCCATGCAATGCATTTTGCATTGCTATGTATTTACAACTTGCTTTTTTTCTTGTCTGGGTATGATATCCAGACACAGACATACATCACATTTTAGTATTAGGTGGAAATGAGGTATTCTCTATATATATATATATATATATATATATATATATATATATGATTATTATGCAACCATTTGTCCACTAATGAATGGTATTTACATTCGCAAATGCTCTGTATTTATCTTATTCCTGACAGGATGACAGATGTGTTGAATACAGCTTCAGTCTTTCAAGTCTAAACACATCACTAGAGTTTGAGACATGATGTGACATTGTGAAACAGTAACTATAAGCATAAGCATGAAACCAAACAGAGTGCAATATACCTACTATATCTCCTCTATAAGCAGACTTTCCATTGAGCTCCAGTCTCTTTTTTTCCTTTTGTTTCCATATTGGCCAGTTTCTTATACATTTGGCAATATTTTAATGATTGGTGGCTATAAATAAAATTAAATCACACGTCCATCTGCAGAACAACAACACATTGCTAAGAAATCCAAGTATGTTTTGAAAGAACGAACGATAGTTCAGACGTATGATTAATGCCTGTGTTTGACTGAGTATTTGTACAAGTGATCAATCACATGATTCCTTGTGAGCTCCTGCTACACTTTGATGGAAGTGGGACTGAGTTGCTTGACAGGTGAGTCTTATTATTCACTTCACTAAATAGTGTTATCCTTAGTTTCACACTACAGAGACACACGTGGATGCGTGAATTATGTCTGCATTTGTCTCAGAGAATACATCGATCTGCTGACTTTTTATAATTTCTGTAAGTCTTTTCTAATAACTTCTCATATATTATAAAAGTCTGAATTATTTTCCCAGTTAGCATCGAGGCTACAGCTTTCTAATTCTGCCTGTCTCCTTGACAACATTACTCGTGTTGCCTTGTGAATGACACAGTGAACTGTGGCTGATAAGTATTCTATTGTTGTTGTACCTTTTGGCTTAATACAGCATGTGTGATGTCTTTATCTCATGACAGGACCAAGGTCAAAAAGCTTTGCTGTACTGTGTTGATGTAACTCCAGTTTTTCTGATAGCCTGAGTGAGATGTGTCGCTATGGGAGATGTCTCCTTGCATGTTCGTCAGATACATTATTTAATTATGCCCTTCCACCTGACACAAAGTGATGGGGGTGTAATGAGAGGAAGGCTCTGCTCTTCATCTACGTGCACAGCTCCTTTTTTACTCATGAAAGGTGAAACTTTCACTCATGCGATCAGAAAACTGGACTCACAGTCATAATTCATCCGCTTTGGTGGAAGTGGTGATTTGTGGTTACTGTGGTTACTGGTTACCATAAGTGGATTTTAATATAGTACAGATCCCAGAGGTCCATTCAAAACAAAGTGTGCAGTCTTGACTGTATAACAATACGCCTTGTAGCGAGCAAGCAGAGAGACTCATCTGCATGGTTACACACCCACACAAACTGGCCTTTTTAGAAAACCTTTATTTAGATTCAGTGAGGTTGAATGCTCTTTTCAAGGAATGCACTGCTTCACAATTACATACATTGACAAGCTGTCCAGTATGATGACAGTCTGATCTGTTGGTCTCTGGGCAGCTCCACTGGACCAATTGTTATAGGTGGTTATAGGTGGCAGCGGTGTTTCTGACTAAGGTAACAGGGTAGGAGATGTATGTCACCTTTCAGTCTGGGGACTGAACCGATGACTGACACCTGTTTTATCTTGAAATAAACCTCCAAAGGCGCTAAGAGCAGTTAATTTTAATACCCAGCAGTTCGCCACATCTGAATCTGACATGCATCTTTTCAGCATTTCTTTTCTTTGTTACAGAAATTTAGAATTCATTTGAAGTCTAACAATGGCAACAGGAAATAAAATGACACTTTATGTAGCTCTGGTCAATTGTGAAAGAAGTTTTCAGATTTCACAAGGTGAAAGTGCAGGCAGCATTTTAATGTCGTAGCTGATGGAGGAAAGACTACTTTAAATAATTTTGGCGAGTTTAATCTTCAGCAATGCATCATATTCTGTTGACTGATCATATTTTTTTATATGCTGAATCTTAATCTGTAAAGTAACTTGTAACTATATCTGTCAAATAAATTTAGTGAAGTAAAAATTAACAGTATCTTTGTTTAGGGATATTTTTCCATATCCTATATAATGAGCTGCAACAGATGCTTGATTGATTGAGCAGTAAATAGTTAATTACTGGCATGCACAGACTGACACGTACAGACCAAACACTAATCTGAATTCAGATCATTCATTAACCGATATAAATAATGCAGGATCTTCCTCAGAGTGGGGACCTAAAGGTCCACTACATGTTATTACAGTCTCTTGGCATAATTAGAATTCATAGAATATAGTTTAAACTGATCTGCACAAAATCCAATCTGTTCAGTAAAAGGTCTGTCTTTCGCAATTTACAGACGTGTTTATGATTAGCACCATGGCTGAATGCTGATCTAGAGCTTTAAAGCAACATTATGTAACTTTTCTACCATGAAATAATCATTTTTATGCTACACTGATGTGTAATCAGATGAATGGTGCCTCTTTCATTCCTATTCTGCGCCCCGTACATCTGTTCTTGCACTGTGTAACTTTGAGCTCCAGGTGTGATCACCCCAAGTGCAGGTGGGGAGCAACGCCAGAAAGAACACCAGAAATGCAGCTGGCAACATGGCAGAGCCAAAATAACCCAAGAGGACAATAGATAAAGCTGAGAAATGAGAGAGTGACCAAGAAAGAGGCCGCCAAAATTCAGAATCACAAAAATACACGTTCTTACATAATGTTGGTTTAAGTAACAGTCTAAAAATAAGAAAATTTAAAACATATTGACACTTAAGGAGTGTTTCCTGCTTTGTTCACAGATGTTTCAGTCACTCTCAGCTGTGGTGGCTGCCACTTGTTTAGGATTAAAGGATTTCCTGTAATCTTTAAATTAATACTTCCCGGGAACACACTATAAAACCTTTTTTTTCCCAGGATTTGTTTCCATATGCGAAATCTGATTTTAACAACAGTACTGTGGAAAATTAATTACATAATGATGTTTATTCCAATTTTCTAATATTTTCCTGCCATATTCATGTGGTAGTACAGATTCTAAGACTTTCTTTGAGTTGAAAAAACCCCAATGATATCTTGTCATCAATGTATTTTTTGTATTTATATTTTTGTTAAACAACGACAACCAATAAAGTATTAATAACAAATAGATCCTGAATGATTTGGTCAATCTGTTGAAAGATTGAAATTATTTATAAAGTTAGCACTTCTATGACAGGTGCATAAAAATCAGATAAATGCTGAAAGTCCAGGTTTGTCAATCCTGGGAAATCCCTGGCATCTCAATTCCTGCTTTCAAGTCTATCCCACATCAGCTCCACCCAAACTCCCCTGTTTCCCAAGCAGTTAACCTAACATGTTTAAAGACCTGTGGGTGATAGACACTGAAGTGCTGTAAGTAGTTGTTGGCGCTTTCGAGACGTGAGTGAGAACACACAGCAGTATCGCACATGCCAGTGTCTATATTGTGAAATATAAATTATGTGCAAGCATGTCACAGCTTTTCATATTTGCAATTACACTGGAGCATTGTGCTAAGAAATAGAAGGTGTCGTCTCCCTCACCTCAACAGTAAACAGCTGTTTGCCTGGGGAAATGGTGCCTTGACATCATGTCTACTTTGTTAAGCTCTTTATGTTTTTGTCTGTCATTTTTAAACTACATCACGACCACTATCTAACAAACCACTGACTGTAGAGTCATGACTGTGTACTGCACAGGTTAGCTTGAAGTGGGAGCGAGACATTTCAATTCATGTTTGTTTTTCTCATTTCTCTGGCAATAAAGCAGTAAAACAATTTTGGTTACACACAAAACTAGTCAGATCAAACCTCCATGTCCAGGTGGTGGTGAAAGGCTGATTTTTTTAGCAAAGGGTGTACTTGTCAGTTTATCAGTTTGTCAGTTTATTTATGCTCGAGTGCCACTCCTCGCGGAGGGAATTGTTTGATTTACGGTCAAACAATGCTCCAAACTATGATGCCACATATGCACTTCCAGACTATTTATTTTTGTGTGGTCTTAGAGAATTATGTTAGAATCTGTGGAATCTACATAATTGCACGGCTTGGGCAAAAGTCTGTAGATACAACAACTCAGAGAATGGAGCTGTGGACAGGCCCACTTTACTTCCATTAAGCTGTATCCAAAACAAGAATGTTTTGGTGGCTTGACATGTTCCTAGACTGCACAAATATAATGTCTGGGACAAGATTTTGGGAAAGGAGTGGTTGGTGCTTTTTTCCTGACAACTGACTTCACAAACCACACACGGATGTTTTACTCAGTGTTTCCTACCGAACATGGCAAAGAATAAGAGAAAGAGAATTGTGTGCATGAATATTCAGTCTCACTTAATGTCATATACTGGAAGTTATCCATGTGCTAATTGTATGAATGAATAATTTATCCTGACATGAAATGCAGATAATAAAATAAAAATAAAAATAGGTATTATTATTACACTCCCCGCGCATGTAAAAAAAAAAAAAGAAAAAAGATTCAGTATGCTGCTTAATAATTTGTTCTGGGCCAGCTGAAAAACTACATTTTTGCACCTTTTATTTGTACTAATGAGAGTCGAAAGCTGGAGCCCATGTGTTGGCTACAAGCAGGGAATAAACCTGGTCTCACGGAATACTAACAAACATATAGACAATTGCAGAGTTACATATAACAGCAGTTTATTGACTTGCATGGTACTGCCTTGAGAAAAAAAAAAAAGCAACCATGGGAAAAACCAAGATTCAAGTGAAAAACTTTCTTGCTGCGAGGCAGCAATTCTAAGCACTGATCCATCATGCTGCCATCTTTTCTTACTGAGAGGGTTAGCCAAGAGGACAAGAGTGATTGTCTCTTTTGGACTTGAATGCCTCCCAACTGGTGAATGAATGCTGTATGTCGAGCTGTGCCGGTGTACAGACCTTAGGTTATAATGCTCAACGAAACTGTTCTTGATCTAATGTCACAGTACGAGAGTTGGCTTTTGGTTATTTTCACTGTTGGGAGTGAAAGGCTATTTTTTACATTCATCATCTGAAGAAGCTTGAAAAAGTTTTTCTCACTTTGCACTTGAGTTCAAGAGCATGATTTGTGATATTACAAGCAGTTTGGTCAATCAGATTCAAGCTGGTGCTAGTTTCAAAAAAGAGTGAGGCTAAAGCCAAGCCAAGCCAACCTCCATGGATGGCAAATGAAGCCAACAAGGAAGTGCCGAAACCTGCAGTTCCTCAAATTGCCACTCGAGGTTGGATACAGAACTGAGTCAATCTCTATAAAGCCCACATATTAAAATGCCCAACTTTACAGCAGAAATAAACATGTCTAGAGCCTGGTATGGTTTTGGTCTCTAAAGCTAAGTTCCCTTTTATCTTAAGGTTATGCATAATTAAGCACATATTCAACGTTGCATAGAAAACTTTTACGATTTAGCAGCCCCAGTTTCAGATTGCAATACCACCGGTCAGCATTCCCCTCCACCCCAGGCCTGAAAACCTCCTCTTCCAGGTGGTCCAAAATGCCTGTAATAAAAACATCAACACTCCCCCAGGAGTTCACAGTCTAGACAGCTCGGCTTACAAACTGAGCTAACATTAGCTAACAGCAGCTGTCGTTCATAGCAGTTTACTTTACTGTCCATCAGAAAACTCACAGAGCAGAGCAGGAGGAGGATTTCAGAGGGAAAACAGAAATTTTCTTAATAAAATATGATCCAGTTTCACCAACATCAGTGAAATAGTCGGTGGTGGGTGGCTTAGCGCCATAAAGCATTACTTACAACTCGCGGGTCACCATACCCGAGGCACAAAGTTACATAGTGAGAGAACAGGTGTATGTGGTGCAGAGTGGGTAGAGACAGTAGAGACACCATTCACCTGATTACATGTCAAAGTAGCATCAAAATTATTTCAAACTCGTTGTTTTATGGTAGAAATGTTTCACAATGTTGCTTTAATTTGGCTCGTCTCAGCTGCATCAACACTTCACGTCTTTACCCATTTTTGGATTAGCCGGCGGAGTCAGTATTGCCAAGATGGCGATGGCCAAAGCTGACCACACAAAGGAGGGTTTGATTTGAATAATTATCAGAGGCCTGGAGAAGTAAAACTATGCAGTTTTGTTGTGTTTTGGATGTTTAGACAAAACCTAGAAAAATAAACACCCAGTGATCTGTTTATCTTCTTAATCCTCATTTGACCCCTCATACTTATTTTGTGACCTCAGGTTAGAAACCGCTGTCTGGCAGTTTCCATGGAGAGTACTTTCTAAAATATTTTGTAGTGTTTTTCTGTTTTCAAGCAGAAGTTGGGAATTGCTGTGGTAAGTTTAGACTAACCTTGGGGTGTATTCCTGAATGCATGCTGGATAGCCACTGCTGATTGTTAACTTGGGGTTAAAAAAAAAATGTTAACTTCATCCAGCAGTACAAAAATATTTTGACAGGGTTAGACAGGCAGAGATGTGGAGAAAGGAGAGCGGCAAGAGTAAATTAGTTCTGCACAGACAGAAGCGGAGCTACGATTTGTTTACAATTATAGCTTTTCCATTTAATGTGCCGTCAAAATCATCAAGCTTTTCTCATATTTGTATGAACAGGAAAACAAAAATATTAAATTTGAATGTAATAATAAGCAGCAACAGGTGCACATCAGATTTTAGGAAAAACAGACATTTAATAATCAGAATATCAATTGTATCTTCTCCTGTTTTCTCTCTTCTAATACCGGGAACGTCTTCTGGAAAGTACTTGATGCACAAAGATCTTCTTTAATTTAAACAGTGTCTTCTTGCCGCAGTAAACATGTGACATTTTTATAACTTCCAGGTATTTTTCAGTGAAATGTCCTTAAATATAGACGTACTAGCTTTCTGAATTCATCATGGATGTTGGCGATGGCCATGACTTAGGTTTTATTCATTAATAAACACGGACGAGCGCTACATGAATAACCTTGTAGTTGCTGGTGATGGTATAATAAAGTTATAGATGAAATGATTCATTTTGGACAACATTTCTCCACAGGCTCTTTCTACAGTCTAGTCTTGTTTGCGTCTTGTTCTTGTTGTTTATAGTGGCATATTGATAAAATGTGAAGCGTGTATTACACAAGGGAGACAAAAAAGACCAATAAAACTGCACAAAATTGAACTGCATGAAAAGTTGTAACAAATGTCAAATTAAAAGCTCCACCTCTTATCTATAATGCGCCTCTGAGCCTGACAGACTGTTGTGCCTTTATCCCCTCTTTGGACTTCTCAAATCTCCATTTCTCTCAGAGCTTTGAGGGTGTGTGCTCTGACAGAATGTCAGGCAATTAAACAGTCATGGCTCATTGAGCTGGAGGTGGGCCCGCTCCTCCAGGCTTCTCTATAGGCAACTGAAGAAATGAGCGCAGGCACTCCCTGCCGTCCCTCGCACATTCTTCGACTCACAAACTTAGCGGTAAATCCAGACAATTAGGTCTTATCAAAGGACACTTAAAACTATTGTCAACTTTCACAAGGCTGTGCAGTGTCACTGTCACGGGTAATTATCTTGTGTCTGGATGTAAAGGAGGACAGTGTGTGGGATGACAACAATGTACTCTCACAGGGAACCCAGTCGTGTTCCTGCTGCAAGATAAACGCATGAATGCTGCCACACTAATGACGGCACGAGGCAGCTGCTAGACAAGACTAACACCTTTACATCTACGGCCAGCGTACAGCGCAGAGCAGAGAAAAAATAAATAACTGTTTTAATCAAGACACGCGCTGACAGAAAGCTTCATTTAAAAACAAACGTCACCATTCTTTTACTATATTTTTATGATTTTCTCAGGTGTGCATGGCCTCCAAAGAGCTGCTATCAGTCAAAACCTGCATTTGAAATTCTGTATTTTGTTCATGCTGGATATGAAAAAGCAATTGAGAACTGTGGCTAAACTTTCCAACCACAAGAGTTGCAGACACTTCTATTTTCACAGATATTGAACAAAATATTTGTTCAATACCAGAGACCCTTTGGAAAAGATTACTAGCAACCTATTGGGGTACAGCCGCCCTTCCATATTGAAAGGAAGAAGCAAGAACCGGGTTCATAAAGAACAATAAATTGCTTTTCATAAAAGCCACCCACTGACACCTGTTCAGCCTCATCTCTTAAGAGCCACAGAGATACAATGGTAAGTCATGGAAAATACATGTCATGCCTACTTCCACTTTTCAGTTGATTATATACCAAACAAATAATAGCATATATGCTTATGCAACCTCAGCCATATAAACAAACTGTTCTCCTGACACTGCTGAGGTAAAGAAAAGAAATACAAGTTAAATCATGGCTATAGCCAGTTGCTACTGATGAGCCCACACCACCTGTCTTTGTTAATCAGCTTATGCAACTGCAGTGAAGATCACAGGTTTCATTTGAACGTACACCTTCGCTTACACGTTCTCTAACAAATTGAAATGCCATTTTCTCTGTATGCTTTTCAAATTGAGAAGCAATTATATTCAAATGATTACCGCAAATGTACTTCCATTCCATTCATTCACTTTTTTTTTTGTCTGGTATAGTGGAAATTTACCGTGCAGAGTAAGATGATCTCATGTGAACTACCCGAGCACTCACTGTTTGCTTCTATCTACACCCTGCAAGCCCGAGAATAGCATCTTTTCTGACTGCCAGTAGGGTGGCTTTTGAACATTGTGATGTCAACTGCAGGAGCTCGACAGAAATACACAACAAAAATTTACAATAAATGTATGCTGTAAAAAAAACCCAGTAAGGGCATGAATTTTCAGGTGAGCTCAGTTCACAGATGATGTGTGTGGTATCTAAAACATACGCTTTCAACCAACATCATTCAATGTTAGCCAAACAAACCACTGCTACTATTAAAGTACAATATTTCCACACTGTGACTCATCACAATGTTGAAGTTTCACTGAATATAACTTTTGCAATCTTTAGTTGAGAGCACTAAATTCTGACTGAGGCTGACTAATTGTCTAGCACTGTGGCTGTTTCATTTACAGTAATAGAAAACTGTAGTCAGCTTTCATTTGAGTGATTAAACAGTCCAAGGCCACTATTACAGTTCTCATATAACACACTCATCAGTATCTAACCTGTGAAGAATAACTGTTTAAATTAAATCTGGATTTCATTTCAGCTGCTGTTAAAGACTTACAATAAATACAGTACATTTTGTAAGTGCGGTGTTATTAACAGGAAAGGTTTATGTCAGGTGGTGGTTTAGACTTTAAAGGGCAGCCTATTTTATCTCCTTTTTTACACATAGATTTTTGCCTTTGTTTTATATTATAAGAGAATAGAGAGACAGGAAACAGAGAGAGAGAGACGGAGGAGGCGGTGACGTGACATGCAACAAAGCTTTGTGACTTGAATCAAACCTGGAACACTGAAGTTTGCATTTCAACCACTCAACCACCAGGACGCCCCTGCGCTAATTATTTCATCACATAGGCCTATAGCTCAGTGAGGTTAAGCTTCCCACATTTCCAGATGCTGCACTGTTTAGTTTTTTTTTTTTTGTCGCTTTAGTTTTTATTTAACACTTCTTTTCACAGCGCATCAGAAACCTAATCCACAGGGAGTCTAGACTTGTCACAAAAAAAGAAAAAGAAACCACACAGCTGCTGTCGGTTGTTTTCATATTGACGTTATTATATATTAATAGTTATCGACTTTGTATTTCTAGTGAGAGGTTAGAGGTGATCTGACTTTAATGTCTGTCACAATGAAATCAATATTCAGCTGACTGTATACATACATTCTGCAGTTCCCCTCAGCTCCACAGACATTTATGGCATTTTAAGGCCTGAAACACTTTTTGCAGGAACAGCAGGCAGCTGTTTTTTGTCTCGAAAAAGCTCTAAAAACCCACTGGACTCTACCTGCTCAGCAACAAACAGCAGACAGACAAATTTAAGATGTAACTGGTGAACAAAGCGGACAGATAGTCAGATAGTTTCCTCAGGAATTAGTGGAGTATTTGTCAAGACTCCGAATGAATGCTAACTGAACCCGGGCCGCAGTGGTATGGACTCAGCCACAGTACATGAGGTGAGTGCACTATCAGGTGATGAACCTGCCACAGTTTCTCTGAGATGTCATATTCCAAAAAGTCCTAAAATGTCCCTAAAGAGTCCTACATTTATGAAAAGTTAAGTTTTCATTTTCGGCTGACTGTAATGATGGTTCATGGATGTGAGCTGGATCGAGCCAAAAGACAAACCAAGCATTTTCTTTCTCTTTCCATCAACCAACCAAACCCTCATTACAGCACATTAAAGAAGTGTCATGACTCACTGTTTCCTGTGGCCACTAAGATCAGCACATGGATGTTGATAATGGAATTTTCTGCTCAGGTACACTGATCTAGTTGTTGTATGTTAAAAATAAGCTCCTGTCACTGAGCTCCATCTTGTGAGCTTCTCCAAGCAGACTAATTGCCCAGTTATTCATGAGCAGTCTGTAGCCCCCACTTCATTGTACCGTTAGAGCAGATGCTTGCTGCAACACCCCCCCACATACTCTTTACAGCTCGTTCCTCTGCCAGCTCTGACGGAGCAGGTCACCTGCTGATTGGTTGGCTTCCTTGAGGAGTTGACTCTATCAGCTATGGCAATGAGGGTCTTAGACTAGGATGTGTCTAGAATAGATATACTGTAGTGGTTGACGAAGGTTCCAGGGAGGAGTCCTCACTAGCTGAGAACACCATGGCATGTGTTCAACAATCCCTGTGGTGTTTGAAACTCAACTGTAAAGTACCGTGTTTAACAGCTGATACTTTGATGCTATAATACACCACAGCGGCCTGGATCGAGGTCTGAAGAGTTCCCGCATTTGAACCCCTAATAAATTAAAGACAAAATGCTCCATCATAGCAAATTCATTGAGACTGGGTTACACTGACTCTCATGTGAGATGAAAATGAGACTATGACTCACACTTAACACACCAAGTGCTGCATACCACTGGGATTTACAGGTCACAATGCTTGTTGACTGTAAATCTCCAATGATTAGAACACAATCCAATGCATCCCCCAACCACACAATATTAAAACATCATTTTTTTTTGCTTCCAGTCACAATGCATAAAAGAGTTGCAAACAATAGACCCAGCATAAGCAACTGAAATGAGTATAAAATCTTGAACCTTACACTGTGTTGCATCGCATTCCAAACAATCCTCTGGTTCGCAGCATAAAGGCAGGGAAACAGAAAGTCTTAATTAATTCAGTGTAGGTGGAAGAATTTGTTGATGGACACAGAAAGCTAAAAAGGCAACGGCTGTATATGAAACATCAAAAATGTGTGCAGAATTAATTAGATTAGTTAAAAAAAACATAATTAGTATTGAATAAAACAAATAAGTCATTTATTGTTGTGGGATTCCGAGAGCCAGATGGCAAAAAAAAAAACCAACTGCTTTTCAAATTATGTATTCACTAAGTAAATAACCTTTTATTAACCTGACACAAAGCGCTGAGACATTTGATTACAGTTTTTAAACACTCTGGGTGAGGCTGCCGTTCCACTAAACTGATTTGATAAATTTGGTACTTTTCAAGGGTCAATAATGCACAAACTTTTTTTTTTTTTTTTTTTGGTTCCAGACAAAAGCTCTAAACACCAACAAAACTGAGACACTATTTGAAAAGATTCACTTTGAAAAGGTCTAGAGGGGAGAAACGAAGGACACCGTGGCTGCAAAGGTAATCCATGATGAGAACTGTCTCTCAGCTGAATTGGTCTGTCAGCTCCACGTTAACCTTTACCCTGATGCAGCATTTTGGGTTTCAAGGTTGTTTGAGATGGAAATCCATGTATCAAGATCCAATCCGACAAACATACAGCTAATCTGATAGAAAATAAAGGTGTGCTTTACAGCAAACAATTGATATGGTCAGCCTCACAAAATCTATCCATCAATTCTCTCATCCCTCTCTTTTCTGTTTGCCAAGCACACAGAGATGAGAAGGGCACCGAACGCAGTGCACCACACCTTCCACTGCCCTCTTGGGGTGAAGCTGTTGATTCGTTAACAAACACAAATCGATAGAGGGGCCTGAATGGAGGACAAGTACAAAGAATTAATTTCCGGCTCCAGGGGCTTACGATGGCAAATCACCAGCTTTAATCAACAGTGTCAAGTCAGAAAGACAAATGATGTTTACACTGAAGCAGTGTCTCGCCTGAAAACAGCAGCATTGGCTCTGTCTCCTTACCAGTCTGTCTAGGCTTGTGCCAGCTGCAGTGGTAGGCCGCTCCTCTGGGCTGTATGGCCTGAAGCGAGCGTTGAACACATCCGAAACACCACGGGTAGACCTAGTCATTCCTGCGGGTTTTGGCTGGCCACAGCCTTGAAAAACCTGCAATTACAAAAACATGGGCACCCAATTGTCAGGGGTTTAAATTACTTTGGATGCAGAAAATAGGGAAAACATGCTGTTTTGTTAAGGTCTTGTGAAGCATTCACCCCGCATTACCAGCGTGACAGTGCTCTTCGTCAACTTGAGGTAACCACGTTGATAGGTGATTCAACTAGGAGCTGTGACCGATGCTATTTAAGATGACTGAGTTACGTTTTTACGGGCTTTTGGGAAAATACCACATATACTTAAACCATAAACAAAACTGCATCTGTTGCATGGGAAAGCCAACAGAGCATTTAGGTTTGAATGAGAACTGGCATCCACAAACTGTGTAGGCAGAAAAAAATTCTTCACAACCACCTACATTTTTTTTCTTTCTGACTACAATTTTGTGGGGAAGGAAAAATGCAGTAAAACACAGGAAACACATTAACTACTGTTAGTTGAACTAAGATTATCTGACCAAATTCAAACATATAATTCAAATAGAAGACCTAAACTTGGACATAATTAGAACATGTTGTACTACACACCTTAGAGACAGCCAAGTATGACTTAAAGCAAGCTCGCCTCTTAGCTTCTCTTCAGTTCATGAAAAGTTGGACTTCAGCAACCTGTCTGGCTTTTGTTCTATGGGGAATAAACCTAATTGACATACCCTGTAGGAGACCTGGGCACTGTTATCTTGCATATTCATGATGGCCTCTGAAATCTTGACATCAATAGGCTCCATGACAGATTCAATGTTGAAAGGTCCTTCCAGCCTCTGTGCCACCAGCAGCATAGCATCTGTCATAACAGTGGGGGAAAAAAACGTGGTGTCAGAGGGAGGAAAGCAGAGATGCAAACAGATGCACATTCAGTTAAAAAAAACACTTTCAATGGTACCTAAATGGTCACACTAAAAAAAACAAAAAAAACATCATCCAACCAAACCAATCAACAAACCATCTCTATTTCCAGTCAGTTCCTGTCATGTCTAATGTGGCAGTGTCCAATATTAGTAACACTTGAGAGAAGCCAGTGCTCTGCAACATAAGAACATACAGTACTAGCATTTTCAGGTTTGATTACATATGTAGGAGTTCACTACAAATGCAGAAAAAACATAATCACAGAAAACAAGCAAAAATGGTTCCACGCATGTCCTTAGATAAATTACTATTGTATTAGAGCTCACTTCAGTTGTTTACTGTGTGTTTTCTGTATTTGAAGCGCTACCCCAAAATGCAATGCATAAATTGTCCAATGTGTTTTCCTATTAGTTTCTGTTTTCTTGAGTTGCTGTGTCAGACTCTGTCTGCTCGCACAGAAAGTAAAAGAAAAAGGAAAAAATAATAAAGGTGGATTTCACAGACAGCCGAAGAAACTGTGTTAATTTCCATATTGCAGACTTGTGTTTATTTGAATTTGGTCAAAGGACCAGTGTGTAGGATTTAGCGGACTGCTACCTCGCCTTACACCCTCCTTCCTAGGGTGATGGGAGAAACCATGGGGGCTGCAAAATATGTAAAAAATTGTAAATAGAGCCCCTAAATCTTAGACACTGGACCTTTAAATGCTAAAATGCTGTACCTAAGTGATTAGTACTAAAATAATTAGTTGATGGAAGTTGATTCATCACCAAGAATTTTGATAAAAAGTAATGCTTGATGCAAAAAGCAAGAAAATGTGAGGATTTGTTGGGTTTTCTCTGCTTTATATCACTGCAAACTGAATAGTTGTGGATTTTTGACTGTGAGAAATTGTGATGTGCATTTTTCACTTAAAACAAACCAATAGTGAATCATTAGCTTCTTACGCAACATTTCACCAAAGGTCATAGTTTCAAACTATTGTGTCTTGCCTTCTGATTACTACACAGTATTGTCAATTACGTTCCTCTCACAGGCCGCCAACACATACTTATGAGGCATGAACACTTCTTGGGGCAAATTCAATTTTTATGTAAATCAACTCAATCAAGTCAACAAAATTTGGTTATGCTGCATGCAACAAAAAGCGCTGATGAGTCATTGATTTAATAGAAGTTTTGAAAGCCAAGCATTTATTTACATCTGCTGCAGGAAATGAATACTATAAGGTCAGTAGATCATTAATATACTTGTGTGGACACAAGCCAGAAGGCCATGTTGAACATGAGACACTTCGCATTATCACCTCCACAGAATCCATTTGCTTTCATCACTTTCAATTAACACCTCTGATAGTTTTATATAAAGCTGATGCATTCAAAATATTTAATATTTACAACTGTTGTGGTGCAGGTTCCGCAGTAGCTCCCACTAGTGAGGCAACAGCTGTTGCCCTTTAGAGGCTAAGTGAGTTAATTGATACTGCCACGAAACAGCGCTTAAGTGCTCTCAGCCCTAATGTGTCTCTGTAATGGCAGTTCTGCGTTGAATGACGTGCCACTGGGAGTTGGACATCACCAAACCACTAACTCATAACTGAGCCCAGTCCCAGATCTGGAGACAGTACTTATGCAGTCTGTCAGGAGAGGTTTCTCCATCCACAGACCTCCCAGGACAAGACCTCACCAGCAGGCTGTCATAGTGGCTCCTCATTTACCTCCTTACTAAATAAGGTCATCCTGTCATTTGGAGACTACAGACACAATAGCTTCTTACGCCCTCGTGACAGCCTTAACATATTATTTAATCTGCGCTAAAGCAGCATGTTGTTTTTGGAATAATATTTATGTTTCTCTTAGCTTGCTGCTCCCACCACTCCACCCATCACAAGAGAACGGTATAATTCATTCCCAAACTGTGAAGGCACAGATAATATTCCAGGGAACAGACCAAAAAATCTGTGTGACCATGTATCTGAAAATTAATTGAAAAACAAAACACCCCCAGAAAGCAAAAGGTAGAAGGTAGCTAAAGACTTAAAGAGAAAATAAGAGACAAATGCTGAAAAAAAAAAAAAAAAAAAAAAAAATTACCCTCTATTTCTTTGATAGCCGGCCTGTCCAGCTATTCATTCTTCTGGGACCTGTGATCACTAATGGCAGAGGAAAAGAGCTGAGAAACATTAGCTCAGCTCTGGCTCCATTTCCTTTCCAATTATGTCGAAGTCTGAGCCTTTGAAGAGCTCTTCTGTTTGTTTACACTGTGGACTGCAAATAGCCTGTGATGCTCGCTGAGATTTAAATATACGGACTTACATCAGTGCCAAATGGTTTTCTACAGTAGCACTTGAATTGCACCACTGTGCAACCATATGGTGTAGATGACACCTGCACCAGCAGAACAATTAAGCAAAAAAAATCAATCAATCAATAAATAAAAGATTCGATAGTGTGCTGTTTAATCTGTTTATGTCAGGTATGTCTGCTTATTTTATGATGAACACACACACACACTTAAATACTTAAATTCAAACGCAAGCAAATGTTGAAAATGTAGGTTAGTGGAGCCAACTGAGAAGAACTCATATTTCATAATAAGATAAAAGAAGAGCCTCTAGCATCAGAGTTGATGGCAATCTTTCCCAACAATGGTGACTTATCTACAACTTATCAGATGGGCTTGACAAAAAGGGGGAGCTAGGATCTTTGTCTTCATCTATAACTGAGGGAGAGCAAACAGAAGACGAGGGAAAGAGAACGAGAAGAGAGCGGGAGAACGAGAAGTGGTGCTGATTGGACTGAGTCAGGGCAGGGTACGGCTTTGTCCCACAGGAAGAGGGGCTCCTGCACTGCATGTGGAAAAACTCTACCTACATGGAGAATTAATGACTCTCATTTATGAGGAGTGCATGAAGTCCAGTCCGCTGTGGCAAGGCTGCCACTCTGAGCCAAATTTTTCCTGCATCACTTTTGCAGCACTGAGATAGGCCACCGGCCAGCCAGAGGAAAATCTTTTTATCGTCACGACGCAGCCATGCAAATAGACGCATCTTGTACTATTCTGAGCTGAGAGGTTTGGAAAACAAAAACTGACACTGTGCTTCACTTGATATAGACATGTAAATCTAAAAGACACCAAGCTGTGAAACCACAGCATGATCCAAATATTTAGTTTCATATAGGAGGTTAATGTTTCAGTTTGTGATGTGAAACATGCTTATTTGCACTGTCTTGCTAAACAGCTAAAAAAAAATCTGAGGAGGTAATATTACTCTGGGCTCTGCCTCTTTATCGAGATTGATGTCCACTTAAATTCAGGCTATGTCAGCCAGAGGCAACCTCCAGCAGACAAGGACAAATAAGGAAAGTGAACAGACCCATCTATGGCTCTTTGCCTGTGAAGAGCTCCACAGAATGAAAAATGGCTCTGGTGTAATTTGGATTCTGTAAAGCATAGCTCATCTGTGGCCCAGTCAACCAGCAAATGGTGCTATATGAAATGGTATAAATATTGAAAAGAAAGAAATGCATGTTTTTCCTTGGTCATGCATTGTCCGAATCAAAGAAGTCCTTGAACATATAAATATGTGCACGAGCACACACAAACACACACATACATTTGTACACCTACTCACAAAGACACATTTCCACATAATGTAAAAAAAAAAGATTTCACTTTTAATGTATTAGCAGGAATGAAACAGCACTCAGGAATTAATTTACCCTACAAAAACCCTTAAAAGCTTTTCCAAAATGACATTTCATAAATCTGAATTTCTCCATAGCTACCACAGACAAGCCTGTCGTAATGCTCGTCTTCCTTGTCAATCCCCAGAGACAAAGAAAAGGTTAACACACTGTATATTAAAACTATCCTCTGGTGATATAAGGACTGCAAAAAGCAAGTGATGACTATATAAATACAGTAGACTACACTGCAAGAATGGTGTGAGAGTATTTCTACAAGATGTAGAGCTAAAGTCTGGGGAACAATATGATATAGATATACAGTCCTGTATGCACAGCAACCACAAACAAGGAGGACCTGCCACAGACATAGCACTACATTAAACATGAATATTGAACGAAAAGATCCTCGTTAAACACGTCCTGCTTCGGTGTAAGACATGACATCAACAACACCTACCAGAGCCTGCAATGTTGGAAAATTATGGAAATTTTAGGGAGGTGTTGCCAGAGCCTACAGAAATAGCTTGTAAAAAGGAATTTATTGAAGTGAAAAGGCAGTTTCAGTTGGCTTTTTACAAAGACCTGCTTTGAAGATGAAGGCGTTTGCCTGAAGTGATGAAACTCTTAAGGATGTCAATGATAGACTCAGTCAGTCAGTCAGTCAGTAACCACTTTGGTCAAGGCTGAAATGTTTATTCTGACTTTTCATCAAGTTAAAATTTAAATTTTGCCATTGGTGTATGACTAAATACCTGCAAAACTAATGACATCCCCATCAACCTCAACTGTACTTTGTGTTTACAGCTAATTAGCAAATGTTAGCTGGTAAACTAACGCTAAACAGGAGTATGTTAAGTCACTGCGAGCATGACAACACGTAGTTCAAAGCACTGCTGTGACTTAGTACAACTTCAAAGAGTTGCTAGCATGGCTGCAGACTCTTAGTCTTGTTTAAAGAAAACACGCCGCACTAATCATCATTTCTTTTTCCATTATTACTAAACAGATTTGCAATGGAGTGATAACAGCGCACTAAACAGCATGCGAGGCTACTAACGTAAAAGCTATAGCAGCGCTGATGAGTGCTGTGCTGCACTGCTAATGAAACTAAGCAGCATAATCGAATAGTGATGCCTTCAAAAGCAGATCCTGTTACTAATGGGGCTGGAGTTGTCATGGAATGTCTGTCTATGGATGCTGACAGGACTGTTTCAACTAGTTTGCCCACAAATATGTTAAAGAAACCCTTCTCCCTCAGTGAGAATCCTTGTTTGGACTCTATATAAATGACATGTTACGGAGCACATCAAAAAAACCCTCAGATGTAATCTGAACAGCAAAGACAATGATAGGCCTCGCTGCTCATAAAGACACTAGAGAGGACAATTTCTCTCTCCTCACAAAAATTCTCTTTCTGCAGATTCGTAATTGCACAGGTGGGAAGTGAATCTGTAATTAGATCCACTCAACCACATCTTCATGTAGCTGTGAGTGATTAGGAAAGCAAAGAACTATAAAACAAAATGGAAATTAATGTTGTCGCTACAGATGCCTTTGCACATAAAACAGAGCGGGAGCACAATGTTCACCCGGTGCTGTCTCATGAAGGAGTGCAATATGTTCTACAATATTTGTTCAACTTCTGATTCAGATGATGTAAAAAGGGTGGCACAAGGCTAAGTCTGTACTCTGCCAGAAATAACTCCCTTGTGTGGAAGGTATATAATCTAATGTAATTTTCTCAGCCCTCAATTTTCAAGTTTACAGTTCTGTCACTTACAGTATGTCCTGAACATCTATCAAGATGGTTGTGTTTATTTCAAGAATCAGACAAACTAGGCAGGACAAAAACAACAGCAGTAACTAAACCGTTTCTGAACTTAAAGGAATAATTTGATGGGAAATACACTCTGATTTCATGTCACTCTCATATCCGTCTGTTAAAGGGGACCTATAAATCTAAATAGGACTTCACTTGAGTAACCTTACGTGATTCACAGTTCAAAAACATCCCAACTTCCCCGAAACCTATAGTATATTTTCTGGTCTTCCCTCTGATGTGCTACGGCTGGTCTCCTTCTACTTTCTACTTTCTCCTTCAACTTTCAGTGATTTAGAAAATTGATGGACAAGGCTTTACTTGTTGTTAGCTGCTGAATGGCAGACTGCTGAACTACGATAACTCTGACGATAACTTTTTTGGAAACATATTTTTCATTAATATCTAATTTCAAGGTCTCATATCTGAAATTGCTGAACAAGAACAATAATCTAAATTCAAGAATCTTTTTTTTCTGAATTTCTGACATTTCAGTACCTATATCGAGATTTTAATGAATGAATTAATTTATTTATTTTGCTAGATTTAAGGACATATTTTTCCCCAAGATTTCTAGTTTGATATACACTGAGGTTACTAGTTTGGCAGCACAGCTTTGTATTTTTTGCCAGTGGGTGCTAAAATAAGTCACAAAGATTAGACAGAGCAAACAACCATTATAAATCCATTTAACTCAAAAGATGTTGGGTAAAATGGCTTTTAGGCATCACTGTTCTAAATCACTGCTGTTCAAAAGCATCTGTCCTCTGGAATGAAATTCAGACCTCACACAGGAAGGAAAACACAAATAGAACAGAGGATGCAGCCAGTTCGCAGGTGTCCTTGACACTAATTTGCTTTTTACATCACAGATTGGGCTCCATACAAGGTGAAGACAGTGGTGGCCAGATGTAACAAGTCTACATGTTTAATTAAAACTTCATTCCTTTATCTGTGAATGTTGCAAGGATAAGGGAGCGGAATGGCAACTAAACATAAAGACCTGTGGCTGCATTTTGATGCTTGTGAGAGTTCATGCTCCCTGATTTCCAGACCACTGTAGCTCTGATTGCGCAATCAGATGTGTTATTAGGCATACATCAGATGCAAGGCGGCCTTCTGTCTCCCTTTTTTTTCTTTCTTGGAGGTTATCTAATAAATCGTTGATACAGAATGCACAGAGGCTCATCAAGAAGTCTGTAGACAATCATATGAATCAGTGGCCGTGTGCTAGTCAGGAGTTACTTCAAGTCATAATTTAAGGATCAAGTCTAAGAATTTCATGACAAACCCAGGCAGCAATCAGCACTGCTGAGAAAAAAAGAATTCTGCAGCATTCACACCGGTATATAGATAATGCATTGATCAAAAGTGGCATTAAAGCCATATTTTTAAAGATACTTGATTCATGATATTCAGTAATAAACTATCATCACTAGCTTCTCTGTCATCTCTAAAAAGAAAAGACAGATATAAATGAAAATGTTACACTATAACCCTTTATTTCCAATTATGGAATATAACGAGCACATTTACTCAAGTACTGTAGTTAACTTTGGCTTTGAAATAATTGGTAAATTGCTGAATTAGTCAATTGAGTGAAAATTAACTAGCAACTATTTTGATTTAGACACTTTTTCATGGAAAAATGTCAAATAGTTCAAGGTTCTTCTAAAATGTGAATATTTGCTGCTCTGTTGTGAAATTCATTTAATAATGTAAACTTATTTTAAACAATTGGTTTGTAAGAGAGAGGTTTATACTATTAGGTTGGGCAAAACAAGCATTTTGAGTTCTTATCAATCAATTAATAAAAAAAATAAAATCATCAGATCAATTAATTAGTTACAGCCTGTACAAAACTCACAGCAGCAGTGCATTTTTCTTCACATACTTTTACTTTTACTTACTTACAGATACTTTAAGTATCTTGTTACATACTTTTACTTAAGTATCATTTCAGTAGCATTTACAGAGTATTTTTACAGCGTGGTACTTATTTAAAGTACTTACTTTTACTTCCTCCACTGCTGATCATTTCGCACGGAGCCGCTGTCACAGGAAAAATCGGTGCCTGTCAGTGACTCAAGTCTGCAACTGTAGTTCCATGCGCAATTATATTACATAAGTACCAAACAGAAATAAGTTTTAGCTCTTTCAGTGCACTCGCTCTCTCACTCGCCCTCTCACTCGCCCACTCATGTGCCCTTTGTCTCTCTGTTTCTTTGTCAGATCAGTCGGCGAGTCACTTGAATCTATTTTAAACGTTAATAACACTGAATTAAATTATGCTTAATTGGTCACTAAAGCCGAGTATTGTCTGAAGTATATTCAACTCTGGTTGGAAGGAGAGTCTCTAAGCCCAGTCGGATGATGTGTGTTGACCCATTCAGACGCATATTTGAACTGCATCGCTGTGTAGGTGTCAGCCCGTCTTAATCATGGTCAAGTGTCAAGATGTGAGATGTATCAGTGTTTGAATTCATGCTGGTAAAAGCACAAAATTCAAAAGCCTTCAGCATCCCGGTGAGCAGAAAATATTTTGGTCTGTGTGGTCTGACTTTCAGCCACTGGCTGTCCACTCACAGTGCGTTGGAGAAAGTTTTTCTACTCAATATTTTATTCATGAGGAATTTTTCCACAAAGGAAAGGATATGTTGCTGGGTTGAATTTTCATAAACAGTGAAGTTGTGGCTGGCTCCAGTTACCAAGTGAAACAAATCACCTAATTAAAAAGAAATGAGCAGATAGAATCGATGCAGATCACTTCCAATGTGGTGACATGTCTCCCCAGAGAGAACAACAGCAGCCTGTAAACACCAGTGCAACATGATTGCAAATAAAGCTGTGGCAGGGTCCACCAGTTCACTTATGAATTACTTTAAGCCAAAAGCGAGTCTCACGGCGAATATTGTGGAAAAACCAGGAGGAAAAAGCTCCATCACAAGTGTCGACTACCTGTCAGCACAAAAAAATGATAATGACACGTGGGGTGTAAACTGCAGTGGACAATATTCATCACAGCAGCATGTGACTGATGTTCAAACGACCTAAGAGGAAGAAGACATTCGTGCAGACAGGCTGATAAATAACATCAAAAATGGTTAAAAACAGCCAGCTTCAGAACATTTTTCAACGATATCTGACTGGAATCGTTTTTAAACAACACAAAAGCGAGTAAACACTGTCAAAACGATCATCTTAAAACAGATTCCAGTGATTTATGCAGAAAATGTAATGCTCCATATATCCCAGAGGACTTGGCGTGTTGGTCCTGGTTATGTTCTCAGGTGCGGCAAACAGACTGACAGCTGTTCATCAGTCGCTCCATGCTTCAACTAATTCATGTAATTAAAATCTAATCCCTCTCTTAATCTCATCAAATTGCACATGGACTGCTTTTTTTAAATGTATGTTTATAATGATAAGCAATGTAGCTTTTATTAGAAATTCATTTTCAAATAAAATTGTGGCATTTATTACTAGTATGCATATAAAATACAGTTGAAAAACATACTACAAACATCATCTGTTGTCATAATCAATGCCCTCGGTCTTGTCTTTAGGAGCTGAAAAGGTCACAGTGGATTCATCCTCCAGAGGAAACAAATGGATTAGAGACTCAGCAGAGCCCATTTAATGTACTGTATGATTTATTCAGATTTAATTTATTCAGTGTAACATTAAGGTAGAAACACAGATTACTCATTGTAGCACAATTTAGCTTGTGTTTCCTCAAACTATAGGCATCACATTTTAGCTGCTGTATGTTGAACAAATATTCAGTAACACTACTGAACAAGAGTTTCTTATCAATATTAATAATGAGATGATGCTCTGAGACTAAAGCTACATTAGTTCCAGGAATAGCACCTTTCTAAATGAATCTGTAGTGACAGTGTAATTGACATTGTACTCTTGGAGACTGGAGTGCTTTAAATGAAATTTCTTGGTTATATTTTATTTGCTTGTTTAATTAATCTTGTGCATAGTAACAACCAAAATAAGCATAGATAAAGACTTTGATCCAATAGTTTGAAGGTTGTTAGTGGTTATTTTGTGGCACATTTCTAATGCAGCTGCTCCTCACACACAGGCTGATTTCTCAAATTATGTCACAAGTTGGAATTTATTTAATCAGAGGCTGTTATTTCCTACAAGTGGAGTTGTTTGGTGAGAAGAGGTTGCGGGGTAAAATCGTTGCTATCAGGTGCACAGCCTCTAGGTTTTAAGGATTTCTCACGCTTTGGTTGGATTAGCTTTCGCCTCCCCAATATCTTGTCTCCTCTGGTCAGTGGAGCAAGTATATGATGTTGGTCTGAATGGATGCCACAGGAATCAAGATGAATATCTTAGCTTCAAGTCTGTGCCGGCTCAGGACTCTCAGGTGTTTTTCACAATTTCTCTCTGAGCCCTCGAGCCAAAGCTCCTTATTCTTTCTCAGCGAGCTGATAAAACCCAGTTTAGGTTGAGAAGACGACTAACTGTCATGTCTGAATAAAAATCATTGACTGTTATGTATGAAAACGATATATTTGTAGAGCGTGATTTATATCAGCATACTACTCGGCACTAAGCACTACAATAATCTGTCTGTATGTGTTAAACATACAAGAGCCTTCCTGACAATTTAACACCAAGAGCAGAGTCAATACCTTCTTTGTGGTTAGACCTTGAGCTAATTGAAAATCTTTCATCTCATAATGAGCATGAAATGTCAGAGTCATAAGATATAGAAGTGGCATTTAATCCACACTGAGGAACAACAGTGTAATTGACAAGATTTCTGATGAAGACTGAATGAGCTGCTGCAGGATTAATGGCAAATATGCAAAGCTGTCAAATCAAAGTTGAGCTTTGTCAGTGGAGTAAATTGTGGATATTTCTAGACTGAATTACAGTAACTGTACTGACATCGAAGAATATATATTGTAATGTGTTAGCAGAGAGACGGAGAGAGCGTTCTCCGTGTTCCTGCGTGGGTTTTTCTCACGTAATCCAAAGAAACGCAGCTGAGGTGAAACAGTGACTCTTAAATGTCTGTAGGTGTGAATGTGAGTGTGAGTGTCTGTTTATATGTGTTATCTCACTGAAGTACACCAAGGTGTGCCTCTGGCAACCCACACGACCCTGAACAAGGTCTGTATGAATAAAAAAAACTAATTGTTTTTATATAGACGAGTGGTGATTAATATTACAATACAAGCAAACAGACTGACAGGTAATATGAATACACTGTTTAGGCTGTTAAAGCTTTCATTAATACTGTTATAGCGTTTGATGCTACCCTGTCTGCTCTGTTGGTTTCTTGCTGAAGGTAAGCTGTAACAAGTGTTTCTTAGCAACCAATTTTGTACGTTATTGGGCTTTAATAGTAACAGAAGACACTGTAAGAGCTGCCCTGCAGTGGTTTATTTTAGAAAAGTTTCACATTTGTTCAGCACTGAATCTTTTTCAGGACAATTAATTATTCTTTTAATAATTCATTAATCTGTGTATTACTTTCTTGATTAAATGACAAAAAAAAAATCAGAAAATAGTGAATAATGCCGAACACAGTCCAAGAGTCTTCAAATATCTTTATCCCAAATCCAAAAATATGGACCAGATTACCAGAAAACAGAGATGAGCAGCAAATACTCACTTTATAGAAGACAAAATCATTCATTCATTGACATTTATGCCTAAAATTAATCAATCAATATCAATATTTTGCTTAATTGAGGAGTTGTTGTGGCTCTGTGCTTAACATGTCTGTAGCATATATCGCCAACAATATACAGCTACATGTTAAAAAAGAAATAATGCAACAACTTGGTAACATGTCAATTACGTGATATGATATGATATGATAGAAAGAGATATTTTAGTTGTTTTTTGGGGGGTTGTGTTACAATTTTCGTTAGTCATAAGTTTAGATGAACAACTCACACAGTATTTGTGATATTAACTCTGAAGAATTAGCAAACCAGTTGTATTAATGTGAAATGACGTGACTGTGAGCATCACAGGTTTGCAGAGCAGACACACCATCATCTTCCTTCTACTGTGTACTGCAAACCTTTCTGGCTTCTAATATTAGCTTACCAAAGTGTGCTCTGTGGCTTAATGAAATATCACTTTAGTGTGGTGACTGTAGATCAAACACAATGGATTTCCATGCACGCCTTTGGTTTTAATCACTGCCACAGTCATGAATTCAGTTCAGTAACAGGATACTAAAGGAGGCAAAATGTGGTCAGTGTGAGTGCTAAGCAGGAATGTTTGGAATTATTGTGATGGACTGGTGATCCGTTGAGGCATTTTCCCTGACTTTTGCCAAATGCTAATAAGCTCCAGCATCACCACCGCCCCTTATAAAAGGTCATGTGCTGTTGTCGTAACACATCGCAAGCCTGGGAGATTTTCTATCTTCAACATTTTGCTGATATGGAACATAAAATAAATGTTCAGCCACAAGGTGTTGAGCCAAGGTGTTTCAATTCACTTAACTGAATTGAAACTCAGAAAGTTAAACTGGAAACTTTCTCACAAAAACAAACAGAACATTTGTGAAATATATATTGCTTTAAATATTAACAATTAAATACAAGATAAAAGCAAATACTAAATAAATAGAATATTAAATAACGGATGAATCTGTGTGAACAACAAAGTGAATATACTTCAAGATTACTTTTGTCAAATCCAGGTTACGGCTTCTGTTAGCTTTCATGAGAGGCCTTACTGTGAGCCACCTCATGTATTTAGCCACTCTTGTATGCCATTTTATCAAATTCTGAGTTCTTTTGAAATAAAATAAACAAAGTTAAATGATGTAGGTCAACTCAACACATAATAAACACAATTTTCAATTTGCCTCTTGGTGTCAGGAAAGATCAAATATGGCAGCCTGTGGTTCTTTTAAGAACTCGATCAACAGAGAGACAACTATGTTAAATAAATAAACCTCAACTGAATTAGTCATGCATGCGTGCACCGTGTCTCTTTACACAAGCCAAAGTAAAGTTAATAAATACAGCAATCCAAATACAAGGGGCTAATTTTAAAGCTAATCTTTCTCAGTATTTGTTGACTTGGTTTCAACTACAATAATGTCTAAGAACAGTTTCAGAAAACCTTTTTCAAATACTATCAGATGTCCATCAGTACTACCGATGTCTTCTCTGTCCTTTGGAATATGCACCAGTCAATACTTTTGCTGTATTCAGCTTAGATAAGTTTGTTTTTATTCCCATTTGTGAGCGGTGCTTTGTCCCATGCTCATGTGACAACGCTATGATGCAATGAAAGACAAAATGACCGACCCCAGAGTTTACAGAGTTTAAGTGCAGAAGAGCACACAGGGTGTGCTGAAATCTGCATATATGCTATTTCAGGTTTTCAGGGGTTGGCAGACCTCATTAATGTGTGTTTACACTCCACTACATCCCTGCTTATAGCAGAATGTTCCCCAATAGAACAAATGCCAGCATCTGTCAGTCTTGTCCAATCTCCCTCCGCACTGCAGATGCTCTGCCCCGTGCTTGTTGAACGCAAGGATATTCAGGCCACCATGGACCATTTGTGAAACAGATCTGCTTCCATATTGACATAAGTGAATGCACGTATCCACAAAACAACCACAAATGGTGCTTTCTTCCCTGCCTGTCATGAAATGCATATTCGCAGAAATAAACTGTCAGAAACCATGGACTGAGGCAGAGAACATATTGTATTACAACATCTGTAAAACTGTTTCACAGTACTTTGCAAAACAAGCATAACTACCGCTGACCACACTGATTACTAACAAAACATTATCAACTGAAAAAAGAATAGATTCGCTTTAATTTTCCATCCTCCATCATTTTTTTTGCTTTATCTTCATAGTCGACATGTGTGTATCAAAGCGCCATTAAGAGATGCTCTTGATATTAACACAGAATCAAATGACTCGACCGCAAAAATGTTGGTGGTGCTGCTAATCCCACTGAGAATCAACCCTCCACCCTCAAGCTCTTTGCAGCTCTCACCCTCTTTGAGCTGCTCATTGTTTTGGTTCGCTGGTCCATATAGTCCCAGTGGCTCTCACAAAGACTGGCACAAAACTTTGTGCAGCCGCTCCAAGGTCACAAGCTTACACAAGCTGGTCGTACTTGACATGCCCAGTCTAAAATGGCCGAGCGCCAAAGATAATGAAGGATTGTGAGAGGGGCTGAATATCAAACAAGGGGAGTGAATACTGGCCAGATGCATGAATCTACTATATGTGCAAGTCGGCATTTGTTTGCTAACACACTAAACAAAAATATCAGTGCTCTGTTAGTGTATGTCCTTCACCCCCAGAGTGGTCATATCACTTTAAGTCCTAGTGAAAGGCAGTTAAAGCACCTTTTTGTGGCCTGAAATTATATTTGATTGGATACATTTATGCAGAATTAGTCATTTAAAATATTTCAACATACAACAGCAAGAGAAAAAACAGGGACTTTTAAATTTAAGGCAAACAGATTAGGTCATATATTTGGCAAATAGGACATAACAAAACAATTAATGCATGGACACAGGGTCCATTATCTGGATATCCCAGGCGGGGTACACCCTGGACAAGTCGCCAGCTTATCACAGACAAACAGACAAACAACCATTCACACTAACATTCACACCTACATGCAATTTAGAGTCACCAATTAACCTGTTAAGTGCAAGTCTTTGGACTTTGGGAGGAAGATGGAGTACCCAGAGAGAACCAACACAGACACGGGGAGAACATGCAAGAAAGCCGAGGCTCGAACCAGGAACCTTCTTGCTGTGAGGCGACAGAGATAACCAGAATTCTGGTTCAATTATCTCAACTTCTTTGTAAAAACTGCTTTGTCATATTTTCTTTATACACATCAAATTGAAATGTTGAGTGGCGTGGTATCAATGTTTTGTCTGCCACAGGCTAGCGAGGAACAATCAGAGCTCCTTCGTCTGTTTCTCACAGCAGCCTAGTCACGTTCTCACTGTCAGCGCTGTAGTTCCAAATGACAGCCGATATCATCTGTGTAAGTCATTCTATGAAATATTAAATAAATATATAAATACATTCATGTTTGTACTTTTTGTCTCTGAGCTGAACAAGTTTCTATTGAACTTCTCTTCACAAAACTTGACACTCCCCGCGGTGCACTTCTGCCCCATTACAAGTCCCCCATTTAGCCCAGCAGGAGGGCAGAATCCCATGAATAAAATCGTATTTTATGCAGGAAAGTGTTGATAAAAGAATGACAAATAAAGCGCCTTCTTATCCGTGGGCCCAGGCTTTGTCAATGGAGCTGATGTTGTCAAAACATGATAACAACACAGCACCAGCTGTAACCTCTCTTAAAATAGAAAGTCAAACTTGACAACGTAACACACCTATTTCTGTAATCCTGCAGACTTAAACATTTTGACCTGAGTCATCTTTTTACATTCTGTTTATCATATCAGTTCATTTTAAAATCCTTTACTATAGAGTTACATAGATTCAGCTAAAGGAACACACAGCATTATGAAGGCAAAGAAAAGGCCATAATAATTTGAATCCTATAAGCACCTCAATATCCAGCTGTAAAATGGAACATCCTAGAAAACTTGCATGTAAATTCAGATAGATGTTTATAAAGCCAATATCTTTCGGTGCTATAAATTCAGTTATATTCAAATGCAAGCATTAAGTATTCAGTGGTGGTTATGTTTTACCATTTGGTTTCTCATACGATTCAGATTATTACAGCCTTCCTTTGCCTCCATAAAACATCAGTGCCCAGAGCATTTATGTTTCAACACTTTGTGTTTACTCTTTCATGAAATAACAGACAGAGACAGAAGGTGCACGGCAGCATTAAGCAATATTTGTGATATTAAATTGAATCCAGTAATGCAATAGGGTTGCTTGCAGCTGGTCTCACCCAATCAGCACTCCAGTCTATGGCTTTCAGCTTTAACTGCTTTCAACTCATTGTCATACAACAGTATGACCGCCCCAAACATGCAGCTTAAGTTATTCATATTCCCTGTTGGCTTCAGTCAGCTATTAACACGCAACGCTGTGTAAGGCAATGAGCTTAAATGTGAAAATTGAATCTACTAATGTGCCATTATTTTGAATGCTAATGAGAAAAAAATGTAATGACTTTGATGGGAAACAGCAGGACCCAGGTGAAGTAGTAATGCTTGAAATTACTTACCGATGTAAAGGTTCCACTCTGGATCCAGATCAGCTTGGTTGGCCAGACAGCCCTTCATGACATTGAGGCAGTAGTTCTTACAGGGTTTAACCGATGGCATGCCCTGACAAAACGGGCAGTACAGCATCTTTGTCATTGCTCGGATACATGCTGGAGTGCTGCTTACCTGCAAGAGCACAGAGTGTGACAGCAAAGTCATTAGGACCTGGGCAGCTCGTACAAAATCCAGAAAATCACATTCTTCAATAATTGCAGGATGATTTAAACGTTTGTTATTTTCCATTTTCTTTTTACTTAAAGGACCAGTGGTTTTTAGTGACATCTAGCGGTGTAGTTGCTGACTGCAATCCCCTCATGTCACCCCTCCTTACTACAGAGGAGGCGGGGGAACACGTTTGTCTGGCGGTTCAATAGCTGCATGTGTAGATGCATAAAACGGCTGTCCTGAGGTTATAAAAATAAAATGATTCTGATTTTCAGGTGATAATTGACTAATGAAAATATAGTTGCTCTTTATCAGAATACTATTTTCAGTTTGTGACAGTCAGTTATTGTTTTGAAAAAAGTTGCTGTCAAATATACGTGGAAGGCCGATGAGAAGACCGGACACGAGGGAGATGTTCTGCTGACACAAGACTTTTGAGCCTTTGTGAGCACTGTCAGTCACAGTATGTGTGATCATCGTCTGACAATACGACCTGGATTTAACTGTTAAATATTCAATAAAAACACTTATCATTGACATTCATTAACACCATTTGTTAACTGTCAAGTATTTCGGATTTCATTTCTCTCTCTTTTCATTTTAATGACTTCACATTAGACAAAGAAGTTGTTGTTGTGTGACGGGTGGAATTTGATTAGTTTCACCAGGCGTCAGGTTATAAACAGGAAATACAAAAGCCTGAACACATTTCAAAACTCAACTGACTAAATTGAATAAATGACTTAATTGAGCATGTATTTGTTTTTTGCCTAAAACATCTATCACAGATATTTAAAGCCGCTCTAAAAACAGGATTCTGTTAAAGACTTAATGATAAGTTTAAGTGTGTAAATCATAAACAAAACTTGATTTAGAAATGCTGAAACAAAATCATGTATTTCTGGACACATACTACAAAACAGTCCTCATATGTTGTGTTTAAGAGCTACTTATATAGATGTATTTTACTACCGTGTGTCATTTCACATTCAAAAGGTCTTGGTCAGAAGCACAGGGTCATTTTAGCGGGAGAAATGTAAATTAATGTATTAGCCACAATTAAATTCACAATGCTTTCAAACAGAGTGGAAAACGACAACATGATGAGCCTGTTAAACAACAAATTGTGGCACTAATTAGGTTTGAATTTGTTCCAGAAATGCTGCTATTTTAATCCAAAAGTAAGATCTCCGTATCACAACTCGCTGAACAAATGTTTTCCGAGACAGATTATCATTTTGATTATCTGATTGATAACAATGGAAAATTTGTGCAGATCAAGAGGTCCTTTAGTCGTTTTAGGGAGGAAGACAAATTAGAAGAATTGGCAGTCTAATGAAGCACCATGGCACACTGACCCAATGGTAGTCTAAGTAGGTGATCTAAACTAAGCACCCGGCTCATTTAGGCTGTTTTCTTGAAATACTTCAGTGGATTGGAGTTTCTAAGGATAAATAGAGTTGTATGTTGTATAAATAGTCCTCTCAGTCTTAAATCCCAAAGTTCTCTATTGTATATAAAACTACTTGACTGGTGTGACTTGAATAGAGGTCACTCCGGTGAACGGCTGGGATTGCACAAACTATAAATAAATGTTTTTATCTGTGTCATTCAGGTGGTATTGTGATAGTGAGGGAACAAACTACATAAAACAACTGACCATTGCCTGAATCAGCTGTTCTCTGCTGTAATGCACTCAGGCCACATGAGTAGACTCTGTACGAACCAAAGTGCAACATCTTATCACTGTCTGTTTTGCCATGTGTAAACTAGAATAGCGACATTTCAGATACCAAATACAAACCTGACTATAAAGTATTTTACTGATTTTATTAGACGTTTCTATAGAGCACACTACACTCAACATTCTTATCCTCAAATGCTTGCACTCTGGCGCCCTGTCAAGATGTCTGAAGTGAAAGCTCCTGGGTCGCAGCTAATGGACTTTTTTCTGTGTTCCGCGAAGCACCAACAAGCTTCTTATTAAACATCTTTCAGGCTGAAAACACATTTCCAAACTAAACAGACACGCATTTACTAATGTCTCATTTCCTTTACAAAAATAAAAAATTAAAATAGTTCTTATAGGAGGGCTGCAGTAATCGTTTTGTAACACATCTAGCTCTTGTTCTATAGACAATGCATTACTGGACAAATGCTTCTGTTGAATGAATATGATGTTCTAAATTTAAGGTATGATTACACGTTCAATAAGGTCAGTGTATAAAATGAAAATTGAAAGTAACGAATTATCAGACGGATGAAAAATGAGTCCTTTAATGGAAAACTATGAACCAGATCACACAGAGGCTATCACACTTATTAAAGCTTTGTTGTTGCTGGGCGACCACAGAATGAGTTAATGGTTAGCCAGTGACTCAATGAGAGGATAGAAAAGGCATCAATCGTCAGCATCAGTACTGCCACATCTAAAACTATTTAAGTAAATAGTAATATTGCTGTAAAGAAAGCTGTTCGAGCCTAAACTATGAAAAGTTTGATGCAATGAGATGAAAATCTACACTACACTTGAACTTAAATCAGACTGTAATAATGTTTATTTGTTCATAACACTTTTAAAACACCTTTGGAAAGTGATTTGCAGTAAAAAGAGGATAATATGGCCAGAAGGTAAAGAAATAAAGAAAATACATGAATAAAAAAATATAAAGAATGAGATGACAATTAAAATTCCCCCAAAACAACAATAAAATAATAATAGACAGATAATTTTACCTGCCAGGGGGTTCTGGGCAACACAGGCATAGCCACTCTTTATGACGAACAAAGATTTTGGATACACTTAAAGACCCAAAGAGCCCGTGCCAAAAGATCTCAAGCAGCGATCAGGTTTGTGAAGAATTAACTGATCACAGAACGATAGCCTGACCAAGCAAAGCTTTTAAAAACAAGCAATAAAATCTTAATTTCTAAATCAGACAGTGCAGCGCAGCAAAGATCGGTTTATTACGGTCAATTCTCTCAGACTGTGATAAAAGTCCGGCAGCAAGATTTTGTCTTAGTGCTGTAGTCGATGGATATTGCTGAAACCAGACTAAAGTGAGCTACAGTAGTAGTCAGGCCTGGAGGAGACAAAATGACCTTCTGCAAGTCTACAAATTAGAAAAATGACCTGATCTCGGCGATATGTGTTAATGTTTGATGTGCCTGCACCCCAGCCTCTTTGTCAGCCCAGTGGTAACTGTCATAAAGAGAGGGGTGGAAGTATTTTTGAATTCCACAGTGTCAAATATACACAAACATAACACCTCACCTCACGGACTACTGCCGTGATTTGTCACGTACTAAATTGACGCCGAATATTCTAAAAATGTCAACATCTATCACATCTGACAGCGATGTAGGGCAGACTTACAAAGTAGAATCTGGTTTAGAGGTCATAATTTTTAAACTTTTGTAACTTTTACAGAAAAATAAATATAGTTGCCTTCAACACAAATCATCACTTTAATTAATGACCTGGTGGTATTTTAAAATGTGAGATAATATTAATGATATTTTGTCATTCTGAGTTATGAAAATGTTCCAACAATAACAAGTAAAAACAGAAGTGACGGCACAAATCGACCTGTTTTCCGTCTTATTGTATGAAAATAGAAATTACTCAATGAATGATTCCTCACGTGGCAGATGTTCACGTAGCAATACACACTGGCGACATGCCGTGCATATTCTAACATTTTTATTTTACAAAACCAATTAACACTTACCGTGGCTTTAATGGAGACGCAGCACAATGTTGCCAAACTGTTTACACCTTTGCATCTGTCAAATCCCTTCCCATCTTACTACAGTGAGTGCATTCAGATAACAAACATACTCTTTTCAGTTGCCCGCATAATTTAAAATATTCTAAGTATCAATAAGCAGACAGATGATTATAAGATTTTAATCACTTCACATAAACAGAGGCAGATGTACTGTTTTTTGGGTAATGATCTGGGGTAAGTATGAGCTTTGTTTGTGAGATGCAGACACGGATTTCTGCTTCCACGAAGCTCCGCGGGGTTTTTTGTTTTGTTTCTTAAGCTGTGAAAAGAAATAAAGTACTACATCATCTACTTTAATTCAATATATATCCCAGCAGCAATAAGCATGGATGTCACATCTTAGAGGCACTGTGCAACAGTCACCTCTAGCAGGGTGTCTTATTCCATTACGCTTACACCCAATCCCTCATGACGAGTTTATACCCTGAGGGATCAAAGGGCTGCAGTCCCAGACACATGACCTGGATCTCAGGTCTCACTGAAATGTCAAGAGGTGAGGCTGGGACATGCTGGCTTGTAAGAAAGTGTAACTCAGTAAACGCATACTAACAACACATCCTCTGTTGCTGCTTCTAAATGAGCCTCACCGCTACTACTAGGGAAGGGAACATGGTTAAAGTTCACTGGGGGCACCATGGTGGGACTACAAGAACATGAATGTTGGATTTCTTAAAGAACAGCAGCGTATCCTCTGCAGTGTCTTCCTCTCGGTATCTGATGACTGAGGGTTACTATATCTTCACTGACTTGTGTTTATATACTGCACAGTAGGTCTATGAATATTTATAATAGTGTTGATAATCCAATCCATCTGATATCAATACAGTTGTGAAAGGAAACCAGGGTGGCTGGGGATTTGCAGCATAGTGTTGATCTGTGCTTCGCTCATCCCATCAGGAGGCGTGCAGAAAAAGCCAACTGTTGTTGTTGAGTGTGACTAAATCCGAGCCTTCTTGCTTTTCCTTTAATCTTACTTTGTACATGATCAAAACTACATACACACGCACACACCACTCCCAGGGCAGTATGATATACTGCAGAAGCTGCATTAAGATTACATCGCATCAAACAGAATAGTAAGGCTACAGCATGATTAATGGCCTCTGTATACTGGGTGAACAAATATAAGGCAATAGAGCAATAAACAGTGAGGGTAGAAATTTATTTTCTCTTCTTTTTCATTGGGCATTTCTCCTGAGCAATCCACATAGCCTTCAACACTTTTTTTTACTAGACAGCACCTGAACAAGATGCCTTGAGCCCCAAACTTCCTGAGGACATGCAGCAAGAGAGAACACATTAGTTAGAAATGTATCTGGGAGGAACCTGTTCATAGTGGAAAACCAGGGGGAAATGTGTGTTTGCTGCAAAAACACCAAACAAGACCAAACAGACCTTGGGTTTTTTTTTTGTTTTTTTTTCAAAATTTGTGCGGGATACACAGCAAGTCTTAATTTCTGCTGAGGTAGAATGCAGAATATTTTCCAACAGAATCAGCAAGTGAAATCAGCTGAAATGTGGTTTTGTTTCAGGTTTGTAAATGACAGCAGCAAGCAGCTGATCATGTGTTTTATAGCCCAGTTCAATTTTTAATAAAGTGGTGAGCACGTTTACCTTAGACACTCTCTGGGCCACCTCCCGGCCTACAGAGAGCCCTTGGACAAATGTGCGTGCAGCGATGAATGCCCGGGTAACCTGAGCCTTGAGCTTCCTGGGCACGTCTCCAAAGGGCTTGAGCTGGTCGGTGTACTTACTGATACACTCCAGATAGTCCTCAGTAATAACGTACTGGGAGTTGAGCAGCGTGAACATACGCTCCAGCAGCCGCGACCAAAAGTCATTAAGCATTTCCTCCAGGTTAACATTTCCCCCCGTGTAATAGCGCTTCAGCTCGGCGAACAGGTTCTCAAAGACCTCCGAGTTCTGCATGTAAGGCTTGCCGTAAGTCCTCACAAACATCTCATTCAGGGATCTCTCTGTGTTCTCCAGTAGCTCCAGGAAGAATTCTGGGATAAGAAGAAAGAAAAAAAGTGTTACTTATCGTCTGATTTTCTTTCATGTTTGGTTGTGTGAGTACAGATTATACTGTACAAACATAGATATGCCTTGATAAGATGAACTGGAACTTTGCCTAAATCTGAGATGGAAACAGAAATGCAGCAAAATTACATTAAATGTGTCTGATTGGAAGATAGTACGCTGCTTAAAAAGGGAAGTCTGCTTGATTGTGATGCCGACAGCAAACACGCCGACAACCACAAAATACAAAAATAGCAAATCAATTAGGGCTTTTGATGTTGATTTCATTTTGAAGAGATTTCACAGCTTGGTTGAGTTTTATCTCCAGCAAACCACTTTTGACTTTGCGAAGGGAGCCCTCCTCATATATTTCTGGAAAGCAATAAGTTCTGTGTTTGCAGTGAGCTCTGTATTGTCCATAGCTCACCTGCAAACCCAAAACACATTCTTGTACCTTGATAGAAAGGATATATATTGCTGAATGATTTCCCGTATAGAGATTTGCACTAGAGTATTGCTCCATATGCAGGAAGCATAAGGCTGTCAGACGAAGTCAATAAAGTATCCTTCAATATGATTGTGACTCCACAATGCAGTTTGTCGGTATGATTTGCAGCCGTCCTTTTTAGGCACCACTTGTTGTTTGCCTCATGACCTCTATGACTCACCAGAAACTGGGATGAGATGATAATATTTCTGACCATCTGTTATCCATAATGATAGTCCTGTCTTTCAAGGGCTGAGTTTAAAATTCAAATATGCTTCAAAACTCTGCACATTTAACTGCAAAGTGAAATAGTTCAAGACTACTCAGAGGAGACTCATAAAAGGTTAGTGGAGATTCCAGAAAGTCCCCAGTTACTGCCTTTTATAAGGCGATATGTCAAATTCAAGCCTTTAAAGCAACATTAATTGATTTTATCGTGGCAGCAGAAACAGCTGTACACACAATATTGAAATATCATCGCCCTGTAAAGTTGATATGGTCAGCATGTTAGCAAACAGTTGCCATTTACACAACCGCCCAGTATTAAAAGTAAAAGTAATAATCCAGAAATGTCCCTTGTGACTTTTATACTATTATGCCAACAGACTATTACTACTCATGCATTAATGTAAAAGCAGCATTGTACTGCTGCAGTTTGTTGAGATGAAACTCATTTTTAACTATTTTGGATGAAACTGCAACTAATGATGATTTTAATTATGGCTTATTTTGCCTTTTTTTTTTTTATTCTACATTATAGTCAGCTCAAAGTGACATCTTCAAATGTCTTGTTTGTCTGACCTACAGTCCAAACCAAATAATTCAGTTTACAGTAATTTAAGACCAAGAAAAGCAGCAAATTGTTATGTTGGAGTGTTTTGATGAATCAAAACAGTCAATGAATAAATGGAATAAATGAATAAATGGTTTAAGGTCAAATTTTATGCATAATAACTTTAATTTTTCAATTTATTAATTTTCTATTTTACCAAAAATTTACCAAAGAGCAGAAGAAGCACGTGTCATGAAATTAACAATGAGCAACACCTTTTAAATTACATGTAGCCATTTGATCCATTGTCAATACAAAAACACCTGTATTTCTCACAATCGGTATGTTCTGAATTAGCATCTGCAAAGCAGTTCACAGTGGCTAGGTCATATGACAAACTGTGACCACATATCCACTAAGAGATCCATCCCTCTGAGCCATGCACATTACAGTCACTCATCAGAATGGCCCTGACAAAAGCGTAATGGATTTGAAGTGGTCATTAGTGCTCAGCGATGCAGGTGAGATTACAGATTACAGCAGCGGGGAAACAAAATGGTATGACTCTCAATTACACCACACCAAATCACATCTGATTAGTTGTATAAGGAGTTGCACACCAAGCACGAGGTAAAATATGAAGAATATGCCTCATATGCAAGGTGGCAGAACACGCAGGATGTTATTTCCGATGTTATTACGTGATTGAGACACATCTTTAGCTCCAACAAGAAGCTATCATACCTCACTTGATGCTAGATTGGAGGGTAAAGGTCACATTTACCACAGCAGAAATACTCAGTTTCTTATCCTGTATACATTTATTCAGTCCAAAACTGCTTCTGATTCATCATATGCTATGTGCTCCTTCTACCATATTATAATTATTGTTCATTAGCATGTCTTGTCAGGTACCACTGAGTGTTAACTACAAGACTTCCTCAGGGCATCTGATAAAATTAGCTTTACTTTCTGTGACTCTTCAGATGATATGACTTGTTTTTTAGTTGTACACGCACTTTGAAGGATTTCTGATGTCGGCCACGGTGCACTTATTCTTTTAGTATTGTTGAAACTGTAGTGAATGAAAGACAGTTATTTAAATATGCAAAGCTTCAAGCGTGATTTGTGCTTCAGCGACTCATTTTTAATAGTCAGTGGTGCTGAGCGATATGCACGCTGATTAATGACAGCTTCAAAACTAATTTCATTTAAAAATGTGCATTTTAGAAAAAAAGAACATCTTAATGCAGTTAAGTTCTTAGCCGAGTGCGTCGGCTGAAATATTAATTGAATATAAGCAATGTAATTAAGACTAAATGTATTGTTAATGTGGACAGTATATTTGTTAGAATTCTAAGCCCTGTTTCGCAGCGATTACAATGAATAATCACATTTCGGACAACCACAGTATAGACTAAAATATTTAGTTACAGAAGACAACTTAATCTAATTAGTGAAAATTCATAAGGGATCATATTTTACAATAGCAAATTTGGTGAAATGTCAGAGACTACAAATGATCAGGAAAGCTTTCATAAATCATCAACACATCTTAGTAATTAAGAGGTCTGTCTATAATTAAAAGCAATAAGAGCTGCAAACAGAGGGTAATGATGCTGGAATGCTGGACAGGGTTTATTCTAATAATCCCAACTTGCAGAGAGTTCATTACATTTCGCTGATAAAGCCCAGTTTGGCTCCAATTCCTCGCTGTGGGCGCAGAGCTGTTCAGCGGTTACACAGAGCCATTCTCTCTGTAATAAAGAGAAAGCCTGCGTTGCTTCGCTTCCACAGCCGCTTGCTCTCACAGAAACCTACTGACGGATGCTCTCCTCCTTGTCAGAGATGTCAGTAGTCTCTTTTTTGGCAATCTTGAAACACAGCATTCCCTTTTCTTTAAATCAATGAGCTAAACAATAGAAGAAGGAAAGTTGCGTGCTTTTAATTTCTAAGCAGAACTTAGTTTCTGGAGACAATAGAGACTACAGAGTCTACTTGTAAGCACATAACCAACAGAGGTAGCTGTGGATGGGATGACATCTACCGTGAGGAACCTCGTGGGATGTGGCCTGCAGAATTAATTACTGCAGAGTCTCCTCAACTGTGACCAGCCATAACTTAGGAGGATAAAAAGAGCTGGTTTTCCACCACAATTCACTCTTCTTAATTTGAGTAATTCTAAGCTATGAATAAAAAAACAGTGTGGTCAGGATACTGTGGCATTAGTTTCCTGGACCACATTCTCGCTGGACCACATTGTGTGAGCAGAAATCTATTTATATGTTTATGCACAAACAAAGTAATCAGGAGTATAAATCAGGCTGCAATCAACACCTAAAACTGACATTCACATCATGGGTTCTGGGTTAACACTCAAAACTTGCTGCACAGTTCTTACATTTTGAGCAAATGGTTACGATTGGCTGGATGTTTTTTTTGACTGGAGCAAATCGATACAAAGAGGTCATGTAATTGCTGCAAAATCTCAGGAACACAGATCATTTGTTCCCCTTCATTTGTTGAAGCTTGGGCTGCAGTAGAACCCTTAACAATCAGACCTGAAAGAGATTTTTGCTGAGAGATAATTTTAGGTAGAAGTTAATTAATTTGCAGTGGTTTTCTTGATAAAAATGTGTTAAATGGAGATGATAAAAAAGATTTAGCTGTATGTGTGTGTGTGTGTGTGTGTGACAAACTCCTGTGCCTGAGATTGTATTTGCATTAATTCTCGTGAATATAAACTTACTAACTAAAAGTCTGCATATAAAAAGTCCTCTACCACTGTATTGTCTCTGATTGCAATTATATTTGTGTGTGCTGATAATTTTACAATATATTACTTCGATTACATTTGAAAGGAGCTGAATGCACAGAAGGTTATTTTAGCACAAGATGATTTTTCTGGTCATTTGTCAGATGTCTTCTATGTAATACACATTCCTGCAAGCAACACATTGTCAAATCTATCTGTAATTTATCCGTGCTTGCAACTTGCTTGGCCCATCATGCAGCAGAGAAAACAGTCTGTTATCTCCAGCAGAGCCACTCAGCGTCTTCTCCAACAGGACACCAGCCAATCAAAGAAGGAACCCATCTCTCGCTTAGTGATTAGCTGAAAACTGCATAATTAAATAACGTATGCAACCTCCGTGAGCTCTCATGCCCTGCACATGGAACTATCAATTTTGCTGGCAAAAAGAGTACTTCTAATTTTGCATGTCAATCATCAGCCGGGTCGTTGAATGGTCTGGCAGGAATTGACCGTCTGCAGAGGGCTACTCTGATTCTACGATTCTACCGTAGAGAACAGGAACTTTATGTCTGTATTTTCTCGTGTTAATTTATGTGCCATACCTATTAGGAGTCACACAATAGCAATTAAAAACAATATGAATGTCATGCTGGTGAGTGAAGACAAAAATGTCCTACAATAAATGTCTAAAAGAATCTAATGAGACTCTATTTCCTTATATTTAAAAGTTAACTATCCAACTCTATCAAAAGTATTTGTGTTCTTTTTTCCTGCTGATGTATAAAGGTTAAAGAAGATCTCATCCCATTTGAATCCTGTAAAAATTCAGACAGAATTTGCAAAAAGTAAAGTTAAATCTTTCCAAAAGCATTAAAGCTCGTCAATCAGAGATCCCACTGAGATGGATTACTACAGTCACAGGCGAGTCCACATTAAAACCCTATAGTGTGCGAAAATACTATGCAATCTCTACTTGAATCCTACCTTCTCTTCCAGTCTCCAACTAGCCAGTCCAATAGGACTTCCTAACAGAGAAAGGGTTTTGCTGAGCAAGCATGCCCTTTTCAGCACCACCCAGCTTCACATTCATCTAGTCACACACATCCACACCTGGTAGCTAGCCAGCACAGTGTACAGCTGTCTATGGTTGGCAGCTTTTGAAGAGTAATTTCAGGTTAAGTGCTTTGCTCAAGGGCACCTGGACAATAGCTGCTGAGGGAGGAAAGAATTTCTTTTTCACTATTTATACAAAGATATATAACTTTGACACTCTCCACTGGGTGAAAATGGACCCAATCAATGCAGCACTAACACAATGCTGCTTTACCCAGTACTGATTGTTTTGAGGCAGCGTTTGCTTTACTTTTCATTTTAACGTTGGGTTATTACAAAAACAATTTTTCTGAATCAGTGTCAGACACGATAAGCTTACAAGTTTTACCTTAAAACAGTGACAAATATATCAACAGATGTGCAAAGCGTTTAACAGCTTTTTTAAAAAAAAAAAAGATATATACATTCAACAGTTGAAAACCATATATCATATTTTTGTTGGGTAACATTTGCATTTTTTTTTATTTGGTGCCATGTTGTGCGGGTTGCTAAACGTCGTTCTTAATAGACTGCCAGGAGATTTTTGACCAGCGATAACAGCGTGTGAGTCAGTAACTCCAAAGAAGATCAATTGTGGAGGGTGGACCACATTAATATTCTGTTTGGCTACCCAGCACCATGGTGTTCGTGGTCAGGAGGGCCAACAATTGATTAGCAATTAAGACCCCTGACTTAGTCTTTAATGAGCAAGTGGGAAAAGAATTCTCTGTGCCTGCCATTTGTCTAATGTCTATGAGCAGTTGTTACCCGGGGTCTTATGAAGTATTACAGTGAAAGCAGCGAGAATGTTTGGCATTGAATTTTCTGATGCTGTCTGTCTGTTAGGTTCACACAGCTGTACTATGTAACACGGGTTGTTGTGGATATTTCTGTATTTCTGCTTGGATGGTCTTGCCATCGTCGAGACTGTGCCCTCTCACTGTGACACTTAGACTGTGGTGTCAGGTATGCGTGGGCTGGCCGGCTCCTGTCAGCTACAGTAACACTCATCACAAACTCTGCATAAAGAGAAGAAAATAATACACATACTCTGTCTCTGTAGGTGGGACCCCAGAGCCAGGTGATAAATAGATGGTAAAGAGCATCTAAATGAACTAACAGCTCTGTATTATTTGGATTTCTTGCTATGTGCTCAGACAGCAGCAAGGCCAACACATAGATTTTGGTATCACAGCTCAGTGAGGAGAAAATGAGCATGGAGTCAGAGAAATACAGAATCTTATACCATACATTTTGAAATATGCATTCTCTAATATTTACTTGCTAATCAAATCTCTTTTGATACCCCCTGTTTAATAACCACGCAATTTTAAACACTCAGATTCAATTAATGACACATAAAGATAAGAGTGAAATTCAAATCCAGCAATCAATATCTCAGATTTCCCGAGCGGGTGGTCAGTCGAGACCCTCAGCAGACACGACGTCTCCAGACAGCAGAGAGCTACAGAGCTGAAACCTGCATATGGCATCTGCTTTGACACTGATGAAATTATGGAAAGTGGCAGCAAACCCCAAGAGAAAGAGGGGGTGCCTGGAGTCATGCATCTAAGTGCTGCTGGACAAACCCCATTTCCTCCCTCACTGGAGTCCTCCTTATGACATTCACTATCCTGACAGGGGCTGATCAAAATAACACTTATTTATTTATGCACGCTTCCAGGAATCACATGTGAGCTAAAGAAGTGTACATTCCTGGAAAAAACAGACAGACATCACCCAGGCATTGTGACATTGAGTTTCTGGGCAATGCGCAATCATCTGAGAGTTGCATGCTGTAACTGAATAGTGTTCGTTTCATATAATATGTTGAATAGTTTGAAAAGAATGAGCATAGAAAGACAAGACATTGACTGGTGAGTATCAGATTGCGCTATTAATCACTTAAACATTATTCAGTTGTTGACATTGGATATATTTAGATAGCACAATATGAAAATCTATGCTTCGATCTCCTAATTTTAGAAAAATAAATGACCATTGGATGATCTGAATCATTGGGAGTGTCACTGTTCAATCCTGAGATCTACTGTAATAAGAGGTTATGTTTATGTTGTGTATGACGTAATATATCTTGTGTCATTTATGTGAATGAACCGTATATTAACAGGTCGTACAACAAGCTCTTAATGGTGAAAAGGGGAACGGCTGCACAAAGAGTTGCTGACACCTTTGTTTTAGCCCATTGTGCATTATGTGAAAGCAGCAGTGAACCTACAGTCTCATAAAAAATGTTATTATGTAGCCTATATGATGTTGTGCACCATAAGTTCAGTCGCCTTAATTTAGACTTCATTGGTAATTCAAGATCTGTTGCCTCCAGTGGTCTTAATTTACACAGAGAGCTTGCAAATTATTCTAATATTTAAATGAACAAACAGATTGATTTGCTAATAGCCCTTAAAAATAATGATGTGTTCCTACATGAAAGTATGAGACATCAATCATATTACCTGTGATGCATATACTGCAGCTTAATTTCATTATCAAATGTAAAGTGACACTGATGAATAACCCATTATTTCAATCAAGGTTGCCAAAATAAAACGTTTCTTCACGATAAGAACACATTATTAAACTACATATTCATCAGCTACAGGGAACAAAACCTTATCTGAGGTTTTAAATATAGAGGTTTATTCGCAGCACATGCCAAGAGCTACTAACAATAATTGGATAGCATCTTTTTCTGTTATGTCTCTTTACTGTTAATGTACATTAAGAGATATTATTATAATCCAATATTCTTTTGGCATAGCGTGTTTCTTAGTAAGTGAAAAGAAAAGTTCTGTCTTGCCACTCGGAGAAAAAGAGAATTCAGACACAGTAATCTTTAAAAAGGTATCTAAGTGATAACTAATTTAAATGTTTGCTGCATTCCTAATAACTCGTTTGACAATGCTGACAGGTGGTTATGCTTGACAATTTTCAACTCCACCACCCTTCACCATTGTCCACAGTGATAAGCTGCAGCTTCCCACACAGTGTAATTCTGGGTGCTGGAGGGATTATTATTTCTCATTAAACTGTAACTAGAAGTAGCTGACTCTATAGAGAAGGATACCAAGGGGGAGAAGCGGAGAGGTAGGGTAAGGCTTGGTTCAGTAATGAGTACATCCCTGTAGCAGGAGCTACAGTGGCTATGTGGTGGTCAAGACAGTCACCATGGGGCCAAGACAAGATCATACACAGCACAGGACCACCAAACAACCTTAATAATGCAGAATTTGGCTTTGTACTACTGTTCAAGCTGTCAATCTGCTGTGCAAGAAGTCATGTTTGTCTAATCCAACAAGGATTCTTGGCATATTAATGAGATTTTCACATCTTGTCTCCTCTTGAGGGAGGACAGCTACAGAACTACAAACAGTGAACCTTTTCAAATTAACTCATACAGTCTCGATCCTTTGATTTCCCATTTTGCAGCATTTTGTTCTACACTGACTGACCATTTAAACTGTGGAAAAAAAGGAGACAAATAAGGAAAATTAATCAGCGTAAAGCATTAAGCCAAAAAAAAAAAAAGAAAGAAAGAAAAAGAGAAAAGACTTACCATCAAATCTTTTATGTCTGGAAACAAAGGTAGTCCTCAATTCATGACTCATTTCATCGACAAGATTCTCAAAGTCTTGTTTACTCTGTTGGCCAAATTTGTCCTCCATTTCCTGGGTGCAACATGTGTTTCCCTGAGGACATACACGAAGATGTTCACCTGCAAAATAAACAAAAAAACAACAACCTGTTTTTGTATCCATGCCAAACGATGATGCTGACTACACACAGTTTTAATAAATGCAACATGACTGGAGCATTTAAAATGAGAACATTTCCAAAGCTATTGCAAATCTTCAAGAAATCATTTCTTTCCACAAAACAGTTTTTAATAAAAACCTTTTATAGCAACAACGGCTCATGTTAGGCATATAATTTGAGCTGATAACAGTATTTAACCTTTAATTTTCTGTCCCAAATAGCCTCCAATTTCATAAGAAAAGTGTGCGGTATTGCAGTTGCAAAATCTCAGCATTGTCTTAATTAGCAGCAGTGCATTCACATCAGGTTCTGTTGCTATGTCTGTCAAGTTCAACTGTTCTCACAAGCACATATACAGTTTAATGTGTCCAATGTGTCTTCGATTTCAGACAGCGGTAGACAAAAACTATATAATTTCTGGTTGGCGAGCATCAATTTTGCCTGAAAGATTGAATCAGTTGTAGCTAATTAGTTAGTTGGTTGATTAAGATAACATTACCACCATTGTCTTTCAGTTGGCTGAAAATGCTGCCTCCAGCTGATTTTTTTGATGCTTCCAGCTGACTAGTTTCAAAGGAAAACCCTGTAAAAGGGGTATCACGATACCATCCGAAAAGATTAAGGCTAAAGCTGCATGCCCCAGGCAAAATGTCAGCATCCTCACTGGTTGAAACAAAGAAACAGCATTGTTCGTGTATGGCAGCATAAAGCCAGTATGTTCAGTCAATCAATCAGTAACCATGCAAAAGCATGAATGGCCATGTGTGAGTCAATCACTGATCTCCATTATTTTTTTCTGGAAACTCCTTTGCTGTTGTTGTAAATGATAAACAACATTCATGACACTTCACTTCTGCAGGCTTTCGCTGCTTTCCATGAATAAATGATGGTAATACTGGTTTAAACCATTCACTCGTTTGTTCTTGTGTTTGTTACCATAGACATATTTTGACTTCTTAAAGAACCTGCAAAGTTGCAAAACTTTGTGGCCTTTCTTTTGAGACACGGCACCACAAAGGATAACTTTACGGTAATTAAATACAGTAGCAAACAGAAATATGACCTCTTTTGCAACCGTGAGAGTAGATGCAGTGTATAAACCACATGCAATGAATTCTACTTACGCCTTTTCCTGATAAGCCTTTTTTCTCAGTAGCTCTCGAACCAACTGACATTTAAAGTGTCACCAACATGAAACCCTTGTCAGGGACAATTTATCCCTGATGAAATGAGATGTGCATTTCATTGTAATTTTCTCTATATATAAATGGACGGAGTAAAACAATGGCTTGTGCCTTGTAGGATTCTTTAACATGATGTTATGTAGAAGAGGAACAATAGCTATCCCTTTTTTCATTTGGCCTGACAATAAAAAGTACCATCGACAAGGGGTTTTCAAAGTAAATCAGTGGGGAGAGCAGATAATACATTCCTTTGAAATATTCTCTCACACATTACATAATTGATGACATTGGGGAAATACTGAAGAGAATCAAAAGTTAATGATCTACATCATTCCATTCTCCCAAGCAGCCATTTTAAAAGAGCCATAGATAAAGCTTGGTCTGTAACGGCATCCTTGTATTCATTTCACAGTCTAAAACCTATGGAAGTACATTGGTGACAAAAAAAAAAACTGAGAAAGCAAAAAACTAATTTGAGCACAACTCAGTCTGTGAGTCAACCTTTGAGAGGTGGATGGATCCGTGAGAGCAGAATATGAGAAAGAAAAGGATCATGAGTGTAACAGATGACTCGTGCGTACAAGAGGAATTGTGTAACTACATTTTAGCCAGCGATAGAGAGAGATAAACAAAACTGCAGTCTGAATCCACTGAGTGCAAACTCAAACTGAGAGCACAACGTCACCTGTTTAGTTTGATCTGAAAGTGAGGGGTCATCCTGTTTTCAGAATGAATGCTGAGAAAGTGGTGTTACTTATTTAGTAGTAGTAATTTTGAGAGTCCAGTTAATTTAAAAGCAGTTAGCTACACGTCATACTGGCCATGTTAGCTTTGTGTCCTCCTTGTGTACTTCTGTTTCTAGTATGATTTTCTGAACCAAAAAACCCAATGGTTCAAACAAACACTACTCTCAAGTGAAATAGAATTATTGTGGGCTGTGGCTAAATTCAGAAAGGAATAGGTGAAAATACGTCATACCTGTATGAGTAAACTAGGCAACAGAAATTTTAACTTCAATCTACAGTGCAGCTCAACAAGCCCACAATGATTGAAATTGTAGGCTGAACAATAACTATAAGGAGCTGACTAGAAGGCATAAAGGCATATAACGTGTAAATCACTTAGTCAGGTGGTCGCCAAATTACTCCTTACCGAGGAGCAGTATACTGTATTAAAATTAGGCTATTGTTACATGTAAAAGACATGACCATTATGTCCGGCTGTGTGTGTGTTCTGTTGCAGTTTGCTAGTCAATCGACCTCTCTTGGAATTCAATCCAGCTATGAACTGACATGATTTCCACTGGTCTCGAGACAAATGAGAGACTACCTGTCAGACTTTTACAGTAGCCCTTCATACAGAGGATGTCATGTGCAATGTGCATGTGTGCTGCAGTTAGCTGTGACACATTTCAACAAGCCCTAAGGTTTACTTCACAACTGATGTTATTAAACCTCCTGTATCTGGGAGGTTGTGATATGACTTGTATGGATTTCCAATTTTTTTTTCAATTGTGTCCCCGGCACACACGCTACGATCTGATTTCTCTTCCTCACATGAAGCTCAATGAAACCATATTTTAGTCCTCTGGAAAAAAAATGCAGATCTAATGTACATCGTCTATAATGAGCATGAGCTTCCAATCAGGCAAGTAGCTGTAAAGAGATGACAGCTGTAAAAAGTCTCGCTGCATGCAGGCAACAGATAGATTGCACAGCGGCAGAACAAGAAATTGATTTCACTTAGTGTGCACCGTACTGAGTGAGTAACAATGTGATATGAGCACAAGATCGTTTTGCACGTTGCTGTCTACAAATGGCAACTCGAGGAAGCATTTGAAAAGCACCAAGATTCTACAGAACATGTCATAAGCTGACTTACATCAGCCAGCAACATTGACTAAGAAATTCCATAGAGGAAGAGATGAAAAAAGTTCCAACACAGAGGTATATAGACACACACGTCAGCTTCAATGGACCAAACAAGTCAGAGAATATTACAAATTATTTAAATAGAAATTTAATAATATTACATTATAATATTATATCATTCTGATAATGATATGAATAATATAACATTATTATATCAGAAACTGAAGCCGAAGTGTGAAAGGTACTTCAGACAAATGTGTATGTTTTAAGCCGGCATCTATTATTACATTTCTTAGATAGCAGAAATCTAGCATTAACACCTGCAGTCTGTTGCATTTTTGATGACTTTAGAAAAAAAACAAGCACGTGCTGCCCGGCCAGATACAAAAAAAAAAAAAACACACACATGAAAAATAGTGACTGCAGTGTGTATGTCAACTGAAAGTCCCTCTGACTGCATCTCACAGGCATCGTTAGCGAATCAAAGCAGCTCAGGTGCCGTTATATGAAGTGTGTAATGTCAGTCATCGCGATGACACCTGAGCCAGTCCTGTTCGCTGATGAACACTATGGGACGCGGCTGAAAGCTCCGAAAAGTGGACCTTCAGTTATAGATTATTTTGTCACACATACCGATGCGAGGATGAGAGGAGAAGAAGGAACATCTAAGCTCAAGATAACAACATTGTAGATAACAACACTGTACTTATGTTTTGCTTTTCTCAACAAAGCAAAACAGCAATTTTGCCATTACACCTGAGTATCCAATACACCACGGAGCGAGAACAGGCAATCCTAAAAATGGTGTGTAGGTATTGTAAGTGTATTTTGGTATTATCTAATATTGGTTGACAAAATATATAAATATATAAAACCTGCTGTTCAAATCTGATTTCATTTCAAATGATGCTCAGTAAGTATAGCAATTTTTGTACGCATGTGTGGGGGATGTTTGTGTGCATGCTGGCTAGAGTAACACAGGCTTCTGTAAAATAAAAACAGTTTAAAAAACAACAAAAACAATTTTTATTTTCTGTCCATAAACTGAACATAAATCTTCCTTTAAAACAGAGTAACTGTACAAAAATGGTCTTTAGCAAGGGAACATATTTGTGTGTGTTGCTACGCAAGGCACAGAATTAAACAGAGGGTGATAAACCTGTTTTATATACTCTATATGGTATGAAATTGAACTTGTGTTTCATAATTTTCACCCTGGATCTTTGTTTTCCGTCAAAAATAACGAATAAATAATAATTTTATTGGTATGGAATTCAAATGTGTTTCACCATTTTCATCCTGGGAGTTTGTTTAGAGTATGTCTCATCTTTTCCTTCATATAATCACATTTATATGGTTCTGACAAACAAGAACATGGTGTGTGCATGAGTAGAAAATGAGGAGTCATTTATATACATTATAATCTAGGTTATGCAATTCCACAAAAAAAAAAAAGCTTTTATCTTGGAGGAAATGGAGACTCCAGTGCAAATATGTCAGGGGAGCGTTCAGATGGACCTCCCGTTACAGATGTTAGTTAAATAAGACCAATGAAGATCACAATTCCGGCATCGTAGCACCACTCATTACACACTGCAGTGACTGCGAGGTAGGTTTTTAAATTTTAAATCGACACTTATTAAAAAATAGCTACTGGCAAGTCCCTCAAGCTACATGTTTTTGAGTACAGTCTTTCTCATCAGATATGTCAAGTGTAGGGAAAAAAAAAATCCATCTTGACACAACAAATCTACTGTGTACTCCCGTAGTCTCAACAGAGCAAAACATCACTTAAAAATAAGCCTGTCGTACATCAACATATGGGAAGGCACTTTCAAGGGACTTCACTCAGCAACGTGCCACAACCTTCCTTGCCAAGGTTAAAACAGCAATGTGGCCACACAGATAATCTATCTAATGGAACACACACCACACATTAGCAAGAGACAGGATGGAGAGTGGACCAGACACAGCGAAGAGAAACTACGAAAGATTTTATAGCTAATTAACTTATTTTACTGAGATTATTTTTTGGTGATATTGAAAAGAAAAATGAACAAAAGGGAATTGATACTTTTACAAGTATTGCCTGCAGCAATAGCCTGATATAGCATAGTCCTTTTTGTCATAGACCTCTTTCATCGTACGAAAACTATCACAAATGCATTAATGAGCCACATTGTTGCACTGGTATTATGTTCCCTCTTCATGATGAACACAGGCACTGCAGATTGTTCAGTCTCAGAGCTGAATTCATGGACCAATCAACTACTTTCAGACTGTTCTCTACTCTGCATCTGATAGGTTTTATTCCTCTATTTTCATGGCACTGTGGGATTCCTACAGCCCCCTGACGTTTGTTTTGTTTGCTCTTTTTGTGGTCATTTAATTAAAGAAGAAAGTGTTATTAACCACCCAGCCAAATTTGAATGATTAAAAATATCGACAAGTTTATGAAATTAGGTGTCAAAATCGGGTAAAAATGAATTCTCAGCTCCAGGACCGTGGGGGCGTGTCCACCGAAGGCACTGAAGCCACGCCCACTCGTGGGAGCAGTCAAGCAGCCATTTTGAAGCGACTGAAACGTGTCAGATGAGTTCAGGAAATGACATGACTAACTTTGAAACACTCTTGAGTGAGATGAATTAATCTCTGTCTCTCTGCTAGGGGTGCAGGGGTATGCTCAGGGTGGCCTCAGCGTGTCATCGAGCCACCCTTTAGGACCACCCACAAAAATCCTGGACTGAAAACTGGTGAAAAACTGTTTGAACCTCTAACTCCACATTTCAGTAATATGTCATTCAAAGTCTTTTCACATGTTTTCAGCAACTATTTTCCAACATATTCAGTGGATTTTGAAAGAAATCGCAGAATTGCTTTTACACCGACTTTAATGTTTAAAACAGATTTTTTTCTAAATTGCTCAATTTATTTTGATACCAATGTGTCCAATTTTCATGAATTATGTGCAACAGTCTACAAGGATTAAACTACTGCAAAATGTAAAAATCTGTTGCACAGATGCAGTGAGAAGGCAGAGAAGGTTTTTTGTGAATCTTGTTGTGTGATTTAGACATCCAAAAGTGGATATTAATTTGTATTTAGTTTGTTGTTTACTGAATAATTCATTATCTTGGATCATAACCAACAGGCATCCTTGAGAAACGCACAGAGCTAGGTAAGTAAAAAAAAAAAAATGGTGTGTGTGCATCTGCGTGTGTGTAGGTGTGTGTTTCTCTGCGATGGGACTGCTGATTTTATTCATACTGTCAAATTGTTGACAGCGAGGATGGTATATTTTGTTGCAGGTTTTAAAAAGTGGAATCTTGTTTATTGATCAAGTCAAACCCATGGCATACACTCTCCTTGGTACTAAAGTGATGTTGATGTTGCAGCCGTTTGGCAGATTACTGTGTGGATTAGTGCCTTACATGACCTCCAGTTCTTCTGTGGTAAAACTAGCAGACAAAGCCAGTACACACACAGTACAGGCTGGGTGTAGTGCTCCTGATGTAGGTGTTTAGTGAATATTCTGCCAACACTGTTCAGCTGTGGCTGCTGCAGTACTACCTATGACTGGCAGACAAATCTGAACTTAAACCTGTTATCTGAAGAGACTGTGGACAGGACTGACATTTACTGTGATTTAAGAAATATCATCCTCACTGTTGAGTAACTATAAAAGATTGTACATTATTATATGATAAATTATTACCCAGATACTGTTAGGTATGCATGAGGTATATGCTGTGTGAATACACCATCAAAATCAGTTAGCACTGTCGCCTCACAGCAAGAAGGTTTCTGCAAGAAGTTTCCTGGTTCGAACCTCGGCTGTGACTGTGGTGGGTGAACATAAGCGGGTTCTCTCCAGGTACTCTGGCAGTCCAACGACATGCACTTAATAGGTTAATTGGTGACTCTAGATTGGCCGTAGGTGTTAATGTGAGAGTGAATGGTTGTTTGTCTGTGTGTCCTGTGATGTGTGATGTACCCTGCCTCTCGCCATAAGTCGGCTGGGATGGGCTCCAGCCATACCGTGACCCTGATGAGGATAAGCGATTACAGATAATAATAATGATGGATGGATGACTGCTATAATGTGGTATATTAAGCTCACTGTAATTAAGTATATTAAGTATATTAAGCTCATTGTAAATTACTAAACTCCACCACATCTATAGGTCATTGCAGAGATATTATAGGAATAAAGGCAATTAAATTAATGAATATAATTAACTAGTGGTGCTCTGATTAGTATATATTTTATATTTTGTATATGTATGGACAGTATTAAAGATCAGATTATTCACTGAGAAAGAGAAGGCACAAATAAAGCTCTGTTTGTCCAGTTTGTCATGCCCCTGATCACACTTTTGATTTCCCACGTGAACAGTCAACACATCCTACAACAGATTCTTTACCACTATAAACCCAGCTTCAGCTGGCTTCAACTGTCAGTTTACCTGCTCTCAGCTAATACAATCCAATGGACAAACTTCTTTTAGTAAACTGCAGCTTAAATTAAATTTCACCAAACATTTCAGCTGCTTTGATGTCTCACATTCACCAACTCGACTCTTTTCACTAAGTACACTTCCAGTTGTCAGCTGCTGTCAGTGCGCACTTATACTTTAATTGAAACTTTTCAGTGTTTACATTTTCTGTTCATATCTTTAACCCTCCTATTCTTTACTTTCTTTGTGCACGTAACGCTCCTATTCTTCTTACACTTAATTCTCCTCTCCAGCAATGCAGTTCTTTGCCCAGCTCCTCCAGCAGTTGATCTTCCAGCAATAACAACGCATTTCTCTTCAGAAAATGTTCATTCTGGTTTGAAACATTTTCCTTGGTGCAAAACCTCTCGAGTGAATTAGGGATATCATTTGCTTCACACAGCATTCATATTATTACCAGCCCCAAATAATCAAAGTACATAACAAAACAGAAACTTCTCAATCGGTCCTGCGGCATAATCCACTTCTCTGCCATTGATTTGTATACCCAGTGTGTTCATGACAATCAACAATACGTTGCTGGTTCATGGCTTTGGGAAAAGGGAAAATAAGGTCTGCTGTGTCATGAGTAGTTGGAGATGGGAGTTGCTGGTGCACTCAAGGACGCCGCCAGACATTATTGGCTGAATACAGTCCCATTGTTAGCATTTCTATGGAACTCAGCAAGTTTCTCCAAATAACACTGTAAATTGGCTCCGATGCGTTGTATCATTTCAATATACTGTACAACTACAACACATAAACACATAATCTACTGGTATAGCTGTAGCTTTGGGTAAAGGTGACATTAAACATCTTGTAGGCGTTCCTATGCCGTCAGTGTGATGCTTCTCTCTCTCTCCTAGCTCTCACACAGACATGGGAAGCTGTTATAATATGATTAAGTTTACTATCTCTATGAGATCTCTATTTATCAGCTTTTCTATCACCCCAAGTCCCATCTTTCAGCAGCATGTGACTGTAACCCATGAAATTTGCCAAAGGGTTTGGGGAAACCCTTAAAAATTTGGGATGGCTTGTTTCTTTACTCATTTGATCTTCATTGAGCCAACTGAGCTTAATGCAGATGGGTTTTTGTTTTGTTTTTTTTGTTGGTGTGGTACCAAGTATGATTTCCACCTGAGGCTGTCCGTGAACCTAGCAAGCCATCCTTTAGCAGCTGAAGGGGAATTATTTCCCACTAATAGCCTTGTATCAAAGCTGGCCTTTGGCGAGTCATTCAGAATTAAGAGGACTGTGAGGGTGAAACAAGGAGACTTGTTCCAGGCAAACTTCACTATACTAACCCACTCCCTGTTCTTTGTTCGTCCCTAATAGGAAGATGCATGACTTTAGTTTACGTCGAGCCGTGGCACTAGATCATGTTTAACATGCATACAGAGCGGCAGATCCTACTCACATTAACATATTAATAACAAGACAGCAGCAGCATTCTTACGTTGTAATTTTATGGCACTTGTGTCAACTACAGACTGTGAAAAATGTAAAGTTGAGTTTTAATGAGAGAGGTTTATGCATTCACAGTGGTTTATTAACACCTATACAAGCTGTCATCATAAGTCGCAATTACTTCATGTCACTCCCCTGTCTGTAATCAAATGGAGTGTCAGTCAAATCAGCAAGCTTATTATCACTGCTGATGATGTATTGCAAATATATTCAAATTATACATTTTTCTTGCTGAGATGTGCTCACAAAGCATACCTGCCATTTAATAGACTTGGGTTTTATTTTAAATATGAAGATTCTCCATATTCATGACAGGAAGTGTTTATGAATTTATTTATTTAATAATAACCCTAAATAATAGAACTGAAATTGATTTTCTGTCTCCGTTTTAGATATATTTGTATCTTTTACATTCATTTTGCTAACGCGTCTATTTGCCTTTCATAACCTTTCTATTTTTGTAGTTGCTCATGTAAGTTCTGTGTCAGTGAGAAAGAGCAGTGTTACATTTAGCTCACACACCCTTGCACTCAATCACAGCCCTCTAAGAGTCAGTTACAAAATAATTAAATTAAATGTCAATGGGATTAAATTTTGTATGATTCATTCTGGCAGAAGCGCAAAGGTAAAGCAACTGAAATGTGACCAAATCACCAAATTATAACATGACTTTAGACAACTTAATTTGTCAAGTGCAATAGTTTTTTTTATATGAAGACACTATGGCTTGTAGATCTTTTACAAATTCACACTTATGTATCAGTTTGGAGAATTAAGTGTCCAAGTTCTCTCTAGCAGCAAAGGTAGGCCAACTCTCAGAAGTATTCAGTGTACCTGGCCAGAGACCCACAGCATATGCGCTCTGCCATCTGCTGTGTCCCACAGTTCCCTATGACAAACTTTTTATGGATTCACACTTGAAACCACACTGAATACAGTGAGATCAATGTTCCTAGTGTCAGTACAGTTTATTTTTTATTACTTGTCACTTTATCGCGTAAAAGTAACTGCAAAGTTGTCTTTTTGGCTGCTTTTTTTAAAGACATAGTCCTGCATCACTTCTTAGATCAAGAAAATGTGTCAGTTCCTTCATATTTTATTCGTCATTTTTTTAGCCAACTAAAAACTCATCGTCAGACGTATTAGCTTTATTTTAGTCCAAACCAGACAATACCTGAACATTAAGCAAAGAAAGTATCTGCACACTTTTCCTACCAAACCCTGCCATCATGCATTTTATCTGCCATTCCCTCACATTAGCCAAGCTCTGAAAATGGTCCAATTTATTGCTTCATTGGTGCTGGAGGTTATACCGACATGACAAATGATTGCAAAAATGTTTTTTCTGACCAATAAATGACTTCACATAGACATGCCCTGTGACTTAAGGTTTTATCCACCTAAGTTAACCAAAGACAGTCACTTGTTTGAGTAAAATTCTCAAAAACAAGTGAGTGGAATAAAGCAAGTTGATTCCATTTTAAGTAAATTTTGCTTTGCTCACTGGGGTCTGAAATGGTGCACTTGACATTTACATGGGTTATTCTAACTCAAGAAAAAAAGGCTGTTCAAGTCTATCCAAGGCTAATCCAATTCCCTGCCCCGCCAGATGGGCAACAGGTTCGGCTTTAACGAGCTTCACACGAAATACTGCGCTTATTTAGAATCTAAAACACAGTACTGCTGTTTTTTTGTTATAATATAGACACCTTCTATACACTAATATATTTATATATATATATACTTTTTTGAGCTTCCAGCTGATGCTCAAGTGATTCTCAGTGGTTGTTTTTCAGGATAAGTATACTGTTTCAAAAGAAAGAGATTTAGGCTGGCTCCTGTGTGGCTACGGTTATTTTGTCTACAACACATGATTCACTTCACAGCCCGGACACAAACACAAAGCAGCACACACTTTAAAACACTATTGCAGCAGAGGGAAAGAAAATAAATGACGGTGGCTAACTCGAGACGTACTGCATGTGTCGACAGGCTAACTATGAACAAATGCACGAACAAATGAATTAATGAATTACTCTCAGTGCAAGAAAGTAAGTGGGCGGATACACTGAATAAATAAATTAACATGCAAGTTATTTTCTGGCTTCATGAGCATCACATTTAGAAATAATACATTCTGAGGGAACTCATTATGTTTGACCCTAAACATGCGAGGATTGCTCCCTCATTTCACCTCCTTGTTAGCCAGAGGTGTCTGTAAATTAGTGTTCTGTCCAATACTGATCACGTTCACTCAATGTCATGTGCTATCAGACATGCAGGGCACTTACTATACATAGTTTGGGTGTTGTAGACACTCGACATTTTTGTCTCAGCCCTCACTATGTGTGCTCTGTGACTAATGGATAATCAGACTTTGACAAAAACACTACATGATATCTTTAGGAACTGCATTACATGAGAATAAAATTAAACGCATATGAACATCACAATGGATCTATAGATCTGTGTACTCCACACAGCCTTCCCTTCACACTTTTAATAACGTCTCCAGAGGGTTTTGTGTATAGAATAGCTAAGTTTCGTGCTCAAGTTAGAACTGGCATCAATCAAAATCGAATGACATTATTCCTATCACATTTTGGGTCATGTCAGAAGTCATAATGAAAGACATGCTCGCGTTTTAAATAACTGGGGGATGCAGATACAGAGGAGTATATGTCCTTGGGTGAATGAGGACAGGTTCAAGAGGAAATGAATTCTCACTGACATAAAACAGTCTACAATAAAAGCAGCGCAGTACAATGGTATGATGGTATTCTTCATCCTCGGGAGAGTCAGCGTGAAGGGAAAAAGGACAGGAATAAAGATGTTGGAATAGTTTCATACACCTAGCAAATGTGTCAGATTTTTTTTTTTTTTTGAATATGTCAAGATATTCCACTGCAACATGCCGTCTGCAAGGCTGCGTGCATGATAAAACAGCCAAGTGTTGACTCAACGGTACGGTGTTTCATATTGAAATATTTCTAAATGTAAGATAAAAAAATCTCTTTGAGGAGAGAAATAGAAATGCATAACTGCCCTCTGTCACTGCGGGAGAAACATTTTTAAGATGCTTTGAAGAAATTGCTGTGGAGGAAAAGGTTTTCTAAACAATATATTTTGTTTTAAACTTGAACATTCCCAAAACTGGGCTTCAGTGTGACATTTGAACATAAAACTGTCTGTGAACTGACACCTACTCCTTTGGGTTCAAAAACGAGAATTCTAAACAATATATCTTCTATACAGAGATAACCACACAAATCAAAATTGATTGAATTCTACTTGAGCTGAACACATTATTAGATTAGCGATTTACTCGATCTGCAGGAAATTAATATATTGCTATTTTGAGTTCTAGTTGTTTCAGTCGATTTCAGTCATAAAGCAAAACAAACATGCCAAACTATTTCTGTCTTCGGCTTATTTATGTGAGAATCTGCTCCTTTTTTTGTCAATCTATTCACAGTAAACTGTTTCAGTTTTGGAGTGTTGTTCAGATAAAACTTGAATATGTGACCTTGGACTGGAGAAATTGTGATTCTTCTACTACCTTTTACATTTTACAGGCCAAACAATTCATTAAGAAAATATTTGTGGATTGATAACAAACAATAATAAATATTTGTTGTAGACTGTAGCCTCACATATCCTTGTATAAATCTTTGTGAAAATGATAAATATACAACCAAAAAGTACAATATGTTTGACCTCGAGGCTAATGGCTGTGGAATATTCATGTGCAATACCCTTCTGCAAGGTGCACCGATTTCATTGCAGTTAAGATTAATGTATGGATTTCCCTAACACCATGTGCAGCACATTTAGGAATGACAAGCACCGCATAATCAGCACACAGTATGTAGCACTATGCCACGGCTTTGATATTTATTGAGGAGTATGTAATAAAAAAGCCTTGAGGAGGCACGAGGAGACCGGTGTGGATATTTGATCCACATGGGCAGCACGCCTAGAAGCCCCTGAGAATGAGACGAGAGCAGGCAAGCCAGTCTCTTCTGCGTCAACTTGCTAAGTGGAGCATGGCAGAAGTCCGCACTACAGGTAGCAGCTGGTGGCTGTTTGGAGACCTGGAGGGCCTTGAGACCTGCGCTGATCATTATCTTACACTCAGCATTTACGGCTTAGACACCGGCCATTATTAGCCCTGATACCTTGTTACGGTGCAAGCGTTCTCTAGTCAGCAGACTGCTTAAACTGAGAGGGAGAGGCCACAACTAAACTGCACAACACATAGCTCCCGACGGCGGCTTTGCTAGAACACAGCACACTGAACCGTCCTCAGGAGCAGGGTAAAGGCAAACAGCCTCTCCAGTTGCACATCATGTCTAGTCAGACGTTGTCAACAAGACAGGAGTGGCAGACATGTAGCTAAAGATAGATCCAACGACAGCAACGAGGCATTTGAGGGGGCTTTGTTTCACGGTGGCTAGGTTTTGACAAGCAGATGAGGTGTCGGGGAGAAACACCAGCTATACGTCACAGCCAAAAAGCAAAAATTTGATGCCCATGTCAATGAAGAAACACACGCTGATCCCGAGAATTGTTTTCTGAGAGGCAGCGTTGATCCGTGGACGTCTTGAAAAAAAGGATTTTGTCAACTACTGGAAAATGTAAACAATTCAGACATATAAATAAATAAATAGAATCAGACAAGGCAGTCAGATATCAAGTAAGAGATATGTGCCAACAATGTCTCAACAAAAACATCTCATAATCTTACACATACAGAACAACATAACTCTGGTGGCATTTGATGATTTGGGATTTGCAGCCAAGAACAAAAAAAATGACAAATTTATGCAAGGTAACACAACTTTGCCTTCCACTTGAATTTCAGGAAACTAATAATTATGCTTGACAGTATGTGAACAGAATATCGCCCATTATTCTTGCAACAAATCAGGCATGTAGCATGCAGTATACGTACTCTTTACTTAAAAGTCAAAAGATTATTTTTTTTTTTTAAAAGGAAGAAAGAAAAGAAAATTGGATCAGTGATTAGTGGAAATGTGTTTATGCCAGCTGCTTAAATAAGGAATGAAAAAGCCCTTTCTCAATGGCTCCAGGTTAGAATTTAATTGGACAGTTTGTTGACAGGAACTAATAGATCAAAATAACATCTATTCAATCTCTTGTTGAAGGCAGGAGCACTCATTCTTTCACATTTCAAATGATTTTTAAACCATTAAACAGCTATTGCCAAGTCGTCTCAGGAGAATCGCTTCAATCCATTCCCTTGTTTTTCACAGTCGATTTATCTCAGATGAGTTTGACAAACATTAATTCTTCATGGCTGTGTTCGCTGCATCATTCCTACCCTAACCTATATGACAACAGCTGCTTATCAACGATACAAACAAGGCATATCAGGCTTACAGTATTTGGTTAAGCTTCAATAACCCGGTGTCCCTTTGGTGTGTTTGTAAAGAAGCAAGCTTTGTTGTTATATTGAAACAAATGAAATGTAACTTGAATTATCTGAAAAATGATTTCCTTCTTCACATTATGCACCGCATATTTGGAAAACAAAGAGCATCATTAATAACTGCCCAAATGCCAAATAAAATCCCTTTTTCTCATTTCTGCATCCAGAGTTATGAGCAACAGAAATCTGGACATAAACCCTGCTGAAGGCCACAAACAGAATAAACAGAAAGTTTGGGTCACAGACAGGATTATAGTTTAGAAATATCCAGAAACTACTTTTGGTGTTTGAGAAAAATAATAACCCCGAAGACATGAGTTGTTTTTTTTTTAGGAAACACAAACACATCAAAATTCATATATGAGATATCTCATTTTTGGGAGCTGAAACAGAGCATTGCTGCATTAATCTGTATAAACATATATCTGCATATGAATGCAGAATCTGTAGACAAGGGACCAAGACAAGTCCGAGTAGTATTGACCAATCACTTTTGAGCAGACTTTGGTTGCAAGCAGTAAACACTGAGCAAAGAACTGAAACGTATTGGCCTAAACAGAACCTTGGAATCCATCGTCTGAAAACGATTTAGCTTATTAGCATTCTTTTAAAGTTCTGCTTTAAAAGCATTCATATGCAGACTTCCGTTTATAGAGATTATCTGAAATATCTCTTTTTTGTCATTCCGGCTTATGGAGATGCTAATTGGACTGTGGAGGTAGCCTTGGCCCAGATTTATTTATCCATTTTCTGAATATCCACTGGCTACACCAGAAGCCTTGAAACATTGGCCACTGCACCAATTCGGTTGGTACCATAAAAGTGAAGTTTTGTACAGAGCCCTACAAAAAAAACTGTACAAACTCTAATCTGCAAATCTTCTTTCTCCATCAGGACTTTGTGGCTGTGGTTTGATCAGATTTGACTGAGAGTTCTGGCAACATATGAAAACAATGTTTGATTCAGATGTTGAGAAACTCTGACTGGAGCTCTGTCCACTTCAAACCAGTGAGAAAAAGTAAGGACTAAACCAGAAATACAGAAATCTCACATGAGAAGTGAAGAAAACTGTTCAAGCTTCTGTCAGAAAGTTTGTCTTCACGTAGGATCCCACGGCTCATAGTACGAAACTGAGTGAGAAAATAATTTTGCTTTCCCATAAAATGAAAACTTTACACAACAGTAAAAAAAAAAGATATCAGCATCAAGCATTCCCCTCCTTAAGATTTTTGATATGCTTCTGAGTGTTGTGTTGTTCCGCTTTCAAGGCTGCAGCCCTAAAACACTTGCAGGACACAACGTTTCCTGCAGCTCTCCGAGGGAACACCCGCAGAGAGAACCCATCATGAGGCCATTTTGGCATTCATGAGCATGATTGATGACACAAAGATGGAGGCAGAGTTTGAGAATTCCCCTCTGCCACAGAAAAAAAAAAAGATGATTGTTTGGAATCTTCTCTTCTGATCGTGCCCCCCATCTGCTTCTCAGTAGGACACATTCACATTACATTATATATATATATATATATATAGGTGAATGCTGCCTAAAATACTGGAACTACCATGCACAAACTCAAACAACATATGCTAATCACAAAAGTACAATTATCTGCAAATGTATCTCAAATATTTTGATGTTTGCAAACTGAAATGTGAAGGCATGAGCACATCATAAATCCATCACAAGCTCTTCACTCCTACATCTATCTGCATGTGTATGACTGTCAGGAAGGTCACAGTAATTTGACGATACATCACAGCAGTACTGGCGCATGCTGTGGGGGCTAACAATGTCACCTGGCCATTCCCTCTGAACACACTCCCATTTAGTCCTTTTTAATCCTCTCCATCCCATTACATGACAGTAGAGAACCTGCGCACATTACACGCTTCAGCAGAGATCATTTGCCTCGTTGCGCAGGCGGCAAAGTATCACGTAAAATATCAGCACCGTTATTTCTGTCCCATCTCCATCTCCTGGCTGGGAGTAAACAGAGCTGGACGTCAAATGATAGCATAGAATATGACATGCTAAGAAGTTCCATTGAATCCAGCAGGCTGCTGCATGACTCATTTTCCATATCTTCCCATCTCAGACGCTGTGTGGAAACTGAGACAGCAAGGGGTAAGACTGAGTGAGTGCAAGTCTGATCTTTAACCAGACTAATGAAGAAGAGAGTTTTAAAAGGCTAAGATTTTGAAATTTTGTTGAATTAAAGGTGCAATGTGTAGAATTTAATGACATTTAGCAGTGTAGCTGTGGATTGCAACCCTCTCATTTCAACCTCTAATTTCTAGGAGAAATTACAGTGGTCGTAAAAAAATGTGAAAAACCCAAAGCACTTCATCCAGAGCCAGTGTCGTGTTTATCCATTCTGGGCTACTGTAGAAACATGGAAGAGGACCAACAGCTTCTGTAAATATGAACATTTCATTCTAAGATAACAAAAACACAACCATTCTTATTTTCAGGTGATTATACACAAATGAAAATAAACAGTTACACATCTTATACCGCATTTTTGCTATAATACATGTATGTGAATACAGCCCGCTATATCTCACACACTGGACTTTTATATGGATATAAATAAAGTCCTTTGTGGAGAGGGAGATGCTGAGCGTTTTAAGATGTGCAAACGCTCAAAGACTTTTAGAGCAATCCTCAAGTTCATGCTCCCGTGATTTAAAATGCCCTCACCATGTTGCTGCTGACAGCCTCCAGCCTGGCCTGGTCAGCAGGCAGAGGCATCGCCTAAGTCTCGTGGAATTACTGTACAAACTGAGCCTTTAGGCTTCGGATCATAACAACATTTTTGTCAATAACACTGACTCCGCTGCTGTCATTCCACCTGACCTGATTCCCTCGGTTTGACCAAACACAAAAGTGAAAAAAAATCTAGGATCCTAAGCTTTTCATGAAAAACAGGAGTGGCTGAGAACTCTAAGTGGTACTGAGCACAAATGACATGCTGTTCCTCTGTTATATTTCTAATGGTTGTAATGAGTGACTCATTCTGCCCAAAAAGCACACTGTATGAAAGGCAACAACTAAGATCAAGAATTTCACAGTAGTCTAATGGGACTGACTTAAAACAGACAATATAAGTCACAAAATGTGGCATGTATGTAACTTGATAGGAAAAAAATGTGTTCCCTTTTTAATTTCTATGTCAAACACGGTCTCTGATGGCATCTTACATTCAGAAGCGGCGAGAGCACACACATCCGCCTGTCACTACAATTTCATGTTTAAGCTTCTGAAGCTCCACATATATTAGATGACAGACATTCAGAAATCCAAGAGCAAAGACCAGTAATTTATCATGAATGTGCAGTACGTAGAAGCATCATTTGTAGAGGTGGACTAGACTGTACACATTAAGACCAGAGAGTGATGGCATCTGGAAGGCTGACAGGCAACAATAAACTATAGGTGGATCTTTAAGAACCGAGTCCCACAAGGGCCAACTAATCAAGTACTGGAATATTAACTCACATCATCACTGGAGATGCTCCCTGTCTGCCACATGGATCTCCTTCAGTGTCACCTCCTAAATATTACTCCTAATATAACAAACCTGCCACATGAAGAATAATGAATACAAAGGCTACATATTGCATGTGCAGTGTTTGTGTGTTGTGAAGTAATCTGTAGCAAGTTTAACATAAAGCATCATGATCTTTTTTTGTCCATCATAGACCCTTTAACAAAACAGAAATTCTACTTCAATTGTGCATGTAAAAAAAAAAAAACCCACACACTGACCTTGGGTGAGGAAGTTGAACAGGATTAAACTTTTGGACAAGGACAACTTGACATCATGCTGCTTGGTTTCTTGTATGTACCAAGCTTCTACTTCTGTGTCTGTCCCTCAAACACCAACAACTATTTCACTGGTAAAACTGGATCAAAATTTATGGAGAAAATGTTTTCTGCTTTCCCTCTGGTCTCCTTAAGCTGTTCCACCTTAACGCTCTGTGATTTGCAGAATATCCTCATGCACAGTAAAGTAAACTGCTGCAAACTATAGCTGCTGTCAGCTAACATTGGCTCAGTTTGTTAGCTGGGCTGTCCGGACTGTGAGTTCAAACTGCTGGGGAAGTGTTTGTACCGCCAACAGTTTGGACCACCGGGAAGAGGAGGTTTTCAGGCCAAGGATGAGCACGAATGCCAATGTCATACCGGCCTCTATGGTCATAATGGCAGAAGAAGAAACCGAAGAGGACATTTACGCAACAAGCTAAGAAGACAAAAAGAGAGCGTGACCAAGCAAGAGGCCGCTGGACAAGAATAAATCTGAAAAACTTTGTGAAAGACAGATGCACCTGCATAATGTTTGGTTGTGTCAGCAAAGATACTCGTTGACTGGCTAGTTTTGATCATGAGTAATGAATCATATTTTAATTCGAAGGAGGCACTGCCTTGATTTATTAAAGAAATATACTACTAAACCCAAGCAACTACTTTATTTTCTATACCCTTGATATAAACATAAATTTAAAATCAGCTTAAAATTATATTAATCTCTACAGTTTAAACAGTGAAGATGTTTATATATGTATCTGAAACTTGGAGAAAAAAAAAACAGATGTTGTGCTTTTAAAATAACTGTTTAAAAAAAGGTCCACTTTTACTTAGTCTTGGCTTAGCTCGAATGTTGCTTGCATGAGTGAGATGCAATACGCTGAAACCTGAAGGGCATGCCCATCACTGTGTGAAGTTGCTGAGCTGTTGATAATACGTTGCGTCTCCAGCAGACACGTAAGGTTATGGCTCATTCAAAAGACGAGATCAAAAGACATTTATTCAGGGTGACATCATTTGGAGATGAGAGAGGCTGCATTTTTCACTCATTTGGGAGATTAGTTGTGATGTCAGAGACATGGATCCAAAGGATTTAATCAGTTAGTTATTCAGCACATCTCTGAACAGGTGTGCCTGTTATCAAATATGCAGCCTTTTACTTGTGCCAGATTTCCTGCTTTATAGAGAGAATCATTGGCCCTGAAGCATAACAATGACCTGGAGAGACAACTCAGCTGTGTGATATGAAAAAAAAAAACTTATTCAACATGGCATGTGCACTGTTGCCCATAAAGAATACAATATTTTTACTTCTTCCCATGAAATGATTGTGACAATGTGATTTATTCTTGATAGATAAAGTGTATCTTCTCAAAACTTTATTGGTCAGTCTCTTCCAAACATATCACAGCGAACATTAAATCCCAATTAACCTGAGGAAAAAGAGGAATGTGTCTGAAAACAAAAGTATTCCAACTTTATGGGCAACAGTGTAAATGTCTAGCTGATCATCAGTTTACAGATTACAGAAGTGAAATGTTGAATCTCTGCAAATAAGATTAAAGAGTACAGTCTCTGCTCTATATGGAAAATCTCATGAGATAACTTCTGTTATGGTTTGAATTGTTAAATCATATAACACAATAACTCTTTTCTCATATACAAAATATTGCTGCAGTAAAACATTGTTTTGCAACTTCGACTTTGCAGGAGTCATTTTATTAAAATTAATAAAACAGATTATATTTATATCCAGGTACAGGATAGCCTCCAGATAGTTTGAAAATTATATTTAAAAAAAACTTTAGTTACTTTAGTTTCCTGAGAGCCAATAAGAGATCCAATTAAACATTATTAAACCTGCATAATTTGCATGTATGATTTATTTTATAGGCCTAATTTAGTATCACAGGACCCACATTCAAACGGGCTTAAATGTACTGTATATTCATTCAATTTCAAATAATTGTTCCAAAGGGTAATGACTGAGATTATGTAGAATCAGTTACTCATAGTTATTGACTGCTGCTTGCCTGCAAGAGCCAGCAGTTCCACTTCCACCTTATCACTTAATTTTCGCAGGACAGGAGTTAATCTGCAGAGTTGACCATTCATTATCTCTGCTTGGTTAGCACAGTCGGAGACCTCTACCGGACACACGCAGTCAGATCTTGCCACAGCTGCCTGGAGGACTCCTTTTTTTTCACATTCAGTACTGATGCTGGCTGGTAGGACATTGTTATCGCAGCATGAATATATGAACAGTAAACCAGCCTCACATAAATAATGATAGCCCCGGGGTTGTGTGTTCAGGCGGTATAAATGAGGATTTGTCCCCCTGATAACAGCAGGCCTGTCACTTCACTCAGGCGATGGGATGCAGGAGGCTTCAAATCCGGTCAGGTCAATTAGATTCTAGACTATTTTAATCATTGCGGATGTCTTTCATGTGCTTTTTAAAAAAACTTTCAGTTAGTCTTGCAGCAACTTAGTGAGTGACAGGTGGTCGAGGTGCTGTTTAACCGATTAGTCTGATGCAGTCACAGCCCCCCCTCCCTGCAGCATTTCAAAGACCTACACTAACAGGAATGACTTTGCATCACAAATGAGTTGCAAAGGGATATTTTTAACTTTTCCATCCAGAGCTTAACCTTTAAATACAGACGCGTTTACTTCACATAAAAGGTTGCGTGTTTATTCCCAGAGGTTATTTCTAACGCTGCGTTTTGGCACGTCGTGCGTCTAATTGACAGGTCGCGCTCAGTCCAAACCTTACCTGGGATCTCCTGAAGAGGAACATGTGCGAAGCTGAAGCCTTTCCCGACACAAGCCTCCCTCACCTCGCTGCAATTCCGTGCCTTAAAATCTGCCCTCGCTGCAACAGACAGCACAGAAAAAGTGCAAATGATAGTCTCTAGTCTGAGCATTGTTCACTTCTGTGAAGATCCTTATTGTTTAGGGTTCTCTGCAGTATCCCGTGTGCTGGTAAAACTCCCCTGCAGTAAATCCGCAGGTATTTAATAACTGGGCGTTTAATGGTTGCAACTCAACTATTAGTGACTACAAACACATTCCCCAAAGAAAAAAACGGGTTTCTATCGCAGCCGAGAATGATTAGAAGTCCCCCCGGCGCCGCAGAAAAGAGGACTGCGAGCATGGAGGTGCCACATGAATCCAAGCAGGCGGTGCGTTTCCCGGCGCGTTGACTCAACTTCACTCAGCAGACGAAGCCCCTGGTCGCTGTGTTGAAGTGGAAATGCTGTGTGGAGAGAAGCGCTCTGTGTTCACATTAGATATACTGGCAAGGCAAAGCGGGACACAAAATATGGAGTGGAATCCAGTCACATCCGTTTCAGTGAGGGGCTGCGGGTCTGCACAACACATGTAGCCTGGTAGAAATGAATGAGCAAGACAATGCACATAGGTAGGGAGGTAGGTGAAGTATGGGATATCATAAAAATGAGTCAGGTTTAGAAAGAAGTAATTTGTGTGAAAACTGACCAGATGCACACACACAGCTCCACAGCCTTTATTTTTGGAAAATAGGAAAACAAAAACTACTTATCACTGTAAATCTTGTAAAGTATATTTTAGCTGTTTTTAATGTAACATATAAGTATTTTTTCAAATAATATCACTGCATGTTTGTTAAATGTCAAATGTGGTTTATTTGCCTTCTATTTTCTGTTTCTCTGATCTGTAACACTTAACCATCCTTTATTTTGCCCGTGCTGTGGTTATGTTCCATTGATGGGGATTTTTTTTTTTGAAATCAGAAAATGTAAAAAGCTGACACCACAGTGAACCGCCGATAGCGCAGTATCAAACTGTATTAACCAGAGGATGTAAAGGATGTGATGAAGAAGGCAAGCTTTCATGGCTTTATTGATTTTGGAACAGCTTGATCCGAGGGTAGATCAACAGTGGATTAACATGGCTGCCATCGCTGTGCAAAGGATTCCTATTGGTATGGGATACCACCGTTTGAAAAGTACTTTAAAGTGACATTGGCTTGTTTCAGAGGGTGACACTGCACTGGAATATTTTGGATCAAATATTGAAACCTACAGGTGTAGCCGGGTTTTTGTGTAGCGAGAGAACCTTTACTCTGCTTTTTATGAGGTCGTATTGCGTTGCTTTTAGAAAGTCATTCATTCATTTGTGTCTATGTTGGTTCACAGGAGCAGCTTTGAATCTCCTCCTAAGCACTAAAAACATTGTTGGCATTGCAAACTTGATGGCATAAATTCAGAAACCTTCAAAGCGACTAGAAAACCAAGGTTTGAATCAGAAAACACATAATCCTAAAAGCAACATTATGTATTTTTGCAATTTAATGTCCCCAGTTTTAGAGTGAAATATCACTGTTGTAAATTTGGACAGTTGTACAAACATCAAGCAAGTGCAACAACACAAGACATAGTCCAACAGCAAGAAGCCCAGCTCGGTCTTTCAGCCTTTTATTTCACAAAGCTCTCACCAACGACTAAAAGTCAGTGCCAGATTCACTCTTGCTCAGCGCCCTCTTGCTTGGTTACTCTCTCTTTTTCTTTTCTTATCTTCTGCAGCGATCCTCTTCAGTCTCTTCACATCTGTCATGCTCTGCCTCTGCTGAGCCTGGTGATGTTGCCCACCTGCTTCAGTTCTGGTATTCAATCCAGTGTCGCTCCCCGTCAGATTTCACCCAAGCCTGAAAATATTCTCTTCCCAAAGGTCCAAAGCACCTGTGGTACCAGGGTAAACACTCACTCACGCCACCTCGGTGTTCTGAGCTTACAGTCTGGGCAGAGCGGCAAACAAACTGATCTAACATGAGTTAACAGCAGCTGTAGTTTGCAGTAGTTTACTTTACTGTCCACAGAGAGTTGATCTGGAGGACATCAGATCGAAAAGCAGAAAACATTTTCTCCATAAAATATGATCCAGTTTCACCAAATTCAGTGAATAGTTGGTGGTGTGTGACTTAAAGCGTTACATATTGCTCGCGGGTGATCGTGCAGAGTTACAGCAAGATCATATGTACAGGGTGCAGAGTGGGAATGACAGAGACACCACTTACCTGACTACACGTCCGTGCAGCATCAACATGATATAAATCTGTTATTTTATGATAGAAATATCACTTTAAACCAAATTTACACTCTTGTATTATATGTCTCTCTTAGATGATTGGGAGTGTATGTGATCATGTGCATGGCATTGATGCAAATATTAAAAATAAACCAGTGGAATACTATTGTTCACATAATCCAAAGCACAAATTATAGTGTCACATTCTGACAGTGGTTTGTTTGAGCCATCCAGTTTCCTTCATGAATTCTCCGCTCTACTTTTATAGTCAGACTTTTTGACCTGGACATGTCACAGTTAATTAAGCTATCCAACTTTAAAACTCAGGGGACGGTTTCATCCAAATGAAAACGTTTAATACAATGAAACATTAATTTCATGGAAAATTCTCAGCTGAGATAGCTGTCAAGGTGCTTAACTAGACTGCAAAGTACCGCACTCTGTATGTATGTGTGTGTGCAGACATATGGGTTCAGCCTCAGTGCTGCCTGTGCACACCATATATTTTATTTTTCAAATATGTTGGGTTGCCAAGACATGTTTTTCTCCAGCTCTTTTGGGATTCCCAGGCGCTTCCAGGCCAGCAAGAGATTCCCCCCCCACCCACCCCTCTGTGCAGTGAGTTTATCTTGCGGTCTCCTTCCAGCTGGTCATATCCAGTAGTCCTCCAAGGGAAAGTGTAAAAAATAGTCAGTGCAGTTAAAAGGCAGTAGACTGAGGATGTACTAAACATTTTTATTATCTTCGGAAAAAAACAACACAAACACTACTTGGCAAGACAGCAGACATTGCATCCACCAGGGTGACTAAACTATAACTTTGATAAACAACTATAAGAATATAATTACACTCCCAACTGCCACACCTCTGTAGAGCACATTATCACAACAGAAGCAGCTGATGAAGACTTGTACCTGACAGTTCAACTGATGTGCAACTCACGTCCACTTTATCAGCACCTTGGAGAGCGCCACATCCTGACCAGGTACCTAGCTAACCTCAAAAGGCAATTGTGCAGCTTCAAGATAATCTCAGATTGCTGAAACTTTTCACACATCTCAGAGTAGGACCAACCACCTATGGAGACTCTTTGTTTGGCTGCATGATAAAACATTAAATAGAGTTGTTTGATCTCCACATGATGCAGCTTGTATTCACTGCAGTTGAGACCCCCTAACTGTTTAATGCTCAGGATGAGTCAGCTGATGATGCTGGTGGATGAGGATGATGATGATGGCCAAACGTATAGCAGGTTATGTTTTATGCTGATGTACATTTTTTTTTATGTGAGCTTGTATCGGGTCATTTGGCACATGTTTTACATCATTTTATGGTATGTTTTAGGTATTTTATTATGTTTTATATTCAGGTCTGTGTGTGCACAGTGCTTTTTTCCCTGGCTGCAAAACAAATGACAAATAAAGTCAAAGTTACCTTTTGTACCTCAGCCTTGAAGAGCCAAAATAACCGTAAATAATTTATCTAATTTGAAATGACATATTTTGGTCATTCTGTTGGTAATTGTGTTAAATAAGAAGAGAAAAATGATTTATGATCAGGTCGTGAAGAAGGTGGAACAGCAGGGTTGTTTACTGTATAGTAAGAGTGGAGATACAGACAAGTGTTCACTGCTCAGATTTATGTTTTTGGATGGAAATTGAAGACTGATATACAGAATGCTGATAAACTGTCAAACCCAGACAATTTGATTTCTGCCCCTGCTTGGAGATAAGACAGCAAAAACAAGAAAATGACTGAATATTTTGAGGCAACTGTGTATTGTTCTGCAGTCTGAATCTTTAACCCACATCCTGTCTCCCAATCCATACACATTGTTCCCAAATCTATTTATTTCTTCTTCTTATTATTATTATTAAGACTTATTCAACATTATTATTATGATTTTTAGAGGAAAGCTTTTTGTGAACAATTGTAAACATGCTACACTGTATGATAAGTATACTTGAGATTTGTGGTATCAAATATCCCTCCAAGCTTTTTTCCCCTCTTGTAATCCTTCCTGCCACTATTATTAAAGTAAAATATATACTTAAATCAATGGTAACAATAAATCTAAACAACCAAAGCACAGGCATACTTAAAAATTTATATATTAAATTTTTACATCATATATTACAATTATGAGCAATCTGAACAAACATTAGTCCATTGAAGATGTGTATACAGGTTACTCTATCATTAGTAGTGCTAAAGTGGATAGATAAATGGCTGAAGACTCCATTGTCATAATACATACATACATACAAGATACAAGAGAGACAAGGACAGAACAAAAAATAAATGTTAGTATTTGGTGACATGTTTTTTTGTGATATGTTTCTTACACACAGACACCATTATTGCAACATATTCTGCTGTGATACTGAGGCACAGATGTTCCTTTCTTCACTGCAGACATTAAAGCCTTTGTCACTTTATCACTGTATCACACTGATGTTTAAATGTGTTGCTTCAAAAGTTTATTTTATATTTTGGCGATACCCTCTATATCACATTGACTATTGTGCAGGTTTGGCTCTGTCTGCCATTCATTCTCCAGTTTTATTTTGGATGTTGAATCATCACTTTCATTCAGTTGTGTAAACTGGATTAGCCACACTGAAAACACAGTAAAGAGAAAGGGTACCTTTAAAGCCATTCTTGGCAAACTTCTTGTTTACCTCTGTAAAATGCTTTCTCCTATTTCTAAACTTCAGTGTACCCACAGTCTGTTCTGAACTCTGCCTTTTCATACAGTGCACTGTGACCTTGGAATAAACGCCAAGATCATCTTCGCCTAGAACTACTGTGTGGCATTAGCTGTTGCCACTGTGGGTTCTTTGGCACAGACAACGGAGAAACAGATTACTTTAGATTTATCTTTTTATTTTCACCAGTACACACAGTGCATTGAGACATTTGCAGGCTTCCTGGGCGTATGAGACCTCTCGTCTTCTGCAACCCTTGCTGCCGTCTCTCACTGGCTTTGTCTGCTCCGACTCCTCTCCCAGGTCCAGCACACTACTGTGTTAAAAAGGGAGAGTGATTGGCTAACTGGATACAGGTGTGCCAATCACTCTCACCTGGCGCTGCTCTCCTGAGCCCTCTCCACACCTCTCCCCTGCAGGTGATGCACCACGCCGCCTCCACACACTGCTGTTGTATCAGGCGTTCAAAGACCAACATCAAGTTTTTAAGTGTCTTTTACTTTTTTTTTAATCCAAACAGGTAATTTATCTCAAGAGAAAAGCTGTTTAAAAACTGGTGAAAATAAGAAAATAATAAATCAATATTGTGGTTTATATTATAAAACACAAATCTTCACATTGCATTATTAACATTGAAATTTTAGTTTTCCTCAGGGGTTTATTTTCCGCTTAAGTTACACAGTTTATGTTGCATTTAGATGACATACCACAGATGATACGCTTATCAATGTGAACAAAATATCGCCAAAGTATTGTGATTTTGATTTCCTTTAGATTCACAGGTGAGAGGAGAGAAAAGAGAACTAAGCAATAAACAACTATACCCATATACAATTATATAAAATAATAATCTCCACCATAAAGTTTTTATTAGTTTAAAATATTGCAATGAACTGCACTAACTCCCTAACCTCCCCCTGGGTTACAATAAACAGCAAATTTTAAACAAAAATGCTTTCAAAAAATCGAAATCTATTATTTATTTTTGCTCTGAAGTGAAAGAAACTTACCGCAAACCAACCAACTTCAAACTCTCTGAACAGTCGGTGATAAATATGCTACTTTCAACTGTTTTATGCAGTGAACTTCTCAACCTGTCAAACCCACACGTCCCTCACTTGGGGACTCTGAACATTTACAAACTGGGAACTAAGTGCATATGAAAAAGTTTTTGCATTTGCCTCTTAAAGAATGTTTATTTGATGTCTATATTTTTTAGTTGTATTTTCTGGCATTGGAAATTTGAAATGCTTCCTGGGAGAAATAGTCTGTATCAGCCTATATGTTTGGCACCTGTCTCACCATTCAGAGTTCTCTGAAATGTGCAGGAAAAAAAAAACAAAAACAGGCTTTTGCATGAGTAGTCTGGAGCTGTGGGAAGACATAACATCTCCTGCTGCACTGAACAGATGCTCAGAGGACATGGACTCTTAATCCACCCCCAGTGAAATGAGCTGCTGTGTTACAGCAGAGGAGGGAGGCAGAGGACCCACCCGAGCAGAATAAACAAACACTGGCTTCACCAATGTTAAATTAGTAATCAAAATAATTTGACTTATCTTGAGCCTGACGTCTTATCTAGTCACCAAACCTGTGACTGTGTGCACAACTCATAAGCTGGAAGTGGGAACCAAAGGTTGGCTCAGAGTCTGAGTTTTATTATTTGTAACATTTCAGCTATTTTGCTTCGTCTGTAGATTTTAACAGATTATCTATAAGAGTATAAGTAGCAATTCATGGAAATAACGAAGATGTTTAAATGTCTAAACCAAATCTTCAGAAAACAGTTGAATTGTTGAATCTCATCTAACAAGTTGTTGAAGTACTACAAATACTAGGCATTTCACACACATTTCTAAATGAAGTGTTACCAATAACACATTTTTCTTGAATTGCTCTTGCCTAGAGCTCCACCTGAGACCACTTCGATCTGGGTGTCCTTACTCGGAGCATGAGGCAGCCTCATGGTCAGTGAAGCTTACAAAGCCCTCCGCCATAATGAGTTTGCCACACAAATAAAATCTGTTTGATTCACCCTTTTATTCCAAACCACAATCACAAAACATTGAAACATGGCATCAAATATGTATTAACTGCTATTACTCACAGTACTACACAGCAAATTGTGTTTGTTTTTTTAGAAGAAAATGTAGACCATACTGAGCAGAAGATGAACAAATTAAAATTTTTGCTCGCTGCTTTGCCCCGGAAACATTAGAAACAGAAGAAACACTGGAACGGTTAAAGTTGCAGTCAAAACAGATACTGAAAGAAGCTCAAACTGCTGGTAAAATGGAAGTACTGAAAGAAGTTTAACTTGCAGTTTAAGTGTAAGCACTCAATGAAGTTGAAGTTCTGAGTGAAACATTTGAATTGTAATTTAAAGAGTAAAAGAGATGAAAGCAGCTGTAATGTCTGGTGACGTGCAACCACTGAACGCTGTTAAAGTGTTGTTTGAAGAGCAACAGATTAAAGCTGTTGAACTGTCAATGATGAAAGCAGGTCAAGTGTCAGCTGACGTGTAAAGGTAGTTGAAATTTCAGTTGAAGAATAAAAACAGCTCAGGTGAAAGTCAGTGAAAGCTGAAGTGTGGGTTAATTAGAGTTTGATCACATGTGAAGCGCCACAACGTGACACCCACAAAGTTGATTTATCAGAACTGTCCTCAATTTCCACCTGTATTTACTCGTCCAGCCTATTTTTAAGTGGATTTATTTATTCCAAGTGGTAAGTGGAATAACAAGGCATCCTATGGAACACTACTAATGGTGTAAATTGCATTATTATACCCTGTTGTATTATATTATGGATTAATATGAGTTTAAACAGTTCCTACATGCTTGTAGGGATAACATACCTCATTAAAAACTGAAAACTAAAACACCTCACTTGTATGCAGACTGTAATTGTGTTTAAAATAGACTAATCGCATGCAGCAGCAGACACAAAGCTAATTGCCATCACCTGAAATCAAGTCAAGTGATTCTAATTAAATCAGTGTTAACTACAAAATACACTGAGGATTTCCTTATTACATTTTTTTTCTTTTTACTGAGCAGACTCAGGCAACTGTAATAATCTGCTACTGTCATGCATTAACATTTTGACATTTATGATCTCATTTCCAAAAGGTTCAGATTAAGACAAAGAAATTAAGATCGTCTACAAACTTTAATTACACTCTGGAAAGAAATGAAAACCCTAATTAATCGGATTAAGTCTGAAGTTACAAGACTCTTGATAATTTCATGCTGTTCCAACATGATGGATGGCTGTATACGGATGACATCTATTACCAAGAACCCCAAAACAACCTTAAATATATACACACAAAGTCAAACCAGTTCATGTATATTTTCTACTTCCACTTCTTCGTTGTGATGCCAACTTTTAGTCCTGCACAGCCCAGATAAACATAAAGAGTACAGTTAAGCAGAGTGCTAATACATAGTACATTAATAAGCAGAGTACATACTCGCCATCATGGATGAAAGGTATCAGGGTTATGCTATCTTATTTCATGTCGTACCCTGTGCTAAATGAAAGAGACTTCTGAAGCAGTTATAACTAATACCCAAGGAAAGATGTTTAATTAATATCTATAGTAATGCAGATTCATCCATCTTTTCTAAATCTTTCATTACCCTCATGGCAGGGATAAAACTGCTGTACCAGATCTTGTGCGTGTTCTTTATAGCGCCATTGTAATCCACATAATTCTTCTTAAATACTTATTATATTAAGACATGCACAGCCTGGTGATATTATCGTTATTGATTATTTTCCATTAAATTATTATTCTGACTACCTACACATTAGAGGTACATATAAAAGTGTGAAAATCAGGACATGTGTGATAAAACTGTGCGTCTATGACAGTGTCAAACTTCTAACTAAGTATGGCCAGAGAGGTCTCACACAGTTTCCATAAGCCAGAGGCAAAGTAAGACTGAATATATTTTTACTGAATAATATTACTCATTCTTCATCACCTCAGCAATTGTTCATCGCAGTAGAAACAAACATGTCTTTGGGGCATGTCTTGGGATGTCTATGAGAAATGAATCTATTATATAATGAAGAACGATAAACAGTTACAGTATGCAAATACAGTAAACAACAAAACAAGTTTTCTTTTTGATAAATCCTGTCTGCTGGCTAATCGACTGTAGCATAGCCCTATAAAAGCAACATTGTGTAACTGTTCTACCATAAAATAACAGATTTTAAATGATGTTGATGCAGCACTGACTTGTAATCAGGCAAATGGCGTCCTTTCATTCCTACTCTGCACACCATGTGTCTGTTCTTGAATTATGTAACTTTATTTTCCGGGTACAATTACTGTACATAATGTAAAACTTTATGGCACTATGTCGCACACCACCAACTATTTCACTGGATCATATTTTACGTTTTCCATTTCCCCTCTGATGTCCTCTGGCTGCTGCGCATCAACTCTCAGTGATTTACAAAGTGCTCACAGAGAGCGGAGCAGGTGTCGTGCCAGAATGGGAGCTGGGCAAGCGCCTAAGGCCAAGAGGCTAAGAGGACATTGATAGAGGAAGCTAAAAAGAAAAACAAAGAGTGTTTGCCGGGCAAGAGTCAATTTGGGAATGGCTTTATTTGTTGGCAAGAGCTTTGCTGTTGGACGAGTAATGTCAGCTGGCTGCTATGTCTTGTGTTGTTGCACTTGCTTAATGTTTGGCTGTTAGAAAAGGTGGTCAACTCCTAGTCTCTAGTTTTTGATCATAAGTAATATAATCGTAACAAATACACGTGTACAGCTGTCCATATTTACAACAGAGGTATTGTACTCTGAAACAGGGGGCGCTAAAATGCAAAAATACCTATTTCAATTTTCTTTTGATGTTGTTTTAAGGTTGTACCATCAAAACTGAAATGAACTGCAGTTTCAAAAACTCAGATTTTAAATATTTGAAATTCACAGTTTTAAACAAATATCCTTTCCCATCTTTCACAAAGCAAAGCTCAAACTTCTTCCTCCCTGGGACCTGCTGACTCGTAACAATGGATTGCAGTCTAATCCGAATATGGACCACCGTGAGGAGAGGAATTCCACCTGACAGAACCTGCAAACACTAGCAAACAGCCGGGGCAAAGCAATAAAGCTGGGTAGATTAGCACATAAAGATAAGTGTGCTGTCATTAGACCTGACCATTTCAATGATTTATCTTCAGTCTGATGGCCTTGGCTGCCCCAGTCTAGTCTGGGCTGTTTTATCGTTGGGGTGTTTAAAGACCATGGTTTGTTTCAAGCACAAACACTTAGCCGGCCATAATTAAGAACTTTTCATTACGTTGCTGTAGAATTTGCAGATATTGGATGATTGATTACATAAACATTTGTTCATACTTAAACTTAATGATGAATAAATAAGTTTATTCTCTGCAGTTGCTCTCTAATTATTTTCATATGGAAGACACTCACCCAAGTCTTGCTTTGAATCATCCATGCAGGGACTGCAGAGGGACACGGGCAGGTGTTTTTAAAAACACTGCAGGCAACACAGATCCATCAATAAAATCATCCATTCATACAATAAGTGACATTACATTAACCTGCTTGTCTTATCTGTCATATCACCGCCTGAAATTTATGCTACCTCCTATTTCTCGGAATTGCATGTGAGTTAGAAGCCATGCGTTTTCAACCAGTGACTTGTTATTTTATATCTGCATTTGGATCTTCGTGAGATTTCTTCATTCTACTGATGTTCAGCGAGACATATTTAATATGCTATGCAATCCTTCAAGCTTTGCCCCTTCCCTCCTACCAGGGCATCTAATGCAGCATAATGAATCAGTGGCAGATACTCTTAGATGAAGCCTGTGTCAACGTCAACGGTATGGATCTGTGAAACTTTCACAAATTATCCACAACATATCGTAGATTTGTATACTATTGCGGTGCTCGTTTCTAAATGTCAGATGGATTTTCAAAGATATGCTTTAAGCTGGCTAATTAGTTAATGTCAATTGCTGAGAGCAAAAAACATGAAAGCCACACAACAGATGGGTATGTAACTCTGTAGTCTATAGTCAAATGCTAATGCCAGAATGATAAACACAACATAAAATCAATGGCCTCGGGGCAAGATTTCATTTATCTTTTTTTTTCTCATTCCACTTGTTTATCTGCCTTATATTATACAATAAGTGCTTTGAAGTGTTGTCTGTCTGTTAAAGGAAAACACTCAAGTCACACTTGAAAGTTAAAAGTCACTATTTAATCTAAATATCTAAAATAATTGTTTGATTTTATGAGAAGATTTGCTTGGCAGATCAATAAAACAGATGTGAGAAATTGATGATGATATCCCAGTTGCTCTTCTGCGTACGTCCCACTGTGACACTAAATGTTGGTTCAAATCCAGTAAAGTGTGCTAGTAAGCAATCAAATATGATGCAATCTATTTTTTTCTTCTTTATGAATGTGCAGATTCATCTAACAAGAGCACTTTAATGTAATTACATTTTTTTTAAATTGCTTTTAATGATTAGAAAAGAAGACATTTCAAGGATTTTTTTCTCATTAGTGTAATAAATTAGATCTTAATCAATTAAATCATTATGGTGCTAGGTTACACACTGATACTTGATCCTGAATTGGCTTAAATCTTCCAACAACAGTGCTCCAACACTTGAAAGCAGACTGTTGATGATGATGTCTTTTCTGCCACTTAAATTTCATTGTTTTCTAATTGTCCAGAAGCTGGCACAACATCGCCCAGACAACCCTGCTGAACCCGAGGCAACATTTGGCTGGTTTCTTCAGCTTTTCATTCAGCACAGCAGACTGACATTCATCATGACTGTGCTGTCATGAGGAGGAGGAGGATGGATCAATACAACCCAATTAGAAACACAGTATCTCTGGGATCAAAGGCCTACTCCAATGTTAGGGATCTGACTACTAGACAATACGCTAATATAGAATCTAGTTGTTCTAGTGACAGCAGTTTCCAATCCTTTAACACTCCTTCACTGCTACTGCAGGAATATCAACAGTCTTTCATTGTTATAGCTCTTATGCAATCAATTTCAATCAAAGGCTAGTGGTCAATCACTCTCCAATGGTAGACACACAGAGCCTGCAAATAAGTGTGAGGGGAGATAGGCTTGACAAAGCTCCTGGAGTCCAACGCTTCTTTGCTGTCTGTTGTGCTGGGCTGAGCAGACTAGAGCACAGGGGGTTGTGAACAACACAGCTGGGACAAACAAACCAAATCCTGACACTCCTTGGCTCCTCTCTGGTTTAATCCTTCGCTAGCTCTGTATCTGCCAGAAACCATAATGATTTGGACTATTCTGGGAACCTGGAAGATGTTCTGAAAATATATTGCAAGTCAAATTACCTATGGGAATCAGTAAAACACAACACACCTGATGGCTTATAAACACAGATAAAACAAGATGGATGGTAACAGAGAAGGAGGACCAAGATTTGAACTACGCTGTTACTGAAATGTCCAAGTTAGCGCACTGATGGCATGTGTTTCATTTATGTGGTTGTGTGCACATCCATGTTTTTAAAAAAAAGTAGAGGCATGCAGGGGGAAAAAATGGAAACAGCATGTGTGCATGTTATTGTGTCAGCGTATGTGTTTGGGGTACACCAACGTCCAAGACTCCAGAACAAAAATCACTCCACTCCACTTAAAAGTCATGCATTATACACAAATGTAGAGGGTTATTCTGAGTTACTACAGAAACAAGGTGGTTCACTATGGCAGACTCTGTAGAAGAGGACCTGTGGCATCTGTAGAATAGGCTGATTCTCATGTGACAAAAACATAACATATCTCATGTGATTTCATGTGATTTCAGATGTTTATACACTAATAAAAAATACTATATTCCACTCCATTCTTTAAATAGAGCCCCTAGGGCTAAAGTGCCCCCTAGGGCACTTTTTTGTGAACTATCAATCAACAAGACTAGCAATTGGAGCTAAATGACGTAAACAAACAGATCTATTAATAATGTTGTGTATCTTTTATTTTAGTCAATGTCAGTGTGCTTCAGTATTAATATTCAGTTTCTAAGATATATTTACACTTTCAAAACCTTCCCACTAGGGATATCCTCAGTGTATTGTCTGAGATGACAGCATTTCTCTTTCCTTTGCAAGAATTGTCAGAAAAAGAAAATACTATTGTTTGCCTTTCTGTGCTTCAACAAAAGCCACCACAGAAAACTTGATTGTGTATTTCACAGATGCACCAGATCATGAGAGAATTTTGTGTATGTTACTTCACCCCAGATACTGCACTACTGGCATACCTCTCAAGATAACCACAACAAAAACAAATCAGTTTCAGTGTGCATCGTGTGGCCAGATAAACATTTGGTATATGATTAACTGTGTTTGGTATTCCCAATTTATGGACCCAGAAATATTTCCATGGCTGTAGGAATTGTGCCCATTTGCTTTCATGGCAAATGTAGATGGTACATACCTACTCCACAGTTATCCATTAGCTATTACTATTCATAATTCTGTCATAATCTTGTTGCAGCATCAAAGTATTTCTTCTTCACTCCTGGGCCTGTCGTGTGAGGTTGGGCATGTGTTTTATTGGCTCTGATAGCTAAATAATAACCTGAATTTCTGTAAGCCTGCACTAGATTAATAACTGGTCAAAAATGCCACAGGGTATTTAATTGATACACTTGAATATTTCTTAGTTTCAGGTGAAAAAAAAAAGTGCTATCTGACATGCCCTGAAAACAAATCAAAAAGCTGTGAACAAGTCCAGAGGGGCTGTGAATCTTCTTCTGATTAAAGTGAATTTCCATCAAGGAAGTGACACGCTCTGAGAATTCAACACTGCCAGTATGCAGGGGTCCAGGCACCTTGGGGACCCCAAGTCTAATTTGCTTCAAACCTAAAAGGCAGATAATAGTGCTGATCTGACAGCCAGCCAATTCCCAACTTCCCTCATCAAGAATACATTCAATTTCAAACATCAAACTGCTTGCAACAAAAAAAAATGAAAAACCCTTTGAATGAATGAATGTTGGATGTGGGGGGGGAAAACCTTAAGGAATCCTTGATATACTTGACAAGTTTGAAACACTATCAGCCTCAGTGTTATAAGCTCATGTATGGTCCAATTTTTTAATTACATAACATTTTATTTGAAAGTCACAAACTTTTTTCAAGCTTGGAGAAAAAGCAGAAGTTCATAATCAGATTTCATCATTTCAGTATTTGAGTAAAAGGTAATATTAGTCTGTCATCAGTTGCTGAGGGTTTTTTTTCAACTGACATACAGTATGTTCCTTTGGCTAAACCCTGTTACATCCAAGGACATAGAGTTCAGTTCATACTGTAAATTATTTCCATCATGTTCCTTTTGAATTTCTACATACATACAGTGCCAAAATCCCTGAAACTTTTCAATCCCTCCAATTACATTCATTGCAAGAAAAAGAATAGGAATATATATAGAATATACACTTATAATATAATATTAATATAAATAATAAAGATTATACACAAAATATGTATTAAATAAACATAAACAAATGTAAGTATAGATCTGTCAAACATACAATTTTGCATTAGATAAATATAGTTTGGTTCTTGTAATGGCAATGTAGACTGTCATTGTTATTCAAATATACATGCATCTTGAATATATATGCACAATGTATACGACAATATACATGAAAGGTGGCATATAATAAGCTCAGTCAGAGAGTCACAAGGTTTAATCCATTTTTACTTCTTGGTATAGCTGGCTGTAATGTTGTGATATATTGAGGAATGATTCAATATGTTTGCGGTTAGTGAAACATCTTGATTATGGAAAGTACAGTACAAATAATAATGGTGAAGGTTAGAGAACAAATTTGCTTGATAAAGCTAATGTGGGCTTGATTAAGAACTTAAAAAAGTCAAAGTGACTTTATTTAACATTCATGTGAAACCACTGCTGTTTCAAATTATATGCAAATGAACATAACTGGCAGGAGAAATGCTTCGGATCAATTCATACTGTAGGAAATCAATGCTGGTGTTGTCAAAGACAAAAAATGATGTAACTCAAGGGCAAGAAGATAATGGAATTAAAAAGTAAATGGTACATTAATCGACTTCTATCTGTAGCCAAGAAATTGCATCAGCAATCGACAGGTTTCTGGCAGTTTGCAGGGGCCTGTAATTGAAATAAATAAGCCAGCCAGTAAACCAGCTAATTAAAGAAGAGAATCAATGGATCATAGCAGAGATCTAATGAAGAAGCCATGTACGTCCTGATGAAAAATTCTAATAATATCATGCTTTGCCATTTTGGAAAGTGAGGTTTGAAGCCCTGAGTATCAGTGCCTATTAAGGTCATTCTGTGCTGTGAGGCAGGTTTATCCTATCACATGTTCAACTTGACAGTCATACGGCCATCTCTAAATGATGGCACAGAGAGAAAGGATATGTGTTTTTCTTTGGCAACATAAAACCTGTAATAATCCTAAAAGTTGTTGCTCTCATACCTGCCTCCTTATTTACTCTCTGTGGCCTTGGTGTCACCTCCAAACACTGAAAATATAACAGAGCAGAAACTGTTTCATGAGTTGCTTTTGTTAATATTTTGGATTTATTGTGCCAGGTCATTTCTAATTATTCGGATTTGACTCACGACTTTTGACAGATATCTCTCTATGTTTTTTATCACGTCTTTTCCATTGGATGTTTTTTTTTAATTGTCTGTTATAGAGCAGTGAAGTGAGTCAGTCAGTAAATAATCTTATAAACGGACTGACAGTGTTAGATTAGATCACCTATAATATATAGAACAGCCCCTCAAACCCTTAAAGAAAACTCACCTCCTTTTTAAAGGTCTGGTTTGTAGGATTTAGTGGCACCTAGTGCTGAAGTTGGAGATTGCAACCAAATGAATACTCAAAATGCCATATCTAGATCAGTGTTTGGTTTGTCTGTTCTACTGTACACATAAAGGGCTCATTTTAAGACAACAAAAACACAATGCTCATTTTCAGGTGATTATACACTAATGGAAACACACTATTGAATACTGTATTCCATTCCTGCAAAGAAATCCTCCTAAAAATGATTTCAATAATTGTAATTAAGAGTCTTATTATATAACCTGGCACACCAATACATTTGTCCATTCTTAAACTAAAATCCACATCAGTCTTCATTTACAAACTTACCTGGTTTCTCTAGGCCTTTTGCTCAGTTACAGTGAGACGATGTGAACTTGCTCGCTCCACGCTTCATTACCAAGATGGCGCATGCAGCCACATAGGTTATGGCTCATTAATTCAGAGCCTGTATTACTTCTAGTGGGATGATGGAGGTTAAGAAAGAGACTATCCATTTGTAGAACAATATAGGCCTCTTAAGAGATGCTATACGCTCAAGGTAGACTCCATTATTATGTACAATACTTATAGGTGAATGTACACTAACAGGATGCTCACCTGTTTGATGAGCAGTTATATAAATCTCCTTTAATCTAATGAAATCTTTTCATTTTTAATGAAAAACACAGTCACCCTGAAACAAAACATAAAGGATGAACTTATGCAGGTCTAGATATTCCTGGGATGCAATCCACCCACTAATACATCAATAAACTTCAAGCCTCCTGTTTTCATGTAATCCCACACATTTCTGTAGTAGTGATTCATCCTTGTTTTCCCTCTTCTTTTACAATGAGATGCGTGCATAAAGCAAATTCAGATCTCTACACTGATGTACCATATGTTGTGGAGTCCATTGTGCAGTACATATTCTGGCATGCTCTGAAGTGAGTATAGGATTGTGGCAGCAAGACAGGTCGCGATAAACTGTACTGTAGTCTTCACAGTGTCTGGCCCAATGCATTGTGATGCCTGTCTCTCCGGTGGGTAAGTCAAAGTCCTTTCAGAATTCAGTCTGGCAGCATCGCCAAGACTCTTGTCAAAACTGTCGAGGAGTTGAATCTCAACCAGACTCTAAGAGCGCTCTTTGGATCACATTAGCAGAGAGACTGGTTCTTAAATCTAGGACAAAGGGCATGCTGGCTCTACCGTTTGTAGGAGATCTTTTCCAATGTAGCATGCAGTCAGAACTGCCTCGCAGCAATTATGAAACGTGAAGGGACAGAGAGCTGTTGCTGAAAGGAAATATTAGTTTATTTCTGACAAATGGTACATCTTTAGCAGCAGTCAGTGATGTGTGTCATCCAGAGTTGGCCCCAGCTGTCTCATTTGACATTGCCTCCAGGAGTACGCGTGTCAAGTGTGATTTTCAGACAAGTGGGGTCAAAGCGTCAATTCTCCAGACTGAAGATGGTGACAGATAATTGCTTGCAGCTTTACTTTGTAAACTTTCAGAGGATGGAGCTGAAATATTATGCTAATTCAGATACAGCAATTAGGAGACATAGTAATCTAATAGTAGCTCAGAGGGGAATCACTCTGTAATGACAAATTATATGATTCATTGGCCACAGTGGAACTGTAAATGTATGTTTTCACTGTGAGTGAGGTAGAATATTTAGTATTGCAACCTGTCTCCAGCCATATGCATGTGGAATTTACGACATCAGTGATGATTTGGGGTTATTTTAAGAGGTTAAAATGGTTGTTAATTATTGCTTTTTACCACATGGGATGAACCAATTTACATTTGAAAGCAGATCATATAATACAGCATGCTGAGATATATAATTCAGATCACTACATTGAAGATAATAAATGGCCTGAGCATTGTCCCATTATCAAAATGTTGCTTAATTATAGCTGACAAATGAACAGTGTTTTTCTAAATCACTGAGGTTTTCTGCTTCTCGCCTAGAGTGTCTGCAACAGTACATAAGATGCAGTGTTACAAGACCACTTCTTTTCCCCTGTGAGACTCTTTATTAATTAATGAGACACGGCTAAGAGTCTTGTGTCTTTCTCCTCTCGGTTGGTTTCCTCAGAAAAAATCAATTTGTCATTTGAGCTGTCAATAAATCTCTTCTGCCACAAGGTTTTTATTTCCCAGAGACCTCTGTATCAAACATTTCATATGCATGCAGACAGAAAGGATAATGTCGGGCGATGAGACAACATCCCCAAACAGATGGCCTAAGATCAGGCCCCATGTGTCAAAGAACTCTCTACCGCTTCTTATGTTGCTAAAGGGAATAATACAATGTTTTAATCCTTAAATCCTTAATAGTACAAGTAATAATACACGGTACACGGTGCAAAATCTGTCAATGCTCACTAAGGCACCCCAGATTGACAATACAATGGCAAAAAACACAGTCCTATCATTAAAGATCAGTGCATGTTACCTTGGGTGACCTGGCTTTCCTCCAAACCTTTGCCAGGCAGTGCTTTGGTGCTCAAGAAAGCCGGAGATGGAGACTCAAATAAAGCAACTAACATTTCCCCGATTTATTTATCACTGCAGCAACAATAAAATCAGTGGAGCATCGCTTGAGTTGATCTGTTGTCACTGTGGCATTCTCATAGATAATTGTCCATGAATGAAGAACTTGGACAATTTAATACCAAAAGGAGTTTTTCGTCAGGCAGACATCATACAGTACGTGTTTGGAGAGAAGATATTCTTTGAGGGGAAATGAGTTATGCTCACAGCTAAAAAGAAAGCTTTGCCTCTCTTTGGTTGAACATAACTCTTGCAGTGAAAGGCCTTAAGTGAGATAAGGCTAAGCCAATGTTTCATATTGCCATTATAAAACATACGAATGGACTGAAAAGACTTAGCTTCAATCTTTTCTCTTTTCTAACTGTCGAGAAATAAATACCTATTTCCCTAAAGGTGTATTTTATGGTTTGCAGACACACAATGGCACACGTCTAACATTTCATTGATGCTGTTGGCCATAGCTAATGTAACTGAGGACAAATAGTAAGGTGACAGAAACATGAGACACCACAAATGAGGATGTGTCAGCCCAGATGCTATTCTAGTAAAAGTGTGAATATGCTTTCAACTCACTCAGTAAATAGACAAGAGAAAAAAGTGATATACTCTGGTAATCATGCGCTAATGAAGCTGGTGTTTCAACGGTAAGTAGGAAATCACAGCCTCCATCTCATCACCACATTTGCCATAAACCAGTTTACTTTTAGTTTTAATTAGGATCCTTAACTTCAAAGAATTCTTTTTTTATAGTAGGAAATACATCAAACGGATTTCTGTATTGGATATCACTTTATCCACCATCTGCCATTCAGAAACCTGAAAACACTCCCTGTATTTGCTCTGGAAACAGTCTGCTTCCTGTTTTGTGTTATACAGTAATCCACTAGATTTACCCCACAAAACCCCATCTGGTGGCAAAAAACTGTAAAGATCCTGTGTGAAGGCTGTTTTCTTGCAGTTAGAATTCTATGCATTGCAAGTTGCCTGCTAGTAAAGAGAATTTATCTGTTTTACTGTGTAATGAATTATACAGTAAGATTTCACAGCATTCAGCTCTGATTTGTGACCCACCAGCTCTGCTGCTTCTTGTTGTTTTGTTCCTGAGCGAAAAAAAAACATACAACTACTTTAATTCACTATTTAGGTAACTTCTGCCAATATAACGGAGACATATCCAACAAACTAACTCTTCAACAAACTTTTTCAGAACTGAATGACAGAACAGGTTACTGATCTGGCAGAATAGATGAAGAAACTGCGGCAAACAAATGTTACACAATGTTTCTGTTTCAGTTCAGTCTCAGTCGGTGTTCTCATCTACCTGTTTCCAGCAGCTGTTTCACAGAGAAGCTTTTAATAAACCTGCTGTAATCTAGAGTACACTACAGCCTCTTAGAAAAATGATAATGCTTAGGCTTAAGTTGGTTAAGCACTTCTTTGACAGATAAAGATAATTGCACACCAGAAAAACACAAATGTGGGAATAGCACAAAATAGGAATGCTGTAGTGACCCTGCTCATGAATGCAACCAAAAGCCCAGATGGTACTTTTTGGGCAGTTCGCACCATAACATACTGATGGAATATACACAGATGTTTCACCACCATTTGTCCTGTGTGGCCTTTGAACAACCCAGATCCAATAGTTCCCAATTTCATTGCCATCCAGCTTCCTCCAAATCCATAAAAAAGATTGCAGTTTGTCAGAAGAGACAGCTGCTGCACTACCGGTATATCCTGAACAGCATCATTTGACGTGACTGACAAAAAGCTGCTTATAGGAAGCACACAATCATAAATAGAGTAAAACACTCTAGTTCTACAGACTAGATATCGCTGTCTCTTCACTAACAACCCTGAAATTGTCTCTCAGATTGCTGGGCCAGAAAACTATAGAGCAGTTGGTGCTTCAACATCTGCAGTGTTGAAATCTCTGCCAGTACCATCTTACTGTTTGGCCTACTGGAAATTAGTTGAGCAGATGAAAAAAAAAAAGATTGGAGAGGTTTTCAAGCCAAAGGGAACTTTGACTCCCCGAGGATAAGAAATGAGAGACAGGTGACAGTAGGGTTGAGTGAAAAATAGGACACAGATTGGTAGCTGTGAAATAGTGTGGTTAAAGACATTTTGTGTGATTTAACAGCCCAGTATATAACCACAGCAGTGTTCTTTCTTTCACACAGTGCCTTTGGGGCCCTACTTGAATCTGCAGCTTCCCACAATTATCCCCAAACTGGCCTATATTTTACAAGGACGTTTATTGGAGAGTTATTCATCAAAATTTATGCGTTACTTGCACCTGTTGTATATTGCCCGAATCATACGTTCATGATCTATTATTAAGGAGTAATTGTGTTTTGATTGCATTTCTTGCACAAGCTTTTAAACATATTTATACCTTTTATGCAAAGACTGTAAGTTTTCTTAAAATATGCCATAAATATTATATAATCTCATCCAAGGTCCTGCTGCTGTCAAATGTTTTCACATTTGTGAGAGAACCTTTTTTTTTGGAAGATGTGTAAATCTGTATTACAAGCAAGAAGCAGCAACTTTGAATTATGACTAACTCAAAAACATCACAAGGTCCCATCTTGACATCATCGCAGATCAAGTGTGTGTACAGTATGTTAAACAGGAGAGATTGTTTCCTAATCTCAAATGGACATTCTTTGAATTCTGCCCGTGCCTCCTTCCTCAAGCCACATCGTCAGCAAGTGTTCTCGCACAAAAGATTGTGATTAAGCTCCTTGTGAAAACTCCTCATCAACCTGTTCAGAAAATTAATTGTTTTTCATGGCTAATTCAAAAGCGCATTAGCATAAATTGACAGCTGCAGTGTGCCATACGCATACATAAAATTGGGAGTTCATTCTGCGGTCGGGCACGATCCCGGAGATAGAGCCACGGTTAACTCACAGAGGTCAGCTGAAGGAACAGACCCCCATCAGAGTGAATACCAGCAGTGCAGCCTCAGCAACATGGCTGACACAAGCTTTTTTGTCTGTTAGCAGAATTAAACAATCCCCCGAGACATAACATCAACGCACACAAGGTCCCTTCTGAATATTTAATTAGCCCTACAAGTACTAAGAGGAGCTAACCAGGTGTGTCTAACATCGGTCACACCCTGATAACCGTTAAAATAAATGAATAGGTAATAAATTGTGACCGTTGTGCGTGCCACATGTTACTCTGAAGTTACAAACACAGTCGGTTTGGGTTCAGAACTTATGTTGATTAAGTGTTTGAGGCCATCTGCGGAGAATTGGGGGTCTATTAAATGTTGATGAAACCGAAAACAGCCGAACCTCCATGTCGAATGACTCAGACTGATGGAATACACACAGATGTTTCACCACAATTTGCCCCATGTGGCCTTTCAACAGCCCGAACCCAAGAAATAGTACCCAATTTCATTACCACCCTGCTTCTCCAACTCCATAAAAAGATATTAAACATACGACAATTTGGACAGAAAACTAACTACTAACTGCTACACTAGCAGTGTATCCTAAACAGCATCATTTGATGTTGTCGACAAAAGACTACATGCAAACTACAAACCTCTACAAAGAATGGCTCAAACTTCAAGTCACACATGCTGTCCCTTCGTGACCCAATTATTGCACCAGAACTGAACAAATTATTAAAAAAAAACAAGATTCCCATCAGTCAGTCGATGAATCACAGCATATTAAGTTTCTTGTTTCCTGTTAGATTGCGGGTGTTACTGAGTGGAAAGGCGAACACATTGGATCCAGACAGTGAATGAACAGTCCTGTTAATTCGTCTGTTTTGTCCTATATCATCTCCACTAATCCAGGGAGAGTGAGGGCAATAACTGCTCACAATAAAAGGTCAGTTTTACATAAACCTGAGCTGAAAAATAGCAGTCATGGGTTAAGGAGGTGGTAAAAAATTCTATCATTTCTAGCCATGGATCAAGAGAGGGAGAGAGCGAGGGAGGGAGAGGGAGAGGGAGCAAGAGAGAGAGAGAGAGAGAGGCTGAACTCTGAATACAGATTAGGGACAAATAGGTCTGCGAGATGAACAACACAATCAAGCAGAAAGGCAGAAAGCCCAACACATCTAGCAAAGAGCACTTTTGTGCTGAGAGGATTGTGTCTTAATTAGAGTCTGCCTTTGAATGACTTGAAATAACCGGCATCTGCAAAGAGACAGGCGTTCATTTCCCATGGCTACAGCTAATACCTTATGAACAGATATTCTCTTACCACCGTCCCATAGCAAATCCAATACGATGAAATGTCCCGAACAACATATTATAATATTTAATAACATGAATGTGCTGTGAAATGTTTCATCATCATCATACCTGTGTTCAACATGACCTCTCCAGGAGTTATCACGTGTGATTTCAATACTAATATGGCTGACAGAGGCAATCAAGTGAGACTATTTCAACATTTACATTTATTTAAATGAGTGATGTGACTTCCTTTCAGCTTCCTTTGGGCAAAATAATCGTATTGATATAAGAGGACTGACCGTCTACAGCTGCACTTATATGCACAGTGGTGTTCCAACAACTATTGAAAATATGATGTTTGCAATATTCACCATCTTAGATTAGAGTGCCAGCATGCTAATATTCCAATTAGCACAAACCAGAAAGTTCAGCTCAGGCTGATGGGAATTAGTTTTGCAGGTATTGGCCAAAATAAACAAAAATATGAGACAAATTAATTATTAGTACGTTTGAATTGATCGGAATAAGATGTCAGGGACTTCAGGATCAATAAAATGATTGCAATTCATCCTGAATTTCATGTCACTCCACCCAGTAGTTTGTAATTTCTACAAATCAGCCTTATAGAGGAAATAGAGGAAAAGATTGTCTGTACAAAATTATTTCATGACAATCCATTTATCAACTGTTGAGATATTTCAGTCTGGAGCAAAGACGTGAACGCACTGACCAACCATCAGACAGACAGATATTTCCTTCCCTAAAGCCATGCCGCTAGCATGACTAAAAAATACTTGGTTGAGTTGAAATATTCACTTCCAGAACTGGTTGAGTTTCTCCACCTTCTCTTTCCTATGAGTGTTTAATTTAAATATCGTGCATTTCAAGTAAGGATGGATGCTGTGTTAGTTGATCTCTGACACAGTCTGGCCACATTAGCACAACTTGAAAACACTAGGTGCCGTCTACCTGACAACCCACAATCATGCGGCATTCTACCTAATAAAGGCATAAGACTTTCCAGTCATCAAAGTAAATAGAGGTTGCTCGAGCAATCGGCATGGGCTGACAAGCAGAAATGCATCTTTTGAGTTCATGTCCTTTCTGGATGCTTCCCATTTATCTTGACTGTCAAGTAAAGAGGACATGATAATGAAAGGTGAACACTCCAGTGAATGGCTCTCTCTGCCAGCCTACCATACTATGTTGTATAATGAAAACTCATTGGCCAGAGGTTGGCTGGATGTTGAATGTGAGTTTAGTGTTTAGGATAGCATTTATCTTATTAATATCTGCTTGTGACAATGGACTTTAGGTACAAGCAACAGTACACATCCTTGAAATTAAATAACACCAAGAATATTCTTTTTGTTTTGCTTTTTAATGTTTAATATCAACATTTGGTGGTGTAATGCAATGTAAAATGCACTATTTTCTTCCATTATAAGTCATTACATGCTTGATTCAGTTAACATTTCATTCAGCCTACAGTACATTGGCCATGTTCCCTGTTCTAAACACTTTATATAGTATACAGATGCCTCCCTCTGCTGGAGAAAGGCATAACTGCACTCAATTTTTTTTAAAGGAACAATCCAAATGAATCCAATCTCCACAGGCAGAATTCAAAACATAGGATTGAAGTTTGCCACCATTATTTATAATCAAAAGTTATAGACTTGCTTTCAAATATTTATTCATATCAACTGCTTGAGTGCACATTTAAATGACCCAAATCTTGATAAGGATGAAAGACCTATAATCATGACTTCAGTAGATATGTCAATGTTTAGCCCTACTTTTATTTTAAAATGTGTTTTAGCAAATAAAAAATGTAATACTAAGATAATAGAAAGTAAAAGTAAGTTTTTTTAGGTAAAAAGAATATAAAATATACTAAAATAGAATATGAAAAATATGTGTGTTTCCTTTACAGTGTACAGGTCTATATCTCTCTGTACTTCCAACCACCAATCCTGCACACTAGAAAAGTTTAAAAGTCACCGCTCAGTCTCACCATAACCAGAACTGTCATGAGGTATTGTAATGAATGTGACCAGAGAATGTCACATTGTTTTGTTTTTTTTGTAAATAGTATATAACTAACAGATTCAAATGACTCTTAGGCTGCACTTTCAAAGATGATTAAAATTTAGGTAAAACAGCAAAGTTCAAAATTACTTGATTTTACATCTCTTCACAACAGCAAGACTTAATTGATTTACCACTAAATAACTATTGTATTTCATATTTTTATATTCTGGAAAAAACAAAAATCCCAAAGGGGGAATGCCCCCCCCCCAAACAATCCATATACTCGTTACCATGAAACACTTTTGTTCTGCTCACTTAGAGATAAAAACACAACAAATCAAATCTTAATGAGTCAAAGATTTTATTTCCAAGTTTTTTTATTCTCAGTAAGATTAATGCATTTACAGACTTTCCAACATTGAGAAAACATTCATAGGTATCTACATTACAATTTCCTTTATGAAGTGGCTTACCTGTAAATGAAGTCAATTGTAATTTAGCAGTTTGATTGTGCCAGATAACATAACACCAGACAAGATAGAGATAGTGACATGAAGGTGATAACCCAAAGGTCTAATACAAATGTATCTCAGATTGTGGATTGCGTTTGTGGGCCACCTCACGGGAGAACTTGGTGCCGAACAATTTCCCATTTCCTCAACAGGCCGGGACAAGTGCAATACCACACAGATACAGAGCATTGCTACCTCTCCCAACCTGCACAGAAAGGGATCACTTCTGATAGACTCATTTCAGTTCTATGATCAGTTTTGCATGGATTTGCACAGCAGTATAGTGAAAAGCTGAAAGCAAACCAGCAAAACTAACCAGAGACCCATGTGCACACGCTACAGCTGCAGTTTTTCCCACCCCCAAGAAGAATCACGCGTCTAGAAGTACTTTAAGTGCTCACACTGCAGTAGAATTTCATAAAACTACCTGCACTATAAGCACTTTAATACTGCTGAAACCTGTCGTTAAATAAACAGAGCTGATTGACCGCCATGGAGGGAGATGCGATAGCCACAAAGAGGATTCAGCTGAAAATACAGACCACCATCAGTTTTGCATAGATTTGCACAACTTATTTCTTCTTGCAGCGCAACTATGCAAAACTAACAGAGACCTGCCACAACTATAAAACACACCGCAGATGAGAGTCCCAGCCCCTTATGCCAGAAGGAGCACTTAGGGCAGTAGGTGCTAGTCTACTTCACTATCTGCACTAGATGCACCTTAGCATAAGCACTAGTGGGAGGCACGCAAGTGCGGGTTAAGTTATGCCGAATACCCATTTAACAATGATTTGTTATAACAGTACATTTGCATACAAACAAAAGTTAAACAAAAGTTCGCCTTTACATCATTTGGTTTGTATTTCACTCTAGTTAATTGCTAATTAAAATGTGATGAATAAAACTCAGCAACACTTGACAAACAGATTTCATGCACTGCTGAATTATAAAATTTCATTATTGACAGTGATAATGCGATGCCTCACAAATAAAGCATGTTTGATAAGAGGGGCCTCGCTCCGTTTGCTTCACTCAGAACAGTGGGGCACGTAACCTCACAGCAGGACAGAGACGAGGTCCTGCCAGATGTGTATTCACACGAGTTTTTGGATTCAGTCTATCCCGGACTGGCATAAACCAGCCGTGTCTATATATAAGCTGTATCTTTTAGTTACCATTATCAGAGTAATGCTGAAAGTGCCTCCACTGCAGTAGATTTTATAAAACTACCTGCACTGTAAGCACTTTGACACTACAGTGACTTCAGAGTGGCTTCATGGTGTTTTCATTCACAGAATGAATTAGGATGCCGTTTAATCCACAATGACGAGCTTTCCAGGGGAGACACAGATGTGCACAGGAGCCTGCAAGCATAAATGAGACATGGCATGAAAAGTGTGTCAGCAACTTCAATTCAGGACTTAAATCAATGATTTTCATGACACTAAAATATGCTGTTTGTTTGATTAATAATTTATTATCTAGGGGGGGGGGGGGGGAAATGTCAAGAAAGTGTGTAAACTGCTGGTTGCGAGTTTGCAAAAGGCCAGGCCATGTCTTGGAGGTGTTTGTTGTTCGCTACAGGGACAAACAAGCACATCCACAAGAATGACAGACATTTTCTTATAGGAGATTAATAATTCATTATTTTTTGGGGAGGAAATTAAACATCTGCAAGTTACACTAATAAATCACTCCTTCAAATTGCCAGTAACTTAGCAATAAGTGCTGTTGCGTGACCTAACAGTTCAGCCAAATGTGACTTATCAAACCAGGATGACCCTTGTGGTGCTAGACTTGTTTTGTAACCCCCCCCCCCCCCATGAAGAAGGTTATGTTTACAATGTTTTTTTTGTCTGTTTACTTGCAAGATATCTAAAAACAAAAAAACTGAACTTTCTTGCACTCAATTGATGCACGTGACTGTATTCATTTCTACAACTACTACTTCTTTTTTTTGCAACATTTGGCTGACGCACCAAAAATGTTCATGTTTCATGATGTGGGCTCATTCACAATTTTGCACATCCATCCATCCATGTAGAGGGGCCTTAATATTTCGAAGATTGAGGTACCCGCCAAATCGCCTATTTGCTATGTATTTTGATTAAAGTTTGTGTGTGTGTGCAGGTGGTAATCCAAAAAAAAAAACCTTTAGTTTGTTTGGTGAAAAACTAGAAACACGAGCACATGCCGGGAATGCCTTCAATGACAAAGTTCAATGGGGAAATCTGAGTGTGAACCAGGACTTGCTGCTAGAGCTCCAACACTTGCGCTCCATTCACATTGCTGTGTACCCCTCCCCCATGCGCTAACATGGCGCCCAGGAGTCCGCATTTCGAGCGTTTTTAAGACTCTACTTCCACCGACTGGATAACAACAGACATATAACTAGATTCCCGTCGGTGAAACGCCCGCGCACTACACCGATATCAGGTGCACATGAAAGTGTGCGCTCGTTTATGGAGTAGGCGCACCAAGCGTATGATACGAGCTACTGCAAACTTAAAGTGAGAGAAACCAAGCACACACACAACAAGCTACCCGAGGGCTCCATCAAAACAGTCCGACGCACGCATGTGTTAGCCCAAACAGGCTAACGCGTGTAGCCTGCCGACTACAACTAGCTTTCGGAAAGATTGTTAAACCACGAAGATGTTAAAAAAAAAAATCACATTTGTTTTAATAAAAAAAAACGCGCTATTTGGTGAAATAGCTTCGAAGACGCACGTACAACACGCACAAAGTCTACATGCTAATGTTGGGCTAACACCCTCCATCCACTTCACAGCCAACTTAGCCGCTTTAATATAGCCTCCTCACGCAGGCTAACACGAGTTAAATATCAGCGTGTGCTCCCTGGTGCTTGTAAACATTGATATTCCCACTTAATACGGCCGGTTAAGCCGGTGTCAATAACGTTACTCAACGACATCTTTCTCGTCGGTGCGTTAGCATTAGCAGCGAGCTAACTCAAACCAAGCTCGCGGGATAGCAAAGGCGCGCGGCCTGCTGCAACCCCCCATGTGCTGCTGCTTTGTTCTGGAGGCACTTTTAAGTGCACACCACCGCGCACGAATCGACTCAAAGCTTCACCTTTTAATCGCCAACGTTGGCCCACAACAGCGGCACAAGAGTGTATAACTTGGAGCTGCTACAAAAGTGTGTAACGCGTGATTTTCCACGAGTGAGTATCACTTCCCCGAGGTACGGACTGAGAGAGGTGCAGCAAGCAACACATGCTTTTCAAATCTCCCTCATTCTCCCAACCATGGAGGAGAGGTTGCCATGCGCCTCTTACAACATTGTTTTCAAATGCGGAAACTGACTGTTTAAAACATTTTTCTCCCCCCTCCGATGTTAACGTGAAATTGTGGCTCCGGTGTCGCACACAATGCCGAGCTATTTCACTTTCCTGCCGTTTACCGCATCTCCCGTGAAAGGCTAACAACAGGTTTCTTGCCAATATAACATGCGCGTAATAAGACACTAGCTTCTAAAAAATCCACCATCTTCACTCACTTGTACAGACTTACCGTTTACTCACACTGTTTCGGGGGAGGTATCTGCAAAAAAAAAACTGAGAAAAAGAAAAAAGGACTTGACAAAATGAGTAGCAGCTAGGACGAATAATCCAAAAAACACAACCATGTGCTACTATTATGATTTGCGAGGAGTTTGTGAATCGTAGTAAGATTGCGAAAGTGGCGCGAGTACACTCGAGGTTTAACCATGTGGTGAATGAAGGGCGGCTCCCAGCCAGCGTAGCTAAACCCCAACTCCTTCATTAGCATAAATCAACTACTTCCTCTCCAAGTGCGACTCTCAAGTTTCACCACTTGATTTAGACCGTTGGTAAACACGCAGAGGCAGTGAAATACATAAACGACAAACTTATTCCTCATTAGGACCCCCCTCCCCGCCCCAGCACCAGCACCAGCAGCAGCAGCAGCAGCACCACCACCACTACCACCAAAAAGAGAGAAAGAAGGCAAGATTACAGGCAACATCAACACAAGAGTTGCACAAGTCGACGCCCACAGTTTTTTAACCCGATTTTGTTGATGTTTTCCTGCATGATATGAAGACAAAAATGACCATGGATGAACGCTAGAAATAAATGCACACCGTAACTCTAACGAATAATCATCTACTCAGATAAAATTGTTACATTATGTCTAACTTAATTCTCTTTACCATATAAAACTTCTTAATCTTAACAATCATTTCAGCAAGTAAGCTATTTCTGTGCAATATTTAAGGTGTTTATTGTATAAACTTAATCCATGAATCATTAAAATAATCAAAACTTCTTACATATTTTTTTTCATAAAATGAGAGTTGCACAAATGCCTCATTAATCAAACAGAAATTTTAACTTGATGTGCCTGATTTGAAATTATTAATCACAGTATAATCATAGCATTTTGGATATTAAAAATAATACAACCTGCTTTTGAATTTTTACCATTTATAAGTTATAACTAGTTATAACTAACTGAAAATACATACCACAAGTCTAAACATTGCCAGTAATGTAAGAGGATCAGATAATGTGTAAAGAGGAACAAATGGAAAAGTTACTTTACTTTACTGAATTCAGATTTCCTGAACATATAAGAAAAGATTTTAATAGCGCACACACACACACACACACACACACACACACACATACATCTTCTTTAAATACATTATAATTACATACATTTCTTCATTATAATCATGTGATTTTGGATAATCATTATTGTACCTTTACATTACACAATAAAACCTATTCTGCTGCATAATGACAAATAAAATTACAAAAAAGTGCATTTTTTTTGGGGCTTACCTTTTTTTTTTTTTTTAAAAAAAAAAAATTTTTTTAATCCACCATTTTGTATTCTGGACATTTCTTTTTTTTTTTCTTTTTCTGAGAAAATATGAGGTCGTGTTAGGATCAGTATGAAACTTAATTTCGGTCAATATCTTGCAGTTTGCTCAGCAAAACTGCAGTAGAAATGAGTGTATGTGCCTCCAACATGGTTTAAAGTGTCTGTTGCCAAGACTCCTCCCACTGCGAGGGTGTCCCTCCTTCAGGCACAAATGCAGGGGATTGTCTTGCTTATAACCATAGGTCAGTCTAGTTCACCTTTAACCTCTGGATTCAGTCATGTGTGAAGTCACACAATGGGCCCGCAGAATTTGAAATGACCCTCCTGCTTGCAGAAATGGAAATAGCAAGAATATTAAAAAGTACTGCAATTAAAACACATAAAGTATTATTTTTGTATTTTGTTTAAACATGACAATATAAAGTGACTGCAAAATTAAAATAAACAGTAAACATATAACACACATAACATGGATGTCGATTATTCAAAGAGGTGAAATTCCTGAATCAGCTGTGATGCATTTCTATGAGTTATTGTGGGTGAAAACCCGTAGAAGAAGCAGGGATGGCATAACATTTAATGTTTTCTGATGCTGTTAAAGATTAGTTTACTTCAGTATTTTTTGTAAGGGGCATATAAATCTAGAATACATTGTAAAACTGTTGAGAAACACACAACTATTATCAGTTACGTGAAGAGAATAATCTAAATTTAATTTGCATGGGCAAAAATTAGTTCTCACTTAAGAGGGCCAGGAGACATAATTAGTCCACAAGGAGGTAACCGCAGTTGAAAACTAATTTCTGGCAAGAGTGTGCATATCTTTCAACAAATTAAACAAATGGTATTTTAATGTCTGACCCCTCAGCAAGAACAATTTAGTCTAAAAAGCTTTATTTAGTCTAAAATAGATTATATATATATATATAAAAGGCAATGCGATATAAAGTATTTTAGAGTTGTAGTTTTACAAGTGCAAAGACAATTCTTTGGAAAGAATTTTTGAAAAAACAACAAAACAAAACAGCAAAATAAAAAAAGGGTAAAAAAGAAAAAGATGCAGACACAGGTTTGAAACAGTGCAGGCCACTCTCCACTGTTTCTTCTTGACAGTTTCCTGTCAGCACACACAGTGAAGAAACGGATTTGGATTTTTGTGGATAGGATTAAAATATTTATGTTCTCATTAATGTTTGCTGATTAATGTACATTGCCAAAGTGATATAATGCATGATGTTTCTGTCTGTGCATTTATTAGTGCTGAAATAAAACAAATAAATAAATGAAGCAGTCACTATTGATATATTGTTGCTTCATGTTTAACTGTTGATCCAGCTACATACATTTTAGACTTTGTAAGATTAGAGGTAAAAACAGCAGTTTTGATACATCTGTGTGGTGTGCTCAAAATGAATTCATGTTAAGTACCAAAACAGAACTATTCACGGCCTGTAGAATCGATCCTGACATACTAGATATTTATTTTTTTTAAATTCTATGCTCATAGTAAATGAAAATTCATTATCTTTAACTTGTTCCCAAAAGCAACAAACCTCCCAGCATATGGCGTTTTTTTTTTGTTTTTTTTTAACCACAGACATTTTTACTTCTCATAAAAGGAAAAGCACGGGTGTTACTAATATATTCGGTGCGAGAGTTAGTCTGAATGCACAGTACGGGGACCCTGAAACTGAAGCAGCTAAATGGAATTCAACCATCATTCATTTTATTATTTAAAAGTGTGCTTTGGACCAACTAGAGTTAGTAATGAATCTCCGGTATATGCCCAATAATAATTCAATTATATAAGTTAAATCAGCATGTATGTCTTCTCTTAAGTAACTTTCAAATAACTTTCAGTTATAATCCAGTTTGAAATTGTCATTATCTCATTATATAATTTTTGTACAGCAATAATAATACAGTTTAACAAAAGTCTAAAATTGTATAATCTATTAAATACAAATGTTTGAAAACATAACTCTAAGATCAATTAATGTATACACTACAGTAATTAAAATAGCTTTACAGCTAGGGACTCCAAGGGGCTTTTTTAAATTGAAATGTTTATGTTCCAATATTATTCAGCTTTAGAAAATACACAAGGAACAAAGAACAAATAGAAACAGATACAACTACAGACTACAGATACTTGTCTGTCTGGCCTGTTCTTTTGTTTAAAAAAAACAAAACAACAAAACAATGGTAAAAAAGTTTTCAGTTACAAAATGTGTAACACAAAATTTGTATTTCAATAATTCCATAATTATGTAATTTTGCTAGTAATTATATAGCTAGTTTGTGGAATGTAAAAGTACTGGTTTGGTGTTGAAATAAAATACTAAAAAGATTCAATGGTAGATATATGATATATTTAATTGATTTAAAACATCAAAATTTCTCTTTTTATTTGTACTTTTAACAATTAAACACGTGTTTGGTAGTCTACAAATTATAAAACCTGTTTAAAATAGTATTTGGTTTAAGACTCTTCCCTGAATATGCTTTTCAGGCTGAAAAATTGAACTTGAAACTTGAAAAGATTTAACCTCAGTAACAAAGTGGATAATTATTATTGAGCTCCATTAAATAAACATTTCTATACCATCATGTATAGTTCCTTGTTCTTTTTTGTAATCGCGTTTCGTCGTCCTTATGTTTGAACCTACTCGGCTGCCATAGGTCAAACAGTGTTCAGTTATGGCTGCCTCTCCCCGGAAGCCGGATCAACCTGTCACAATAAGATAACACCACAAGTCCGACACGATACTTTGCAGTCATTTATCATATAAACTAACAGCGACACTGAGTAAGATGGCATATTATTATAATCTGTACATCACAACACAATATCCAAACTTGTTTTCAGTACATCGATGCTTACATCGTCTTGCTAACAATGTGTGGCTGTTTTATTTTGAAGGTTGAAATGCTTGAGTTCCGGCCTGGTTGCAGCATGGCTGTTGAACTTAACGCTTCCTCCCGACTTCATGAGGTTTGTACATGTGCAGACTGTTAACAGCAGGCCTATGTCGAGCCTGGAGGGCTAAAGGTGAGTTGAATGGCCCGTTTACATGACATACAGGTGTGTGTTAAGTGATTTATTTTAGAGTTGACTGTGTCGGACACCCAGAAACTCACTAAAGTAACCTTACCTGCTGTCTGTACTGACATTAGCATTCAAAAATGTCCCCTGAATCAGAATCACCATTATCATCAGCAAGTAGGTTTTCATTTATTAGGAATTCCCCTTGGTGTTTTGGTGCTTAACATAGTAAGTAGAACATATAAAGAAAGGTAAAAAGCAAGTGCTGCTAGTCAAGAAGCTTGCAAAGTGTATACTATAACTATTAAACTTATTAAAATGATAGATAGATAGATAGATAGATAGATAGATAGATAGATAGATACTTTATTGATCCCGAAGCATACAGTAGCAGCATGCAAACATACAGTATATTCAACATACATTACAATTAACCTATAACACAGTAACCATACATTAAAATTAACCTGATATAGATCTAAATTTAAATATGTGCAGACTTATAATGAGTCCTGTACAGGAATATGCAAAGTACAGGGCTGGGGAATGTGTCAAATTTCACTGTGTGAAGTATAGAAGAATATTTGAAATGTGCACAATAGTAATAGTTTCATCTTATCTGGCTGATAGGTAAACTATGACATGCATGTTGTAGCACAGCACTGAACATTCATACCTGTCACGTCACATCTTCCAGGATTAAGAGGAGGTGGAAGTCATTTGGTTGCCCGCTCAACCTGGATTTTACATGCACCAGTTCACAAAAAGTTAGGGAGATTTCAGAATGCACCTAAAATGCACCATAACCTTTACAGGGGAGCTCTCGTTGCAACGTTGCAATAAGTCGCACAAGACGTCATTGTCATGCTGTAATTGATGCTCAAGGACACAGTTACAGTTACAGAAGTTACTGAGACATTGACATTTTTTGTTGTGGTATAGCTTGTGTTTCGATAAATAGTTTGAGATGAAGAAATTACCATTGCATGCTTCTATTTAAATGCGCTACTTTCATGATATATTATCACTGTAGCATGAACTTTTCACATTTTCCATAAATTTCACCCAGAAGTCAAATATCCCTAACTTTTTGTGAGAAGTGTAAATACTACAGTATGCAGTATATTTGTTCCCTCCTGATTCAGGCAGGAATAGTTGCAACAGTTGTACATGAATATGTACATAAGTAACAAACTGAACTGCACATTTGGCCTTGTGTGAGAATTTCACATTTAAATAGATAGATGTGACACTTACAAAAGTTTTAGCAATGTTCCACAAATGTCAGCAAAAGTGTACACCCTCCTAATGCTGCTGTCAGTTATTTGCATTTGCCTGGATTTGAATATTCATCCACATATGATTGACACACATGACACTTTAACCATCTTTAACCATTTTTAGTGGCTAAAAACTTAATTATTTCCATGTTTAATTTTCAGACTCTGAATAAATTTAAAAAAGAATTTTATCCACAGATAAAAGTATATTGGGAAGTATATGTTTGGTTGACTTTACACTTTTTAATTTGACATTTGTTTTCTCTTTTTAGTCTGGCAGATTGATGGCTGCCTGTGTGCTGTGTCGACGGGGGCTCCGGCTACGTCACCTCCCAGGCTGGAGAAAGAGTTTCGCTCAGGCTCAGCACATGTGTGTCCAACGAGTGGATGAAACTGATGATCACGAGGGCAAGAAAGGAGTATTGCAACACCAGGAAGTCTCTGTCCAAGAAGGATACAGACTGCATTACAACCCTAGATCATATCATCAGTCTGCGTGGAACTCTGCAACTTCCCGTTGGCAAACAGATAATGATGAGGACGAGTGTCTCTCCATGCTTGCACCTTCCTTCTGGCAACAGAGCAATCGCTACAGTGTGAGTTGCTCGCGGCATCTTTCCAGCTCGAAAAACACACTTCTTGACTTAGCTTTCAACAAAAGCCCTGAACCTGAGATGCCATCAGTGTCACCGCACAACAGAAAACACATACCGCCAGATGTTAAAGTAGATCCACGTGCCTTCCTCAAATGCAGGCCAGGGTACACCTCCATGACCCTCGACCTCACCCAGCGGCCTCGCCCAATCAGGTGGGAAGAGGCCTTGCAGCTGCTCCAAAAAGTGACTGTTTTAAAAGGCAGCATGAAAACATCTGATGTGTCTCAGTTTCTTGCTGCGCTCAGCCACTTGAGCCCAGACAAGGTCTTATTAGTGAGGAATGACCACCGCTTCATCATGCTCCTCCGATATTCTGTGGAACACCTTCGCCTCTTCACTCCACTTCAGCTGCTGGAGGTGCTGCAGTCGTTCGTGTGGCTTGACATGCCCTCTGCACACAGTGTACTCGGGCTATATGAGGCCGAGCTGAGCCGCAGGGCTAACCAGATGAGTCTACACCAGTTGTTATTAGCCGCTGATTTGTGGCGCTGTATTGGGAAACAGGTCCCTCAGTTCTTACAGCACCTCTATGATTCAGTCCGTCTGCACCTTCGACAGATAGGGCTCCTAGAGCTGGTGCACATGTTGTATATAATGGGAGAAGGTAGGCAGTGCCCAAAAGACTTGATCCGTCCTGTAGAGCAGCTTCTGATGCTTCATTTACACCAACTGTACCCTGAGGAGGTTGGTGTTGTATGCTTGGGGCTCTTTAAATCCCAGACTTCAATGTCTGAGGGTGCAGTGACTCGTATTGTTGATAAGGCACACTCTTTTGTGGAGGAGATGAGTGACTTTGCCATGGTGAATGTGCTGAAATACCTGCGTTTCAGTTACCTATTTCATAAGGCATGGATGGAGGCCATGGCACAGGAAGTTCCTCAACGGGCCCATAGGATGGGTGTCCAGGGACTGATGCATGTGGCACTGGCCTGTTCAGCACTACATTACCGCAATGATAAAATCCTTATGGCAGTTGCTGAGAGAATTCCCTCACTGGTGCCACACTGCAGGAGTAAGGACTCATCCAAGCTGCTGTGGGCCTTTGGCACACTAGGGTTTCTTCCAGTTCAGAGCCCAAGCTTCTATCCAAGCCTGACAGAGTCCTTGAGACAGAGGAAAGTTGAATTCCAGCGATACCCAGAGCATCTGCTTACCGGTCTTCTAGGCCTAGCCTTTGTCTCTCAGTTCCCAGAGGATCTAATTACATTGGCTTTGAGTCCCGAATTTGTAAACTTAGCACTGAAATCCACACAGCTGGAGCTGAAAAAAGACTTGTTCACTTTGGATGGGACTGTGGCTTTGGAGCTGCCTCACTGGACTGGCCCACGGATAAGCTCTGAACTGAGAGAAGATGCGACAGAAATGCTGTGGAGGTTTGCTCAATCAGATGTGTGCCAGAAACCAGAAGTTCAGGAGGCCGAATCTGCTCTGCAGGACCTGCTTGGAGGAGAGAAGTTTGTATCTAAGAGGATGATTCTGCCGCACACTCGTTCCATTGACCTGGAAGTACATCTTGACTTGACTGGACAGCCGATACCTGTGAACGTAGAATCCGACACAGCCATTTTATCACCAGAGAACAGTTCATCAGAATGTCTACCTCATCAAGGTTGGGGCAGAATGAATGTAGGAGTAACTATAACTGAGGAACTTTTAGCACAGCTAACAAATAACAAAAACACCACAGAACCTTTAGCCCCTTCTCCTACAATTAAGCCTCCTTCTCTTCACAGAGTACAGCCTGATGAACGTGGGAGTCTGTTTGACACAGGGGTATTCCTGACCAGTGACATTACAGAAGCTCTCATCAGGCCGAGTAGCTTAGCCGCATCCCCCCAGGACTCCAAAGACGTTGTCAAACTTGCTATCCAGGTCGCGAACAGGAATCACTACTGCTACCATTCACAGCAGTTGTTGGGCCTTCATGCCTTGAAGAGGAGGCAATTGAAGTTGGCAGGCTACAGAGTTGTAGAGCTTAGCCATCAGGACTGGTTTCCCATGCTAAGGAAAGGCAGGGCTGAGAAGCTGGCATACCTGCACTGCAAAGTCTACAACAGCCTGTAATTATTCTCTGACCTCCAACAGCCAAAAAAAAATCACATCCAGAGTATGTAAGCACTTTGGCTTCTGGGAAATCTGTAATATTGATTTATGGATGCATGTGCAAAGCACAGAAAAAGATGTTTATCTCCACCCACAATTTACTTTTTGTACATGTTCAGTTCAAAATACATTTCTAAATAATTATTTGTCAAAATGTGACATCTCAAGACATTTTTGTGGAAATAATGTCAATTAAAAAATATGTTTCAACTCCTCACTGTCTTGATCAGAGTTGTGCTATATCATGAACACAGTACATATCTGTAATGTATTTTCTTTTCTGAATTTAATTCAAGAATTTACAAGAATTTGCTCATGCATTCTGTCAAAGTATAAAGAGAGACAATGTTTTTTATTATACTTATTCACATTAACTCATGAATGATAGTCTTCTCAGAGGTTAGAGATCTCTAGAGATGTTACTAGATTGCTACCCGCTTTGCACGTCGAAGGTCAAACCTGATCTTTTAAACTGATGTGAATGTTGAATGAAACAGTTTGTGTTTTTTGTTATTGTGGCTGCTCGAGAAAGGGTTCAAATCCAAAATAATTCACAGCAGAGTGAATGGTCACAATTTCAGGGAAGCATCTGTAGCTGAAGTTGTGTATCACAAAGCAAAGACAGACTCATTTGCGTTATTCTTGTCGGCTTGGTTGGAAATCGGGAGCTAAATTCAATGCATTTTTTTGCATATAGATTTTATTTTTCCTTCCATGATTCTGAAACGTTGAGATGAACATTCTCTATTGCGATGTTCTTAACAAAATTGACACCTGTACTACCAAATGTGCTCATTTTGAACAGCTTTTTATTCAAGAATGGTACTGCAAACATGAAAAAAATGTTTAACAAAAGGAAATATTGTCACTGTCTGGAAACCTTGAATCAAATACATTTTGAAAGTACAGAAGTTACAATTATGTAACCTTTTAAAAATGATATTTAAAGATGATTATTTATTCACAGGGTGGACAAAATAACATCATCTCGCTGTACTAGGCTTATATAATTCAACACTATACCAGTAACTGCAGCCCCCAAATGTCCTCAAATGTCATATTGTGCACCAAAGATAATAAATGTTAAAGGCATCACAAAAATAGACGGCATAACAGCATGTATGACGTTAAGTGCATTCTACGGTGACTTTTTTTGTGACAAACCTGCAGGCAAAACATGATTTATATAGCACATTGTGTAAAACTATAACACCTCTGAAACCGTCACAGCACCCACTGACTGTGGGAAATGAATCCATTCACAGTCAGATATAATTGATGTTCCCGTTTTTGACTCTTCTAAGCGTTTATAAGATGCCTTTGCTGTGGAGGTCATCCGTCTGTCTCTCATTTTGCCACTGCAGCAGGATTATGAATGCTCACACTGTTTGTACTTCTTTCTGTATATTCGAGGTAGAAATGAATAGGCAGACCTTTTTCTTTTGTCATGTTGTTAGGATATTGTTCTGTCACCTTGTATAAACCTGAAGTAGTGGGTTGCTAAACAAATACACTTTTTTATTGTAATAAGCAGCCTAATTCAACATGTAGAAGTTTTTCTGGGTTTTATTTATTTATTTTTTTTCTGACAACATAACTCGTGAATGCAATTCAGTTTGACAGGCCAAGGTCTGAGATGCCTCCCGTCAAAAGTCACCTCAAATCAGCACTAGATTTTTCAAAGGAGTCTGCGGTTTCAAACGCATTACAGCACAAGGTTGAAGAAACTTTCATCAAGGAACCTTTTCTGACAAAAACGTAAAGTAGATATGCTGGTATTCACTGTGATGAATTGCCCAGCTCTGGCATGTTTCAAGATTATGTGAGTCAAATTCTTGTTTGAAGTTGATTTTCACCGTGTGTTGATGTGAATGTAAATTAGTTTTGCTGGAATGAATGCTAATAAAATCGACAAACTATTGTATGCTTTAGAAATCATACAAGTAATGTAAATATGCTTGTAGAGCTAAAATGTGTAAAAGCACCACTTTGGTCTTTTCAGAAACGCAAGACAAAATAACAACAACAATTAATTAAAATAATAATATAAAAAGTATAGAATAAAGCATTGCTTATGTTTTGCTGACTGTCACATGCAGGTTTGGAAACATCCGTAACCGGTGTATCTTTGTTATTCCCTGAAGAAAAAGCTGGGATCAGACCTTGGAGGACACACTGGAGAGACTACAGGTGTGTTGTGTTTCCCTTAAAATGTTTCTCTTTGTTTCCCTCCCTACCTACTTATTTCCTTTCTGACCCAGAAACTGGAGTTAGTGCTTCCATCTTGCCAGCTGCCCCATTACTGTAGGAGACAAAAACAGCTTCAAGGTCTCCTGAAGGAAAGGCAAGAAAATCCTGCAGGGAGAATTGTTCTTAACAGCATGCCCATTAATGTCAGACACAAATAGCATTCATTTCCCTTACTTTAAAGAGACTTTGAGAGAAAAACCTGCAGTGTAAATATTTGTCCCATGCGTATTGTATCTCTTTGTTGACTTCATACAGTGGAAAATAGACCTGCGAGATCTATAGAAAACAAGAATTTGGATTCATAAGTGGTAATTGGACTGAAGATTTAATTTAAGACCACCCTGGCAGTCATATGAGTAAACAACTGTCCTAATTCTCTTCACTTCTGTCTCTGTCTCCTTGCTTCCTGATGGGAGACATGTGGCAGAGAGGGAGGAAAGGAAATGAGCAGTAGGAAAGACAAATTCAATCAACACTACATCTGTCAGCACGCGTGGGAGGGCTTGATGATCCCCCAAGAGGAGCTGGAGGAAGCTCCCGGGAAAAGGGACATTTTGGTTGCTCTGTTGCCATTTCCTCCCTCATGGGGATGAATGAGAAGAGAATGATTGAATGGTGTGTCGTGCTTAAGACTGGTCAGCAGAGGGCACTATGTACTTAGGAAACGGCACATAATGTCTGGCTGACATGATGAAATAGTCCCAAGAGTCCTCGATATTTCTGTACAACATTTTATATTTCTGTAGAATATAAATGCAAAGTGTGCATCAAAGTGTTCAGACAAACAGTGGGTAAACAATTTAAACAAGCTTAGAATAACATTCGAAGAAAATTAGTTTTGCATTTCCTCAATATTACATAATATTTTCAACAATACATGAATTTGCAGACCCAGCAAAAAAAAGAAAGGCTTTTGAGAGCAGTGAGTACATTTAAATAATAAGATAGGTAGAAGTCAATAAATACCTCTCCTGTTCTTCACAGATCTGAAAAAACTATAAAAGAGAATTCACATTGCACTTTCAAGTCAGTGCCATCCCTGCAGCTACACATTTCACACTTCTGGGTGTGCAGGAATCGTGCTTTTGAAGTTGAGATGATTCACTTTCTCATTTAGCACCATTTTCTTTGGATTCAAATGCAACTCATTCGATAGGCAAATAAATCCCTTATCCACGTGAGCTCTCTCACTGATGTCGTGTCAGCTCTATTATGTTTTCAGGTTGACGCTAACAAGGGCAAACATGTTTAGGGAATAGGGACCGCCTGCCACAGCGCACTAGTTTTATTAGTGTGTGTGGAGTAATGGGAACGATTAACGGCTTAGATTGGATCATGATGCTGTTATTATATTGTATTCTGAGTAATCTGTCAGGCAAGGTGCTAAACGTTCTCTTATTTGTTCATGTCTCACTAATGACAGGGCATTTATTGAGTTATTAAATTGCTATAAACAAGTAAATAGAGAATAATCATTAGGCTTAGGCACTATTTTCAAATGTGACCAGGTTTTCACCCATTAATGGAGGAGGCTCTGGTAGAGTGAATGCTCCCTCAGTAATCCCCTTCTTATTTGCATTTCAATTCTTTTGCTTTTCTCAGCCTGGAAGCTAATCCAGCGCAGTCTGAATGTAGGCTAAACTTGCATCAACATTTCTTAAGTTATCTCAACATAGAGATACTACTGTCTGTCTGCTATAATTCCTTTATTTAGCTCATTGTATGAGGCAGACAAATCCGGATGTCTCATATTCTTTAAGAATAGATGCTTCTACTTGTCACAGAAAAATCCACTTCATAGGATCCTTGACTTTGAACATTCATAGGTTAGCGAAACAGGTATGGATTAACCAGATTTATGCAAATGACTTTTCCCTGGAGAGTGACGACGACTGATCCCCATCACAGTTCTGCATGACGGTGGTACAAACTACTGCCAGTGTACTGACTGTTTCTGTATCACTCCCTCTCAGTGCAACTTCCTTTCTGACCCCTTCGGTGGCATTCAGTAATGTGTCTGGATCCTCGCCTTTAACATTCCAAACACACACACTCTGCTAAACCAACTGCTGCAGGGACACGACTGATAGGGGGTGTTTGCATTCAGCACTTGTCTTTGCTGCTATTGATAGACCTTTATTAACTTAACCAAGTTGAAGTTTTACTCGGTTCCTCATTTATTAAAGGATAAAACCTTTTCACCTCAGGAACACAGTGGATTTGGCTGGATTTGGATTTCTCTTCCCTTCAAACATTAATCAGCATTTGTTTGTGAAGAATATCATGCACTATTATTCAAGCGATAGTTTATCATAGATTTAAAAAAAATATATATATGATCTGACTATTTAACCAGGGGCAGTGATATTATATTAAAGCATTAACTGACTGAGTCATTAACTGACAAATCTTGCTTCTCATAACAGATTTTGTTAATTCAAGCTATCCATAGTAACATCAGCAGTTGGCCTATGAATATATCCATCATGACCAGAAGGCACATTAAGGAGAGAAGACTGAACACAAGACAATAATGGTAATATACAGCCTGGCAACAACTCAGTTCACAAGTTCAACAGAAATAAACATTTGCGAAGTAGAAATTCCAGTAATTAAACCATATGCTGTTATGATTAACAAATCCCCCCGATCATACTGCAGTGACTATTTTTAGCAAAGATGTAAAAGATGAAGGTTGTGGAAGGAAAACAGTTCTGTGTTGTTAAGCTAATTAACATTACAGTGTCTCCGTCCCTGTTTGATATAACTTCAGGATGACACTTGTGCAAGCGACATTGTGTTGCATAACTGCGTAGCTGTCCCTCCACACTCATCATTTGATCACAGAGATCATCACAGTTCAAAGCAGGATTGATGGAAGCTCACTAAACAGAGTGGAAGTGGAGAGCAGAGTCAGTCTTGTACAGCTACACATGATCATTTTCAGGGAGCGGGGGGTCATGCCAATATAAGACCCTATAATCGTGTAAATTCTGGCTGCCATATCAGAAGGCGTTTGAAGGTCAGTTTTGGTTTACTGCATGACAGTGCTACACCATGTCTTAAAAGTTATAATATTTAAGTTAATTACATCAAATCCCATTTTAGATACACTTTACGGCTGGTGCAAAATCCAATCTGAGTATTTGTGCACTGTAATAGCCACTCTATATTATAGTTTCATTATTAATGGTGGTGTCTGCCTGGCTGTGGGATTCAAATTTGACTACCCATGCACAAGGTATTTACAGGACAACAAAGTATGTACATATTGTGTGTGACGTGGAAGACAAAGTCAGTGTAAGGAAACACTGTCAACTTTATTCTTTATTAAAAACAATGACACACAGCCATACACAACTGATCAGTAGCTTCTCTCTGTTGGACTAGTAAATAATATTAGCTGACTGTTCTGTCTTGTGTTGTTGCACCTGCTTGGTGTTTGACAAAGTATACAGCTGTCCATATTTACAACAGTGGTATTGCACTGTGGATGCTAAATCTCCAAAATACCAATTTCTATGTAATGTAATGTCCCTTTCCCTTGGAAAATATAAACCCAGTGTTCACTCGCCCTCTTTTGTGCTCTGTTTTGGTCTCCACCAACCCCTAAGATATATATCTGGCTCTTCAGCTGATAAATGCTCCACTAGCTTGTTGCTAACCGTGTCTGTCAGCCGTTTGGTGGGAATGTAGCCCACAGCTGCCTGCTGCTGCTGAAAATAAATTTGAAGAGAGCGGCTACAGCTGGGGGCTAAAATGAAAACAATGAGCTGAAAGATGCTAAAACTCTCAATAGAGTTGAGAGTGACTGTTCAGTCAGACGTTAATAATTCATGATTTGTCACTGTATAAGTTGCATTGCGTATAATAATTCTATTTTTAATATGAAAATGGTAAATATGTTAATATGAGGTATGGATTAGTGCAGCTTTAAAGAATGATTTGTAAAAAAAAAACAAGCTTACATAAGTGTCTTCATGACTGGCTTTAAACACTGAGGATCAAGGCAATCCCAAGGGATACACAAGAGATCACGACTGAATCCACGGACTGAGATGGATGGATTTATTCTTCGCATGGACATTAAATAGGTTCATGTATTCTATTTCAATTATTAAGACTGAAAAACAGCTGAGTCACGGCATTGAAACTTCAGTCTGACACATATCAGGATTCAGAATGCTTACTCTGCAGGATGGTGAAGATGAAACAGCTGGAAAGGACAGAACTGAAGTTGCAATTTTGGCATGGATCAATGACATCCTTATTTTGGGCACAGTTAGTAAAAGCTCAGTGTGCCAAAAGCCCATATATAAGGATACCGAGTACTTGCCGGATTTTAAATTGATTTTTAAGTATATTTAAGAGCATTGGGTCATTCCTTGATATATACTGACGACATGATCATCACTGAGGTTTAGGGCCTAATTAGACAGTGCACTGAGACAATTAAATAATCCCTGGCAGGGATTTGCTAATCAGCTTGATGAAATTATATAAAGGAAAAAAACAAATTTAGGATGTCTAAACATGAGAAATATTAAAGACTATGCAAGATTAAATTTGTAGCAAGTTTGAAGCCACACAAACCACGTATGTGTCACATTTCATGTTGTGATGCTTTTTGATATCATCGTGTTACACTACTCCAAACATGATTCCACTGTGAGTGTCTCCACTCCATGTTTAATCTTCTTTAATCAGTTATTTCAAAATGTCATTTACAATTTCAACATGTAGAAGGTTTATAAAGGAATACCATCTTTCAAAATTCTCCAACAAATTTACCACTTTATTACTCACAAGACGGACTGCAGTAAAACAAATGTTCATGTAACATCTCAAAGAAATCTTTTAAATCCATTGGCTTTAGGAATTTCTAGGATAATTCCAAATATATCTCTGCTAATATCCTGTACTGAAATACAAATTATGGGTGCCCAGAAAATGGAACAGTGAAAGGCTGTTCTCATCGTGTTTATGCGTATCCTGCCTGCTTCCACACTCGAAGCTCATCAAGCAAACAGACATTTAGCCTCAAGGTTAATATAAATATGTGACTATATTTAATGTTGGCAGTCCAAATTAGACTTTAGGACACACGGTTCCTCAATATCACAGATTTCTCTTGTATTCATGTATGAGTGTAAATTTAAGCGTTAACATAAATAGAAGTATAAATGCCACAAAGGAGTGATGTTGTAATTACAACATCATGCCCCTGAAGTGAAACCAGTTTTCTTTTTCTCAAGGTAATCAGCTTCAGCTCTTTGGTCTCAAAGTTATGTTTACTACAAAATAGAAAATGTTATAGGAGACAAAATTCTGGTTATGGTATTGCAGACTGTCATGAAATCAGGAAGTACATTATACTTTAATGGTGTACCACAGAGCGATGCACAGCCAACCCCTGAGCATGAATTAAACCTGTCTACATGAATTGCTTTTAAGTGCACGGAAACTATCTTCTGCTTAATGGGAATCCATATTTTAGTCTGTAATTATACCCCTAGTAAGCCGAGTAGACACATTTAAAGTGATGTATTAATGATTTTGTAATGATTAATTACATTATCTCAAACACTCAGGGATCAGGTATTGAGATATGCAAGGGGAGTAAATATAGACAGATACACAAGCGGCACACTGACAAACACACAAGAACACACATGTCTGAAAACACTACACTCTGTTGCTGTTTGTAAATGCACTCTGCCCTTACTACATTATATCATCATGAGGCATGCCGGGGAAGACAGTTGATGAAAGTGCTGGAGAAATTTAAAATCTTTCCAATGTTCCAACGTCCTTTTATAAATAATTGATGAATTTCACAGCACATTCACATTGCCTTGACATTGCAAAACATTGTGCTCCGCTGCACATTATTGTCGAACATTTCCATTTCATGACCGTGGTGAAGGGTGGAGGGGGGGTGGAGAAGAAGAAATAGTGCCTGTGAATTGTAACGTCTGTGGTATTCAATTACAGGGCAGACTAGTTAAATCAAACAGAAATTCAACCTTTCTGCGTCACACCCACCTCATGGCAAATAATGACTAATGGCCATTTTGATACAAGTGGTGTTCAAGAAGGACATTTTTTTTTTCTGTGCTGCAGTAGGTGCCAAAGTGCTGTTCTCCGTCTGAAAGGGACATTTAAAATGGGTGCTCAGTTATCAAAAGGCCAAAGTGGACAGTAAATATGAGGGTCTACCAAAACGAAAAGGACAAATGTCAGGGCACAGCAACAAAAACATAATAAGCAAGCTTCACATACAAAAGAGAGGTTGAAAATAGGAGCTATTTTAGAAATGTCAAGTCTTTAAGAAACCTTTCTTTTGTTACAGACATATTCTTTTACATTCCCAGAAATCACAAACTGTAATCAATGACACATCTTGGGAATGAAGGACACTTCTGTATTGTCTTTCTCCTTCACCGTGCAGCGTATGCACCGTCTAAGCCAGTGCAGGTTTCTACAGCTGTCAAAACCACATGTTTAATGGATTTGACTGTATGGAAACCCAAAGTGGTTGACCTCATTCTGGAGGATTGATGCATTATGGGACCTTCTGATCAGAAGCAGTTTTTAATAATTTCTGTCTTCGTGGCTTAATGCTTATCAACGTATCCTGCTGCTGATTAAGCTGCATTCCTGCTTTAATCCGGACAACTTAATTATACAGGAGATGTCAGACTTCCAAGGACACTCTTATGGCGTGGCAAATCCAAGTGTGAATATTTGATGTCGTCATCCTCCTGTGCCATAGAAATTCAGTCTCCTGGGAGGAGCAGAAGGACATATATGCAAAGTAAATGTGATTTATACATACATGCATGAGCAAATCTCATCTTCAATGATTGATAATCTGAACTGAACCATACTTTATATCCAGTCTGCTGAAAAATATTTTTTCTATAATGTAAAAGATTTTTTTAAGCTAGTGCACAGTTCATTGTACTGCCTGTAATATCTGTAAATAAGAGTCTATAAACAAAACCTGCTGTTGCCATCTGCAATCACCACAGCAGGTGTTGTTGCTGTAGGATCAAGGGCTTAGGTTGATTAATGTAGTTAATATGCTCCTGTCCTAATAATAAAATTGTAGTGTGAGACCATACTGTGGTATAAGTTGCTATAGCAACCAACCTTTTCCCTGCCTGACTGTTTTCCTGTGAGTGGATGTTGCTTTGATCTGCTAGCCAGTGGCTAGGTGACAAGTTTAACTGTGTTATAACCAGTGGGAGAATTCTCCCTGTGGGGAAAAAAAAAGAACCCATCAAGATTGTAATCAGCACTCAGATTAAAGGGGAGGAAATCTGTTGTAATTTCTCCGTATGAGTTTATCGTCTACTAGAAATCGCTGCATCTTCGAGAGGTCTGGAGTACTTCATTGCATGACATTTAAAGGACACAGGCACAAAAATAAAAAGTCTATCTTCTAGTTTATTGGTCTGGTTTATCTTCTGTGGTTTAATTTTGCAGGACTGCTTTGTTAAATTCTGAATTTTGGAATTAAAAGATACTATAAATATGCATGTTAACCTCCGCACATGCTCAGGTATTTTCAAATATGCAGGATATGTAATGAATTATTAACAGACATTGTGAAATCTAAAATAGCACCTTTGAATAATTCATCTTACATTCTTATGAGTTTTATATTGTAAACCACTGTGGAGATTGATTTGTTATTACACATTGTTAAAGAATTTGTATTAATTTTAAAATCACTTTAAATCTATTACCTTTTAATTAGCTTGCAGAGGAGCTGCACATAGTGTCAAAACAGCTCAGAGGAGGTTCTTCACACGCTCAGTGAGCTCAGCGGCAGCAGGTGACTTTGGTGTTATAAGTAGATGCAAATATCTTTTTTCATGCTTTGCAGAAGGGCGATTCCTTAGTTTACACCTGAGTGTTGCCACAAGCGTACTGTATTTTCAAGGGTCTTTGTAGAGCGGCACGTATGTGTTCCTGGTGGTAAATAAACAAAAACACCAGATGGCCTTTCAGTCATTGCAAGGAAATCAATCTTTTTTCATACATTTATAGATACATTTAAGCTACAAGCTTACTTTTGGGTTACATCATAAAAATACTTTATTTGATCTTTCAGTTAAGGCCATCACAGTCCCAGTGTTTCAGATACAAAGTCCCAATCCCCTCATACAAATCTTCTTTTTCTTTTCTAAGTCACCACGGCTGAACATCGTGTTTAGTGATCTGTGAGGAATGTGTCAGGCCTGCAGTCACCTGAGTTGGTGTAGCTGATGCTGCACTAGCAAATCCAGCTGTGCTCAAGATTCATCAGGGATTGGCAGTGTTCTTTTTGGATGTGTTGTGAACCGTTTCAGTGCTAACCTCAGCTATATGACATCTGTTTTGTGTTTGGTAAAAGTTATATTTTACTTGCTTGTTTTTCAGCTTTTGATTTATACCAGTATTTCACACTGTTTAATCAACATATTATTGAAATGAAGGTTTAAAAGCATTTGTAGTGACACTGAAAATGTCTTTTTGATTGCAGGTTATTAAGCATTATTATTTTTTAGGAATGCGTAATAGAATACTAAGGTTTACAGCTATTTAAGGCTCTACTGTGTAATGGAATTTTCTATCCTTAGGTTACACGAGGTCATGCGTGGGCCTTGAGGTCTTCGGCAGTATTACTTGTTTGGCTTTGGTTGAGAACAGTAAGTGCCAGTCTATCTCAACACTGTGGTGGCCAGGTTCGAAGAGACTGTTGCTGCCTTCCTAGACATAATAGATAGCTGAACGCTGACATTCCAATCTGCGTAAACAGACATCTGTGTCTTCAGACTAGAATATGCTGACAATAACACCTCCATGGGTAAAAACATTCTCTTTGGCTAATTCTGGGCGTATAGTATTTGTGGTGTTATCTTGAGGTTTAAAGTCTATCCACCAGGATGAGTTGCGCAGAATATGAGACCGACTCAGGCACTTCTGATGCACTATGAGAGTGTCTCTAATTCTCCTTGGCCAAGTGTCAATAAATACTACAGCATAAGACATCAGAGGCTCCTGAACACTTTCTTCCCTCCTGACCTCACCATTGACCTTTGACTTCAGCAATTTCTCCACAACATACTGGAGCACAATGGTGTTTGAGCCAAATAATACTAGCATGGCAACAATGCTAAAATACTGATGTTTAGCAGTATGGATCACCAAAGTGATCTGTACCAACTTTTATTGCAATCCATCCAATACTAGACACATTTCACTTAAAACCACAAATGTTAACCTCGTGGTGGACCCAGAGTAAATGTCTGAGACCTGCTTAAAATTTTGTGCAGAATCAATGAGTAGATGCTAAGATATTCCACTGGATAAAGTCAGCAGTTAAGGGATGTCTTGCTAAGACAGTTGAAAAGGGAATTGCAACAGATCAGAGGAAAGAAATGCATGTATAATCATCTCCATCTCAGTTACAGACACAATTGGCCTAAGTTTAGTAATGTTCCTCAGCTGGTAGAAACTGGAGTAAACCAAACAATTTACATATTGGTCAAGACTAAAAGTCTGGCCCAAAGAAAAACATTAACATAAGAGGTTAAAGACTTTCGATCACCTTTTGGGACATAAATAAGAACATCTGTTTCTTTCAGGCTATAGACAAGTTCCTGCCATCAGATCTTTTATAGAATAGAAGAGTATTTTTTAAAAATGATTTTCAATTTATAATTGAATATCAAATGCATAACAATGGTAGCAGATACCTTGTATACCAAGCATTTATAATACAAAAAGCATCGGACCCAGGACGGAACCTTGGGGAACACCACAAAACAGACATTCAGTTATTGACGCATAATTATGAACTGCAATCTCTAACTTTAACTGTAAGGTCCTGTCTGACAGGTATGAGGAGAACCAGTGCAAAGCTGATCCAGAGATATCCACCCACTGCCTGATCCTTTCAACCATGGTTGTCCACAGTATGAAAAGCACCACTGAGGTCTAGTAATACCAATACAGAACATTCTCCTGCATCACCCTGCATCAATGTAGATAAAGACTGAAAGACTTCCATCCATCCATTTTCCATAACGGCTTATCCTTATCAGGGTTGCAGGGGGCTGGAGCTGATCCCAGCTGACACTGGGCGAGAGATGGGGTCGCCAGTTAATCACAGGACTGACACATAGAGACAAACAACAATTCACAGTCACATTCAAAACTATGAGCAATTTTAAAGTCACTAATTAACCTGTATGACTTTGGACTGTGGGAGGAAGCCTGGAGATGCAGACATGGGGAGAACATGCAAACTGCAGACAGAAAAGCTGCAGCTGACTGGTGGTTTGAACCAGAAACTGTCACCTTGCTGTGAGACGATGTTTCTGCACTACAGAACACATTTCTGCAAATATCTTCAAAAAACCTAATAAGGTGTGACTCAGTACTACTCAGACTCAGACCTACAGATTCTTTATTCATAGAAATTAGCTGTATGTAAAGTGATTTTAACTAGTCCTGCAAGATTCACAATCACATGACTATTACACTTTTAAAGCTGCCATTTTTTTAGTCCTACGGCATCTTGCAAATTATTCTAGGCATAAGTTTTTGTTTCTAGAAAAATTAAACAGCCCCTGTCAAAAATGTGTTAAGTCTTTCCGTGGTTAGACAAATTTGACATGCCTTTTGGGAAATCTGAGAAATCTTGGCAGTCAACTAACAATAGCCTGTCAATTATCCAGTCAACAGTGAACAATTGAAGTAGTGTCTTACATAAATGGATATGAGCTTCATCAGCATTACCAGAGCTGACACATACTGGCAGTAGCTCTTCTCTGTCTTTTGGCTTGTTCAGAATTGTGTAGCTTAGTTGTGTAGAGCGATACCACAAGGAGGAACTTGAAAGAACTGTTTTTGATGCACTTGCCACCAGCCAGCAGTACACAGCCTTCAGCAAATAGTGCTTCCCAGTGTGGTTAATGAGGAAAGATATGAATGGTCAAATGCAGTTAATGCTGAGGCATTGAGTTACCACTCTTTGAAGTGCAGTGTTTTGAATATTAATTATATTCATGACCTATTTGCTTCTTCACTTTATGTAAATTCCCGATAGCCTTGTTGCCCCGATGCATTCATAGAGAATAAGAAGTGAAAATGCTATTGGCATAACAACAATATAATTAATAGGAGTGTATACATAACAAGAATTTGGCATTAATACTGTATTCATAGTTATTTTGGCTGAACAATTGTGGAAATGAACATCAAAGTTGGGATCTCATTATATTATAACAAATAAAACTCTGGGTGAAGACATTTGTTTGACAGCTTGTATATGGCAATGCTCCTTAGGGTTCAGAAGATGGTTACCCAACACCCCCACCTTGCCATCTGTCTGGATCCATTGTAGCTTGTTGTAAATCCCTCAAGGATACTCACAGTGAACAGAGACAGAAACACAGAAAAGTGCTTTTAGGAGCCACAGAACACCCTCAGCCTGTCACGAGAGTTGTATATGGCATCATAGTCTTGCTATGCCTTGAACTATTACTGCTTAAAAGTTATTTTCAAGTTTAAATATAATGGTGTCTGAGTTGCCACCAACTAAAGAGAGAGGAAAGTTTTTCTTTTAGTGTTTGTAGACAATGTTGTGTACATAAATACCTCTTACTAAGATGCACTGAAACATTAATAGGTAATCAGTAAAACTGCATTTACACTTCAGCACTACTATCATAGACTAGCTGCTCTACATTTTGTGCCAAGAAACTACTGCATGTTGTCAGTAACGGTGGCCAATGAAAGGCAACACAAGGATACGAAAAGAGATAACAAAAACACAGGAGAATTACTAGAAGGGTGTTTATATTTTTCTATGTGACAGCTTTAAGAGAACAATGATTCAAGTGGACAGTAGCCTGTGTCGGACATGTCAGGGTTTTATGTTTATGTTGTGTTTTATAAACCATGTCCTGTGCTGCGAAGTTACTGAAGATGCCAAAAGCATGTCTGATGAGGAGGGTTCTCTGTCACCCCAAGAGTCTGTTCTGCTGCAGTGTCCTTGAGCAAAATACCCAACCCTTATCATCTCAGTAGGTGTCACATCATTTACCCAACACTGTGCAACGGTGGAAATATTGCATCTTCAAAAAATGATTTCACTTTTCACTTGTATTGCCTGCATGCGGTTTGTAGTTGTAGTTGTATTCTTTCTTTAAATAAAACTTATATGTGGCAAAATATAGATGAAGAGCATGAAGGTGAATTCAGTTTCTCACAGCGAAGGTGCACTGCACTCACAAAGCATTTTAACTTTTGAAGACTAAATGTTCTGTACCTCTGAGCACAATAGTGAAATAAGAGGCCTTGGTGCAGGCTGGTATTTGCTGCAGTGCGCTTCAACTCCATTTAGAGGGTTAGGATTGAGATTTTCAGATAGTATTTCCATACAAATGCACAGTACTGCAGATCAAGTCTTTAACAATTGGTCCACAGGAACTTAATGACAATATACAGCAAAAAAATAATTTAGAAATCCAACAATAATCTTAAGTAATAAATAGGAAAGAGTAATAAATGAAGCAAATAAAGAATATGAAACATTTTCTTAGTAGTAGGGTCCCCTTACATTTCATACACTACATACATCCATTAATCTGATATAAAATTGCCCAATATAATGTTTAAACCATAACATTTACACATGGATTGAATGGAAGCCCATTAGAGGGAATGGAGGAGTGATGTAATGTTACATGAACTATATTAAAAGGCCATTCAGTACGATTTGTAATGTCACTTTTTGTGTAAGTATGGCCCTCCAAGAAACACTCAATATGAAATATGTTAGGGGAATAATTATTATAGTTAGTCTCTCCCACTATGGAAAGCTTTGATCAGACTGAAGTGCTACGTGTCAGAACAGACTGAACATCTGAACAAAGGCGAGTGGTTAGCTGCCTTCCTCTAGCTGTCAGTTTGGTTTTAGAAGATGGTCAGGAAAGAGAAGAAGGAAATGTGCAACAGTAGCTGCATAAAAATTCAGGCTGCCACAGTACATGGACAGTCTGTAATAGTCCACTCACACATCATAGCACTTGATTCAAAAGCTTCACAGCCAAGTCAGATTTATCTCAGGATGTGAATTTATGACACTTATAAGAAAGGATTGTATGAGATAATAATAATTAAAAAAAAGACTAAAATATGTTTTTTATTAATGTTAAAAAGTGAAGTGTGAATGTGTTAAATTAATCATCAGCATTACCTTTAAATATATAATCTTGCACTACACTTTCATTCATGGTGAGTTGCTTTGCTTCGGTAGAAAATCATGCCCCTTTTTAACTGTCTCTGATCTTGAGTATACCGTTATTGTTCAGACAGGGCTGCTTTTTCATCGTGAGATTTGTGTCTCTCCCATCTCTCAACTGAATGAGGAAACACAAACAGGGCCCTTTCAGGTCACATCTTTTTCAAATCAGGAGGAGACAGTGCTATAGTGGATCCCGCTGGTGTGCCGCATTTATATATAAACCCACCAGGAGACAAAAAAAAAAAAAAAAGAAGAAGAAAGAAAAAACAGATTTAGTGTTTTGATGTAAAGACATATTTTACAACATATTCACAAATGTGGTTTGCTGTCCATCGAGGCATGTTTGTTGTCACTATAAATTACAGGCAATAGCATGGCAGTCTGTTGTAGCAGTTATAGTGACACTTCAGGCCAGCATACAGAGGAGGACATGCCCTTGATGCGCTGAAGAGCCACGAGGAAAAAAGGGGCTGATAAAAAGAGGGTGGGTACGGGGCATGGACAGAGGTTAATGTGGGATGAGCGATTCAGCCGGGCAGCATAAGAGCTGCACAGTATGTCAGTGACTGAAGGAGGGAAAACATGATATTTAGAGTGGCTAATCCTGAATTGAAGAATATCATTAATTTGTATGAATATTGGCAGGAAATCTCAGAGAATTATGTTAGGCATACAGTCATCAGGCTGGCATTGTAATACAAAGCACTCAAGAGCTATGAAAGCCTCAACATCAATTTGTTATATTCACAACACATTTTATCTTGCCGTTTACCAAAGCTTTTCTTTTTTCCTGATGTGAAATATCATTCACATGTTTAGTGTCGAGAGCTATAAAAGAGAGGATGAAGAAGGATTTTGTCACTTTTCTCAGGTTGGTAGTCATAAGCCTGGATCAGCCCTCATAAATATTAGTGTGTATCACATACTGTTTTCAGTTGTTGCAAATATACTGGCAAAGTTTAGCACATCCCAAATCCAAATCCCCCACTCTGGGTTTGTAAATACCGCTCTGACTCTACCCCAGCAGCATGTAATCTAAAACAATGGAGATTACCATGACATGCAGCATATACTGTATAAGCACACTGGACACAGATAAATGGCAGTTTATGTTCAAGATGTAATGCATCAATTATTACTGAAGCCCATTTCTTCACTGGTCAACTGTGTGAAGGTTTATTGAAAGAAAAATGTTGGAGGACCTAAAGAGAGGATAAAGGTCTTGCTACATTGCTTGGCTGAAGTCCTCGAGGCGAGCATGAATACACTCAGAGTCAATAATTTATGCACTCGAACACACATTCAAACACACACACACACACAAAGTGAGAAAGAGAGAAACGGAGCATTGCCGAACAGAGAAACAGAAGAATGAAAAAGCTTCAGGGACAGAAACATAGTTTGAGACTAACAACTGGAAACCATACATATGTTGCCAGATGTGAGATTCTATTCTGATCTCCAGTATGAAAGAAAGAGAGAAGAGATATCAAGGGGGTTTGACTCAGTGGTATTTCGCTTGTGTTTGTGTGCCTGATGTAAGCAGATAGTAAAGGTTTTCCCTTTGGTGAATGCTTACAGTCATTTGCTGTCTTCACACTGCCTGACACATCTCTTCAAGCTTACATAATGTAGATGTGCCCTAATTTCCCTCTCCCCAGCAAAATTGGGGTTCTTCAAGCAGCTAAGCAACATTACACCATTAATCTGACAAACAGATGAGTCAAAGATGATTCACAGCGGTTAGTTGTTTTATTAAAATTGACACGTTCCAGACACAGATCCTATGTTTGTCACTTGCGCCTAAATGCAATGCAGAGAGAGATGTATTCCATGCGAGTCATCTTTGGTCTTTCAAATGCAATGTGTACAATTTAGAGACGTGCAATGTACAGTAATCACATAAATGTCAAAAAGCCGAGTTACAAATTAGTTCACTCACTGTGCCAGCGTAGTACCTCTCGCTCTAGAATTGTTTTTTTTTCTGTGTCAGGTAATTGGATGTTTCCATGGATACTGGGCTTCCAGAAAGCAATGTCTGCCAAGAATATAGTTTCTCTGCGAGTGTCTGCGAGCATGTGTATGCAGATGTGTACGTATTGCAGAGTTGCAGTGAGGTCAGCTATCCTTATTCCAGCTTTACACACATCAGCTGACACAAATAAATACACCTTTTGAGTTGAGATCAAACGTTTTGAATCTGAAGTGTACAAAAACTCCAACTTAATATTTTGTCTTTTTGCCCTCAGCCTGTTCTGCCGTTTGAACACTTTGGGCTTCATTTCATTTATACATGAGAGAATTGGTCATTTAAGTTCTTAGTCAAAATGTCTTTGGGTGATACTCAGTAAAACTAAGGCATCATAAAGTACTAACTATGCCATCTTAATGTTGGTTATGCAACACAGCCCTTTTTCGTTATTTCCCATTTGCCTAATTGAAACCATGACAATGGCTTGATCCAAACATTTGAGTTGGATATTGTAATTTTAGTAATGTTCTGAAGAATGCCAATGGGGTTTTGTGTAACAATTTAAAATCTGTCCTCTCTGTGCACTATGACATTTATTGCACACACCATGCTTTAGAGGGTGAAAGGAACACAGAAGCAAGTATATACCAAATGAATGCATATCTTTTATTCATCAGCTAACAACTAAAGAAACAGCACATTGTAGATATATTTACCCCACATATTCCTAGTTGTACTGTGTTTTTGCTTTTCAGAGCCGCTGCGAGTTTGCATGGAAATGCTGATGAAGTGTTCTATTTACAAATCAGAGGTTGACATATATAGAAAAATCACCGTTTCATCTGAAAACCAAAACAAACCAAAACAAAAGCAAACATAAAAATAATAATAAGAATAAGAATAAGACACTAACTGGACCTCTTCTTTGCAAATGAAACATTCGCACATATTACACAGGACAGTCACATTTCAATTTAACATATTTTTTGGATTATGAGTACTTGTAGGCTCACATGTGACAAAAATACGCGTTTGGTCATTGATTACAAAAAGCAGAAAGAGAAAAAACATATCATAAATTGTTATATACAGTAAATGTAGTGTTCCATTACACATTGCAGGATTCTTATAAATTGAAAGTGTATTTTCCTCCAAATGCAGACAATTGTTTGTGCTATCTTCTCCACTGTTGCATTAGTTTGGCTGTACAAACACATTTAAAAAATAATGAGCAACTTGAGAACTGAAAAAGTTAACTCAACGCTGGCTATGACTGTTCACAATAATAAAAAAAAACATTTTGTGTGTATCTGTCTGTGCATGTTTGCAGGTTTACAGTGTTTTCACCACTAACTTCACAGCAATATATTGATAAAGAAAATCCTACGCGTAACAAAGTACAAACCTGTGCAGGTTTACATCATGCTTCACTGTGTCGATTTTGTTTGTTCTGATGAATTTCCAAAGAACAGACTCAGGTCAACTGACAAAATAATCACGAAATGCCTCTGAACATGTGAAAGGCAACAAACCAAGACTGTATACTTGATAAACAGCATGACTAATGCTGCAGTGTAATACATGGTGACGTTTAGACAGGGTCCACATACACCATGTCCTCTAATTAGCTGACTTAAGATGACAGGTTCAGTGCATAATACTGCATATAATGTGAATTTACTCTGTGTATTAAACTCTTAAGGGGAAAGTCAGATTTTAGGGCTTACACTATTGACCCAAAAATTGGTTATACTGCATTAAGACTGGATGATGTGCTTATTTTGCTATACAGCATAGGACCTTTTTTTATGCATAAAGACGACCATTCAGCCACTGCATTCGTTTGTTGTGCCTTTCCGCCTAATGGCTAAAGCTCTTGCAGACTTTTGCACATTTGTCACACTACCCATCAATACCTCCTTAAAACGAGAGCAACAGAGGCTGCTAATTGCAGTCAAATTGCCAGATTTCATACGACCCCGCACCAAAGAGATGAAACAAACAATGCCAAGTAATGAGACAGTGCTTCTCATTAGAATGCAAAACACACAAATCCACTCAGTATTCCTCTAAAAACACATTAATTAAAAATATATGAAGTTTTAGAAAAACTTAATTATCCAAAATGTGGTACAAAAGTACCTCTGAATATTCATGCCTGTTAAATTTCAAATAACCATTTATGGGATGTGATGATATTAAATATCATAAGTGTTGGTTGGTGACCGAGGGGATGAGCTGCATTTTGAACGGATTGTCGAAGTATACTTGATATCTATGCATAGTGCAAGATTTCTTAACATGAGTTACCTTTATGTATGCAGTTGTTAAAACCTACTTCTATGGCTATATGCACATGTTACCATTTTGTGCATTTTAGAAAGTGACATCAATGTTGACCTATAGAAGTCAATAGTGCATTTTTTGTAAAAGAAAAAAAAAGAAAGAAAAGAAATATTTGTTTCTATAAAAATAGTCATAATATATGTTTTTAATGGCCTCAGGCCAACAGATTCGATAGTTGCTTTTCAAACAGAAGTATGAAGAGAAACATTAGACTCTTATTGTATTGCAAATCTACTCAAATGTATTGCAACTGAAAGACATTTTTTGTCGGTGTATTCACACATATGATTAGGAAAACTAAAAAGGTTGTAAGGGTACAATAAAGCACAGGGCTGTGCTTTGATGTAACCCTCCGAATGTCAAACTTTGCATATGATGAGCTGATATTTCTGGGAAATGCTTTGGTTCCGGTACAAATGAATATCTCATTGCAATTCATCTATTTCCAACAAGCGTGTTATATGTTAATGTAAATTGCCGGTGACATATTTGGGACATATGATACAAACCTGTAGTTAAAGCTCATTTTCTTCCAGTTGCAATACATCTGAATACAGTTGTGATTATAATATTTTAGTTACAACATTTCTGAGTACAGTTACAATACATTAATATTTAACTCAATACAAGTGCAACATGTGACCATAATCCACAAGTGCAGTTGGTTTGGAGACAGGGAGGCTCTGAGGGAACACCACCGATTTTCATAGATTACCCTACAGTATATTTACTACGTCAGCTCAGTATATTTTTAGGGTACATTAGTTATCCTCTCCCAAATCTGCAAGATTCTGCAACAAGACGACAGAGATTCACTGGCCCCATATTCTGTGCTTTGAGATATTGCATTTGAATTTGTTTTATGATCGTATGTATTTAATATTATCATCCAAGAGCAGTGCATACTGGAGGTGAAACTACCTCTAAATGTGTCTGACACACTTTTCACTGGAGCACAATTTCCTAACAAATGTGTAGGCTGTGCGACTTTTGTCAACGCTTACAGGCTGATGAAATTCGTGTTTACAGATAAATTTGATTTAGTCTAATATGTTTTTTTTGAGTTTTGTCTTGAATACATTTAAAAAGACAGAACTGGGAGCCATATAAAGTAACAAAAAAATCTGGTTCATTTTGGGATAAAAACACATCATCTGATCTGCACGATTCATTACCACTCATAAAATGCATCTAATTTTGAGAGTAAAAGCTCAGTCTCACATTATTGTCAATGAAACACCTCCAGAATGTATTTCATGATGGGATGAGTCATAAGAGCCCTGAATCTCTGGTTGCTTCTTCATATTTACAAATTCAAAACAAAAATGTTAAACACCACAGAGATGACGGGTTAAGTGATATTTTAAAATGAGCAGTGTTCCCCTTTGTTCGATCCTGTAAAGCATGATTCCAAGCTCAGAATGCTCTGTACTAATAAAGGTGATAGTTAAGCCTGTTTTTTAAACTCATTCCTGATTAAGACGGATACATTGCATTAATGCATCTGTCCAGGGGCCAAGTCTCTTTAAAACTGTGTAAATGTTGTTCGTTTTTCAAGAACCTCAAGGTAATCGGGATCAATATGAAGCTTTGCTTTCAGTTCCCAGTACTCGCTCCTGTTGGGCTCCACATAGACAGTACTTGGTGCTGTGCAATAGAGTATTGTCTGTTGTATTCTCTCTGGATGCACATATTGATGCCTTGCATCAAAGTCTGAGGTATACTGACTCGATGAATGCGCTGTATGCTTGCATGGTAACGTATTGCTGTAGTGCGCATGCTTGTCGGGCTCAAGCACATCTCTGTAGTAGCACAGATCGTCTCGGTGAGGGGTGGTGGGCTTGTTAAGAGGCTCTGGAGTTGTGGCACTGTATTCCGAGCTTATTACATTACTGGCTGCTTCTTCATCCGAGTTACCCAGAAAAGCACCGCTCAACTCATCAAAGTCTCTAAATCCATCCACTGATTTGCTGTCCGTCGGGGTGTGAGCTGTGGTTCTGCATGTGGATTCTGTAGGAGGTGGGATGTACTCATATACATGTCCAGCAGATGTTCTGACTTTGGGAATGGATCCCTTTTTGTAAAGACCATATTCCATGTTGAGAGAGCTAATGCAAGCATTCATGGAGTTATTTTGCTTGTTTTGACTCTTTTGACGTCTCTTTTTCATTGCCACAAACAATCCTGCAGCCACAAACACAGACACAATGAATATAAGGAGAAGGGCAAGAATCATCACAGATAAAGGAATGGCGCTGTATTCTGTGTCAGAGTCCAGGGATGTTTCTATGGTGATAGTGCTGCCAGGAAAAGATTCTTCAGAGGGTGGGATCATGGAGGCTAGTATATCAGAGTTATTAGGGCAGAAATTAGATGTCTTAATGTATCTCATATCTTCCCCAGCTAGCCTTTTAGGCGAGCCACAGATGACATTGTTTACAACTGTGCCTGTGCTAAGCTGCTCCAGCCACATCTTCAGCTCCAGTATGCTACAAGAGCAATCCCAGGGATTCTCGAACAAATCAACTTGCACCAGTGCTGTAAGCTGATCTAGCACCCCGCTGACCGGCAGATATCGCAGATGGTTGTTGCGAAGATTTAGTCTGGCTAAATTCAGGCTGTTAAATGTTCCCACTGGTAATGTTTTTAAGAGGTTATTGTTGAGGAAAAGAAGCTGAAGTTTGGGTACATGCTGAAAGGTGTCAAAGGCAACCTCTTTAATGACATTGTATTCTAAATATAAGAACTGTAGGGTCTCCAGTCCATAAAACATATCAGCTGTAAGATGGTCAATCAAATTTCCATTAAGATATAGTCTTCTTAGATGTGTCAAATCGCCAAAGGCTCTGTCATGTATGCGAGCTATTCGATTGTTACCAAGATGAAGCAAATCTAGACCGGTCGCCTCGATAAAATCTGATCGACGCACCACAGGGATATAATTTCCTGTTAGATACATCTTTTTGGGATTGTAAGGTTTGGGATTTAAGTCAGAGATATGCTCAATCTTTCGCTCCTGACAGTTCACGTTCAGGCCGAGGTCTGAAATCTGAAGATTGCAGGTGCAGGCGGTTGGGCAATCTAAAGGCACAGGGGATTTGGTTTGATATGAAATAATTTGGCCATAGTTTTGTGGTTTATTGGATGGGATGCGAGAAGTAGGTCTTGATTTCAATTTGCCTGACTGGCGAGGTCCCTTAGTGGGTCTAGATGAAGATCGTGCAATTCCAGATGAGGTGAAGGAGGATGTCACTACAGCTGGCGTGGTCCTATAGTATGCATCAGTGCTCAGATGTGGCAGGGGTGGCATCTCATATTCAGCGATGGCTCTCCTCGGGCATAACTCTTGTTTGGAAACCTCATCAAGATCTCTGCCGTGAAGTCGAAAAGGGAACTCGCAAACAACATCGCCAACTAAAGCTGTGTATGAAATGCTCTCCAGCCAGGTCTTAAGGGCAATCAACTCACAGGAACAGTTCCACGGATTCTCCTCCAGCTGTAACTCCACAACGCTATTCATGTGCTCCAGCAGACCTGAGTAGGGGAGCACTTTGAGCTGATTCCCCCTTAAGTCCAAATGAGTCAGTGGTACATACTGGAAAATGTTCACAGGCAAAGATGATATTAAGTTGTCATTTAGAATCAGGACCTCCAGATGTCGAAGTCTGCTGAAGGCATTTGGCGCCACATGAGTGATATAATTGTAATCAATTTGTAGATACTCCAAACTTTCAAGGCCAAAGAAAAACTCTTCCTTCAAGGCATCAATTTTGTTATTGTTGAGATGTAATCGTTTTAATCCCTGAAGTCCGTTAAAAGCTCCTGATTCAACCTCAGATATGTCATTATTTCCCAGGTGTAAGATTGTAAGTCCTTTGTACTCAACAAAATCATTGGCAGATAGCTTTTTCAAAAGGTTCCCTGTGAGCAGCAGATGATACTGGGAGAAGTACACTGGGTTTATGTCTGAGATACTTACAATTCCTCTGCTTTCACAGCTCACTGTAAGTATCCCCTCTCTCTCCTCGCAGGCACACAGTCTTTGACATATTTCTCCATAACTGCCAAACATCTCAGCAGTGCATACTGATGTTGCACTTAGCAAAACATACAAAATCCAAAAATGCATTTTCCTGCGAATGACGGCCGAGCTCACAGTCCTCAATGTCATCTAGAAACAAAACACACACAGGGTGATGTGAAACAGACTTGCAGACATGAAAGCAACTTCACACACAGCAAGCTGTAGCCTGCATGAGTCAAAGCTTCATTTGCTGTGAACCCAGAGGTAACTTCTGGCTGCTGATTTAAAATGGCTTGAACAGAAAGCAACTCCTTCAAGCTATGTAAATAACACAAAAAAAGCAAGGTCAAAGCAAGACATGAGCACAAAACAATGGACTAAATCCGCCGTAAAGGGGAGTAAGCCATATCGCATTTGCTTGTTAAGACATGAAAAATGCAATTAAATAGTGGTTTTGAATTTAAAGCTATGTAAATTACAGAGGAATCCCTCCATCACAGTGCACGCCTTGTCAGACATAAGACAGCCTGCATAATTTCTTGTCTAACTCATGCTTAGAAATACATACCTCACGCACATTGATGAAGATGTGGGCTCGTCATGTGTTTCAGCGCATCTTTTATTTTTAATCCGTCAGAAATGAAACAGAGGGAACGGGATCTATTCAACGGGAGCGCGTTCGTCGTCTTTAATGCACCGGAGAGGATGAAAGAAACGCTGATCAACCATAACTGCCAAATGCTCTCTCTTTTTTTACCACGCTGTGCCGGAGGAGACACAGCTATGCCTGGTAACAAAGTTGCTTATTCTCTCTCTCTCTCTCTCTCTCTCTCTCTCTCTCGCTCTCACGCACGCACGCACGCAGGCGCATGCACGCACACTCGGTGGTCGGGAGGATGTCAAGTCATTTCATGCACAAAGAATCAGCTCACTGGAGCATCATACTGAGATACATCCACCCCCTCTACCAAAAAGATGTTGACCTACCTACGCAAAAGATGTCCCAAAAAATATCAATAATTCACCGGGCAGAGGCGCGCTCCTCCTCTCAAACGGCCTGTTAAACCGCTTATCGTGTTATACATCCTGAGAAAAAAAAACTAGACAAACCTTCACCAGGATGTCATCAGCTTGTGTTGTCCAACCTGAAGGGTTGGGATAGCTCGAGGAGCGCCTGTAACATTGGTGACAGTGATTGGTGACAGTCAGGAATTGATTCTTTCCAGCATCACATTGGTGTGCAGTGCAGCTTATTTACATGCCAGCTGTTATTTTTGGACATCTCACCTGAAGGAAGCTGAAGTCACAGTGCATAAGGTTCCCCTGCAAAGAGCCTGACTTATCCGGCTGGCTGATCAGACTTTCTGTTCATGTCACTTCTGCCAGTCAGAGGTCAGAGGTTGTTGAGTTTGTGAGACTTTTGTCCAGTCTAAGAAACCAACTGATCTCATATCAACTCCACAAAAGCAGCACTAAAGTGCTTATATGGCCTGTGCAGAACAGCCTTAATAATCATCCACTGCATAATGCATGAACACACTAGGACTTTGTCATGGTTGGATGTGTATTGATCAACCTGTGCCGGCAGAAGGCTTAAAAAATATTTTAAAAAGAACCATTGAAATGTGGTGCTTTATCAAAATTAAATAGTAAACTCTGAGTCACACAGCGTATGACTCATCTGCCTCACTGAGTGTGTTTTCACCTGGTCTTGATGAAAACCAAACAGATCTGGCACGACTTCTCGCAGAGACAAAATTAAAGTGAATTATTCAGTCCTCCCATTTTAATTTATCAGACATAGCATCTTAGCTGGTGGCACGTGCTGCATACCAAATGTGTGTTTAGAGTTTAGTGACAGGGCAAAAGGTAAAGAAAAAGGACCCGCCGTGCTCTTCTCAACCAGATGCGGTTGCACTCATGTGGAAACATGTCAAGTATCGTTGTATATCTCTGTATGCTCATGGAGCTATATCCATCATCCTCTCCACTTGGCTCTTGCTCACATGGGAGGAAAGCAGGCACATTGGGGACACTGCCTGTGGCTCATATGAAGAGTATGAAGGCTGTATTCAGCCTGCATGCACTTCATTTGTGCTTCTGTTTCCTCAGCCTACAGAGAGTTGCACTGCATATACTGGGCTAGACCCTCAGCATTAGTGAACCCCCATCATTACACCACTATTTCTGCATAAATTAGCATTTATGTTTGTTGCAATATGATAATCAAATTATGCAGCTGGCTTATATCTTATTTCACTAAAATAGCCGTCATCACACATATCTGAATCAGAGCGTTATTATTTTTGAATATTAATGAAATATTCTTTCCTTAACTTGGTTGTGTGAATTTTCTGCCTTTGCATTTTTCATGCTCTCACATATGTTTGCATCTCCCTGCTGTATGATAATTCCTGTTTATCCGTGGTTACAATGTGCAGGGGGGAACATGAGGCACGCACAGGCGATGCATGATAAGAGCCTCATTTAATATCTCCCTCCAAGTCTTCCATGACACTGAACATAATCTTCTCCAACTGGGAGCAGAAGACGGCACTCTCTCCGCACACAGACACACACACACACACACATGCACGCGAAAAAAAAGAAAGGAATCAGCATAACAAATGACTGGAAGAAAATGATGATGACTAACAATTATGTGCTCCAAGGTCAGAAATACACAAATGGAGTTGGAGCTGTGCCACAGTGGATGATGGGTAGTGCCTCTGATATACATGTTCCTTACAGATGGTGCGTCGCACTTTGTCAACTGTGTCCAGCTGGAGCATACAAGAACACTCTGCATCCTAGTGAACTGTTCTGCTATTGTCTGGCAGGAACATTACTGTCAGGGCTTCCGCCTTTGTAGCATTAGAAGTGATTTTAAACAGCAAACAACTAGACAGCGCAGAGCTTTTTAAGGTTATTATGTCATTATGCAGGGTTACTTTTGTAGTATTATTTTAAAAGTGTCTGGCCTTAAGTGATCTACTTATGAATTAAGGTAATATTGAAAGAGGCAGAAAATCAACATTACCTGCACTCACACCTTGCTGGGCAATTAAAACTGTATTTGCAAGCCTGTCTAGAAGTATCTGGGTTATCAAGGGGAGAGCATTGCAGACAGCCTGACATATTGCATCATGCATCTTTGAAAATGTGTCCACCAGGGAGGTGCAGTGTTTTTCCAACAAGTCCTGGATCCTAGAACTAAAGGCTCTTTACTGAATGACAAAAAAAAGGGGGGGGACAAAGAAGACCTGCGGTGGGTACAGAAGAAGCAGAAAGCAGAAGAGGAAGATCAGGAAGGGCAAAAGCTGTTACAAGAGGAAGAGGAAGACTGAGCACAGACCGCAGCTGAAAAATGTGAGCGAGTTTGTAGGGGCATGAAAAACATCTTTGGCTACAAGAAATCTAACAGCAGGCAGTCAGAGAACATCCCTCCCAGGGTATCTCCAGTCTCCCTTGAGGAGATGAGGGAGAAAAAGATGATGGCCATATTATGAGCCATCATGGATGACACCTCTCACCCCCCACATGGATCCCTAAGTGCCCAGGGCAGCTTTCTCTCTATGGCATGCAGCTCCAGGGCACACTGCAACATGTTTTTCATCTCTGCTGCTATGAGATCTACACAGTCTTCACTGTTCTCAGTAGACCATAATAATCTTCAGAAAATAAGTTGTAATAATTGTTTTTGAACTATTAATACATGCCCACTGTTATTATGCTCAAACGTATATGCTGCTTTGCTCTTTCAAATTACATTTATTACATATTGTTTATCTAATGTAGTCTGAACAATTTCCCCCATGAGATGAGTCAGGCAGAGTCGCTGATGTATATTAGCTGATACAAATAAACTTGACGACAATGGATTCCTTGCTATATATGCCTATATGACCTATAGTATATCTCATTGTTTCCCCCCTAGACTGCTGTAGCACTGCCGTGTCACTTTAACTTACCCTTGAGGGATCTATAAAGTTTTTCTTATTTTATAGTAGCCATAATTTCACATACTCAAGATCATAACGTTTTTATATCAAGAGCCCACTGATAGATACTCATCTAACTGTGGATGCCCATTAACGCCTGAGAAGAAGCTATGTCTTGTGCTGACTGTTGATGATGTGAGTGGTGATGCCGTCATTGAAAGTCCTTCATCCTTCCCGGTTAGTGAAATTAAAGTGATATTAACCTGTAGCTCTCCCACATTTTGTCTGAGACCTCCTGGAAGTGTTTCAAGGATCGCTGGTGGTCCCACGAACCCCAGTTTGGACACTACTGCTGTAAACATGGAAAATAATCAGAGCCTTTGTTTTGTTTTTGTTTTTTGCTAGCTGCTATGGCACCACCTGTTGGTCAAAATTAAGTAATACAAAAGCAGAAAGTGGAGATAAAAGACAAGTGAGGATTGTATCTGAGTGTAATTGGTGGTTAATCAGATGTATCCATATGTATGAGCACATGAGATCCGGTAGACAGTTCATCTCATTACCCTCTCTGCCTGTAAAGAAACACAGTTTTGTACACAGGGGTGAGTTTCTCCTCATGAAAGTCATGAATACTCCTACATTTAAAAAAAAAAAATCAAATGACTGATTTGTTTATATTATAGTTGATCCGTACGACAAGGACAAGGCTGTTTGCAATTAAAACTCAGCCTCGCCGGTGCTGTATCTCTGAATAATTGGTTGGAAAGATAAGAATCAGGAAAAAAAAACAATGATTTTGAAATCATTATATTTCATCACAGTTCAGGTCCAATTAAATTGCACTTGGAAGAAACAAGCTAAAGAAAAACCTGATTTCTTTTAACTTGATTAACTTTTATGACCCTAACCATTGAGGTGTGGCATAAAGAATAAGACTGCCTGCTGAAGAGGTAAGAATACATCTCAAGTGCGAGGGTTAAAATTAAATTATGCCTAACAATAGGAGAAAAACTGCAGGTATCCTTGAGTGTGATGATGATGATGATGATGATGATGATGACGACGATGATGAAGATAAGGTCAAACTGAAGAAAATGAAAGTAATTGTAACCAATTTCACTCCAGTTAAATGTGACCTCTTACTGGATGACAAAGAGATGAAGCTGTCGTACTGATGAGATCCCAAAGAAATGAGTGCTTCACTCCAACAGCTGCAAGTGTATAATGACTCAGAGGGAAAAATGTAGTTAAATATAAAATACATTTTCACAGAAAACACATTGATGCATTTGTTCAAGTACTATACTTAAGTATAATTTGGAAGAACTTGAGAGTTTCCATTTTATGCCAGTTTATATTTCCATTGTTTTCAGAGGCAGATATTGGACTTTTTACTGTTTTACATTTACATGGTAGCTTTAGCTCGTTACATTTTTAGATTTAGATTATTAATGCCAAATTTAAATCATCTAATAAATGTTAATATATTATTTTAGGTTAAACTACCCAGCAGTATATAAAGTAATAGAAGTACCCTCACCAGCTGTAACATTAAAGTGATAAACACATTTATGCATCAGTAACTATAATCCATTAATATATCATTTTGAAATGGGCCATTCCACATGAGTACTTTTGGTACATTCAAATGTTTCGAGGCTAATAATTTCATACTTTTACAGTAAGATTTTGAATGCAGGACTGTGTTTTTACACTGTGGTGTTACTACTTTCACTCAGGTAAAAGATCAGAGTACTTCTTTCATCACTAATCAGATGTCTGTTGTTGTTTCTTTTTCATATTTCTTTATTTTCTTACTTTTATATTTCATTCTTATTATTTTTCTTACTCACATTCTTACTCTAATTATATAATATCATTGGGCAATTTTCTTTTATTTAACCCGAACCAGCCCAAGTGATCCAGAAAATGACATGTAATTTCACCTCAAACCTCAAGGGGTCACTGCTGCCTTAGGAAAGAATCTTGTTTACTCCCTCCCGTACTCCTTCTTTTGTTGTTCCTCTCTAGGTGAAGGATAAGGGACATTTAATGAGTCACAGCTGGAATAAACACGAAACTAATTTGGACTGAATATGTCAAACCAGAACTCACTGATTCACTAATTCAGTGCTTTTGGACCAACTCCAAAAACTGTCAAGCGACTAAATGTTTAATGCAAATCTTGATGCTCTGATGTGAAGCTTAGGGTGGTGGTTTTTATTTGAAGCTCGTGGCCTTATTGTTCAAAAGCAGCCCATTTTAGATTCTGGTCAGAGTGCATATCCCCTCAAGTCTGTCAGAAACTAGCAGCACATCTCTGGGAAATATTCTCTTTTAATTTGATAATGAATTCTGTCCAATTTATTTCATTTTGTTTTGAAGTAGCAAAAAGTTAATTTGGCTGGACAGGAAAATAACATGACACACATTAATTAGCGTTTAAGCAGGCCTGTTTTAGAAACACTATGCATAAAGTAATGTCACCTCACTTTGCTGAAAAATAACACCCGAAACCACCACTGGAAAATACTACACGCTCTGGTTGTGGAAATCAAAAGGCTGTCTGAGAGTGCAGCCATTTACTGTCTTCACAACTCCTGCTTGGGGCTGATGGGAGCAAGATAAAGTCTTGACATGATCACTAAGGTCAATTGCCGTGTGCTGTCTGTATGTAGCCAGATACCAGGAGGGCTTCCTACTCTCTTAATTAAATACTACATTCACCTTATCTCAGTGCCTCATGCTGACAAGACTCTCCTGCAAACTAAAGATGTCTTCTTTTTTTGGCTGACAGATCAAATGCTAATGAACAAAAAAAACAAACAAGCAAAATGCATCATGCAAGTCTAGAATGAACAACTGTGCCCCAGCTCTCTGAGGACTGCAAAAACCACACTGCTAATCTGATGCACAAAGATCTCTGCGGGCTTTATCTCTGACTCCGATGACTCAAGAGCCGAGGTAATTACCTTGGTCAGAGAGGTCGTTGTGGAACATAATGGAAAAGTAACTGTGTGGGGAGTTGAACTTAGTTACGTTTAACCAAGCCAGAACGAGGACACTAAATGAAACTGCAAGAAAAGAAAGAATATGTCAGCTGGGGTGTCGTGTTAAATCAGAAAAGAAGTGAACAGACTCATAGCCACGTCATGTTGTTGTTCAATTACTGCGACCTACATGTGTCACAATCAAAATTTGACAGTTTTGTCATTTTGTCTTTGGAGTAATTGTTTTTAAATTAAATTCTGGCTGACACAAAGCTACTTTGATTGTCGAGTGTTGAGACTTTGCCTACTTTTCCCCACAGAAACAGGTTGTTACAGAATTCCCTACAGAGAAGAGACAAACAGTGGATTGTAAAAGTGTGGCAGCAGGGTACTTGAGCTTTATTTAGCTATGTGCCTTTAATTCTCAGGGGGATTGGGTGCAACGTTGATTGTTCACAACCACATTGTTGAAAAAAACTGAAGGCCTCTATGATGTTGCCACGGTAACAAACATTGTGCCTTTAATGACAGCCTCTGCACACATCTTTTCGGGTGATCATTTGCAGCCATGATATCCAACTTACACTGCACTGATTCTGTATTAAATAAGTTATGGGGTTGCACGTGTTTCACTCATGGTTTTCTAATGGGAGGCATATTGTCATACATTTGTTTACATATGATAATTAGCTCACAGTGTGTACATTCACATGCATGCTGTGTCATGTTGACAGTGTGTCACTGTAATGCTTAAGAGTTTGGGCATGTTTGCATGCAAGTCTCAACATGTGTTGCAGTTGCTTGGTGTTATGTCCCTGTTCCGCACCAGCGATGATCATTCAGCTGACCATCACCTCTCTCCCGGCTCCCATGTGGATTTTGTTATAAAGCAGTGAAGAGCACCGGCTGAGACAACATAAACAGCTTGAGTATTTCTATCACGTTTATCAAGACCATCCACCATACAAACAGTTGTGGAGTCGCTTTCATTTTCAGCTCATATTTGTATAGCCTTAGGCAGTAACCCAGAGTAATACCTAGTGGCAGACAGGACTCAGATAGTTGTACATCACTGACGTATTAATGTCTCTACTCAATTAAGGTGAGAGTGCATGTTTGTGAAATGTTATTCCACCTAATAGTGCAGGTTTCTTGCTGCCATTCATAATCAATATTTCATCTGGATATGCATAGAAATAGGATCATATGCCGGTATTCATTTTGCCTGAATTTTCTGTATAAGATGACAGACTGTACTGCATACTTAATTGCAAATTCAAAGGATGAGGGGATAATAACTCGTGTGTGCTTTCACATGTGTGAATGTGTGAGAATCCGCAGCCGGCAATACAACTAAATGTCTTCCTAAAATAGAGACAAATTTTCATTTGTACACATTATCACCCTATTAAGTCATTTAGAAATTGGTAGCGAGCACTCTCTTGAAAGCGTATTCTGTTCATCTCATTTCTGAGCTCTGTACACTTTAGAATTTATGGTTACCTCGAGGCATCTGTGTGTGTTTGTGCAGTCTCTTAAAAAAGAGTAAGCAATAGTGGCGTTATGAGGATTCAATAAGCCCCCACTGAGTTCAGAGATAATCTTTGGAAGTTGAATTTTGGCCTCAGTACACCTTTGCTCAAAGAAAAGGTTTGTGTACCGTTTAAGCTCCTGGAAACAACACACTCCTTGCTTTTTCTTCCCTAAAACAATGTTCTTTGGGGGTTTATTTTGACCTGTTGGAATTTCAAAGAGAGAATATTCCAGCTGTGGGCTACCTCGTAGGACCGCAGATACTTAAAAGGGCCATGTACTCACATGTTTGGGGATTGTTTGGGGCCTTGAATTTTGCGAAGACTTCAAAGAATAATGGGATAATTATTGCACTTACCACCAGAAGGAAAGAGGAAGGGAGAGAGGGAGACACACACTGAGATAGACAGACAGAGAGAGAGGGAGAGAGGGAGTGATGAGTGTTCCAAATAGACAATAAATCTAATAGCGTGCAAATTGAATGGAAATATGCTTTCACAGGAACATCAAATCTGTGATTATTATTATCAACTTTGACGCTGTGATCTTGTCTTGTTTTGTTTTTTTTGTCTGTGTGTTTTTTAATGAGAGTTTCATACTGTTAGAGTTTGAAATTGCTCTTAATGTTTTTTTTCCCCCTACCATGGAGAGCTCAGCCCAGGTAACACAAAAAAACAGCTGGTGCGAGCGTGGCTGATAGCAGCATGCTCACACTGATTAAATTGCAATCGATTTCTACGAAATGTCAGGAAACGCTGGGGCCTAGTGCCATTTAATGTGCGTCAGATGAGACCTGAAGGTAAGGGTCTGTGTTATCACTCATATGTCACAGAATGTGGAGAATGACAGGGTGGTGCCAGGAGTTTAATTGGCGTTAACACTTGTGGTGTGGAGCGCGGGCTGAGTCTCTCAGGCAATGCCCAGTCAATGCGAGTCAAGAGAAGCACTCAACAGGCTTTGAAGGGAAGCAGTTATATTTACTTACTGAGATGGATTTGGGGGGGGATTTTTATAAAGCCTTACAATGGTCTGGAGAGTGATAGGAGGCGTGAAGTTCAAAAGAAATAAAAACAGAAAACAATAACGTGAGTACACACAAATCAGGATCAGCCAACACTGGGGCTCTCCCGAGAAAAAGGAATCCTTAGCTGATAAAAACTGATTCTGTTTACTAATAAAACAGTCTATGATCAATATGCCTGTAAATTGCTTTTGTTGGATAAGGCACAACTAGAACTGAATAAATACCATCATGCAAAATAGCCCCTCTAGATCTATTGGTTATCTAAGACCTATTCATATGTGGCTATTATCACAGCAGCAGAGATGCACAAGTTAGTATAAAATAAATCATGCAAATGCAAACACGAACCATGAGCAGCAAGACAAAGCAATTGCCTTAAAACATCTCAGATGACAAAAACCATAAATATTAATTATCCCACTAATTGACCAGAAAGGGAGGGTCCAGTCCTGGTCAACCTGCTCAGTTAAAGGTTTCAAAGACATGAGAATATTATTCTTTTGGATTACCTAAATGGCTTTCGCAAGGAAAAAGCCATTAATCAAAGGCACCCTCTGGTCAGGAAATAGCCCCATAGAAAATACCTACAACCTTCTCATTTCAGCGCAGAGATTTCTGGCAAAGCTATAAAGCACAGTGTCATGAATGACTGGCCTCACTCCAAGCCCATTAATGATGTGATGATTGAACTCTCATTCACAGAATAACCCCATACACTCAAAATGTCACATCAGGTTTGTCAGCAAAGGTTGTTCTGACAAACCAAGGTCACATATTGGAGATGTCTTGATGTCGCTTGTTAACTTTTTGACTTTTGGAGTAACAACGGCTTCGTCTTTGAAGCATCATTTTATAGCAAATGATAGATAGCGGTCGCACACACACACACACCTTACAGACATGAGCCTTTAATCATTGTGTTCATATGAAATAATTTCTAGAGCGCATAAAGGTGTCCAGGAAACAAAACCTGACAGATACTATATGTGAGCACATTAACTGCTGTCAAATACAGAATAACTTTGGCGTATATAAGGACTACACCTCCAGGAGACAAATGAATCTATTCCCCTTGAGAATTTGTTGTCATGATATTCATTGTCATATGAATTTTCCTGATGATAAGTTACTCTCTCTGTCTCTGCTGGCATTGCTGTGTGTTTCATTCATGTAAAACACTTTCCTCTGGAATTTGTCCTCCTTTGAATTGACTGGGGGGGATCTCCAAAATTCCCACATGAAGCATGACAGATAAATAAAATGGAATTCACTCAGAAGTTGCCTCAGACATCAGATAATGTATTCGCCTTTTGCTTCCTTGTTGTTCTTCCTCTCCACAAGGGTTAGGAAATGCAAACATGTGAGACGCAATGCACGCCAGAAGGCTATCTGATGGAAATGATGCATATCATAAATGTGTACTGTATGTGAATTATAGTCTGTTACCTCTTGTTGTTTGTGACATTAGAATTCTTTAGGCAAGAGTGATGAGCGAGGTGGTGTAGGAGGATGAGAGGGTGAACAGGATGTGGGGGGAGGTGTTTTGTGTAGGCTATTATTTTGCATTTTGCACTCTGAGAGTTGTATCAACGTGCTTGTGCCAGACTGTGTGACTGCATTGAAAAGCTAATAAAACATTTGGTCACACAAAAGACATTATTCATATCCTATAAGTTAGAATTTGCAGCTGGAAGCTATCACTTTTTTATAGCAAGTTGCAGCTTTGGTAATAGTTTAAATTCTCTATAGTTCTGCGTGACATAATTTGTCAGGAGATGCAACATTATTATATTATAATAATGTTCTTCCTCCGAAATGGCCAATTACCCTCTGCACTATAGCGCTGATTCCTATCAGATTTCGGCCTGGGGAGTGTGAGGACAACCACAAGTTTGAGGGATCAGTGTGCTATCAAAGCCTCATGGGAGTGTTAGTTGTTGAATGCTGACAAAATAATTGCTGTTTTATTTTAGTGTTGGAAAGATGAGGTGATAAAGTCTGAGTAGGGAGTACATGACTAGATTTTGCCTAGAATATTGGACAGAAACAAAAAACTCCACAGTTATCATATCGCATGCAGCTTCTCAGAAGGGCTATAAAAGAAACTCTATGATAGAAAATGTATTGTGGAGTTGAGGCCAGTAGAACAAAGGCAGGCTTGGAAAAGGGTTGAGACATCTGCACTCTATGCATAACTGCCTTAAGATAAAGTTCTTAAAGTGGCTGTCAGATGCTGCACTGAAGTCAACAGTGAATCTACCATGTACGGTTCTTCACTGTTCCCTTTTATTTCCTTCAGCCTGAGAAAAAACAGCACTGTCCTGAAAGGAAGGAGATATTGCTCTCCCCACATGTCCTTCCTCTCGCAGTATTTTTAAAGATGACACTCAATTCAGGTGTCAGTTCCAACCACTGTCACTTCATTATATGCCAACTTTTCTTTTGGCTGGATTATTTCTTTATTTCTTGTTTCTTTCCGACTTTCACTGCTGCACATTTTCTTGACTGTGACGTGTTTCCATCAAGGTCGAAGAGAATCTCTTATGAGAAGGAAAAGAAAAAAAAACAACATTGTACTGTAGAGTAGAAAGATCCAGCTCTAATCTCCTTTCTCAAGATGACGGAGGAAAAGGATCACATATGACGGAAAAGTCTTTGTAATAGATTGGGGGGGGGGGGGGGGGGTGGAGATGACGAGAGCCCACGCAATCACTCCACCCTCTGGTGCAAGAACTAAATCCCCAAAGGAAACTCCTCATAAACATTCAATTTGTTCAAGGCTGCCCAAAATGGTTTCAGTTTCTCATTTATTGTACCTTTGGTGCATATCCAGTGGAGCGCTGTGGTAGCATGTCGACCACTCAAATAACCTGAAAACAGGTTTGCTACCTCTGCCATGGCAGTCACACTTTCCGCCCCGGTGACAGGCCATCCAATTAAACTTAATCTAAATAAATAATACATTCAATTAACTGTATATTAATTTAATTTGATTTGGGTGTAATCAGTGACATGATTTGTTTGTTTAGATCAGCAGGAAGGTTCATAGAGCTGCTGGATTGTGGGATTTAAACGTCATGCTGGATGGATACGTTTCATATCCCTCACTAAAGGGAGAAAAAATAAGGGATCAAGGGAATGTAAATGCTCCCTCACCTCATCTAAGCCAGAATGAAACTCCACTTTGGCTGCCATTTTCATCCAAACGTGTGGAGTTTTCAGGAAAGGGAATAGTGAAAGGAACACATTTGCCTTCGCAAATTGCATGAAATCCTGCCCGGGATTTGGCGATAGGGGTTCAGGGCTCGTAGAGACAGACGCATTCAGTCACTGAAGCTTTGGGTAGATGCCATTAATATATTTTTAGCATCAGTTAAATAAGTGACCTTCAGGATGTAGCTATCTTACCAAGGTTACAATATTCAAAACAATTAGAGTTCCAGTGTGTTGGGGTTTTTTTGTTTGTTTGTTTCTGGGTTACATGATGTGTCCTTGTTGCAGACAGGCTGCAATGGGAATTGAAATAAGAGTGGATTGGACAGAAAGTATTGCATCACTGTCTAATGCGTCGAGTGAGTCCACAGTCGGTGCCAGTTAAAGCATGCATGTGTGAGGCGGGGACACAGTTCATTTTAGTCTTGCTGCCTCTGTTTTCGGCTTTGTTCTGGGCTTTAGGTAAACAGTAAACAGACCTCATATGATCAGACCTTGGATGTCTGACGACGCAATTGTTTTGTGAGCAAACTATTTGCAAAACTCAATTGAGAAATGTTACATTTTACTGTGACAAATTCTGGAAGGAGAGCGGGCCAGATGGACAAGAAGCAGAACTGTCAACGCCGAATCTCACTGTAGTCGCAGCTCTGGGGTCAATATTGCAAACAGTGTTTCGACTCCAACACAAACAGTTTTGATCCTAGTGCTCCCGCTGATCCAAACATTTACTTATCCAAATCTACTTGCAGTTATTGCCTGAAAAGACAAAGTGTGGATGCTGTTAAAAAAAATGTGCCAAATGATTGATGACTTAGCATTTGACATGGTTGTCTTTATTTTATTTCATATGGTGCCCCTACTGGCACAAATTTGAGATTCAGGTCATTATTTAGACCTTTTAACCTCTAATCAGCATAGATGTAGCACCAAGCAAGCACTGAGCTTTCTGACTTTAATTATGGACTATTATCACTGTGGGATGAACACAGAGGTCACGGAATCTTCTGCAAATCGACCCTTACATTTCGTCTTTTGTTCTCAGCTCAGACGGATGTTCTTCATGAGGTTTTGGCAGCATAAAGGAAAACGGAGAAGCACGGAGAAAGAGCAGGGCATCTTAAGGATGGGATAGAAATGAGCCGAAACCCCTTGACATAAGAGTATAATGTCCATTAATAAATACTTTCAAGGGTGTGTAGGCTTTTACAGAAAAGTCATTTCTTCTTATGGTTCTCAGAAGGTATAGTGACGATGAACAGGATTGAGAAGAAAGATATAATACCATTGCATGCAATTAGATTCAGACACATGCAAGAGCTGAAAATGGATGATTTCCCAGGGGGTTGTACTAATCCACTCAAGTGCCATGGCACCTTGTCATGCACTTCTTTAAACAAATCATATTTTTATCCTGGTGTAAGGCCACACTCTTTACATGCATTTTTGTGGCTGCCAAAATTATTAGAGTTGGCATCACTTCTTAAAATATTATAGACTGTTCTGGGTGGAAATTTAACCTTAACCGGGCATCCATAATGAATCCATTACACTTCTATGAATGCACAGAGCTTGTGGAACAACAACACCATAGGACATCCATGTCAAGTCGGTGGGATTCAGAATTGTATTGTATTCGATGACTGCATTTTGCAAGACTCCATCATCAAGCAGCTGCTGGTGGAAATGAAAAGACTGGCAGCATTCATCAATACTTCAAGTGTGTATTGTGCGTCACGACTGAATAGGTTACACATAATTATGGACACCGCAATGATCCACTGCGATAACAATGACGCTTACCATGTGCTAATCTCTGCTGATGAACCTCGTCTGACTCTCATTCCTACCCCAGTTACTGAGAAATAAACTGTCTTTTTTGGTCAATGTGTAACTGGCCTATAATATTTCATAAAGACATATGCACTCGTTATGACGTTAAGAGTTTTGGCATGCTGTGATATTTACCCGACTTGCACAGCATTATGGTTAACCTACTTTTGCTCTTTCAAAGAGGGAGGGGGGTAGCTGGCAGCTGCTTTTCATATTTTTATGCCAACGGACTGATCTGTCTGTGAGTGAAACACCATGATAGCTGGATAAGGATATTCTCTTGAATGCTTTATTTATGATGACAGCGCTTCCCATTTGAGGAGAGTATCAAAATTGCATGAAAACAGTTTAACCTATGTACCCTAACCAGGCTAATAGTCAGATTATTAGTGCACAAAAAGCTGACGGCGTGTGAGACAATCTACCAGCTACCAGTTGTTGCAACCATTGAACCTTAAAAGTCTTATGCTGTTAGACTATTTTGCTGAATTGTAACCAACAGATGACCCAGAAAACCTGATTTTAGTCACAGTGTGACATGTTTAATGTTTTATTGATTGAGCTGTGTCATGTAATAATAAAAATGTGGCTTACTCGTCCCTATAAGCATTCTTCCCCGAGCATTATAATGCGCCAAAAACTGTAGCACATCAGTAGAATAGGAAATCCATATGTACTAACAATAAACAAATCAAAATAGCCAATTACTGCAAACGCTGCACTACAAGCAGAAGGCTGTTTGTTATGGGGCAGAATGTTGAGGATAGTGGAAGAAAAGGCAACTCAGGAATAATTAGAGTTCCAGTGTTAATTTAGGAGTTGAAAACTTAATAAGAAAATAATCATTAAAATGATAAATGTGTTTGTTCATTTACCCATAACAGTGCAGGCACATCTATAATCTGCCCGTATTTTACATGAAATATGAAACATGTCTGTGACAGGTAATCCATTCAAGTTCTCTTTCATCTATATTACATGTTTTGTATCTATATTTATTGGTATATATTTAAAAATGGTGCGTTCACCGATGCAACTGACAGACTGCGCAGGTGTTTTCAGTTATTCTGGCATACCAGACCTTTGTTAGATGGACGTTTGTTCAAATGACACCCCCAAACTCCATGCACTGATAATCATAAAGGTGTAAATGAACATAACAGGTGCAATAAAACAGGAGAGTGAGGGAGATGTCAGTCGAGCACTCTGTACACACCCACACAGTCCTCAGGCGAGGATTAATCAGCCAAAGTAAGTGAAAACACCTGGGTGGACCATGAGTCTATAACGGCTTGAATGTCAGTGGAACTGCTTTAAACTGCTTTTCATCCACGTTTGCTTATTTGTTCTGTTTGTTTGCTGTCACAAATGCAACGCCGTGCTTTGAGTGCACTAAAGAGATGCTTTGTACAGTCGCAACTGTAGTGCAACACAATGATTAGTGACCCTGGCAAAAGAAAAGTAAATAAAAATGTCACAGTGATCGTGTCAATCGTGACACCGTAGATCTGTAAGATGTTTCTTTGCAATTAATTTGGATAATGAACTGAAATAGGCTGAAAGCAGGCTGCCTGCATGTAAGTATGCATCCAAAATACTTAAGTATTTAATGTGCTAATGTATGCAAACTAATGCAAACTTTAAAAAGGACCAACTAACTCACACTGAAGCCACCACCAGCCAAGGTGGCTGCATTGTTATCTGCAGAGCCAAGTCACAGTAAATCCTAATGAGAACTCCTCTCGCTAACAGCTATAAAAGCTATACAAGATGTAAAGCTTAACATTCAATGCGTTCCACAGAAGTTGTGCTGTTACTTTCACTGAGTCAAACAGCTAAATAGAACTGAAGCCTATACTTTGTGTGAAAAGCCCAAGGTTGTTGTCTGTATACTGTATGCCACTTAATCGTCCCTTGCCATTCAACATCTACCATTTTTGTCAGACACGTTTCTCACTATACCAAACTGTATTGATTCAATAAACTGTCTATTGATTCTAAAAAGCTGGAAATGTTTCTGTCTCTCTTTCTAGCGCTTCCTTCCTCTCTCTCACTCTCTCTGTCTCCGCTTAAAATTTTTCCGTCTTATTTGTGATGGCAGACAAAGCACTTAAAGGGGGAAGCTTTTTAGACTCAAGACCTTTGAGCATATGACAGAGCGCGTTAGCTTTTCCACTTTATGCAGATATTGGCCCACTTTGTCACTAAAAAGGCGTGTAGAGGACTATTTTTGCCCAATTCAAAGTGAGGAAAGTGTGTCATGACCCAGTAACACATAGCGAAACCTGTGTGAAGTCCTGCCGGATCGTTCCCTCATGCTATATCCTTTTTTGGCGTTAAACATTAATCATGATTGACAGATTGGTGTGTATTTGAACTCCTCCCAGAGGAGAATGCCATAAGTAACACCTTTTTTTTTTAACAAGCACTCAAAATGAAATGGCTGTGTAGTCAGGATTTTTCTTTGTCAAACGGGGTCAATGAAAGGGGTGTTAATTCCTGTGGGTCTGAATGAAACTAAATGCAGTCAACAGTGTCATACTCCACTAAGAACACGAGCAAAACAATGTTTTAAGGACAGTATTTTGCAAAAGCCTCCCAGAACTGCCCTGTCAAGTCTGTCTACAGTCACAAAGGGAAAATAAATTGTGAAAGTGCAGTTGCTTCAACACTGTGCTACTTTGAATCTAAATTAAGGAAATCATTACTGAATAGTGAAAGTTGGCATTTACATTTATTTCCATGTCACTGTGCTCGGTGGAAATTCAACAACACATTAATCAATTTGGTTAACCGCTTTTTCTCTGTGTGTTTTCAGGAGGTTTTCACAATCATCTCCTTTGACCGGCGTACTTTTGGTCTAGTCATTATAACAGCTCTATTTTTGAAGAAGATTTGTGCTTCTGGTTTCCACCAGCGCTACAAGCTATATTGGATTATCACTGAATAACACAATGCTCGATGTTTCTCTAGATTTTTTTTAAGGTAACGTCAATAAGGTCTGGTAAAATCCTGCCTGGTTTTATGTGTATACTTTTCTCTTCTGAACTTGCAATTTGTTTTTCATAAAAACTGTTCATAAACCAATGTATAAGATGTCAGGGGAGGAAATGTGAAACAGCCCTGTGATGAACTGGCGACATGTCCAGGATGTACCCCGCCTCTCACCCAGTGTCGGCTTGGATTGGCTCCTGCCCCCCTACGACCCTGATAAGGACAAGAGGTTACAGAAAATGGAATGGGAAAAAAAGGTTTTCAGGTTTTGTAATATATACTTCCCTGTCATTAAAAATATCAATTTAACACTTTTGCAGACTGTTTATCTGCTTTCTCGTCAAGAGTTAGGCGCATGAGCTAAATATGAGGCTACAGCCGACAGCCAATTACAGTAGATTACCTTGAAACATGGTGAAACAGGGTAGCCTGGCTCTAGCTACACATAACCTCCATCAAACCATCTTTTCTTTTACACTTCTGGTTCTGTACAAATTAATATTAATTAATATATGTGTAAATTAGTGAGCTTTAGGGATGCTGGAGGGTGGGTTTTAATACCTCCCGACAGAGGCTTGCTTGTTGCATGTTTCACGTCTTTGCGCTAAGCAACACTAACCAGTTGTTGGCCGTAGCTTCATGATCACTGAGTGGTGTCAGTCTTCTCATCCAACTCCTGACAAGAAACAGAAAGAGCACATTTCTCAAAATGTCTAAACATTCTTTAAATCCAGATTCAAATGAAAATGACAGCATCAGATGTGTATAAGACCTATTAGTCGTCTATTGTCTCGTGTCATGTGAAGACATTTTTTTTTTTGTGAGAAAGGAATATGACAATATTCTGCACCAATCAGTGTTTCTAGTGCACTTTAAATTCTTTCATTAAAAATGAATGCATGTGGTAATGAATACCAAATGAAATAATTAATTGTGTGTATTATACAAAGTGATTCTCAAAGTAGCACCTCTTTAACGATAAATGCAGAGGCGTCACATTTACATTACCTAATTGGGTACAGTTTTAGCTATTCATGTGCTAGTTTGTTTTCTACGTTTAAAACAAATATGCAAATAAACCTAGAAGCAGCATTTTAATATGTTTGCCCTGAAGGCATGCATGCTGTGTTCAATGACATCTCTCAGTTTAAACGAAAAACTACACTCTCAATATTGTTTATGTGTTTGCTGTTGTTTCCCTACCAACAGTCCTCAGCCAAGTGGAACCATCTCCCATAGCATTTGGTGGAGGTGGAAGACAAGCTCTTAATCGGCTGCGTTATTGAATTATTGAATTAAAAGCTTAAGTACTCAGGGTGAGCATGTCAATTTTTCACAACTGAATGGTACACTGCTCATTCCATTTTCATCTGAATAGATCATTTGTATATGTAAAATGTAGAAGAATGGAGGTATTACACAGATCAGTTTCATTGTCTGTAATTCCTTTTCACTGTGACTGTAATCATTCTGAGAGACAAGTCATATTCATCCAACACTGCATGCTAGTCCTTAATCTGCATTCAGCTCTCCTCGACAACATAGCACTTTTTTGTCAAGCAGCTGTAGTGTAGTAGCTACAGTGTTAATTAAGAAAGGGTGTGCTTCAAAGCAAATTTTGCATAATTACGGAAGAAGTGGAAGTTTAACCTGATTTACAGTCTTGTGATGTAAAACAATGATATAGTGTTAGGAAATTGGAGGAGTAAGTGTCGCTGCAAATGGCTCAGCCCTTTTCTACTTGACATTCTGCTCACCTGTCTTCATCCCCCATGTTCTGAAACCCTGGGACTGATACAGATAAAATGATGTGATGTTTCTGTCTGTATTTCAATGGGATGAGTTGCTGTGACCCACGCAATCTCCCTCTCAAAGAGTATTTCAACTTATGCAGATGAGCTCATCAGAGCTGCCTGCTGAGATGAGACATCTAGGTCTGGAATTGTGTCAATACCAGCACCAAAACAAATGCAAATCAAAATCCAAATTAATGTGTTTTCCCTGAGGAGAAACTGAGTCGTACTTATAGTCAGCTCTCAGTAGATGACAGGATTCTGTTATCCCGAGCTCATGAAAAACAAGGCATTCTCAAACCGCTCACCGAGCCAGGGTACAAAAGTCAGTGTCTCCAGATGGGGAAACTAAACTAAACTAAGTAAAAAGCAAAACAGGATCTCGTGTGATTGTCTTACAGATGAAACCAGAAAACATTGCTACATTTCCAGGATTCTTAAGTTGATTCATGTATCTCGGTAAACATACATCCATTCATTCCATATAGACTTTTTCAGGATGTATTGGATACGCTCCGAGTTTTCTAAATGGTATTACTCAGGTCACAGCAACATTTTTTGTGCCTGTCTTCCACATGAATCAATAAGCAGCAGCCAGAAAGAAAACAGTTTGTTTGAAAAGAAGTGAATAGATGGATTGAAGCAATTTGGGCTGTTTTAATAAATGGACCATGAACTTTTGTGTCCTGCATTTGACTGAATAGTAAATGGTGAACAAAATATACACAGAGCATTTCAAATGTTCCCTAACCTTGAAATCATTTCGCTGAAGATGTTGTGTTTTTATTTGTTGTATAGTTGTCGTTTTGGATCTACTTGTAATTTAATGCACTATTTGTTCAATCCGTTGCCGCTGCAATGACCTATTTTCCCCCAGAGGGATCATTAAAGTTTAATTTTGTCTAATCAAAGTGTTCACTGCAAAAACCTTTTTGCTTGTAACTGACAGTTGCAGCTGAATGTTAACTTTTTCACTTTTTGTCGGATTCATGTCATGTCGTTTGTCAGACACATCCATATAATCACAAGTTGACTGACAGCTGCTCTGATGACTTTGAATTTGAGAGAGTACAAAAGCCTGAGTTGGGTTTCCATTTCCACCTCATGATGCGTAGTCTGATATAAGCATTGAGCAGAGGAAGTCATCTTCTTTTGGTTGCACTAATACACAGTGCCCGTTTTTATTTGAGTCTTTTAAATATAAATAACTGTGTAAAACGATGATTTTCTTTTGAAGTTTGCCTAACTAGGATCTAGCCTACTGCTGATAACATGTGCTGGTATACAGGATATAGCTATTGGCACGCCTGCAGAGTCGCTTTTAGTCATTAACATGTATTAAGCACCTTGTAGACATTAACGCACTTCTCTCACATGAAAACATGACAGCTTCAGAAGCTGTCACCAAGTCAAAAAAATAATTGCCTTCCATGCACACAGTGTATACAAATTTAATAAAATACACAACAAGTACAGTAGCCCACATTCACGTGTAAGCTCAGCTTATTTTCACATAAACTGCAGAGGACAACAATAAAATTACAAATACATTCTTAAAAAACTGTTTTTATAGGAACCTTAAATGGTTTTATGAAAAGGGACATTCCCTGTTGCACCACCATTAACAGTTCATAAGACACTTCACTTTTGTATTTAACGTCACTGATATGTATTTCAGTTGCCTGTGATATTCAAAGAGATGTTCCTTATACACTAAATGGAGACAGAAAGCTTCACTGTACAAAAGCAGACAGGACTCAATAGCTTAACAGTAGCAATTTGTTCAACAGCCTCACGAAATTGGAGCTTGAAATGTGTAAAATACAGACATCTAAATTGACAGGTACAGTACACCGTGAAAACACTTGAAGTCAGATAAGCACTGATTTTTCCCCCCAAACCTTCACAGCAGTCAAGGACACATATTTCACTTAAACACAACAAGTCACAAACTCAAAAAAAAACATACAAAGCAGATGGTTTTTGGTTATACAATGCGTGTCTGGACACCTCTGTGGGTCAAAATAAATCGCCTCTTGGTCGTTAATCTGTGATATCATCATCACACCCCTGGCAGGTGAGAGTGAGCGGGATCATCTGACCTGTCAGTTACCGGAGTCCCGCGGGTCAAGAGCACAATCTGACCCCCCACACTCCTGGCTGATGACAGAGCTGTGAATGAGACTGCTTGACAGGGACTTAGGCCTGAGCTCGCAGGTTAGGTAGGAGGGCTCCTCCAATTCAGTGTGCAGTGGGGAGCACTGACCATCTGGAGGTCCATAGGCACTGATGTCTGAGCCACCCTCCCTCTCCTCTGTGGACTCTTGGTTGGCCAAGTCCAGGGGCATACTACTCTTGGTGGGACTACTGGACGCAGATGGACTCTCCTGCAGCGGTGGGCTTAGTGCACGCTGCGATTTTAAGTAAGGTTTGACATTGGCCACAAGGATTGTACTATCCCGCTGTTCCTTTCCAAACGTGCTGAGGGTTTTTCTGCCGCTGCAGCTGATGGTGCCATAAATCTCTGTCTCTACCATGGCATCCATTCCCACAGGGATGAAAAGGTTGGTGCGATTATCGGCGCTGTCTGCTTGGCTTCCTACCCGTAACTTTGGCATCCAGCATCTGTCAGAATGTCCCAGTGCACGACATTCATCGGTGCAGTGGACTGATTTGTCTTGCTCTGCAAAAACAGTTAAACATTTGTTATTGGACCCTGCAGGGGTAAGAGTAAACAACCTAGAAGAAAATGCAGATGACATTTTGAAGGATGAGCAACAGTAATAAAACACTCCAACAAACACAAACCCTAGTCCTATTCTTAAAATCCTATTACTAACTATAGCATGTAGTAAGTTATTTTTGTATGCATCACTGTATTTTTTTCAGAGTTCAATAAGAACCAGCATCCTGTTGCATAAGCTACACTGCAATCTTAGCAACGTTGTTTGGATTTACAGGCTTTTCTATCCTAAAATTCTAAATCTATTCTTCACACAAACAACGACGACGACAGCAACTAAAAAGTTACTTTTGCTTTCTTTTCTTTTTTTTGTGGTATAGCTGGTCAGCAAATGATGACTAAACCTATTCATGAAACCTTTTCCCTTTTGCTATTGTCAACAACTTGTGTAGGTGTTCCCTGAAAAAAATATCATCTGCTGCAGAAGAAGCGATGTGCTTCTCATTTACATTTCCAACTGCAGCAGTAGTTTGAGTGGAATTAACAGAAAAACAAGTGTGAAAATTTGCATGAGCAATTTGCATGAGCATGAGTGATATTCACCAGCTATGACCAGAAAGTGGTGAAATTTACTGTAGTTAAGAGAAAAATGTCGGACATAATATTGCTAGTGCTTCAAACACAGTTTATAGATGAAGTGTTAACGTTGTATATTCAACCATTTGGGTATAAACTTGATCAATACACGGCATTAAAAATCCAGGTGAAACTGGATTTTGGAAATACCATTTGTAGCACAAACACTCATTAGTTTGACCTTTAGTAATTTTTCTAATTATTTTGAGGGGCTCTGGTGCGTTCTCAGCAGCTCATTTGCATTACCTTCCCATTTTTCATTTCACTTCTCATTAGTAGATGTATACTGTGACCTGTCCTTGCTACAATTGGACCTTGTTTATCTTAAAAGGTGGTCAAGAGTTTCATCTTGCAGCAGGCGAACGCAGCTACTTGTGGAATCATTAAAAAAAAAAAGTCAAAGTCAAATCACTTGAAATGCTTTGGTGAGAACCGGAAAACTGAGCTACAGTATAAACAATAAGTATTACCTCAGTGCCACTTGATCACCACTACAGTGGGAGAATTTCAAATTGACGGGGGGCCTTTATGTCACTCGATGCAAAGAAAACACACAACCATTTATACGTAACATATTCTTGATTGAAGTGGTTTTATTCCATGACTGTAGTAGCTTCAGCTGCACCAGTTGACGCTGAACACAAAGCGAGACGCCACAGGACTGTACAACATGTGCGAGTGACTGCGTATTACTGTCAGTAATAAAAAAAGTGGAGCAATGGGTACGGCTCTATCTTTACACCATAACTCTTACACTTCTCACACATCTTGTTCTGGTATACATGAAATATGCACAGTGAGAGTGACACATTGAAAGATCCAATTTCCATGGTGTTATAATGTAGAAGGTTTCTTTTTTTTTTTCTTTTCTGTGGCCATACGCTATCAAAATTAATTTGACAATGATGCATCAAAGTATTTTGCATATATGCGTGAAGCGAAATGTCAAACATGCCTTTGCCATTGGTAGTAAATGACAGTTTGTCTTCATTTATTATAAATGAAAAGAAAACAGCAATTTAATTTATAAAAGTCTAAATTAAATTTTCCTATTTTTCTGATGACTAATTTATCTTTATTGTAATAAACGTGCTTTCCTCGCTGTGATGCAGTGAGGTTGTAAAGACGTCCTTAACGCTAGGAAACAAATTAAAATAATGGTCGCTGAATCGATCAGAATTTGGTGATTTATTTAGCCTCTGTACATTGTGTATCCTGTCAAAAATATCCAACTACTGCTGGCACATTAATGCTTCATATCTGTCTCTCTCATAAATCTGTCTCCTCCTTCCATGGAAACCGAAATTTCCCAAAGAATAACCACAATATTTCACCCAATCACAACATGAATTGATACTACACTTACGCTACACAGCTTTGGTCTATAAATAAGGCTTCTCCATCTTGCCCATGCCATGTGATATCAAAGACAATAAGTAGAAAGTGACTAACTGTGAATGAGGCACTTGATCTAATTTTCAAACCTGGCCCTTATGAGGATGAGAATAATCAGCCTGGAACAAGGGGAAGCTCCACATGATGGGGCTCTTCCTAGAAGAGGTGGGGGGATTCTGTTATTCAAAGACAACGGTACATTTCTTTGCACACCAGCCAGTTTGCTGGAGGACGCACAACCCCCCCCACCCCCCCCCCAAAAAAACCCAGGGTGGGAGGGAAGGCATTCAAGCCAAAAGAAAGATACCGTCTCTGCGCCACAACCCCCAAGAGATGTGAAAACCAGCACCATGTGCCACACTGCAAGCTCATTTGCAAAGTACAGGCCACTACTATCAACTACTGCTGCTCAACTCTATGAACACCCACACAAACATGCACCCACACACACACACACTGGCAGCTATAGGACAAAATGGAACTGTTAATTATTCTATGACTGGATGGAGATTTAACATGTTAAATGGGGCTGTTGACGTTACACCATAATCGTTAAAGGGAAAAGGCATCTGTACATGTTGCAGTCATTTCTTCAGGATATTATCTGCTTTTATGTGCGCGGTAAAATTGTTTCAGAATAACGGGCATCATATGATCTAATAGCAGGTGTAGCTGCCATGTTCTGTCTTTATAAGTTGCCCGAGAAAGACTCGAGACATTGCATATATGGATTTCTTTTCTTTTTTTTTTCCAGATTGCAAACTTCATTACAAATTTCTGTGTGGGAAAAACTCTTCTTTTTCTTTGTATGCTGCTTTTTTGTTCAGCAGCTGTACCCAACTGGGGTTGGATGTGCACACTATCCGCCTTCTTTGGTTTACATAAAGAATGTTCACATGGAAACAAATGTGGTTTCTCTCTCAATAAACCCAAACAGACAAAGTGGAAACAACAATACACTGAACAATCAGCTCTGAATTTGTCAGTGCTGGTTATTAATAGTGAATTAAAAGTCGTTTTCAAGGATCTGGAATGTATTACTTTTTGTATTTACATTCACAGTTATTTGTTTACACATCTTAAGTGGATATTTACGACAGTCTTTTATTGAATCTTGACTGGATTATCTTATACTTTCTGTCTTAGTCTGTTTATGTTGTTTGTGTTTATTGTTTTAAAGATTTTTATGCTGCTACTTGACCAAGTCTCTCCAGAAAAAGATATTTTAGTTTCAAAGTTTTAAACAAATGTGAGAATATCTCGTATGTTGTGTAAATGAAATTGGTTAAAGGGTTTCAAATAAAATGAGAACACAATAATGATCATTACTGTATTTTTTTAAGATGTTATGACTACGTGCTAGCTAACCAACGAGAGAAGTGTGGTAATTATAGTTTAGGTCTATAGTAATGCAATAGCAGAAAGGTTCAAGTTTGTGGTGTAACAGACCATAACTGTGTCAATTTACACATAACTACAAGCCTGTACAAGCTGTTTTTATTCTTCCCAGAACAAATTAGATTTCTAGGCTGCATACAGAGATGTTGCATATTATGTGAATTTACACTGTTACATTCAAAGCATAAACCATTCTGGTGCTATCTTAGATGGAATCAAGAGAAAATATGCATTTGAGTTCAAAATGCATTTTACATCAAAAGGGAACACTAAATGATGGCTTTGATTTGGCAAAACCGCAACACAGATCCTGCATATTATAACTGCTACGCTTTGAAGCATCTACACTCCAGATTACAGTTCTGTGCCCTCTGCATTTGTGTTTCTCCGTCTTTCTTCCAGCGCCATAGAGAAAAGTATTTTTTAGGCACAGATATGCGAGGCCAGAACAATAAGCATAAGCAAGGGGAGATGCAGAGAGATGCTGAATTCATTTCCATGGTACCTTTCACCACTGCAGAATAGCTTGCAGATGATGCTGATGCGAAGGGATGTATGTGCTTAGAAGGTGGAGCAAAAACACAGATTTTTTTGTCATTGTGCTGTTTGTCTCACTTTATAACCAGAACAAATTCAAGGATCATGCGAGCATGTTTACAAATCATTAAACTGTTTACAAGATGTAACAATTTATGCTCTTTTTCCTGCCATAATCAGACCTTTATGATCATATGATACAGTTTTTCCAACACAATGTACAAAAAAGCTATTAACTACATGTAACAATCTGGAAAAAAATGTATCATCATAATACTGTTAGTAGTAGTGTTATAATTTACATTATTTAAAAACAAAAAAGCAGAGGGGAGATGATGAGGAAGTGAGGGTTCTTTCATCTATTGTGTCTGTCATTGGCTTCCCATTTCCATTTTCCATTCCATCACTGAATAAAATAAAAAATGTTCAATAATAGCTCTAAAATTACAGAGTTACACAATGGCCTCTATATACTCTACCGCATTTACATAGTCACATAATCATGACAAAGTGGCAAAGTAGCTGTGATCTTATGGCCAATTGCAAATGGAACAATAACATGTTCTCAAAAAACAAAGAAACCGCCTGCCCATTATAAATAGAATCAGAGAAAGCCTAGCAACATACCCACTGTGCATCTGGTGTCTGTGAGAGTGAATAAATATTCAGAGTGCATGATAGTGGGAGCTGCACAGGTGCATATATTACCTGTATCAAAGCAGCCAGGAGACTAGAGGGATGGTAAAGGTAAAGACATAAAAGCAATACTACTTAACCCACAAGCTTTTGTGCTGGTGCATTTGTATCTGAAATTCTGTGGTGTCTCCATTTTGGATAATAGCGCTATCTTGTCAAAATCTGCACAACAGTGGCTTTGTTGTTCAATAAATGTACCTGTATATATGTGTGTGAGCAAGACACAGAAGGAGTGTGGGGGTTGGAGGGTGACGCTTTAGTGTGAATGTATAGTGCATAATGTAGATCTTCCAGTAGTCAGTAGACAGTGACACCATTTAGTGTTTACCTGACCAACCCAGAGAGAGAAAACCATTTAATCTAGCCATTAGCTTTGCTTTTTAGCTCTATGTCTCACATGCAAACAGGGGAGGCATTAGCAAAAAACCTATTAATATTAAAAGCAACGCCCCACTTCTTTGCATTTCTCTTATCTTACATATGCAGGTCTTTAAAATAACTGACATTCCTGTCACGCAGGCGTCAGAGCCACACATGTAAATATTCAGTCTCGCATGTACAAAACATCTCTTTCAATATGTGTCCATTTGATTGGCCTTAGAACTTGGACTGAATCAGATTCAGAAATGTGCTGCGAAAAAATTGTGATTGAATTTACACCTCCCACAGAGTCAAGTTTGGTCTGCCATAATTCCTCATGGCGCACACTCACACACACACAAACACACTCGTACATGCACACAAAAGTGAGACAGACAGAGAGAGAGAGAGAAAGGGACAGAGAGAGAGAGGAAGATTCACACATCTTTCTGGCATCCGCAAGAGTGTTCCCATCTCTGCCCTCCTGAGCATGCCACAAACAAACAGTTCATAGCAATGTAAATGGTGTGGAAAGTACTGCATAGGGACCTGATGACCAGAGCCATTTGCTTCTAAGGCTCACACAAGGAAATGAGAAACATCACCACTTCACTCAAGTCCCCCATTATCTTTTATCTTACCAGTGAGAGTAGCTTTCATATTTTCTGTTTATACCCACAATAGCTAAATATATCAGTCCATATCAGGTCAGGTGAGTTGCAACAGATTGACAGTCATCTATGATTACACCACTGGCAGTGCGGATCATTTCAGATTTGTGAAATAAAATTTAACATTTCTATTTTCGGTGGTAAAGCAAAGCTCCCCGCAAAACAGTGTAACCACTGCAAACCCGATAATAACTGAGAAAATCTTCTCAAGCAAAAGGTGGAAAGACTCTGTCATGTTGCGCCAGAAATACCTGTCATTTTGCACTGCAAGTGTCTATCATGCTTTCTTGTCTCTGTCATGTTATTCAAGACATGCGTGCAGTGGATCTGTTCAAATAATGACGTGATCAAAAGAGGCACAGGCGGAGGTACACTTTGCCATGCATATGAGTTTGTTTGAAGGCAAAAATCAGACAGAAGATGTTTGAACATTCTACCTTAAGCCAATGGACTCTTTTATCCTTTAAAACTAGCATCTACCTTCCACTCTGGTGCCTTCACACCATCTTTGAAACACAGCTCAGGCTGTCTGCAATATAAAAGTGCTACAAAGTAAAACTACTGCATCTGATAACAGTGTGGATTTACTTCTTCCATGTAAAATATGCGTCTTCTGTACCAAGGGGCCGGTGGACCTCCACTTAAAACACCAGCAACACTGCATGCATTATCTCAGTGCATAAAGTATAAACAATGTGTGGTAGAAGAGTCAGTTAGGCATCTTCAGGATGTCAGGAAGAGAGTGCATCCACTCACCCTGTTCAAAAGGCTGGCCATTAACTGCTGTTGCTTTCATCTTGAGGGCCTCCCTAGCAGACGTGTCGCAGTGTGAGCCTCTATTAGTATCCTGGTCACTATCAGCCTGGTCACTATCACCATGGCCACTGTCTCGGAGGCTTGCTCGTTCTGCATCCTTAAATGTTGAGCTGCAGCAGAATGGAAGGAGGGGGAGAAAAAAAAAAACACAACTTGCCATTACTTCTGCGTGAGCACTCTTATTTGATAGCCATAGTCAGCTGGCTTGATACAAGAATGAAGAAGCTAAATGCAATGGCCAGGAAGCTTTTGGATAGAGTTCTTACCTTTGAACAAATGGCTGCCTGCTGCCAGCATAATTGGGTTCTGAGGGGAAATTTTCCGTCTAGAAATAAAAGCAAAATACAATTTTATATTGACCATGGTAAAAGTTTCATGCACAATTAAATTAGCATGAGATTCAGACAGGAAAATAAATATTCTAAATGAATGGTCTTGTCTGTTTTTGAGATTCTAATTTCTTTATTATAGCACCTGAAAGATGTCAATAAAAGCCACAGAGCATCTGCCAATATCGACAGCATGATAAGAACAAATCTCCATTGTGACCATATGTGACTCCTTGGCAAGGCAAAGGAGTAAAGCATTAGCCACTGTCATCAGCATCCTTTCCCCCTATCTTGAGAATAATGTGTTTGTGTTGATCACACCCACATACCCTTGTGACTGGTGACAGTGCCAGGCCTTGTCATCTGTGTTATCATCTCCGAATGAGACTGTCTGTGAGACTGTCCTAGATATTTACATCATTTACAACACATAATTCTGCTGTGTTAAACATCACGACAAGCCCATGCTGTCAAATTAGCATGTTAGCTGGCTCGTGTACGCAACCCCATCATCTCTACAAGGCAAAGCTGGACCCTATTAATGGCCTTATCGTGCCAACTTTGGATGTGGATGGGTGGATCTGGCCCATATTTGTGGGGAGCGAAAAATGTGATTGTAAGGTTATGCTGTGTGCATCTCGCTGTCTGGTGCACATTGGTTCAGTAATGTGATCGGACAAGCTGCTCAAACACCTGTCCAATCCCACATTTCAGGCAGGGTTTTGTTTTCACTCTTCAGCAGTGGATCTGGCAGGGTCACAGCAGCCTTGTTCAAGACTCACACTGTTTGCATGTCTAACTGAGAGGACTTTCTGATTATGCGGACCACCTGTACCATTTTGCAAGAGAAGACTTACAATGGAGCGCTTTCAAAAATGATTCTCAATTCCTCAAATGCAGTTAGAAAATGCTCTCTTTAGTGAAATGCCATTTAACGCACATTAATACATCACGACACTAAGTTGCTAGATCATACGGGGAATATTTCACAGTGTCACAACAGGGAAAGAAAAAGCGATAATAATGATGTCTCCTCGCAGTGACAGACTTTCTCTTTTTCATTCGATTACTTTTCTTTTGTCAGATTTGTATGACAAAGCAGCGTGTGCAGATAAGCCAGAATAAAGGGCAGATAAAGAATGCAGTGCAGCATCCTCCTTACCTGTATCACTGACATCCTATTCGATGGAGTGTCTGTGCTAAGCCCGGCAAAGCTGGAGTGGCAACCTGCTCTTGGGACTGTCAGGCTGTTTGGGGTGGTTTTCAGGTACATGACCTCTGACCTGGGCAGTGTGAGTGGCAGAGGGCTCTGGTAGTCAAAACATATTGGTGAAGTGATGAGCGAAGGGCTGCTCACCACATTCATCCGGCTCGCAGAATCTCTTTCCTCCATCTCACTCTGCACCAGCATGATGTCACTCTTGTTGATCCTTTTCTTTTTGCCTTTCCCCACTGGAGGATTGGAGTACTCAGCCATGCGGCAGTTATAATTCCCAGTCTCCTTATCTTGATGCTTGGACTTGACAGCGATGGCGGTCATGACTGCTAAGAGCATGACAGAGATAATGCAGAGGGTAACTATGAGGGGCAGGGATACATCCCAGTGCTGCTGTTCCCCGCTCGCACTGGAACCCCCTCCTGCTGCCGTTTCTGTGTTCGCCTTAATGATCAGCTTAGCAACGGCAGATAAGGGGGGCTTGCCATGGTCAGTTACCTTCACCACCAGCTCAACCACTGGAGCAACCTCTTCCCAAAGAGCATGGGCAGTCCTGACCTCTCCTCCAACTGGATCCATCTCAAACAGGTGGTCGTCATTTCCCTCTGTGATCTCATAGGTCAAATGGCCACTTTCTCCGTGGTCATGATCCACAGCTTTCACTGTAGCCACAATGTACCCGATACCTACGTTTCTAGGCACTGGGATTTCTGCTGTATCATTCAGCAGAAGGGGTAAGATGATAACTGGGAGATTGTCGTTGACGTCAAGGACATTTACCCTCACTGTAGAAGTGCTCTCCATGTGAGGTGATCCTCCATCTTTAGCTTGAACTTTAAACTCAAATGATTTTGTTTGCTCATAGTTGAAAGACCGCGAGGCATATATGGCTCCATTGGTGGGATTAACAGACACGTAGGTGTACACTGAAACATCTCCAATATGTGACGGCAGAATGGAGTACGACACTGTTCCATTTCGACCTACATCTGGATCGTGGGCCAGAACGGAGCCCAGATACTCCCCTGGGATGTTGTTTTCAGGCACCTGTAGCACATATACTGTCTTTGTAAAGCGTGGTGCATTGTCATTCTCATCCAAGATTTTCACAGTAAACGACTTAGTGTAGTTCAAAGAAGGGATCCCATTGTCTCTCGCCACTATTGTTACATTGTATTCATCTTTCATTTCCCTGTCCAGAGGTCTGTCTGTGAGCAGTGTGTAAAAATTATCATTGTTTTCCTGCAGTCTGAAGGGTACATTTCCCAGCACCCTGCACTGAAGTTGACCATTTCGGCCAGAATCTTTATCTGTCACTCTCACCAGTGCTATGACAGATTCTGGAGGTGCTGCTTCACTTATGGCTCCCTGCCGAACAGAAACAAAACTTATTATTGGCGAGTTGTCATTTTTGTCCAGTACTTTGACTGTAATCTTACAATGGCCAGGTATCGGATTGGGCCCAAGATCCTTAGCCTGCACGTCAAACTCTATTATTGGATTCTCTTCATAGTCAATTTCTCCCTGGACCTTGATGACTCCGGTATTGGGGTCAATGGAAAACAGATCTTGGATTCTCTCAGATGCATATCCAGTGAAGGAATAGACCACCTGCCCGTTGCTTCCCTCGTCTTCGTCTGTGGCGTTTAAATTTATGAGTATTTTTCCAGGAGGCGAATTCTCTGGAATCTCAATCACATAGGAAGATTTTTCAAAAATTGGGCTATTGTCATTCGAATCAGTCACTCTGACGTTGATTTGCATGGAGCCTGATCTCGGATACTCCCCTCCATCAATTGCTGTGAGGAGAAGGGTGTGATGACTCTGATCCTCCCTATCCAAAGGTCTCTGAACCACCAGCTCTGGATATATAGTCCCATCGCCCCTCACTTTTAAATCCAAAGAAAAGGTATTGTAATCATCTCTTGTGACCTGGTAGGTTTTTATCCCATTTTCTCCAGAATCTGAGTCATGTGCAATAGTCAGAGGGAAGCGTGTCCCCGCAGCTGCGTTTTCTGAAATATCAATATTAACATGATCTGAAGGAAAGCTGGGCGAGTTGTCATTTATGTCCTGGATATCAATCTTGATCATGCATATTTCCTTGTCGTTGGCAAACACCTCCATAGAGAGCTGGCACTTTGGGTTGCGCCTGCATAACGTTTCCCTGTCAATCCTTTGTTTGGTGAAGATAAGTCCACTCTCCGGGTCAACATCCACCAGATGTGGTGCAGAATTCTCCAGTACTCTGAAGTTAGATTTTTTCCCTCTCTCCATGGTCCCATATCCGGCATCTTTTGCTATATTACCTATAACAGTGCCAGGTCCTTGCTCCTCCGGGACAGAATAATTGAGATTTTTCAATGTCAGGGCTTTAACCCACAGCAGAAAGAAAATGGGTACAGAGAGACGCATCCCTTCAACTGGATATGCGGTAGTAGCAGACAGAAAAAAATCCTCGTTGACTTTCAACCTGTTGATTACGGCAAACCTAGAGGACTAAACCGAAACCAGGCATGTGGTTGACGCCGAGCCCACACTAATTGAGTATTAAATCGATTTGTGAATCGTTATAGCCTTTTGCTCGGTATTTTAACCTCTTTCACATGCCGTTCGGCTATGATGAACTCTTTCTGTAAACAAAGATGACCGCCCGACGACACCTATTGCATGAATTAAAGATCAAATTCAACATAGTGCACGAGAAATGCTTTGTATTTTTTTTGTTCCTCACAGGGGGACTTAATGAATAATCGATGACTATAAACTATTAATATTCCCTACTGCATCCAAGGTTAAAGCGTTTTGAATCTCTGTGGTGAAGGTTAGACCGTAGCTTACAAAAGCGCATTGCCCTCATGCGACATCTACACCTAGGCTACAGCAAATACTGACATGCCCGTTCAAAATGCAGCATTGTCCGATGTTACCATTCACAATGCATTTACTTTTTCTCCTGTGCGGCACACTGTTGCATATGGGTTCTGCTCGTGTAGCACAGAGAGCCTGCCCATGCCACAAAGTAGAATAAAAGCAGGATATTGAGCTGTTAATCCCGTCCAACCTTTTGTGTTCCCGTCATTCAAGAGCATCTATAGCGCGGTTGCGACTTTTTGCCCGATGATTGTCCTATAATCAGTCCAGTAATCCCATAATCCAGTCCAATTGGACCCAGTGCTCTTACATCCTTCATTCGGACAATGCTCATCTGCACTGCCCCCCGTGAACGTTGCCAAAAAAAAAAAGGGGCGAAAACGTGGTGCTGGAAGATTTCAGATAATCAAAATTAATCGCTTTTCCTGCGCTCAGTTCTCTCCGCGTCAACTGTTGAAACCTGCTCCCTTCGCAGTGAGATCTGACCGGAATCCTCTCGACGCCTTTATAACACACTCCACTGTCTTTCTTGGTGCATTTAACATAGTTTCTGATCGTCTTCCAGCAAATGAGTGAACGGTGACAGATCTTGCCTTGGGGGGGTTTCTCCAATAGGTCTGGCAAGATCGCATGAAGAAGGGCTGTTCTAGTGCTACGTGATTCATTTACTGATGTGCGCGCACAGAGCAGCAGCAGCAGCAGCAGCATCAGAGGGAAAACGTGCTGGTGGATGTTGCTCCTGATACATGTGGATGTGAACTAGGGATTATGAATAGATCGATGAAATGTGTTCGGCTGGGATGTAGTAGGTGCAGGAACCACTTGACAAGTGGTCAGTCTATGGGAGAAGTGCATCATGTGGGCAATGCAGTGTGAACAAAATGTAAAATTAAAGGTGATACATTTATTTTGAAAGATTAACTAGGTTTTCTTCCCCTCAGAGTGGTATGTTCTCACTATCAATGGAGCTCTTTGGATATTCAGAACTAAAGATTCTTATCAATAATTGAAAACAATACCACCTGTCTCCTGTATTGTACCCTGTTATCGTTTTTGAGCCAGAAGATGAAATAAAAGACAGACTGTGGGTGTTTTTGGGATAATCTCTCTAAAGGACATAAGAGAATTACCTATGCTTCTGAAAAAAAGGCTTATTCCACAGCTCAAATATCACAGCTGTTGGTATAACCTGCCTTCTGCAGCTATCACACTTGCCTCCAATAGTCTATCCACATCAATCTCGTATCTCATATTGAAAAGATGGACTGACATTTAGTTCACTCAGCATTTCAACAATATGACATTTGCATTTTTATTCTCACTTGACCACATCTCAGTGAGGCACAGGGCTCCTCGGTGATCGTAGGTACCCTGTGCGAGTAATTCTAAGAGGAAGCTGAGTCAACAATAGGGCAAGAACCGCGTGGCCTGGTTACTCATTTAATTCCATGTTGCCCAGGATCTAAATCAACCTTGAGTCGTCCGTGAGTTCATTTTCATTGTCTGAAACATGGCTGCTTTCCTCCTCTGGGGAGCATCAACTTTGCCTGGCCAGGGTGCAGCCTGCATAAATTGGCCATTTCTGCAGGTAAGAGATAAGGACAACAAAGAGAAACTAATTATCATTCACTCTATGTTAAAACCTCAGGAAAGGACTGCTATTGACAATTGTGTCTGTATTGTCACAGTCATACCATTTAATATGATCTGAACTCTGAATGAGAGGGTGGTTCATATCCATAATAAATAGGCCACCTCCTAATGTGTGGCTTTGACTGACTTGTTTTTGTGGAAGCTGACGACTTTGTCATGGATAACTTTCTCTAATGAGACCACCACACCTGCCCCAGAATGAACCGCAATCTCTCCTGCTTTTGTTGGCAGTAAAAAACACTCAGGTTTCATTGGTTGTTTCATGACGAATTGATTTTTACTTGAAAGCACATTATGCAGTTGGTGTAAAATCATACCTGTTGTAATTCACACAGAGGTTGAAATGACAAAAGAGGAGCTATGCTCATTTCAGCGTGCACGCAATATCTTGGCATCTCTTTCATGTGACTCACTTACCACCCCGCACAAGCATGATTAGAGGTGAGATTAAGTTGTTTATCATTCTGTTTTTGCGCCCGTTGATGGTTGCACCACACCTCAAGCAGCACACTGGAATACTGATGGTGGTGAGTGGGAATGATCATCAACACAAGTCACAGAGTTTTGCCGCAGAGTAGATGCATGAGAGAACAAGTTCTGTTTAGAATAAATGTCTCCACGAGACACTGTGCAAACATGTTAATTTCACACATAAAGCAATGCGTAAGGAAGGTTTTTCGAAGAGTTTAACAGGATTTTAAGAATGTTAATGAGTCACAGAGAAAAAATGAAGATGTGTAAAGAACTGCAGGATTATTAAAGTACACAGAAATAAATGTTGGCTAATTAAATACTAATCCTACTGCTGCCACCACTATATGCCGCTATACTGCATATGATAAATAAATATTGCTGTACAATTTCTTATAGCACACTAACATGTGTTGTCCGCTACTTCTCTCCTTTGTGATAATGATCCATATGCCTGCATAATCCATGTACTCCTGAGCAGCGTACCCAATTTAAAGGGTCAGTTCACACATAAGGTGTGTGTCAAAAAATCCGTCGCCGGAAAGTCAGCCCAATAAAATGGAAAAAAGTATAATTTAAAGCTCACTCGCAGCACGTTTTTCAGAAACAATTTCACAGTAATCCGCAGAGCATACAATGAGTATATCCAGAGTGACCAGGACATTGTTTCGAGAGAGACGTTTGCTGTTGCATGTAATTTTCTGACGCTTTCTGACCAACCTAAAACAAAATTAAATTCTTCTGCGCTCTATCAAGTCACTGGCACAATGGGACACCTTGAAAGTGCAGCAGATAAAACTGACATGCATGGCTCAGTATAACTAGGGGCAAGTTGGGAAATGTGTATGCTCATTGAACTTGGACTGTTTCAAAAGTTATTCCATCTAGTATGGCAATAGACTTGTTCCTTTGTTTATTTTCAGTAAATCCTGCTGTAATAAGCCACTGGCATATCAAATGTGTA